>JBBCBC010000030.1:23246417-23979161 GCA_037126765.1 Stenogyne calaminthoides
ACATTATAAGATCATTCCAATTAAATTTGGAATAAATTTTTGGTCGAAAGTGGTATATTAAGGTAGTTTGGAGCTCCACAACCTAAAATGAAAGGTCACGGGTTGAAACAGCTGAGATTACGTTATTATAAGACCATTTCAATTAAATTTGGAATAAATTTAAAGAATAACTTTCATTGGAAAAACATGGATTTAGAGAGAATTTTGCTTTTCATTCTATCCGCTTCGTTTTCATCTTTTTCGTAATTGCTTCACATTCTTTTTGTTTCTTTCATCAATCGATGGATTTAGAAGCTAATTTTGTCCAGTGTGCTCCGATAATCCTGGTTTAATTGAATACGTGGTTGATAATTTCTCAGAAAAGTTAGGGCTTCGAAGCAGTTGCAATTTACGCCCAATTCATCTTTTGGAATCCGATTCCCTGGTCTTCCCAATGAGTCTCCTTCCCTGAATTAGGGCTGGCAAACCCTTCCCACCGGCGGTGGCTCCGGTGTCAGTTGCGACTTAAAAGGCGAATCCATTTTTCACAGAATTGGTCTCGGTTTCTGATGCTAAGAATCGAGATACTCGTACGTGATGGCGACCACGTCATCACTCTCAACGGTCTATCCTGTTCTAGATCCGGTCCCAAATTCTTTTCCGGCGCCGGAATATGAGGGAGATTCTTTTCGGATCATGATCCCAGATGAGTTATATCAGAAGAGGTTGGAATTGTTGAAAGATTCTCTGATTGGGAAATTTTCCTTCCCGACTGGAGACAAACTGTTATCGATGACGGCTCTGCGAGGGAAACTACAAACGATTTGGAAAGTCAATGGCTCCTGGAGATTCACTTCTTTGGGAAAGGGGTATTTTAACATTAGTTTTTGGTAATTCAGAAGATAGGAGACGGATTTTCACCAGAAACAGTGGACACTGCAGCCTGGTTCCTTTCGTCCTATTCAACTGGTGCCTAGAGTTTTAATCTATAAGCTCAATTCTTCCAAAGCGCAGGGTATGGATTCGTTTTCATGAATTGCCTTTGAATATTGGGACTCTTCTGTTATCTGGGCAATGACCAGTTCTGTGGGGGTTCTCTTCGTATAGATGAGCCAACGCTTAGTGGTAGTTACGGAAATTTTGCTAGAGTGCTGGATTTGAAGTTGATTTTAAAACACGATGTGAAGGATAAAATCTTGATTAAGCGTAAGGGCATATAGTTCGTTTGCATACGTTTCAATTGAAAATGAACCTGAGTTTTGCACGTATTGTGGATTGTTGGACATAGCTGGGTATCGTGCAGGGCTAGAGAGGGCTCGTTGCATAGTAAGCCAAAAAAAGAAGGTGTGGGTTACGAAGGGTTGATTCGAGGCTATCTACTGTTCAGATGGATAAGCCAGACGCCTCTCCTCAGTCAGAGGTTAACAAGATATCTACGGATTCAGAAGGGTCAAAATGCGAGTCTAAAATGGTGGAGATGTCAATGCGTTTGATGCCCTACAAGATGACCTGGAAATGCCTTGAATTGGTGGAATTAGACGAGCAGGGCAATGAGCGGAAGGTTGATGACCAAGAAATCCAATAAACAGGGGAACCTTGTTCAAGCTTAAGGATGCAGGGGTTGTGGGTGTTCGGTTATACCTCCGATGGTTCAAACTGGTACTAAGATTAAATCCATTCTAAAGAAATCGAAATCAAGCCTTGGCCCGATTGCACTTTTTGTGCACGGAAAGGGATAGCCCTAATGGCGATGCTGCGACAGGGGAGCAATAATAACTTGAACATTGTTTGAAGGACCAATCAAGTGATGCTATGGCCATGAACATCGCAGCAACAGGGAGTTCTACAGGTTGAATTCGATTAGAAACCTCCATGAGTTTTACTTGCTGTTTGGTTGTTTTTCTTGGTGTTTAGCTATTGTGTCTGCAGTTTGAGCTTTTTTTGCTTGGGTGCTCCGCTGAATTTGTTCTTTCTGGCCTTGTTGTATTGTTTTGTATTACTTTAGTGGCCTGTACTGGTTTTTTGTAGTGCTGGGGATCGGCTGATTGTGTTGATAAGCAGTCCACTCTGTCTGTTGGTGGGGTTTTGTGTTTCTTTTTGGCAACTAATTTGGTTTGGCAGGGTTCTTTTGGTTTAGGCTGGTGACGGTTGAAACTTGGCCTTTTTGGGCCTCTTGGTTTGGGACCTGGTCTTTGTTAAGGGCTGATGCCTAGTTTGTTTTTGTCTATTCTTTGGGCTGGTCCTTCATTGGGCTGCAGTCTTTGGCTGTTCACCTTGGGCCGGGTTGTGGCCCCCATATATATATATATTTTTTAATAAGATCTTGATTTTAGTGCCTTATTACTTAATCAAAAAACTATGACCAGTAATAACTTTTCGTTAATTTTAAAATTAATAAAATTTTATCAAAATTGGTATATTCGAGTGGTTGGAACTCACTACTTCAGCAAGAAAAGGTCTTTGGGTTAGGAACACCCAAGATTACGTTATAAGACCATTCGATTAAATTTGGAAAAAAAATTGAGCGTCGACGAAGAATGCTAAATCAATTTTATACTCGACAATTTTTTATGTCAAAGTGGTTGGAGCTACCATTTTGCAAGAAAAGGTCCCGGGTTGAGACAATTCAGTTACGTTATAAGACCATTCTAATTAAATTTGGAATAAAATTTAGTCAAAGTGGTATGGTTTCAAAGTGGTTGGACTACCTGCGCAAATGAAAGGTCTTGGGGCGTCAAAAGGTTGAGTTAACTCCAAGTTACATTATAATACCATTCCAATTAAATTTGGAATAAAATTTTGGTCAGTGGTATAATTTCAGTGGTTGGAGCTATTCGCAAATTACGTTATAATACCATTCGATTAAATTTGGAATAAAATTTTAGTCGAAAGTGGTATAGCCCGAGTGGTTGGAAGTTCTGCAGGTTGAAAAGGTCACCGGGTTCAAAGACACAAGTTAAATTCTAAGACCATTCCAATTAAATTTGGATTAAAATTTTAGTCAGTGATATAGGTATTGGTTTCTTTTGATGTGAGCCGCGATCGTAACAAATAAATATCTTGTTAACGCGATAATGTCGTTGTCAACTCGTACGCAAAAGCAATTAGGTTTTGATAAAGAGTTGAAAAGCTTTTTTTTTTATTAATTTTACGCTTAATAAACAAAGGAAAAAAAGTCACTATATATAGGGAAAAAGCGAGGACCCGGCCCTGACTGAAAAGGACCAAATCTAATAAAAAAAGGACTAAATCTAACCAAATCTAAAAAGATATTCTAGAATAAAATAAAATGGCAGAAAATAAAAGCAATAAGCAATAAATCTGGGGATTTATCTTGCATATCTTGTCAATCTTGACGATCTTGCCAAATCTTGTAAAATATGGGACCACTTTATCTTTGGTAAATATGGAACAATCTTGCAAGAATAAAATTTGGAGACAATATCTTTTCTTGAATATTTCTAGCGGTCTTTTCCCACTATTGGGCTTGGGCGACCTCGAACCTTACTACGCCCCGTTCGCATCATTCATTCCTTCAAGATTGTCCTTGTCCTCAAGGACCGATTTTAACGCTTTTCATCGAGCATAAAACCTTCCCCTTCATCTATTCGCCGATATATTGCCCGCAAATTATTGAGCTCAAAATTATCGCCGATCGGTGCATTAAAATCTTTAAGCGATAACGCGAATTTTTTCATTATCTTACCAAACAAAATAACCATCGTTAATTATAAAAAAAAAATAATTATTATTAGCCAAAACCTTTATCATCAACTGAGCGTGGCTTCGTCATACGCCATATATTAAGACCCCAAAAATTTGCATCGTAATCATCTTCCTTATCAAATAATTGGCAAGAGTAGTCTTCGGGCTTCGACATCAAAAACGAGGCATAGAATTAATTCTTCGTCATTTCTTTCTTAAATGTTCAAAATGGGTGACCGTCATAAAATTCATTATCCGCTTGACCTCAAAAGTCTCATGGAAATTTGGATCTTTATCTTTAAAAAGTCCATCAAGCCCAAATCAAAGTCTTCTTCATCATCTTCAAAATCAAATAAGGAGATCTGTCATAATTATGAGCCTCGTTAAAGAACTTAGCCCAGAACGAATTTCGTCATCCAAGGAAAGGGCCCAACATTCATTTTCTCGAATTAAACTCCGGCCCAAAAGAGACATCTCTTAATCCACGTCCCGACAATACTAAGATCTGAAATCGACCGTTTAAGTTGGAACCATTTGCCAATATCCTTAAATGTTATTACATTAGGCCCATCATTAATTAAAACCTTAACCCAAATTTAGGGTTGAGGGCAACGATAAAATGGTCAAGGGACTCCAAAATAAAGCAATTGAATGGCGCGGATCATCTTCTTCACTTCCGGACCTTGCTTTCGATCGGTTAAACATTTGACGGCAAAGATATCGGTAGATTGAAACGGAAGCATTTAATAATGGCGGTAAAATCGTTAATTAAAATCGAATGGTCCAAATCTCACCATAAAGATCCTTTTGAAAATCCTTCACGAGCGATCCATCCGTAACTTGGGGTATAACTATTTAATCAATTGCCACCAATATTCGTTAAATATATTCCATAGTATCTTCGCGTACTTCACTTTTTGCTACGTTTGATGTCGAATTCGACGCAAAATCTGAGTTCTTCAGCATAGCCATGATTTTGGGTTATTCACCAGATTGAGCGTAGAAAGGCCCGGAGTTAATTTAAGCCTCACTTCTCCCAGGTCTCCTGTTCATCTTCCTATCCAGGCGTCGGTAGGGTTGATTTGAATCGAGAGTTCCGGACGAAGAATCCTCATCCTCTTCATACGGATGAAGAAAATCGCCCTATTAACCTTTCTCATGTGAGTTCAGTTGCTCTTTCACATTCTTTTCGCGATTCTCGTCTACTCTCGGTAAAGCACCGATTTGATGAGAGCTAGCGATCATAAAACCTGAAATAATCATGAAGCGATAATAATTGTTGCCCTGACTCGGGTTGGCAAAACAATTAGGTTTTGACAAAGTTACTTAAAAGGTTTTTATTAATTTTACGCCCAATAAACAAGGAAAATTAGTCCATTATATATAGGACACAAGCAGAGGACCCGGCCCGACACGAAAAGGACCAAATCTAATAAAAAAGGACTAAATCTAACCAAATCTAAAAGATATTCTAGAATAAAATAAAATAACTTAAAATAAAGCAATAAAGCAATAAATCTAGGACTATCTTGCATATCTTGTCAATCTTGATGATCTTGCCAAATCTTGTAAAATATAGGACACTATCTTTGGTAAATATGGAGCAATCTTGCAAGAATCAAAAGCTGGGACAATATCTTTTTTCTTGAATATTTCGGTCTTTTCCCCCTTATTGGGCTTAGGCTTGACCACTACCTCTGTGAAAGGTCTGGGTTGAGACACCCGAGTTACATTATAAGACCCATTTCAATTAAATTTGGAACAAAATTTTTCATTTTTAGTCGTTCAATTTCCTCTTCGCTTCCCGCCGGTCTTCCATGAGCGGTTTCATCGATTTATCGCTATTCTCGGTGTTTTCTTTTTTTTTGCTTTCTTCGGTGAAAATTCTATATCTAGGTTCGCGGCGCTTTCGTTTATTTAATTCTTTATATTTCTCATTTTCGGTTTACGTTCGAATCCGATCTTGAGTACATTTCTTTAGAATGGGTTCTTGGGTGGTTTCAAGTTCTTAGATTCTTCGGTAAGTAACAGCGGTTTCAGTTCTCAAAAGCGATTGTGCACCGGTGTTTGGGTTCGATTTTTGCGCATCGATTATTTAGGGTTTCATTCTCGATTGGGCGATAGAGATTTAAATGCGATGGGTAGTTTCAAATTAGTTGTTTCGTGAACTTTGTTTGTCAAAGGCAATTTGGGGATTGGTTTTTACGTTTTGCTTCGATAGAAGAATGAAATCGTTGCATTCAATAGGCGATTTGAAGTTTTCTTCGATTTCACACTGATCTCTGATCCAAAAATGGCATTTTCCTCAAGATTTTTTTGTCTTTGGAACATTCTTGATTCAGGCATTAGGTGTTCTTTCTCATATTTTCTCTATATTTGGGTTTTGCGACTTTTTGGTCACGATGTTTTGTCGGTCGTTTGGTTCTATGGCGATTTGCTTCTTTTGGAGTGCTTTTTGATTTCTTTAGTTCATTAGATGTGTTATCCGTTTCAGCATCTTGTGTCTTTGCTTTGGTGGTTTTTGGTTTGTTGCTTTGGTTTGGATTTCTTTGCTCTGCTCTGGTCATTTTCTGCGCCTGCTGATTTGGGCTTGTGCGTGTATTGTGTGTCTCGTGTTCGGTTGCATTATTGTGGGTTTTAAGCCTAACTCTTTTCAAAGGCGATAAAGTGGTCGTTTCTCCCTTTGCTATAGTTCTGTGAAAAAGCGGGTTCTTTTTGGGCTGGTTGTGGTTTCTCTTGGTTTTGTTTGGTTGCTCTGGCCATTTTGTTTTGGTGTTTGTGCTTTGGTTTCTGTTGTTGGCCTGACTCATTTAGTTGAGGTTGTGTTTTGCTGACATTTTCTGCATTTTGGGTTTCTTTGACCTTGAGCCTCGGATTTCGGATATGGTTGTCTGGTTTTTGCATCATTGTTGATGGGTTTCGAGTTAAACTCTTATGCTTTGGGCTTTCCTTTTTTCATTAATTTGTTTATTTACGCTTCTCGGCTCTTTTGCTTGTTTAGCCTTTGGTGTTGTAATCTTTTACGCCTTACGGAATTGAGCTTGGGATCCTCCTTTTTCCTTTTTATATTAGATTTGATTTGTCAAAAAAATGATACTTATTAAGTGAAATTGATAAAACTAATGAACTAATAATACCTTTCATTCTAAACAAGTGAAACTTAATAGTGAAACATATAACACCAATCAACTAATACCTTTCATTGTAAACAAGTGGCACTTATTAGTGAAACCAAAAACACTAATCAACTAATAACTTTCATTGTAAAACAATGACACTTTCACCAATAACACTAATCAACCAATATGTTTCATCCTAAACAGGTAAAACTTATTTGTGAAACCAATAACACTAATCAACTAATACCTTTAATTGTAAACAAGTACACTTATTAGTGAAACTTATAACAATAATCAACTAATACCTTTCAATCTAAACAAGTGAAACTTATTTGTGAAATCAATAACACTAATAAACTAATACATTTCATTGTGAACAAGTTACACTTCTTGGTGAAACCAATAACACTAATCAACTGTTGGGAAATTTATAGTTTTGATGGAAGTTCCAAAATAGTTGTAATAGGACCAGTCGAACCTGTTAGTCGACTGATGATATGATAGGAAACCAGCTGAACATGTTAGACAACTAATGTATTAGACTAGGTCACTTTTGAGGAGGAAATCAAATTGCACAAGTCAAGTCAAGATCAAAGAATGGAAGATCGATGGAAGATCAAAGAATCGGAAGATGAATAGTGAAAGATCGAGAAAGCGAATCAAAGAAGACTTTTACTTGAAGACCCGAGAAGACCTATTCTATGAAGACATCAGCAGGTCGATTGGTTGAAGCTAAGACAACCATATCGATGGAGACTCAATCTGTTGATCGATAGAAGTGTTGATCGGTTCGAGTTAGTCGACAAGTGATAAAGCAACTACTTATCCATAACATACCCGTGTAAATCGGACGAGAAGAATGTCAACATAGTTGGCTTTACAAAGACGCCGAATAAGTGTCCTTGTTGTGATAAAGGATCGACTGCGTATGTGCGAATCGACATTTGCGAGGATATGGCATGCTCGAGGTCAAACGGCTACAAAGGACAAATATGCACAAAGGCGGCATGTCCGCTACGAGCACGTCAAATCAATCCTGCAACCTACAAATATAGCACGAAATTCAAATTGCTCTCCAACGGCTCTTTGATTTGAGGTCTCTATAAATATGGGATCAATCTTGAGTGAAGACACGGAAATTATCATCAAGCTCAAATTTATATTAAGATTTTCCATGCGAAAAGAACACAAAATTCAAGTTTATTTTATAAGAGTTCATCCCATTAGTTCTTAGCATAGAATTCTTATCCTCAGCTTAAGGCTACCTCAAAAACTAGGATAACATTCGGTTGGAACAAACAACAAATCTTTACCTAAACTTCGAAAGTTAGGTTAAGTTTGTTTAGCAAAAATTTCGGTAGGGTTCTAGTTACGATTTTACAGGATCGGTTAGTGAGAACTCTTTAAACATCTATTGGTTTGTCTTGTGTTGGACTAACCTGATAAACTAAGTCCAGTTGGTTAAGTTGGTGCCCCTTGTGATAGGGAAGAGTGGGCGTGGGGGATTTGGTTAATAGAACATTTATAAGAATCTTGTGTGTATTTACTTTTTTTAGCTTTTACCTTACAACACACAACTTGATTTTTTTTTGCATACATATTACGAGTTAAGATCGATGCATCAAGCCGGGATCGTCGATTGGTTGACACTTTAGTCATCGATTGAAAAGCAATCGCAAAATTTGATTTCTTAAACCGGTTTTTCACGGGTTAAAACTAGCTTCGCGACATCCAGTTAAACTAATAGAGGCAATCGATACGCCATCCGCGATCGATAAGTTGGATATCTGTCAAACCGATTCACTAATTTTTTCGATCGAAGTAACCTTTGCCATCACCTCCGATCTTTAATTTAAAAGTTTTAAGTCTAATCAACCAACTAGATGGAAGGATTACTATGTCGATCAACAAGCTCGGAAGAGTTAGGATGTGAAATGACCGACAAGAATATCAACTACAAGATTAGAGATCTTTAACGAAGAAATGGGATATGAAGGTTCTTGTGATCAAGGATTTGCGAGGATATAGCCAAGATGAAACCGAGCGGTTTGTTCTTAAATATGAAAAGTCCCCGAATACGATCGATTGAGAGAGGGCAAGAGGAAGATGATGAGTCATCTGCTGAAACCACACCGCAACAACAAAAGCGGTAGCATTCAAAGCGGCGGCGATACCAAAAATCTTCCGAGCCTATTGGAAATATTGTTAGTCAAAATTTGAGCAGTTACTTTTACTCACCGTAAAGCTTGAAAGATCAAATATTCAATTAGGAAAAGTATAGGAGATTCTACAAAGACTATCGTAGAAGAGGAAGAGAAAAGAAGATCGTCTAACGGATCACGAGAAAACAGCAGTCGATGTGGAAGAAGACAACCAACTAGAAAAGAAAAGAGATGATCGTCTTTGAAGATCACAAATCGTAAAAGGAGAAATTCGGATCAAAGGCAAACCGGGAAGTAACCGACAGATCATCTGAAGACATGACTCACCCGGTCGGAAGAAGTTTAGTAGAGAGGAGCCTTTCTTCTCACAGAAAACCGAGGACACTACAATCAGACCGACTCGACTTGACTCAGAGAAAGAAGATAAGAGGAAGCGAAGATTAAACTATACTGAGAGCGAAAAGCTATGGTTCTCGACCACTACAGAATAGATGACTTTATCTACCATCGAGAAGATTACGGTTACTCATCTCTGTTGAAGACTTCACCGATAAGCAATCTTGATGATTTCAATGGCCTCGATGATCGATATTCTCATCGATGATGACATCATTTCATGGCGAGAAGAAGATCAATGAGGTATCTTCTAAACCATCGTGTTTTTGTTTTCACACCGGTGTCTTTGAGCACACTTTCCGCCGGAGAGATTGACCCTGCTGACTCAAATGAGCAATTGCTGATGATCTCTCCAATGCAAAGAACATTATACTATAGTGGTTTTGAGAGCGACAAGCTAAGGATTGAGAACATTGATTTTGTTAAAGAAAATCTTTGTAAGAAAAGCATTGGTTGAATCAATTTGAAATATTTGAAGATGACTCTTAATGGAGTTTACAAAGAAGTCGATTCTCTTGATCAGAACAAATCGTTAAGGAACAACTAGCTATTAACAAACAACAAGATGATGATCTCAAAATCCTCCAAGCTAAGTTTGATGAACTCTTCCATTCGCGTGAGAGTCTAAAAAGTTCTTGAGGATAGCTGCGTAAGAAAATAGAGTTTTCACAAAATCATCTAAGGTATTCAAGATCCGAACAACTATTTTAAATGTCGTCGACTAATAAGAGGGAATTGGGCATGAACACCTATACAGATCCTCAAAAGCCAAAATTGGTTCACTTTAGAGAAGTGTAATCAACGAAGTTTCGATCACATACAAAAAAAAAAAATCAGTATCGGATAAAGGGAAAAGGATCGGTGACCGAGGGCAAAGGCAAGTGTCGGATCGGAAAGGAAACATAAATGGACCCCAATTGATCAAGCATCAGCGAGGAATCAACGAGGAAGAACCATTCTTACGGAAGAAACCCTCAACGATCGTGATTAGGAATCGAGAAAAAACAACCTCAAAGGGAAATCGTCCCGAAACCTAATCGGTCATTGCCTAACAAGCAAGCTAAGGGTAAATGCTAAGACCATATATGCAAAAAGATATGAATCTTTAATGGTAGCGATCGTACCTACCCTTTTAAATCGAGAAACCTTTAGAACAAAGCCCCAGCGATTTGGATTAAAAAGACAAATATCAATGAAAAATCTCAAGTCTTCGATTCATCCAAGGCTCCTTTTCATGATCATCTTGACCAGATTGCATATGAAGAGGCGTGACGATTATGTAGATGTTTATGGGAGACAAATCGAGACCTTCCGATCTCAATGATTACAATAGAAGTGCCATGTTTGTATTGATCCTTTTAAAAACAACTCTAACCCTCAGGACCCGATCTGAGGGTACTGAAAAAGTTTGATCGATTGCGAGGTTAGCGTGTGTTTGGGCCGATAAAGGAGGTGTACAAGCAACTATCACGGTACATCGATAGTGGATGCTCAAGGCATATATTTGGAAGCAAACATCTCCTTAGCTCAAATACCGAAACAAAAGGCCCACATTTACTCTTTGGTGATGATAACTTTGGTTTTCTGAGAGGATTGAACCCCTTAGAGAATGATGATGTCGGAGTTCTTTGGAGTCTCGTATGTCGATGGTTTAAAGCATAACTTTGTTATCGGTTTCTCAATTCTGCGATAACGGATTCGGTGTTGAGTTCTCATTGATCGATTTACTATCAAGAATCGAGCTACTCAATAGATTTTGTTAAGCTGGTTCAAGGAAAGGAGCGATCTACACTTCTGATTGGAGCAGTTGTCCAAGAAATGCATGCACGATTGTTAAGAGTTCCAAAAATAGCGGTTGGCTCGCACACGAAGAATGAGCCATTTGAACTTTAAAACTCTTAACAAGATAGCAAGGATGTCTCGGTTGAGGGTCTCGAGAATGAGGTATTCTCTAAGGATCGGACATGTGTCGTACGGAAGGGAAAAGCAGTTAAAGCCTCGTTGAGGAATCCGGGACAAAGCATCGAAATGATATTGCAAGCTGCTCCATAAGGATTTATTCGGACAGTTACCCCTTAGTCTCGGTAGGGACGCAAATACACTTTGGTGATCGTGGATGATTATTCCAAGTTTACGGGTGGTATTCTTATATAAGAAGAATGAGACAACAACAAAGATACCGAATTTGCTTTCGAAGTTACAAAATGAGAAGGGTTTGAGATTGTAAAAATCGAGATCCGATAAAGGTGCGAGAATTTACGAACTCCTTTATTCTTGACTTTTGCACTAAGTTTAGAATACATCATGAAACATCATTTCCCAAGAACACCACAATGAATGGAGTAGCGAGAGCGGAGAAAAGAACACTCAAAAGAGTTTGCTTTCATACTATGTTGGTGAACATGCCACTCCAAACCGTTTACGGCGGAGAATCCATCAATCTTGCATGCCACACTTTCGAGCAGATGTTCTCGACTAAGGCTCACTTCAAAACACCCTATGAACGTGGAAGGGCAGAAAACCTCGTGTTTTCTTACTTCCATGTTTTTGGGTGCAAGTGTTTCATATACAACAATGGGAAGAATCAGTTGAAAACCTTTGAAGCCAAGTCGGATGAGGGTATATTCTAAGGATATTCCTCAACCAGCCAAGGCTTCGGGGGGTGTTCAGCGGCGAACCCTAGTTGTGGAAGAAACACCACATGTGGTCTTTGATGAGACATCTTCCGAACAAGAAAAACGCCTCGAAGCAAGCGTGCAGATCAGCGGTACGATTCACAGAAAATGGATCAGCTAAGTATCAAGGATAAGGGATCAGATCACGTAATAGTGTATGTCCCAAAACTTGATCTTACTGATTCACCGAAGGTCGGTCGGAGACAAAAGTACTGGCCATCGATGAAAAGCGTGCAATTTGAGATGGCGGTAACAACCTGAACCATCGGTTCGGGAACACGATGTTCATATGATGGTTTATCGGCATATGATGAGTCAACATCGGTGAGATTTGTCCATGTCAAGTGGATCTATATACTGCACCCTCTAACTACTAGTGACTCGATATCGGATGAGGATGATGACATCAAAGCGATATACATCGAAAAAAAGGACTTGGTTGTCGACCATCAAAACCCGATCGATAATTGGTAATCCGAATGCAGGAGTCGGTAGACATCGAGGTTGGTGAAAGTGCCATGTATTGTTGTTATCTGTCTTTGAAGGAACCAACCACCATAGAAGAAGCTCTACAAGATGCTAGCTGGATTCTAGCCATGCAAGAAGAACTAGAGCAGTTTGAGAGGAATCAAGTGTGGAAACTGGTGGACAGACCAACTCATCAAGATGTGATAGGCACCAAGTGGGTATTCAAGAACAAGAGAAATGAGAATAATGTCATAACCAGAAATAAGGCAAGACTTGTTGCTAAGGGGTATTCACAATCAGAAGGAATTGATTATGATGAGACCTTTGCACCAGTCGCTCGTCTGGAAGCCATTCGGCTATTTCTGGCTTATGCTGCCCACAAAGGGTTTATTGTGTATCAGATGGATGTAAAGAGTACATTCTTAAACGGGGTACTAGCTGAGGAAGTTTATGTTGAACAACCTCCTGGCTTTGAAAAAGGCAACCAGGTGTACCATTTAAGAAAATCTCTTTATGGCCTTAAACAAGCTCCTAGAGCCTGGTATGATACACTATCTCAGTTCTTGATAAACAGTGGATTCACTAAAGGAATAGTGGATAGAACCTTATTCAGAATAGAGGATGGTGAAGATATTCTGATGGTTTAGATCTATGTGGACGATATCATCTTCGGATCTCCCAACAAGAACCCATGTGATAGATTTGACAAAAGCGATGCAAGGAAGTTTGAGATGTCCATGATGGGTCAGATGAATTACTTTCTGGGTCTTCAAGTCAAGCAAAGTACAGAAGGGATATTCATCTGCCAGACAAAGTACACCAGGAATCTATTGGCCAAGTTTGGAATTCAGAACAGTAAGGAAGTCAAGATTCCTATGATAACTGGATTCAAGATGGATCCAGATGAGAATGGTCGAAAACTAATCGAAAAAAAATCTGAGGCTCTCATTGGATCTCTACTATACCGGCGCGCCAGACCCGGATATAACTTTTGGGCGTGGGGGTGTATGTGTCGATTTCGTGCAAATCTAATGCAAAGCCACTGGGAAGCGACTAAGCGGATTCTTAAGTATCTGGCGGCTGATAAACCTTGGTTTATTTTACCCATCAGATGATAATCTAGAGCTTAGTGGGTATCCGATTCTTGATTATGGAGGTTGCAGAATAGACCGAAAATCAACCTCAGGAACATGTCAGTTCTTAGGTAGTAAACTGATCTCTTGGTTTCAAAGAAGCAGACATTAGTTGCCACATCTACTACTGAAGCAGAATATATGGCTGCATGAAGTCATTGTTCCTAATCGCTCCGCTTAGTCGATGAATTTGAGGGATTATAACATTTTAGCTATGAACGTACCTATATTCTGTGATAGTAATAGTGTTATTGCAATTACTCAGAATCCTGTTTTACATACAAGATGCAAGCATGTGGATGTCAGACATCATTTTATAAGAGATCATGTTGAAAAGAAGAACATCAGAATGAAAAATATCCATACTGATAAGCAGAGAGCTGATATCTTAACCAAGCAACTAGTCAAATCAGATTTAGAACTATGTCTTGTTAGGACTTACGGACTTTGGAGAAAGTGCACCGAAATGTTTGGTGGATGGTCTCCAAGACCCGATTAGTTAAGATTGACCAGATAAGGAGGATCGGTTAGTAAAGGTACCTGGTGATCGAAAAGATCAACCGAGAACCGATCGTAAAAGGGATATAGATGAAGGGGGAACATATCAGATAAGTGCATTGTTGGGAAATAATAAGGATTAGGCAGAAACTAAGATCAACAGAAATCGTCAGACTTCATGTGGTATTGGCTGATTACAATATCAATCAAACAGATACGCATTTCTGTTCCTTGTCCTTACTGATTAATCATATGTTTTTACCTATATTTTATTTATTTTCTTTGTCAGGCGATACTTTCATGGCGCAAGTCCTGCAGAGCATTTAATGCGGACGCGAGGAATATGCATTAAATACATTAATTACACAGTTTTAAATCCAAAAAGCTGCTACCTATTGTTTTTTCCTCACCGCACGATTTTCAATTCTTTTAAATCGATTAATCTGGACCATTGATCTAGATTAAGCGACGCTTTGGTTCCAATTCAAAACCCTTTATCTTTACCTCTTCTTTCTAAACAAGCCTTATTCACCATTTGCACGAATTCACTAACTCTAAAATTTCTCTGCAAATTTCACACTAGTTTAGAAGTTTCTCTGCAAATCAATATACGCCTTTTTCATCAATACCTCTTGCGTATTTATATCTGGTAATTTACTTAGCATATTTTTTTTTTAATTTGATAATTGTTATGTGCTAGGGTTACAGATCTTATATTAATGCTTAATTTGGGACATGGCCACATACTATCTGAAATCTCTGCAAAATATGTTTTAACGCTTAATCTAACATCAATTGTTGGAATATGTTTCAGAAATGGCACCCAAAGTCTGACAGATTAAGAACCGTCTCACTCTCATCTCATGCTTCACGGAACCCGAGGCCGGTCTTGTGAATTTTTGCCGATGAGGTTATAGAAGAACGGTGCATCGATTTTAGGACCACCACGGATCCTGAGTCCCTTGAGATTCTCAAATTGCTAAAGGATTGTGGCTTGAAGACGTATTGTTCGGCGAGTGCGAATTCGATTCTTTTGGACGATGCTCTCGAGTTTCTTTACAATCTGAGAGACCACGAGGGTGTATTTTATTCGGAGGTTCAGGGAGAACACTTGGAAATCACCGATGACGACCTGTTCAGAATCTTCCAACTTCCGGCTCGGCGAGATGGCATAATGCCCGACGATATTTGGCACGAAGAGTGCGGTTATCAAGAATCTTCTACGACTTTCTTGATGCTCATCAACTCCAAAGGTTTCAAAGCCTATGCTTAAAAGGAAATATCAACTCTTGTTCGATATTGTTGAAAGATTATTAATGGGCATCACGTACGACTGGATCGGTCGCAAGAGAAGGCGAATTATGACTTGCCATCATCCATAATGCTAAAGTCAACCGGGTTGGTTTTTCAAGAGAAGATTCTTTGGAAGAATCGGACAAGTTTGTGGTGGAAGAAGGAAAGTAGTGCTACGCCAAAATAACTTTCTTTGATAAGGTCTCTTCATTACGATTGACCTTATGAGGAGGAGATGGAGTGAGGATGAGATGATTCCTGACTCACTCACAAGAAAATCTTGATCATCAACTGTCTGTTTTACCGCCCGGTGATGATGTGAAATTTCTTTGTTAAATCAAAGACTAGAAGTCCGGGTAAAGGTGGTCAGAAAAGAAAGGCAACCACCAGGAAGCCAGAAAAGGGGGTTGTTATCAAAGAACCAGATGCCAAGAAAGCAAAATTTACATCAGCAATAGAAGTTATTGGCAAAGGTAAGCAAAAGCGGTAGACGGTACTGGAGGACGAGTCATCTGATTCTGATGATGATCGATTCCGTCAAGAAGCTACCCAAAGGCCAGACAAGCATCAACGGGCCTGCCTTGTTGGCGATTCTCTTGCTCTCTTGGCCTCTGCGATTACATGACTTGGAGGCCTCATCACACGATCGGGGAGGCTCGAAACTATTGAGCGATCTAAGAAGTCCCAGAGTCTGCTGTGTCGTCTCCTCCTCTCCCATCATCCTCTCCCCAAGCAAAAGCCTTATCCTTTACTGAGAAAATCATCAGAAGGCACTTGGAGAAGATGATTGAGGAACGATACCCAGAACTAGCCCTCAAACAAGATGCCAAGGCTAATGTACTGGATGTGCTTACATGGTGGGACATCCGGTTGATGAAGTTTGAGGACTTTGGAGATGTTTTGGAAGCGAAGGTGGGAATTCATTCATTCCTCGAATATGAAGCTGCGAATCTTTGAAGGTTCTTTGGGGTAGAAAGTGACCGGATCTGTTGTCGAGATGATCTTTGTTGCGGACTCATCCGCGAAGACGATTGGGTATGCGGATACCCCATTCGTGGGAGATGACCCATAAGATGGTCAAATCACAATGAGCCATCGAAATATACACATTCGATGAGGATGAAGAAGTTCGGCGATGTCGGCCCAATCAACATTGAGGAAATCTTTGAAGAAATGGCCGACCACCGGAAGCCGACCAAAAGCGGTCGAGGATCGTTGAGGAAACTGTGGAAATTTGCCGGTGATGTTGATGTGGGAGATCTTGGCGAGTCCCCATCGGTGGGCACAATCGGCCGAACACTTCATAGACCTCCTGGAGCGGTCGGTGATGAAATGGAGGTCGAAGGCCACTTCCCTTGTGGCCATTTCCAGTCGTCTGATTCTCAAACTTCTCCATCCTTTGAAGAGAATCGATGAAGTATATCAAGAACTCATTCAGGGCGAATATGACACATATGTTTAGGGACGATGTCAGTTTTTTCGTTCCCCGCCAAATCGAGAAAGCTATTCGCCATGAGAGGGAGCAGGTAGCATCTCATTGCGCACACATTTCTGAAGAGTTAAGAGATACTACTGCTGATAAGATGATTGAGGTGAACAAGCGTATGGCCAAGATTGAAGAAACAAGGAATCGGCAATTCCGATGATGAATGAAAAAGATGGCCCGTTGACCCCTAAAATGAAAAATGAGCTTTACGGAAAGCAACCAAAGCGGGTCAACTCAATGGCGACAAGCTTGACACTCTATTCAGCAAGGTCAAGAATGTGGTGGATACTGCCCAAACATCTATCTTTGGCGGGTTGTTGATCGGTCGAAATGAAATGGTATTGAGTCTTCTGCTGTGAAAGCAATACAACAATCTCTTGTTCAATCAATTGGTAACCTCAACCTGAATTGAAGACGCTTTTTGAGGGAACCAAAAAGGGGGAAGGAGAGAAGATCTTTGAAATTCAATATAGCCTCAACCAGGTGGAAAACTACGTGGCTGGCATCTAGATAAAGCTCGACAAGAAAAGGATTCAGAAGGATGCTCGAGCAATTTGCAACTCGGAAGGCCGGGCAAGGCATCTTCATCAGCGGAATCGGGGATGAAAAGGAAAGATCAACGACAAAGAAAGGAAAAGAAACCTACTCTTGAGTCAAAGAAGAAATTCTTTTGGATCTTGCGAAAAAAGTTAAGAAAAGCTGAGTTGGACAAAAAAAGGAGAATGGAAGAAGCATCGAGTCTTGACAAGGCATACAAGCAAAAGAAGAAGAAGGGACTCGTTGCTGAATCAGGTGAAGGTTCCATTTTGTTGAACCTATTCTGGATAGTGATGTTGATGTGATTGTAAGGCCGGATAGGAACATGGTGGCTGAATGGAAAAAAGATTAAAGGAGAATGGTATATATCTAAGATACATCAATCAAAGGTATTCAACCAACATCGAAATCAACGAGATATTTAGAGACTGGTTGAGTAACAAACATCCGAAATTCTATGAGAACGTCATGAGGGAGGCCAATAAGTTAAGCTGCATACCAGTTGCCCCCGAAGTCGAGATCATGGAGTACAAGAAGACAACAGATGGAAAGCTTGACAAAATTGCCTTTCATGCTATGCTAAACATGTGTCTGGCACAAGATGACATTATTGAAGAAAGCAAGGTAGCAGAAATCAAGGCAAGATTGTTCGAGATGTGTGCTGTTCCGGAGGAAGAGAGGTACTGAGGATCAGAAGATTTCTTTTGTAAAAGATCATAATAGGATTTAATGTACTTGTAAAAATGTTATAATTAATGAAAATTCTACTTTTCTGATCTTAAGACAAACTCTCGTTGTCTTCTGATTCTCTGTCTCTTTTACTTATGTTTAATATTGTTCAACATTCTTTCTGGGAAATGTTTTGGTTCCATAAAAAAGGGGGAAATTGTTGGGAAATTTATAGTTTTGATGGAAGTTCCAAAACAGTTGTAATATGATCAGTCGAACATGTTAGACAACTGATGTATTAGACTAGGTCACTTTTGAGGAGGAAATCAAATTGCACAAGTCAAGTCAAGATCGAGACGGAAGATCGATTAGCGAAGATCAACGAAGAAGATCGATGCGAAGATGGCGGAAGATCGATGGCGAATCGTGACGAAAGATCGATGGCGAAATCAAGAAGACTTTACTTGAAAACCAGAAGACCTATTCTATGAAGACATCAGCATAGTCGATTTGTTGAAGCTAAGACAACCATATCGATTAGACTCGATGTTGTTGATCAATAGAAGTGTTGATTTGTTAGGTTAAATCGTAGTGATAAGCAACTACTTATCCATAACATAAAGTGTAAATCGGACCGGAAGAATGTCAACATAGTTGGCTTTACAAATCGCCCGAATAAATGTCCTTGTTAGCCAATAAAGGATCGAAACCGCGTATAATGAATCGACATTGCGGGGATATGGCATATCGAGGTCAAACGGCTACAAAGGACAAATATGCACAAAAAGCGGCATGTCATGTCCGCGGAAACGCGTCAAATCAATCCCCGCAACCTACAAATATATAGCTGAAATTCAAATTGCTCTCCAGCGGCTCTTTGATTTGAGGTCTATAAATATGGGATCAATCTTGAGTGAAGACACGGAAATTATCATCAAGCTCAAACTATATCAAGATTTCATACGAAGAACACAAAATTCAAGTTTATTTTATAAGTGTTCATCGCATTAGTTCTTAGCATATAATTCTTATCCTCTAGCTTAAGGTTACCTCAAAAACTAGGATAAATTCGGTTGGAACAAACAACAAATCTTTACCCAAACTTAAAGTTAGGTTAAGTTTGTTTAGCAAAATTCGGACTAGGGTTCTAGTTCGATTTACAGGATCGGTTGAGTTCTCTTTAAACATCTGTTGGTTGTCTTTGTGTTGGACTAATACAATAAACTAAATGCAGTTGGTTAAGTTGGTGCCCACGGTGATAGGGAAGAGTGGGCGTGGGGGTGGTTGTAGAACCACTATAAAAATCTTGTGTGTATTTACTTGCTCTTAAGCTGCTTTACACTAAACTAAAGATCTTAAAAAAAAATGGGAGGGACCACAACTTTGGTCCAAGGTAAGAAAAAAAAAGGGATTACAACCTAAAAGAGGCCAATCAAATAAAAAAAACAAACAAAAACACCACATAACAGCCCAAAAAACCCACAAAATAAAGCCCAACAACAATCCAAAATGGGCTATACAAAAAAGAAAAAAAAATGCAAGAGGCCTGTCTGAGAAAAAAAAGGGCCACAGTCATCAAAAAATAGTCTCCTCAGTGATCAACTAAAGTCCCAAAAGCACCAACAAACATCACGATATGTGACTCAACATAGCCCACCAACACAAACCAATCGATATATTCACATTTATATAGCATTAAGCACAACATTTGTTGGTCCGGTGCAAAAGCAGAGTCTTACTGCGTGTATGGGGAATCTGGCGTGTTCGATGATTTTAAAACTTTTTCTTCTTGAGATCGGATGGGTCGGGTTGTCACGATGATTTGCCCTGAAGCCTGAGATGCATACGAGTCAAAGTCTACACGAGACAATGATCTGAGCTGCGCTTCGGGCGCCTCGGATAATCTGCCCGAGCTTTGAGTTTTTCGGAGATCTGGTTGCTTGAATAGCTACTCGGATGTGCGGAATGGTTGGCCCTAAGTTTATACTCATTTTTAGCTTTCTTTGAAAACCTTCCTTTTAATGAAAAGTGATTAAATTTGTGATTGGTTAGATGCAAGTTCGATTGGATTGGTTCCATCGAATATCGGTGAAAATATGCTTTCAGTTAAAGATATGCAACATATAATCAATGCAGTACAAAAAGCAAATAACACAGCAAGTTATAGTGGTTCAGAGACTCAAGCTCCCTCGTCCACTCTCTCGACCAGCCGGATAAATTCCTTAACCACTTCCTAAGGTTTTCTGACTACCTCTGTAGTTTACTAACCTTTCTATTTTGAGCTTTCTGACTACCTCTGTAGTTTACTTACTCAAAACACACACAAGCTTTCTGACTATCCAAGATAGTTTACTCACTTCTTCTCTAGAGTTTTCTGACTACCTCAATGTAGTTTACTAACTCTTTACAACTCCAACTCACCAACAATCACACTCAAACTACCTTACAAAGGGTTTGGGGTTTCTTGGTTGGTTTCCAACTAGGATGAGATATCCTTTACAATTAAGTACAATGCAAAGGCTATGATATCTCTACTAAACTTTGGATATATCTTATCAAAACTAGGCTTAGTGAATGAGCTCTCTTCAATGTAAAGCACTTGGGAAATTCTTGGGTTTTCGAGTGCTTCAACTTCCAATAATAAGTTTGAGCTCTTGAGTTGCTTACAAATTTCCCGTAACCTTCAATGTAGAGGGTCACAAGTATTTATAGGCAGACACCAAGGTCACTCTTGAAAAACTATCCGTTGGAAGAGATATCTTCATGAGTTTCCTCTTATGGTGTGTGATGAACGACTATTTTTAGGTTTTGAATACTCCCTAGCATGTTTTAGGCAATATGCTTTCATGCGACCCGATCACCACTTTTGCGATGCGGAACATAGTACTCTTGACATTGCTTGATGACTGTCATCGCTTTCGGTGTCGATAAAAGATGCAGTCTTTGTCTTCTTACGATTGGCTCTTGTCTTGATAAATGTGAAACAAACATAATGACTCTTTTTGGTCAATATCTACGGTGATATAACCTTAACAACACTTAGTTTTAGTTTCTTTTATGCTGCGTGTGAATGTCTTGGGCAATATCTATTTTTACGTATATTGGCGTTTTTTCCGGTTTTGTATCCTTGGATAGATATTATTGATTGCCTCGGAACATTGGGTTATCTTGAGCATTGATGAATTCTTGAGTCTTGATAACTCTTTGTGTCTTGATATCCTCTTTGTCTTGATATCTTGATCTTGATCTTACGAGTCTTGAGGAGATATCTTGGCCCGATATCTTTGAGTCTTCATCTGAGTCTTGATTTCTCGATCTCATCTTTGAGTCTTGATTTCTCGATCTCATCACCGAGTCTTGATTTTCTCGATTTCATCTTGAGTCTTGATTCTCGGTCTCATCTTGAGTCTTGATTTCTCGGTCTCATCTTTGAAACATCGAAACTTGAAACTTTTCTTGAGTCTTGAGAACCTTGAGAATCTAAACGATCTATATCTGCGACTATACATAGTGCGAGATAACATCCTAAACACTCTAAAACCCGAATCTGACTCATCTATCAAGATTATCTGAACATGTCATACTCGGTGTTTTTGGGATCTAATCAAAATCTTCTTTATTAAATTCATCTCCCGATAATTTCCCCCTTTTTTGATGATGACAAAACGACCTTGTTACAAAAACACTTAACCTATACTCGGGTTTTGATTTTTCCTATTACAATACAAGAATGGTAAATCTCAACAATTTTCACAATAATTCTCCCAACAATTTCACAACCTGACAATATAAGGCATATCAAAATATAAAGACATGTAAAAAAGAAAATGAGATATTATCTTTGAGCATAAAGATAAAGTTTCATTGATTGTATGATAACAATTCTGATTACAATGAACTTATCAAAAGTAAAGACAAAAACAAAAAAAATTACAAAGTCTTGGTCTTTGGTCTTGGTCTTCTTCAATCTTGACTTTGACTCTTCCTCTTCTTCAACCTCATCACGAGAGGCACCTCCGGTCGAACATCCCAAAATATCTCTTCTTCAATGCATCTCTCTCCTTGATGATATCGGGTTGTTTTCTGTCGATCTAGCTGGATGGCATATTGAGCAATTTCACGAGAGATGGTTGTTTCATTTACCAAGCCATTTCTAGCTTTAGGGGCGGGGTATGTGTATGGACGAGGCGTTGATCGAACATTCCTTCATCCAAGATTAATCAACTTTGTAAGTACTTTGGATAGAAGGTCGTGGAATAATCAATAAAGGCTTAATTGGGATGAGCTTTTCCCTCTCCATTCTCTCAAAGACTTCATAGTAAAACCGAGAAGGTTCTTTTTTATCTCTTCCCAAGCATCATTGAATTGGATTGGCATCCACTTATCAATGTCGGCCCTTCTGAGTTTTATTTGTCCCCTCTCCTTTTGCTCACGAACTTTTTTGAAACCCAACCAGCATACGCTCTTCTTCTTTCTTTTTCCTTATCAAAGGAACTCCTGGCCCAAGCAGCGATTTTTCTTGGCTTGTTTGACTGAAGTGATCTCAAAGCTCTCGGTGTTGAAGACTTCCATACGTGGCTCCTCTTGGACTCTTCTAACTCCATTATCAGTTTTTTCTCGAGTTGGCTTAGAAGCCTTAGCTCTCTTCTCTCTCGGGTTCAACAAACGCCTGACCTTCCTCTTGATTGGTTGTTACTTGCACAAGCTTGGCTTGTTTCACCCTTCTTCTACCACTCGGTTTTCGGCAATAACTTCTGCATTGTTTCCTCGAAACATGAGTGTAGATAAGCTTTTCCACTTTGCTTGGACTTAAGCTTTTCGATGGCTTCAACTTCCTTCAAAGGCTTCATCAATATTCTTCTTTTCGGTCTCCTTCTACCCTTTCTCTCCAAGGTGTGTGCGATAATACCCTCGGGCCGGCTCTGGCCTTTCCCCTTCTTGGCACCATACCTTGGAAGAAGTTGAAACGATCTTGGATGTCCATGTGATATTGTTCTTTGCTAACACTTCGCACCTCTCCAGCCAACTGGTCTTGCTCTTCTTCTAGCCTCATCAAGTGGTTTTTAGCCACAGAGAACTCTTCAGACATTGGTCTGGTTGGAGAGCACATCTTTAAGCATCTCTATCATCTTGGTCATGAGCATGGAGCCCATTTCCTCAACAACATTTTTGATCAGTTGATCATTCTTCTCCACCAGCTTGGCTTCTAGAAATGAAGTTCTTTCCTGATACATCTGCTTCAGCTCTGTACTTAGCTCAGTCTTGACTCCATCTATCTTCCCTTCCATGGCAGTCATCTTGTCATTCAGAGAAGTCTGAAGCTGCATCAGGTCTGAAGTAGAACTCAGACTTTCCATCTTCTGGGACTGGTTCGCCAATGCTTGTTCAATCTGAGCCACTTTCTCCATGATTGGCACAACCTTGTCCAGCTTTTCCACAATGGGAGTGAGATCAATCTCAGGAGCATAGAGAATTTGTTGCTTGTCATGAGCTGGTTGCTCTGCTCGAGTCTCGATCTCTATCGAGCCGGTCTCCACCGAAACATCGATGTGACGAGCCGGTTTCCACCGAGCCGGTTTCCACGAGCCTCGATCTGCATATCGAACATTCTGAGTTAAAGATAAAACATTAGCCTTGGCATAATGTTTAGTAGTGCCAAAAGTTACCTGAAGAATACTAACTTCAGTCTGAGGATGTGTGACATCAGGCTCTCCAGCATCAGTACTTTCCTTCTCCATTTGAGATTGCTTCTCAGCATTCCCTTGTTGATCCCCATCTTGATCTTTATCTTAGGAGCTCGGGACACCAACATTAGCTTCTGTCCTCTCAGCAAGCTTCTTCCTAACTCATCAAAATCTGACACTTTCATCCTGAGCTTGGTTTTTCTGAACCCGGAGAACTCAGTTAATACTGCTGTCTCCTCATTCCACCAGTCTTCACCTCTGAATGAAGCAATATTGAGCATCTCAGGTAGAGTCTGGTTGAGAATGTAGACTGTTGTCCTCAGTCATCCTGAAGATCAGGATATGAGCTATTTCGGTATCTCATCCAAAACGAACCATTCCTTTGCCGCCGCTCGGTCTCTTCTCGCCGCCCTTCTTGGTTCGGGCTCTCGTGTTTGATGGGAAGTTCTTGATTCTTTGAGGGATCAAAGAAAGGATCACTCAGGAGCTCATCAAGATTCAACAGCTCCTGAGGCTCAGCTTGATCTGAGGATTGAGCAGGCAACTCCTTAGTTGGAATCTGAGCTTGCTCTGAGGTTTGAGCAGGCAACTCCTCAGTAGGAACCTGAGCTTGTTCTGAGGTGCAGTGTTGGGATTATACTGAAAAGTATGCTTTTTACTTTGTATAATCGGCCGATTTTCGAGACTTATTTCTTGATGCTTTATCGATGCTTTAAATATGATTGAATGTTATATATATTTACTACATAAGCTGTTTCAATAATTAAATGCGTGTTGTTGTAGTTAATTTAGTGATACCGGATCACGGAAGATTAAATTAACGATCCCTTTGTAACTAAAAAAAGTCGTCATTCACGACCTAGATGGAAATGAACAACCATCGAAAGGTTGAGGTGTAAAGGCTCGAGATTGGTTTATCTTGACCAAGAGATTACCTTTAGTGCATGGTGATCTTATTTGAATAGGACCTACAAGAGGATAAATTCTTGAGGCCCGAACAAGGAAGAATTAGACCTCGATGGTTCGTTGTTTTTAACCTTCGTCCCCTTAAATATGATCACGTGGGATTGGTAACTATTGCTTTGACTTATCATGGGTAGCGAATCGAGAGAGATTCAATACTTTTTATCTTGGGCAATATTATTGGTCACATGTGATTGCTAAGATTTAATCGAAGAATCGTGTGCAAAATCGCTTGTTTGATTTGCCCTTGGGAGGTTCATAAGCTTTATCATACCAAATCTTGCAAGTGGAATTAGTTTTAGGTATGGATAATAATGTTGAACCGTTCTCGACCAAGGACAAAAGATATTAATAACGGACGAAAGCTATTTGGTGGCTTGAATTAATTAATGGGCTAGATAATCTTTAACACGGGAAATAATGACCGGGGAGCCATATTCAATTTGTAATATGGGTTAAGATGGATAGTCAATATTAGTTATGTAGTGGGATTAATTAATATTTATGGGCTTGAATTATATTGTGGCTCAATATTAGATATTCAAGATCCATTAGAAGGTCGATCTTAATTCTCCTAAAGGCCCCCCTGGTAGCCCAACATATAGTCCAATAAGCGAAAAGGTGATTAAAATAAAATAAATATTGTTGCTTATATTTCCTTTAAATTTTGAAATTTATGGATAAAAAGGAGAAAAGATTTTTCTTTGAATTTTGTTATGGAATGAAGATATGTATTCTTGGAATACAAGATTATCTCATTAAATTCAAGAAATCTCCCCTTGGTTATTCATAAGGGATATTTGAAATTTTGAAAATAGAGGGCAAGAAAGATTTTCTTGATTTTCTTGAAAAGATATTATGGAAGATATGTATTTCTTGAAATACAAGAATATCTCATAAATTCAAGAAGATCCAAATCTTGGAATCTTGCACTCCAAATTTTCGAAAATTCCATATATTGAGGAGGTGGGATTTTTGTGGAATATTTTAATTATGGGAAAAAGAATATAAGGGATATATTCAAGATTTCTTGGTGACCAAGAAAAGTCTTTTCCCACATTGAAATATCACTAAAATTTCGACCACCCTCCCTCTTATAAATAGGGGATGATTAGTTCATTCCCAAGTACAATTCCATGTGCTGGAAATATTAGCAAATCCACATAAGTGGTGCAACAAAGTTTATTTTTTTCCTTTTGTTAATTGTTCGCGAGTATCCTTCCACCGGATTGTCGAGCAAGGGCTAAGGGAATACTTAGGAAGTCCTTTTGGTTAGTCCGTCCGACCAAAGCCCTTTGCCATCCAGGAATGCGTTCGCGTAAACTTAGTAGATTCGCGTCGTGGGTTTTACGTGGCTTTTTATATGCATGATATGTTGTTGCAATTATTATTTGAATTAATATAGGATTAATTCATGCTAGTAATAATTAAAAATTAAATTTGTATTTAAATATTCACCGAATAGATCGTGTAACTCATTCCCCAACACGAGAGGTCCTTGAAAATTTCTTGAGAGAATTTATCGAGCTCATTGATGTCTCAAGAACCTCGGAGAAAACTTGCTCCTCGGTTTGCTCTTTGCGCCAGATCTACAACTGAGCAATACTTGTAATGGCGATTTACGAGCTGTCGGCCCTCGGGTTGCACCTCCTCGGGTTCGCTCACCTCCCTCCGATTGGAAATTAGCATTCTTCTGGCGCTTGGGAGCAAGGGTTTTCTTCTTCATTGCTTCTCCTCTCTCCTTTTCACCTCCATCAAAGCCTTCCCGGCTTGATGATGGGCTTCTTCAACTGACTCCCTCTGCGGCGGCGATTGATTCCACTTTTCTTCTCTTTCTTACCCTTCAAAGTCTTTCTTGTTGTTGTAGGCTTGAACATGATTTTAGACTTTGGAAAGGGCGAGTAGTTGGCAAAAATGTCCTCTTCTTCATGGCACATCTCCAAAATAAAATATATTTTGGTTGCATGAAGAATTTTTCCTTTAATGACAATCGAACCATCCTCCTTCTTGATCTGCCCGCTTGGTCACTCACCACTACGATCAAATACTTCAACCAATTGAAATCGGTGGTGGGTGAGTCCTCTATCATGACCATCAATCTAAGCTTTGGCGTCTTATCTTTCAAAACTTAGGATCTGCTCATTATACATTTCTTTATCTATATCTAGCAAAACTACGTATTTCGACTTCAAATGCCGTTTATTCAATGTAGCCTCAAACTTAATAGGATGCTCTGTTATCCTATCAAGGTATTCTGCTCCCCAGGCCAACATATAAGTAAATTGGGATCCTCACCTCTATCACCACAACTCAAATACATCATTCAATTTTTGGGGATTATATACACCTAAAATTACAAAATCTACGTATTTAGAGCTATGTTCTAGATGGGAAAGCGATGTCTGGGACTCGATACCATCCTCATCATCTAATCTCGATTTGAAATAAACTCTATTACCTCTTTAGAGTATTCGGCTTCAGGTTGGCTTTCGACAAGATTTATGAGTTTCGCGATTCGGATCATATGAAGTGCTTCTTCTTCGTGGGTAGTGTTGGATGAACTCTAGAGCGACACCACATACTCGTACCATGGCTTGTTGGAAATAGCTAGTTTATCATATATGGAGAAAGTCATTTTTGATAATTTTTGAATGTAGGGTTTTGAGGACGATGAAGATTTTGGGGCGAGATAGGTTTTTGAGTTCGAGAGAATTTTTTTTGAGAACGAAGGCTTTTGAAATGGGGCTTTGAAAGAATTCTCAATGAATATATAGGATCGATTCGTGGGAAATCGTATCAGTTGAATAAATCAACGGTTGAGATTAATCACAGACTAATCGGGTATATGAAAGGACGATTTCACGAATAATACGCCGCCAATTTAACCTTATTGGTGATTAATGAACAGTGCAATTAATGACTGTTCCTGCAGACCATTGACCTTCTTCGATATTTCAAAGGTCCCGCCCAAAACATTCCTTTCAGGTGTTTTGGTATTTATTACCAATGATTCTTGAGCCAGGTTGGACAATAAATGAATTGCATAGTCATTACTTCTTGGACTAATTTCCCTCTATCAGTCTTACTGAGTATTGACCTTGATAAAATGTCGATATATATCGAGAAATCTTGAGCGGGTTCGATATGATCTTGAAATCTTGAGCGGATCGATTATAATAATGATCTTGATCTTGATATATCTCGAGTTTCCCAAGACTCAGACTTCAGTACTTCCAATTTTATCCTAAGTTTCTCAATAAAATCGAGAAAACTTCATGCATCGAAAACCTTCAATTTTTGATTTGCTCTATACACTGGATCAACATCCCTAATTCATTTGATAGTTCACGAAATCTTAATTGAGCCAAAGGTTTAGTCAAGATATCAGCTCTTTGCTTATCAGTATGAATTTTCTCCATCCTGATGTCCTTCTTCTCTACATGGTCTCAGATGAATATCCCTTCCTTAGCTTGTTTCTCCTGAAGTCCAAAAAGGAAATTCATCTTCCAACAATGACATCTCAGATCTTCTTTCATCAGGGCTATGATGTCTTCATTATTTCGAGTGCCCTTTTACATTTTACCTAAAAAACAAATTAGTTACGTGGTACCCATTTGGTGTAGGGTCCTACCGGAGTTATTTTGTACCTTTTGGAATCCAATCGCGACAACTCTAATTACTTTAGAGTGGCTAATTTGTCTTTCATAAACATCTACATACACATTCACCACTCTGGGTGTGCCTTAGCAAATTATCACTGTGTATGAGTCTAGCCTTAGCATGAACATGAGCCTTAGAGTTTTTCTTGGTAAAGGCCTTTTGTTCGGTCTTTGGCTTTTTGTCTTTGGTGGTCTTTGTCTCTGTTAACTTGGGTTAGAAACCTTTACCCCCTTAGGCAAGTGGAGTTTGGGTTACTGTCTTTGAAATTGGGGTCTTTTCGATGTCTGGGGACTTGGTCTTTTCGGTTGAGAATGTCTCTCTTGAGTGTTTCTCTTACGAAAATTCCTCTCTTTGGTTCGGTCTGAGATCTTTTTCGGGTTTGCATTCTTAGCACGAGGCTTTGAAGTACTTGCACGAAAATTTCCCTCTTGAGTGGTCGGGTTTTCTAGCCTTTTTCACGAGGTTTGAGCTTTCTTACACGAACATTGGTTTTTACCGGAACCATAGGTCCTTTACCATTGTCTAAAACTTTGGGCAATTCTTGATTCGAAGATTGGGTGCCACTTGTTTAACAAAAAGGCAGGTCTTAGTGCTCTTTAGAAGCGAGATTGAGATGACCTTGTGAGGTTCCCCTAGAATGTATCCGATCCGGCTTTTATAGTGGCGGTCTCGATAACTCTGAATTTCATCTATTACTTTAGATGCAGAATTCAATAGAGTTAGCTTTCTCTGCGCACTATCCTCACATTTTTTTAGAGTTTCATGCTTCTCAGAGAGGTCATTGAACTTAGTTCTGATCAGTTGAATCTCCTCATTGGATTTCTCTAGTTTTCCATTTAGGGTCTCTATCAACTTCTCTTTTTCTGAGAGTTGTACTTTTAGAACATCTAGTTCATCAGTAGTTCCCATCAATTGAGAAGTGATCTCAGCATTACTAGAGTCTTTCCACTTAAGATTTTCAGTAATTAGTTCTTTGTTCTGCTCTTGAGTTTCATTCAGCAGTTCTTGTAAAACAGCATAGTCCTTCATAAGACTCTCAAAAGAATCCATCAGGTCAAATTGTCTGTTTACAGTGGAACTTGATAACTCATGTGCTTGTGTAGGAGCAACAACAGAGATAGAAGAACTTACCTCTCCTACAGCCATGAGACAGATGTCATCACTGTCACTTTCTGAGCACATCTCATCTGAGAAGCTTGAACTTTCTTCAGACTCCTTTTCTTTCTCAGCAATCTCAGCAAGTGTATCCCATATATCCTTTGTAGTTTCACAATGAGAGATCATCCCCATAACACCATCATCAATAGTGCTATATAATGTATCTTTGGCAATATAGTCAAGATTGACTAACTTTCTCTCATCAGGAGTAAGTTGATCATCTGACTTTGGAAATTCGATCCACAGGATCATTTCTCTCATTTTCAGTAACTCTGGGATTCACAACAGTGAATTGGAATGGTCCTCTTCAGAAACCACTCTCCACATTCTTTCATGCTTAGAATACAGATGAGCCTGCATTCTTAATCTCCACAAATAATAGCTCTCTACTGAGGACATTGGAAGTTTCTTAGAAGACATTATGTCTGAGCCTTATAAGTTTTAAACCAAATACGATGCATTGATGTAGACCACAAGAATCTTTTAGCAAATAAGACTATAGTTGACAAAAGCGATGGTCAAGTTGAACCCTTCTTTGAGGCGAGTTAAAAAAAAAATGGATCGATTCGGTGATCACTTTTGAAATCGATGATCTTTTGAACTCATTTTCGATACCACTTGTTGGTCGGTCAAAACGAGTCTTACACGTGTATGGGGGAATATCGTGTTCGATTGATTTTAAAACTTTTTCTTCGAGGTCGGATGGGTCGGGTTGTCACGATGATTTGGACTGAGAAGCATAGATCATACTGGTCAAAGTCTACGAGACATTGATCTGAAGCTTTTCGAGCGCCTCGAGATAATCTCAATCGAGCTGAGTTTTTGAGAGATCTGAAGCCGCTTGAATAGCTACTCGGATGTGGCGGAATGGTTGGCCCTAAGTTTATACTCGTTTTTAGCTTTCTTTGAAAACCTTCCTTTTAATAAACGATGATTAAAAGGCTGTGATTGGTTAGATGCAAGTTCGATTGGATTGGTTCGGCCTGAATATCGGTGAAAAATATGCTTTTCGATTAAAGATATACAACATATAATCAATGCGCATTACAAAAAGCAAATAACGCTGACAAGTTATAGTGGTTAGAGACTCAAGCTCCTCGTCCGCTCTCTCGACCTTGAGATAAATTCTTAACCACTTCTAAGGTTTTCGACTACCTACATGGTTTACTAACCTTTCTATTTTGAGCTTTCGACTACCTCTGTGGTTTACTTACTCAAAAACACACACAAGCTTTTACATTATCAAGATAGTTTACTTACTTCTTCTCTAGAGTTTTTTGACTACCTCAATGTAGTTTACTAACTCTTTACAACTCAACTCACCAACAATCACACTCAAACTACCTTACAAAGGGTTTGGGGTTTCTTAGTTGGTTTTCAACTAGGATGAGATATCCTTTACAATTAAGTACAATCAAAGGCTATGATATCTCTACTAAACTTTGGATATATCTTATCAAAACTAGGCTTAGTGAATGAGCTCTCTTGATGTAAAGCACTTGGGAAATTCTTGGGTTTCGAGTGCTTCAACTTGCAATAATAAGTTTGAGCTCTTGAGTTGCTTACAAATTTCCCAAAACCTTCAATGTAGAGGGTCACAAGTATTTATAAGAGACACCAAGGTCACTCTTGAAAAACTATCCGTTGGAAGAGATATCTTCATGAGTTTCCCTCTTATGGTGTGTGATGAGCGACTATTTTAGGTTTTGAATACTCAAAGCATGTTTTAAGCAATATGCTTTCATGCGACGATCCACCACTTTTGCGATCTGGAACATAGTACTCTTGACATGCTTGATGACTGTCACTTTCGGTGTCGATAAAAGATGATCTTTGTCTTCTTGATTGGCTCTTGTCTTGATAAATGTAAAACAAACATACTTGACTCTTTTGGTCAATATCTCGAGTGATATAACCTTAACAAACTTAGTTTTTAGTTCCTTTTTATGCGCATGTGAATGTCTTGGGCAATATCTATTTTTTACGTGTATTCGCGTTTTTCTCGATTTTGTATCCTTGGATAGATATTATTGATGTCTCGGAACATTGAGGTTATCTTGAGCATTGATGGGTGCGAGTCTTGATAGCTTCTTTTGTGTCTTGATATCTTCTTTGTCTTGATATCTTGATCTTGATCTTGAGTCTTGAGTATCTGAGAGATATCTTGGCCGATATCTTGAGTCTTGATTTCTCGATTTCATCTTGAGTCTTGATTTCTCGATCTCATCTTGAGTCTTGATTTCTCGATCTCATCTGCGAGTCTTGGTTTCTCGGTTTCATCTTGAGTCTTGATTTCTCGATCTCATCTTGAGTCTTGATTTCTCGGTCTCATCTTTGAAACGCCGAAACTTGAAACTTCTTGAGTCTTGAGAACCGCCCGAATCTAACCTAATCTATATATCTCGACTATACATGGTCTCGATAACATCCTAACACTCTAAAAAGCGAATCGACTCATCTATCAAGATTATCCTGAACATGTCATACTTAGGGGTTTTTGGGATCTAATCAAAATCTTCTTTATTAAATTCATCTCCCAACAACATCTTTGTCACCAATTACCTGCTTAAGGTGGCTTCATAGAGTCAAGTCGCGTGACTCCCTATTTGCGGCAATATTCATCCCCATAGCAGCCGGTGAGAACTCCTTAGAAACTATATTAATATTGGAGCTAATCCCCGAATGTTTTGAAGCCCGTTTATTCGGACTGTCCTCTATTCTTGCACACAACGCAACTGGACCGAAAGTTTAACTCTGAGCCGCTGGAACAACCTGCTTTGATGACCCAGCTCTCCTTAGGATCGACTTAATGCTTGGGCCAATATCGTTTAACGGTATAGTAGCGGCGCTGTTAACAATGTCTAGGGAAAAAGCTCCCTCGGACCCCTGTTTCCCCTTGAACCTGTTCCTCATCTGCGTGGTATCTCCAGGCAAAGACATCACAGGCATTACGTTCTTCTCACCCAATCCCCTGCTACCCTCCGCCATATCAATCGAGCTCCCATCTACCAATTCAGGCATCTCCTCATCGCAATCCGACTCAACAACCCCTTCCTTCAAAGCCTCATATATGTTGTCACTATCGGCTCCCTGTTTGCCATCTCTAGCCATTGAATTCCCAGAAAAAACCTCGGGCAAAATCTTCGCAGAAACGTCCTCATTCGAAACATGACCACTGATGTCTGGATTCAAAATTACCCTGGAATCCACCTTCGTGACCCAAGCCTTCTTGTCCTTTGGTTTCTCCACAACATAACCAGGTATAAATCTACATCTATCCCAAGAATGGCCAACAATCCCACAGTGAGTGCAAAACTCAGGAGGATTCTCTATCATTAGCTTAGCAAACGTGCAGAACCCTTTACGTTTAACCATAACCTTTTCAACAAATTCTCGCTTAAAATCACATTCCACTAGAACTCTCGCATAATGCCCAAAATTCTCAGACAAAGTCGAATCGTCAATTTTAATTGGAGTACCAACAGTACTCGCAATCGACCATAACACAGCAGCATCCCAATATTCAAAAGGAGTTCGTAAATTCGTAACCATACCTTTGCCTTTGACGAACTCTTCTTGTAAGGATTGAATTCCGGACCCCAGTTAGAAAGTCTGAGGGAGCCCTGAGACACATTCCAAAATTTTTGATTAAAAACCCGTGCACGTTCCTCCGGATTAACCACAAAAATGTTGTAGAACCCTTTCCCCAGATAAGTCAGTCGCCAACTGTCTTTTAACTCCCAAACCTCCTGAAGTCGCAACCTGAATGTAGAAATTGAAGGTTGTTTCCCCGAAGGGCCGTATGAGAATCTTCCCAAGAAGGAATTCTTGAGAAAATCCACACGTTTTTGATAAACCTGCTCTGGTATCGTGACTGAACAAAAGTCACCCTCATTTTCCGGCAAAGGGAAATCTTGAGGCGAAGGATCTTGGATGGGATACGAAGCCGCATCGCACCGAGAAACTATAGCCGCAAAAGATGGAGGATCCTCGCACTTCTTGGAATCATTAGAGGCCACCTCCTTCACATTTGAAGTGATCGTCGAATCCGTAAAAATTGCGGCCGTTGGAATCACCGCACCTGCTTCAATTGTCGTCCCCAAAGGTGGGAAACCAACGACCGGAATGATAGAACTCGAAGGTTTGCTCAAAGCTCAACGTGATTCAGTGACCAAATTAGTGAAATTGTCCACCACAAACTCGATTAACCCAGGATTTTCGGAACACATCTTAAGGAAAATGGGAGATTTAATCGACGGATCCATAAGAAAATGGAAAAAATGGAAAAAAAGAAGAAGAAATGAAAGAGATTCGTTGAGGAAGAAGAAATCTTTCGGCGGAGAATTAGAAACGGCTTTCTAGAGAGAGAAAGAAGAGAGAAGTGAGAGCGACTCTCATTTTTGAACTCCACGAAAGATAATAATGAACATGGTCAAAAAATTATTCCAAATTTAATTGAAATGGTCTTTATAATGTAAGCTTGGGTGTATTTAACTGGGGACCTTTTCGGCAGGTAGTGAAACAAACCACTGCTTTATATCTACTTTGACTAAATTTTATTCCAAATTTAATTGGAATGGTCTTATAATGTAACTTGGGTGTTTGAACCCGGGACCTTTTCGGCAGCAAGTAGTGGGCTCAATAACTTGAGTTATACCACTTTGACTTTAAAGGGGTAAATTTTAATTCCAAATTTAATTGAAATGGTCTTATAATGTAACTTGGGTGTCTCGAACCCAGGACCTTTCGGCCTAGGTAGTGGGGCTCCAACAACTTGAGCTATACCACTTTGACTTTAAAAGGGGGTAAATTCTTATTCCAAATTTAATTGGAATGGTCTTATAATGTAACTTGGACGTCTCGAACCCAGGACCTTACGTCCTAGGTAGTGGGGCTCCAACCACTTGAGCTATACCACTTTGACTAAAATTTATTCCAAATTTAATTGGAATGGTCTTATAATGTAACTTGAGTGTCCGAACAGGAAGCGCAGTAGTGGGGCTCCAACCACCAAAAGCTATACCACTTTGACTAAAATTTATTCCAAATTTAATTGGAATGGTCTTATAATGTAACTTGGGTGTCTCGAACCCAGGACCTTTCGGCTTAGGTAGTGGAGATCCAACCACTTGAGCTATTATACAACTTTGACTCTTCTTTTTTCTTTTTTTCAATTCAGCAGCAAAATCATCATCAATAGAGATGATAACATCTCTCAGTCCAATTTTTAGACCGTCGTGTAAAATTGTAGAAGCTTGGAGTCGATCCTTGCACCTCTCATTTCACAGCAATTAAAAATTTATTCCAAATTTAATTGGAATGGTCTTATAATGTAACTTGTGTATTTCGAACCCAGTACCTTTCGGCGTAAGTAGTGGGGCTCCAACCACTTGAGCTATACCACTTTGACTTTTTTAAAAGGGGTGCAACACGAGGACTTTCCAGGGGGTCACCCATCCTAGTATTACTCTCGCCCAAGCACGCTTAACTTCGGAGTTCTGATGGGATCCGGTGCATTAGTGCTGGTATGATCGCACCCTCTTTTTAAGGGGTGCAACATGAGTTACACTACTGCACACAACTTGGTTTAAACTGCATACATATTCTGAGTTAAGATCATCAAGAAACTGAGCTGATCAGTTTGACACTTTAGTCATCTGATTGAAAACAGATTGCAGAATCTGATTTCTTAAAACTGGTTTTTCACACGGGTTAAAACTAGCTTCCGCACATCAGTTAAATTGATAGACACCGAACCGATCGCCATCAAAGCGTCGATAAGTTGGATATCGATCAAAGCCCGATTCACTTTCGCCTCGATCAGAAACCCTGCCATCACACCGATCTTTGCGAAAAAGTTTTTGAGAAGTTTATTCACCCCTCCCCTCTAGACTTCTGCCCTCACGAAATCCTTTCGGGACCTACATCAACTAATACCTTTCATCCTAAAAAAGTGATACTTATTTGTGATACAAATAATATAAATAAACTAATACCTTTAATTCTTAACAAGTGACATTTATTATTGAATCCGATAAAAGTAATCAATGCATTTCATCGGGGTTGGGTTCACTTGTGGTTGGAGACTGACTCGGAGATGGTGGTACGCTTTCTCACGGCTCGCAATACCACGATCCCGTGGCGTTTGTGGCCTCTTTGGCATGATTTTATGCTTATGCGTTCCGTCATGGAATTATCTGTCACTCATATCTTCCGGGAGGCAAATCAGGCCGCTGATTCCTTAGCCAAGCAGCGTAGTTCGCAGGAATGGATCGGGGTTTGGCCTAACTTCCTCACTCGTTTTTTGTATTCCGATCTTAACTCTGATTATTTTCGTATTGTTCGTAATTCTTGAGGATTACCTACGCGCTGCGGGGTAATGCCTTTTAGAGAGGTATTCCTTTTTTCTCGGCTAAGGGTTTTGCCCTAAGGAGGGTTTTACCTTAACGAGGTTCTTAGTGGTGCCCCGGCCTCTGGGACGGTCTGTGTCCTTATGGTTTTAGGTTTTTTCTTTTCTCCTTTTATTTATGGTTATTGGCCGATAAAACTAATCAACTAAATTGGATCTTTCATTCTAAAGAAATGACACTTATTCGTGAAACCGATAAAACTGATGAACTAATAATACATTTCATTCAAAACAAGTGAAACTTAATAGTGAAACATATAACACAAATCAACTAATACCTTTCATTATAAACAAGTGACACTTATTAGAGAAACCGATAATACTAATCACTAATCCTTTTCATTCTAAAAAAGTGAAATTTATTAATTGAAACCAATAACACTAATCAATAAACACCCTTCATTGTAAACAAGTGATACTTAATAGTGAAACAAATAACACTAATCAACTAATATCTTTCATTCTAAACAAGTGAAACTTATTAGTGAAACCAAAAATACTAATCAACTAATAACTTTCATTGTAAACAATGAGATTTATTTGTGAAATCAATAACACTAATAACCTAATATGTTTCATCCTAAACAAGTAAAACTTATTTGTGAAACCAATAACACTAATCAACTAATACATTTCATAGTAAACAAGTGACACTTATTAGTGAAACTTATAACAATAATCAACTAATACCTTTCATTCTAAACAAGTGAAACTTATTCATGAATCCAAAAACACTAATCAACTAATACATTTCATTGTCAACAAGTTACACTTCTTGGTGAAACCAATAACACTAATCAACTAATAACTTTAATCCTAAACAAGTGACACTTATTTGTGATACAAATAACACAAATAAACTAATACCTTTAATTCTTAACAAGTGACACTTATTACTAAATCCGATAAAACTATTCAACTAATACCTTTCATTCTAATTTTAAAATTAACAAATTTTATCAAAGTGGTATAGCTCAAGTGGTTGGAGCCCCACTACCAAGGCCGAAAGGTCCTGGGTTCGAGACACCCAAGTTACATTATAAGACCATTCCAATTAAATTTGGAATAAAATTTTGTCAAAGTGGTATAGCTCAAGTGGTTGGAGCCCCACTACCTAGGCCGAAAGGTCCTGGGTTCGAGACACCCAAGTTACATTATAAGACCATTCCAATTAAATTTGGAATAATTTTAGTCAAAGTGGTATAGCTCAAGTGGTTGGAGCCCCACTACCTAGGCCGAAAGGTCCTGGGTTCGAGACACCCAAGTTACATTATAAGACAATTCCAATTAAATTTGGAATAAAATTTAGTCAAAGTGGTATAGCTCAAGTGGCAGGAGCCCCACTACCTAGGCCGAAAGGTCCTGGGTTCGAGACACCCAAGTTACATTATAAGACCATTCTAATCAAATTTGGAATAAAATTTTGTGAAATTGGTATAGCTCAAATGGTTGGAGCCCCACTACCTAGGCCGAAAGGTCCTGTGTTCAAGACACCCAAGTTACATTATAAGATCATTCCAATTAAATTTGGAATAAAAATTTTGTCAAAGTGGTATAGCTCAAATGGTTGGTGTAACAACCCGAATCCATTTAGGACTTATTTGTTTATTTTTCCTAATGTGTTTAAATGTTATACTTGTTTTTTAAATTATGTGTACATGTTTCTAAATTTTTCAGGTGACAGACGAGCTTTTCGAGCCGAAAAACCCTACTAGCACTTTTTGGATTTTTATCTGTAAAACAAACCCGTTAATAATGTCAAAAATTTAAAGAATTCAAAATGAGAAAGAAGAACTTCAAATGTAATCCTAAAAATCGTGCGAGTTTAACAGTACGTTTAAAATAATTTTCGGAACCAAAAACCGAACCGAAAAATATAAAAAATACACCGTCGGAGCCAAAATCGCGTCTAGAACCGGGACTACCATAATGGCAGCCCCAATTTCTGCCCAAGTGCCGCCCCCCTTGCAAGAGTTTAAGAGATGGGATTTGCCTTGTGTTGTCTTGTAACTAGCTCCCTATAATCCCATCTCATTAAACCCACTTCATCATCACACTTCATTAAATCCATTTCATCATCACCCTTCATTAAACCCTTTGCCAACTCTCCCTTCTCCCTCCCCCCCTTATATTTCAGACATCTCCTCTCCCCATTCCCAGATTTTCATAACACTCCCCCACCCCCAAAGTCTTATTCCTTTTCCCTTCAAAGAGAGAGAAGAAAGATGGAGAAGCTTGAGAAGTAGAAGAAGAAGAACACCCTTTTTCCCCATCCCTTCCATCTTGATCGACCACCACCATCACCATTCTTAGAGACAAGAGCTGTTAAGAGTTGGTTTCTTTACCACCTTGAGTCCCAAGCCATCCATACCAAGAAGGAAACTACAAGGGTAAGTCCAAATGACCTCTTTTTCTTAGTTTCATGATCACCCCTTGTCTTGAGCATGAAACCCATAGAAATGGCATGCTAAGAGCCCCCTCTAATATTTTTTAAACTGTTAGAATCATGTATAAAGGTTGTGTAGGTGATCTCTTATGTGTTTGAGCATGTTTATTCGTTTTTGTGAAAGTTCGATAAAACTGAAAAAGGCTCGTATATGCTACTGCCCCTTTTTGACGTCTTTTGTTCAAAGCCTTTTTGATGTTTTAAAATCGTAGAAAAATTCCTGGATGTATTATGTGAATTATAGAACAACATACAAAATATTGGTGGTCATCTGATCTGTCTCCAAGGATAATAAATTCGTGGAAATTTGTGTGTCTGAGACTACGTGAAACTGGGAGCAGTGACTCTTTCGTAATATTTTACTTATTTAATAAAATGATAAAATTATAGGAAAATTTTGGGATGTTACGCTTGATATATTTTAAATTATATCCAAAAATAATATTATTTTCTTTAGAGAATCATGAGATATGTCTATTTGAAATTTGTGTGACAAATGATTGGCAAATGTTAAAACTGTGAGTTAAACAATTTATTTATCCTTGTTTCCTTAGCATTAAAATCATAGAAAAAATGTTATGTTCTCTAACGTGAGTCCATAATTTAATATTAAAGTTTAGTGAATTTTCGTTAAGTTTCCAGTGGGTTACGAATTTTTATATAAAGCATGTACTGTATGACATACCCTGTTACGAACCCATTTGTACTCAAAAACCTGGTACCGATCCTTAGCTCATATGTCTTAGGTTTCTAAATTAAAGTTTCTTATTTTTAAGTGTTGTATAACATATTTTAATTTCTTAATTTTTAGATGTTTTTCCAGCGAGTTATGATTTTTAGTTTAAAGTGTGCACTGTTTTGACAAACTTTTCAATACTCTGACTTAAATTATAAATGTACCTTGTTTCCTTAGCTCAAATGAATTTGTGCCCTTGATAAACCCTGTTCCTTTTTAAAAGATGTATAACATACTAAAATTTCATATTTTCCCAGTAAGTCTAAGTGCTCTTTTCCATTTATGCATGATTACATATTTTTATGCCGAATGAGTGGTACTAGGAAGAAGGAATGGAAATACTTTTAGAACCAAGCATGTTTTAGGTTGTTAAATGTTTCATGTTTTCTTTTGTGAATATATGTTTGGATGTTTTACTTATATTATTAAGTTTTTGAGTAAACCCGACCCCGATCTATGAACCCTTTCACAAAATAGGGAAATCGTACCAATCCAATAATCGAGTTTCGACGCCAATGTCAAACTCGAAATGAACTCTTATAACTTTTAACTACTAAATGCCCTTTTAATCGAAGAGTCCTTAATTTGATGCGAAACAGTTTATTAAATAAAAGAATGAACAATGACTAAAATAACGGACTGTGCTAGGTCCTTGGGGTTATCTCGGAAGCTTGGAAGTCGTCCCGTGTTCAAAAGCTTTCAAGGAGTTAAAACTTTTACTTGAAAAGTTGTCAGGTGGGTGACACTATCTGTATAGCTAGTTAATATTATATGGACTGTTGACAGTTTTCAAAGCAAACTATATAAGCACTGTTAAAAGATATGTTTTTGAAACTTGTGGTTTTGGTAAACAATGCATTGAAAATTATGTGAGCACTATTATGACTTTTGTGAATATTGGAACATGAACTATATGTGTCATTTATCGGTTGGACCTCGTGCCAATGATTTTGGGGATGAGTTCCGTGTGGAGGAATTGGTGATTTTGCGGGGAGATAAGGAAGCGATGATATAAGGAAGCAAGGGGATATAAGAAAGCTATCGGGGGTTGGACGCGGTAGGGCTCCTACCGGTGCCACCCCATTTTGTTTGAATGTTGCGGGATTGGACGTGGTAGACGCTACCACTGCCACCCATATGTGTGATTGTTGAATGATAAGATTGATGTTATAAATGTTGGATACTGTATGAACTACTAACAAGAAATCGTGAGTAAGTTTTGTGTTATAAAGAGAATGAGTAAAAGCTTCTACCATTTTGGATTCCTGTCAATCTGTATAACAACGTACAGGTTGCCCGCTGAGATTTTTATCTCACACCCCTTAAACCCCCTTTTCGGAGTTATGATCTTTGAGGGCGGGGAGCTGCGATGAGCGACCGGCTTCCCCACTTCCTTATTCAATAAACAAACTGTTTTCTAAATTCTAACAATATGTCTAATTAGTACTCTGTGGATCTTGTACTAATGATGTTTCTGTACTAAGTATTGAATTTATCTACCCTTCTATTTTTAAACTCGTGTTAAGTTTTATTCCGCTGCAACTCAATTTGTTTGTCCTACCTTTTAAAAGAAATTTTACGGCTCGGCTTTTTACGGTTCACTAAGTGATGACTTGAGTTTAGGCGTTATGACCTCGGAGGTTAACATTCTCGAATTCGGGGCATTCTGATTTGGAGCTCCACTACCTAGGCGAAAGGTCCCGGGTTGAGACACCCAAGTTACATTATAAGACCATTCAATTATATTTGGAATAAATTTTTTATGAACCTTAGTAGCCTGATGGTAAGTTGAAGCGTTGTCCAACTGGTTATCCCAGGTTCAATACCCATAACTGGCGAATTTGTCAAAGTGGTATAGCTCAAGTAGTTGGAGCCCCAATACCTTGGCGAAAAGGTCTGGGTTGAGACACCCAAGTTACATTATAAGACCATTCCAATTAAATTTGGAATAAAGTTTAGTCAAAGTGGTATAGTTCAAGTGGTTGGAGCCCCACTACCAAGGCGAAAGGTCTGGGTTGACACCCAAGTTACATTATAAGACCATTCCAATTAAATTTGGAATAAATTTTTCCGTATCCCGACCTCTTCAAATTTACCTACTGAACACATAATTTTTTATTGGATTTTCGATACTTCACGATGTAGAGAGAGAAACTCTCTCCACTCTCTACCCTTCTTCTTGTTTTTCAATCCAATCTTTTTCTGTGGGCGATTCTTCTGTCGCCCTTCCCGTTTCAATTAAATCTTCAAAAAAATTCATCGATCTGTGCGCTAGTAATCCAGGCCGGATTGAATTCGTGTTTGAAACTTTTGCGGACAAGATCGCAGCGAAGCGGTCATCGTCTTCGACGGTTGCGATGCCCTCTCTTGGGTCGGTGATTCCCTCTCTTGGGTCGCAGCCTTTTGTTGAAGAACAGAATCTCCATTGCGAAATCCCCACTAAGCTCATTTTTACGGACTCCACCAAGTCCACCGGCGAGAGGGAATCCTTCGCAGAGGCCACGATGAGAGAGATCCATAGGTTGTATCCGAAACAAGACCCTGCTCCAATTTCATTCCCGATCTTGAAGCGAATGAAGGTGATTTTGTTCGATTACTATCGAAAAGATATTTACACGCAACGTTTGGAGATTTTCAAGGACTCTTTCCTCGGAAGGGTTTCATACGAAAATCGGAAACTGTCTCTTAAAGAATTGAAGGAAAAATTGCAGATTATTTGGGAAATTCGTGACAGTTGGAGGCTCACTCCCCTAGGGAGGGGATTCTTCAATGTTTTCATTGCTAACTCTGAGGTTCGGCGGTGAGTCTTCTACAAGAAATCTTGGAATAAAATTACATTATAAGACCATTCCAATTAAATTTGGAATAAAATTTTCATTTTTCGAGTCGTTCCAATTTCCTCTCGCTTCCACCGCCTTCGACGGCTTCAGCCCCACGGCGGTTTCATCCAATTCATCGCCTATTCTCCAACGACTGTCTTTCTTTTTCCACCGCGCTCTCTGTCGATGAGGCTACTATATCCTAGGGTTTCCTCAGCGCTCGTTTGTTATTTCCTATGTTTCTCCCGTTTCGGTTTCTGTTCTGCGAATCCGATAACCGTGCGTTTTCTTTAGAATCGGTTCTTATGGCGTGTTCTCTGCTTCCAGACTGCAGTTCTTTGCCAGTTCTTGGGCGGTTTCTTCTAAGTATCACTCGGTTTCAGTTCTACAGAGGAGCGATTGTGCACCAGCGTTTGCGTTCCACTTTGTGCACGATGGCGCATCGGTGTTTAGGGTTTCGTTCTCGATTAGGCGACAGAGATTTCGTCGATGGGTGGTTTCAAATTAGTTGTTCCGGTGAACCTGTCCCTCAACGGCAATTTGGGATTGGATTTTTGTTTTACCCCTTTCGATAGAGAGAGAATCTGGAAGTCGTTGCATTCAATAAGCGATTTGGGGCTGGGAGCTCGTTCCCCCTGATCTACAAATCCAAAGAATGGCATTTTCACTCAAGATTTTTTTCTCTGTCTTTGGCTTATTCTGTGGTTCCGATGTTAGGGGTTCGTCCTCTATATTTTCTCTGTATTTGGGTTGTTTGCGACTTTTGGTCACGATGTTTTGTCCAATTCGTTTGGTTCTATGGCGCTTGGTTTCTTTTGGAGTGCTTTTTGATTTCTTTGGTTGATTAGATTTGTTATCCGTTTCAGCATCTTGTGTTTTTGCTTTGGTGGCTTTTGGTTTGTTGCTTTGGTTTGGATTTCTTTGTTCTGCTCTCGTGTTTTCTTTGACAATACACGCACAAGCCAAAATACTCACTCGATGGCTTCGATTTCTAACGATGATATTGCGATTTCTATTTGCAAGTTTCTCGAGAATATGTTACAAAATTCGATGGCGATCGCGGATTTGTTGACTATGAGGGCTTATTCGCGTAGGGTCAATGGGATTGATCTTAAGGATTCCAATGACTCACACAACCCAGCGACAGGCGGTCATCTTCCCACGGTGGACTTAAACCCTAGGGCATCATCTGGGGGATCAAACCCTAATTCTGCGCCTCCACACCGCATCCCTTTAGTTGCCCAATGAGGGCGTTACACTCCGATGCCGTCCTCATCGCATACACATTCAATCCCCAATTCTGAGGTTTCGGCGCCTATGCCGATTGGCGAAACTGATGCCGGGAACAGACAATCTCTGATTCCCGACAATACGGGTATGATCTCCGCTCCCTTATCTTGTGATATTGATATTCCCTCTCGCTCTCATTCCGCTGTTCATATGCAGGCCCCACTCTTTGCGAATTCCATGGCGATCACCGAATGCTCTCTTTTCATTCACGCTGGTGATATGGTGCAATCGTCTTCCACTTTGGGACGCTGCGTAACACCTCCTGTTACGCAGCAAACTGGTACTAATCGTCCCTTTGATTATCATAATACCTTTTTTTGTACTGGAGATACTGCTCCTTCTTCCATTGCTTTTCAGGGTGCAAGTCCGATTGATGTTACACGGCCTAACTTTGCCGCTGCATTAGAGGCTCCCTCGTGATCGCAGCCTATTCGTAAGGGGAACCTGCTTTCTGTCAATATTGACGACCATGTACATCAAATGGGGGTTAGGGAAAATGAGCTTACCTTGATAGGGTGGGTTATGATGAAATCTTGTGCCCCACAACTAACCAATGCCGAGTTGCGGGATGTTATCAATGGGGTATGGAATATCCCTGGTGACTGGAAGCTTATACCCCTTGGCAAAGGTTTCTATAGTATTCCCATCATTGATCATTTAGCGAGAGATCAGTTGCTTGCCCATCGCATTTGGTCTTTCACACATGACACGATTCGAATTCAGAGATGGACGCCTGAGTTCAACCCGTATAAGATTCACTCTCCTTTTGTTCAAGTTTGGGTACGTATTTACCAGCTTCCAATTGAATATTTCTACGAACCGATCATACGCTCTATTGCGTCCGCTCTTGGAATGGTCGTCGCGGTTGATGAACGCACACGGAGTCATTCAACGTGTCACTATGCACGTGTCCTCGTTGAGCTAGATTTGAGGAAAGATAAGGAATGGTTCATTATGTACGAATGCTCGGGCCATTGTGTTGTTGCTTCCCTAGATTATGAGCACCATCTGGCTTTTTGTTCCGTCTGTGAATTAGTCGGGAATTCTTCGGAAGAGTGTAACAAGGGTTTAGGGCCATCCCATGCTCCACCTCGTGCTAACCCCCCTCGTGTCCCTCCTACAGCTGGAACATCGAAATAGGCACCCACAGCTCCCCCAACCAAAACGTGGGTTCAAAAAACTTTATCGACGTCAACGACTCCTACCTCAGCCTCCCAGGCCATTATCTCCCACTCTCAACCAGGTTCGGTGCTGATTAATGTGCCCACGTCTAACGGTTTTTCCTCTCTTGCACATGATGGGGAATGTTGGTCCCGGTGTAAACGAGTCTTACACGTGTATGGGGGGGAATACACTTGTTCAGTGATTTTAAAACTTTTCTTCACTAAGGTCAGATGGGTCAGGTTGTCCTGATGATTTTGCCCTGAGAAGCACAGATCATACGAGTCAATGTCTACACGAGGCGGTGATCTGAAGCTGCTTTTCGGGAACCTTAGATAATCCTGGCCCGAGCTGAGTACTTTAAGAGTTACTGAGTTGCTTGAATAGCTACTCAGATGTGCGGAATGGTTGGCCCTAAGTTTATACTCGTTTTATGCTTTGCTGAAAAACCTTCCTTTTAATGGAATAGTGATTAAATTTGTGATTCGGTTAGATGCAACTTCGATTGGATTGATTCAATGAATATCGGTGAAAATATGCTTTTCGGTTTAAAGGTATGCAGCAGTTAAACAATGCGATCTGAAAGCAAATAACACAACAATTTATAGTGGTTCGAGGAGACTCAAGCTCCTACGTTCACTCTCTCTGACTCTTCAGAGAAATTCACTAATCACTTCCTAAGGTTTTCTGACTACCTCTGTAGTTTACTAACCTTTCTACTTCCTAAGGTTTTCTGACTACCTCTGTAGTTTACTAACCTTTCTATTTTGAGCTTTCTGACTACCTCTGTAGTTTACTTACTCAAAACACACACAAGCTTTACGACTATCCAAGATAGTTTACTCACTTCTTCTCTAGAGTTTTTCGACTACCTCAATGTAGTTTACTAACTCTTTACAACTTCAACTCACCAACAATCACACTCAAACTACCTTACAAAGGGTTTGGGGTTTCTTGGTTGGTTTCCAACTAGGATGAGATATCCTTTACAATTAAGTACAATGCAAAGGCTATGATATCTCTACTAAACTTTGGATATATCTTATCAAAACTAGGCTTAGTGAATGAGCTCTCTTCAATGTAAAGCACTTGGGAAATTCTTGGGTTTTCGAGTGCTTCAACTTGCAATAATAAGTTTGAGCTCTTGAGTTGCTTACAAATTTCCCAAAACCTTCAATGTAGAGGGTCACAGTATTTATTTATAAGCAGGACACCAAGGTCACTCTTGAAAAACTATCCGTTGGAAGGGATATCTTCATGAGTTTCCTCTTATGGTGTGTGATGAACGACTATTTTTAGGTTTTGAATACTCCCTAGCATGTTTTAGGCAATATGCTTTCATGCGACCGATCACCACTTTTTTGCGATGCGGAACATAGTACTCTTGACATGCTTGATGACCTATCGCTTTTCGATTGTCGAAAAAATGTTGATGTTGTCTTCTTACGATTTGTTGTTGCCTTGATTAATGTAAACAAACACAACGACTCTTTTAGATCAATATCTCTGAGTGATATAACCTTAACAACACTTTGTTTTAGTTCCTTTTATCTGCATCTGAATGTCTTGGGCAATATCTATTTTTCTAAGTAATCGCGTTCTTCTCAGTATTGTATCCTTCAGATAGATATTTTGATGCCTCGGAACATTGAGGTTTATCTTGAGCATTGATGCATTCTTTGAGTCTTCATTAATTCTTGTGCCTTGATATCCTTTATCTTGATCTTGATCTTACATCTTACGTGTCTTGAGTCTTGATGTCTTGAGTCTTGGTGTCTTGAGTCTTGATGTCTTACGAGTCTTGAGTCTTTGAGTCTTCACGAGATCTCTTGGCCCGATATCTTGAGTCTTCATGTTGAGTCTCTTGGTTTTCGGTTTCTGTTGAGTCTTGATTTCTCGGTTTCACCTTTGAGTCTTGATTTCTCGAGTTCCTTTGAGTCTTGATTTCTCGGTTTCATCTTGAGTCTTGATTTCTCGATTTCATCTTTGAAACTTGAAAACCGGTTTCATCTTGAAACTTGGTTTCTTGAAACTTCTTGAGTCTTGAGAATCTAACTCGATCTATATCTGGCGACTATACATTGTGCGAGATAACATCACGAACACTCTAAAACTGAATCCTGACTCAACTATCAAGATTATCCTGAACATGTCATACTCAGGGGTTTTGGGATCTAATCAAAATCTTCTTTTATTAAATTCATCTCCCAACAATTTCCCCACTTTTGATGATGCCAAAACCATCTTGTTACAAAACACTTAACCTATACTCAGGTTTCAGTTTTTCCTATTACAAGATTGGTATATCTCCCAACAACAATCTCCCAACAATTTCTTCAGCAATGAATCTCCCAACAATTTCATCACCAAACAACATTCAGGCATATCAAAAGTAAAGACATGTAAAGTAAGATAATGAGGTATTATCTTTGAGCAAAAATGATAAAGTTTCATTGATGAATGGTAGACAGTTACAACTTACACTGAACTTATCAGAAATTAAAAAACAAAAATATAAGGAAATTACAAGAGTCTTCAGTCTTGATTCTTCAGTCTTCTTGCTCTTCAGCTCTAGCTCTCCAGTTCTCTTCTTCCACCTCATCAGCAGGCACTTCAAGGTTAAACATTCCATAATATCTTTTCTTCAGCGCATCTTTCTCCTTGATGATATCAGGATTGTTCCCTGTCAGGCCCAACTGAATGGCGTATTGAGCAATCTCCTGAGAAATGACTGTTTCATTTACCAAGCCATTCTCCAGCCTAGGAGGAGGGTAAGAGTATGGACCAGGGGCAGTGATCTGAACCTTTCCTTCATCCGCAAGATTGATCAAGCTTTGAAGATACTTCGGATAGAAGGTCAGTAGATAGTCAATGAAGGCCTCATTAGAATCTGAGCTCTCCCCTCTCCATTCTCTTAGAACATCATAGTAGAACCAGAATGTTCTTTTGATCTCTTCCCATGCATCGTTGAACTGAATTGGCATCCACTTGTCAACGTGCGGCTATTTCTGTGCTTTTGCAGTCCCTCTCCTCTTGCTTGCGAACTTCTTGAAACCACTCCTTCGCCTCTGCTCTTCTTCCTTCTTCTTTCTAATCAAGGGTACTCCAGAAACTGAAGCAGCAGTTTTCTTGGCTTGCTCAACTTGGAGTGATCTCAGAGCTCTTTTGGTATTGAAGACTTCCTTCTGAGGTTCTTCAGACTCTTCAATATCCAATATTAACTTCCTCTGAGTTGGCTTAGAAGCCTTAGCTCTTTTCCCTTCAGGCTCAACAAATGCCACAACCTTCCTTTTGATAGGCAATTCAGCTCCGGTTTGGCTTGTTCCAACTCTTCTTCTAACACTCAGCTTCTCAGCAGCTACTTCTTGCATGGTTTCCTCAGAAACTTGAGTGTAGACAGACTTCTCCACCTCCTTGAATTTCAGCTTCTCAGTGGCTTCAACTTCTTGCAAGGCTTCAGCAATGCTTTTCTTTTCTGCTTCTTTGTCTGCCTTTCTTTCCAAGGTATGTTCCAATAATTTTTTCAGATCAGCTCCGGGTCTTTCCCCGTTCTTGGAACCATACCTCGGCAGAAGTTTGGATAGTGTAGTGTCCATATGATACTGTTCTTTGCTGACACTACGCACTTCTCCCTCCAACTGATCTTGCTCCTCTTCTAATCTCCTCAGATAGTTCTTCGCCATTGAGAACTCTTCAGACATTTGGGCAAATTGATTGGAGAGAGCTTCTTTGAACATGTCTGTCATCTTGGCCATGAGCATAGAACTCATTTCCTCAACAACATTCTTCACTAGCATCTCATTCTTCTCCACCAATTTGGCTTCAAGATATTGGTCCTTTCACGATGCTTACCCTTGACTCTGCACTTATTCGACTTTGACTCCATCCATCTTTTCTTCTATCTTTCCTTCCATGGAAGTCAGCGTCTCAGTCAGAGTGGTCTGAAGTTGCACCAGTTCTGAAGAAGAACTCAGACTTTCCATCTTCTGATTTTGGTTGGCCAATACCTCCTCAATCTGAGCAACTTTGTGATTGGCCCAACCTTCTCCAGCTTCTCCATAATTGGGGTGAGATCAATCTCAGGAGCATATGTGATCTGCTGTTTTTCCTGAGCCGGTTGTTCAGCCTGAGTCTCAGTCTGAATCTGAGTCTCTGTCTCAATCTGAGCTTCAGTCTCAGCCTGAGTCTAGGTTTCCACCTGAGCTTGGGTGTCCACCTGAGCCTCAGTCTGCATATCAGACATTTCAGAATTAAAGATAGAAACTTCAGTAATCTTGGCATAGTTTTTAGTAGTGCCAAAAGTTTACGAAGACTAACCGATCGAGGATGTGTGACATCTGGCTCTCGACATCGATCTTGTCTTTCTCCATACGAGATTGACTCTCATCATCCCTTGTTGGTCCCCATCTTGAGATTTATCTTTGGGCTCGGGGCACCAACCTCGGCATCATCCTTCCTCTCGGCAATCTTCCTCTTCACCCGGCTCATCAAAATTAGAAGTTTTCATCCACGAGCTTGGTTTTTACGAACCAGAGAATTGATGCACAATGTGTCTCCTCATTCCACCGGTCTTCACCTCACGAATAGGCGATGTTGAGCATTCGAGGCAAAGATGCGGTTGAGGATGTATTTATTGACCTCGATCTGAAAAATAGATCTGGAGGTCGGGATATGTGCTTAACTCGAGGGTACCCGGTCTAGTATGAACCATTCCCCCTTGCTTAGCCCACTCGGTCTCTTGACCGCCCTTCTTGACCGGGCTCTCGGGTTGATAGGAAAATCTGCTTTGAAGGATCAAAGAATGGATCACTCGGGGAGCTCATCAAGGTTCGGTGACTCACGAGGCTCGGCAAAATCGAGGATTAGACGGGCACCTCCTCGGTCTGAATCTGAAGCGCTCGAGGATTGGCGAGGCACTTCCTCGGTAGGAATCTGGTATCTCTCGAGGTGCGAGGTCCTTGGAAGATTTCTTAAAGAGAATTTGTCTGAGCTCAGTGACGTCTCAAGAATCTCAGAGAAGACTTGCTCCTCAGTTTGCTCCTGTGCCATGGATATAACCTAAGCCAATACTTGTAAAGGCGATTTCTGAGCTTTTTGGCCCTCAGGTTGTATCTCCTCAGGCTCACTCTCCTCCTCCTCAGTGGCAATCAACATCCTTCTGCGCTTTGGAGCAAGGGTCTTCTTCTTCATTGCTTCACCCTTCTCCCTCTTGACCTCCATCAAAGCCTCCCCCCGGCTTTATGGGCTTCTTCAGCAGCAGCAGGTGATTCCACTTGCTTCTCTTTCTTCCCTTTTAAAGTCTTCTTGGTAGCAACAGGCTTGAACATCACTTTAGACTTTGGGAACAGAGTGGAGTCAGCAAAGATATCCTCCTCTTCACGACACATCTCCAAAATAAAAGATATTTTGGTTGCATGGAGTATCTTGCCTTTGATCGAGATCGATCCATCCTCCTTCTTTATTAGCTTGGCCTGGTCACTCACCACTTTGATCAGATATTTCAGCCAGTTGAAATCCTTGGTGGGTGAATCTTCTATTACCGCCATTAATCGAAGCTTGGGAGTGCTTATCTGCTAAAAACTCCCTGATCGACTCATTATACACTTACTAACAATATCTAGCATGACTCTGTATTTCGGCTTCAAATGCCGTTTATGCAATGTAGCCTCGAACTTAATAGGATGCTCTATTATCCTATCAAGGTATTCCTGCTCCCGACCCAACATATAAGTTGTGGGATCCTCTCCTCTATCACATAACTCAAAAACATCGTTTAAATTTTTAGGGACTAAATATAGCTCCCGTACAAAATCTACATATTTTGAGGTATGTTCTAGATGGGAAACAAAAATTTTGGACTCGATACGATCTTCCTCATCTATCTCCATATTTGAGACGAACTTTATTACCTCTTTAGAGTATTCGGCCTCCGGTTGGCTTGCGACGAGATTTATCAGTTTTGCCAATCTAATCATGTGTAGCGCCTCTTCTTCATGAGCCGCGTTGGATGTACTCTCTAGTGATACCACATACTCATACCATGGCTTGTTGGAAACAAGCCAGTTTGTCGAATATTGAGAAAGTCATTTTGAGGATTTTGAAGGTAGGGTTTTGAAAATGATGAAGGTTTCTCTGGGCAAAGATAGGTTTTTATGTTTGCAGAGAATTTTGGAGACGAAGGTTTTATGAAATGGGGCTTGAATGGCTTTTCAAATGCATATATAGATCGATTCGTGGGAAATCATATCGATTGATGAAAATCAATGGTGGAGATTAATCACAGATTAATCGGGTATACGAAAGGACGATCTCACAAAAAATACGCCGCCATTTTAACCTTATTGGTGATTAATTGAGCGAGCAATTAATGATTTGTTGACCTTCTTGGCATTTCAAAGATCCCCCAAAACATTCTCTTGGTGTTATCTTTATTTATTGCTAATGATTACTGAGTTTCACTTAAGCAATAAATGAGTTGCATGAGTCATTACTTCTTCAGACTAATTTCCTTCTATCAGTCTTACTGAGTTTTGACCTTGATAAAATGTCGATTATGATCGAAATCTTGAAGCGGGTTCGATGTAATCTTGAAATCTTGAGCAGATTAGTAAAATCGACGAGAGCGACCTTGACATATCTGAGTTTCTCAGTAGAATCCTGAGAAAACTTCATGCATCTGAAAACCTTCAATTTTTGATTTACTATATACACTGGATCAACATCCCTAATTCAAGTTGATAGTTCTAAAATCTTGATTGACCAAAGGTTTAGTCAAGATATCAGCTCTCTGCTTATCGGTATGAATCTTCTCCATCTGATGTCCTTCTTACCGACATGATCTCGATGAAGTGATGTCGATATCCACATGCTTGCATCGGTGTGCAATCAGGATTTTGTGAAATAGCAATAGCACTATTATTATCACAAAATATTGGTACTTCATTGGCTACAATCTTATAATCCATTAATTGTTATGCGAGCCAAAGAATGCATGCACACTTGACTTCCCATAACCATGTATTGACTTGATAATCTTGGTTGCTCTTGAGGTGCATTTTCTTTGAAAACCAGGATATCAGCTTACTTCCAAGAAATTGACAAGTTCCTGTAGTGGACTTCCTGTCAATTCTACACCCTCCATAGTCAGCATCTGAATAACCAGTTAATTCAAGGTTATCATCAGCTGGATACCATAATCCTCTATTCACTGTGCCCTTAAGATACTTCAGTATCTTTTTGGTAGCTTGGTATCTTGCACATATCCCAACAACAAATGTTATATCCGGCCTACTTGCTGTGAGATAGAGCAATGATCCAATGATCCCTCTATAATCAGTGTGACTTACTGATTTGCCTTCAGGATCAGGATCCATCTTGTAGTTAGTATTCATAGGAATTCTAACTGCATTGCAATTCTGTACACCATACTTGGCAATCAGATCTCTGGTGTACTTTGCTTAGTTGATGAAGATTCCTTTCTTTGATTGTTTCACTTGAAGTCCTAGAAAGAAATTCATCTCCCCCATCATAGACATCTCAAACTTACCTTTCATCAGTGTAGAAAACTTTTCACACAACTGATGATTTGGAGATCCAAAAATGATGTCATCAACATATATCCGAACTAGTAAGATATCTTCCCATCTTCTATATCTGAACAAAGTTCATCAGCAGATTCCTTTGATAAAACCATGGTCAAGAAGGCGAGAAATGATATCATACCATGCTCGGGTGCTTGCTTAAGACCATACAAGGCTTTTACGAGCACGTAAACTTGGTCATTTACATGCGAAAACTGGGAGGTTGTTCCACATAAACCTCTTCCTTAAGCACACCATTTAGAAATGCACTTTTCACACCCATCTCGACAGATGTGAACTTCATGTGGGTAAAAGCATATGCAAGAAACAATCGATGGCTTCTAGTCTAAGCAACAAAAGTGCAAAGGTTTCATCATAATCAAACCTTCTTCTTGGGAATAACCTTGTGCAACTAGCCTTTCCTTGTTTCTTACAATATTGTTGTTCTCATCTCTTTTATTCTTGAATACCCACTTGGTTCCAATAACATTGTGCCTTTCAGGCCTATCCACCAGCTCCCATACTTCATTCCTTGAGAATTGATTCAGCTCTTCTTGCATAGCAAAGATAATCAATAAGAATCTTGTAGAGCTTCTTCAATCTCGATGAGCTCTTTCTCGATAGGAAGCGGCCGAGAATAGTGCACTTTCACCATGGAACCTTCTTGTCTTAACACCATCAGTTAGATTACCCACAATCTGACTTGTAGGATGACTGTCTAACCAACTTCTTCTAGATGTATCCTCAACATTTGAAATGTTAGGTTCAGGCAGTTCATTAAATTCAGGGAACAACAGAAAAGGAGAAAGGGAATCATCTTCCTCAGGGGAAATTCCATTCAGAACATTGTCAGTGACATTTGTTCCCCTTTGGTTGATAGATTCAGAAATTGCCTCAGCTGTGACCACATCTTCATTGGCATCATATACGAGTGCGAGGCGGTGTGCATTCAGATTAGTCGACTTTTTGTTGTGTTGGTTTTCTGAGTCTCACCATCCCGAGTTCCATCCCGAACTTCTTTTGTGCGAGTCGAGTCACTCCATTCATAGAAAGTGGTGACTTCTTCTTTTCGTGTTCGAGGAGGATGTTTTGTCATTCTTTTTCAGGCTTAGTCTGGTGATTCTCTTGGCCAATTCTCCTGCATCATGTTCCTGTTTCTTCTGAACACAAGTAGATTCATCAAAAACAACATGAGATGTTTCTTCCACAATAAGAGTCCTACAGTTGTAAACTCTGAAGGCTTTACCGACTTCAGAATATCCTAAGAATATTCCTTCATCAGCTTTGCTATCAAATGTTTTCAACTGATCTTTACCATTATTGTGTATGAAACACTTGCAACCAAACACACGAAAGAAAGAAACAAGAGGCTTCCTTTCATTCCAAAGCTCGTATGGTGTTTTGCCTTGACTCTTGGTCAGCATGGATCTGGTTTGAGAATAGCATGCAATATTGACAGCTTCAGCCCAAAATCTTTTAGGAATATCAGCTTCAACTATCATAGTCCTTGCTGCTTCTTTTAAAGTCCTGTTCCTTCTCTCAGCAACACCATTTTGTTGAGAGGTCCTTGCAGCTGATGTTTCATGAGTTATTCCATTTGCTGCACAATAATCAGATATAATATGGTTTATAAATTCAGTTCCTTTATCTGATCTAATTTTGACCACACTCAGGTTCTTTTCAATACTGAGCCTTTTCAGTAGTTCAGGCATCTTTACCTGAAACTCTTTCTTACTGAGTAAGAATATGACCCAAGTATATCTTGAGTAGTCATCAACTACTACGAGTGTATATTTCCTGCCATTTGTGCTCACTGGTGTTACTAGACCAAAAAGATCCATATGCAACAATTGAAGTATTCTCTCAGTATAAACATCTACTTTGTTTTTAAATGATGCTCTAATTTGTTTTCCTTTTTGGCACGCATCACAAACATGTTCTTTACTGAACACTTCATTTGGTAACCCTCTCACAAGTGCTAATCTTGCAAGTTTATTCAGGGTTTTGAAATTCAGGTGATTCATCCTTTTGTGCCATAACCAACTGGTATATGTGGAACTTTTTGCTACCAAACATGTATCTTTAGGAGTTGAACTCCAATCAGCAAGATACACATTTCTTTTTTAGTACCAGTCAGTAGTATTTTCTATGAGGTATCATCTTTCACAAAACATAAGTTCTTTGAGAACTCAACATTAAATCCCTTATCACAGAATTGGCTTATTGAAAGCAAATTATGCTTCAATCCAGATACATATGAAACACCATGGATATGAACTGAATCGATTTCCAAAGTTCCATATCCTTCAGTCTGTCCTTTGGAGTTATCTCCAAATGTCATCTGAGGGCCTCTTTGCTCTACATAGTCACTGAGTATTTGTTTGAATCCTGTAATATGTCTTGAGCATCATTTGTCAAGATACCCATCTGGCGAGGGGCCATTTCATCTCCACTCATCGTCTTTATGTGATCTTCAATCATTTCGGTGCCCTTATTTTTCTCTCTGTAAAAAGCAGATCAATTCTTAGGTACCCAATTGGTGTAGGGTCCTACCAGGTTAGCTGTACCTTTCGGAATCAAAATCGGCCTGACAACTCTAATCACTTTAGAGTGGATGATCTGTCTTCCATAAACATCTACATACACATTTACCACTCTGGGTGCCTTAGCAGTATCCTGTGTATGAGTGCTAGCCTTGGCATGAACATGAGCCTTAGAATTTTTCTTGGGTACAGGCCTTTTGTTCCATTGCTTTGGCTTACACGCGGCAAATTTGGTGCGAATCTTTGTTGACTTGGGTTCAGGTAACCTTTACCCTTAGGCAAGTGGGGTTTAGGTTCCTGTACTGAAATTGGGGTCTTTCAAGATTCTTGAGGACTTGGTCTTTTCAGTTGAGAATGTCTCTGTTGAGTGTTTCTCTTCGAAAATTTCTCTATTTGGTTGAGTCTGAGATCCTTTCGAGGTTTGCATTCTTAGCCTGAGGCTAGAAGTACTTGCACGAAATTTTCCTTTGAGTGGTCGGGGTTTTCTAGCTTTCACCTGAGGTTTGGGCTTTCTTACCTGAACATTCAGTTTTTCTGGAACCATAGGTCCTTTTCCCTTGTCTAAAACTTTGGGCATTTCTTCAATCCGAAGAGTAGGTGCCACTTGTTTAACAAAGGTTGTCTTAGTGCTACTTGATGCAGCATTCAGATGACCTTGTGAGGTTCCCCCTGGAATGTATCCCAATCCAGATTTTATAGTGGCAGGTCTCTGATAACTCTGAATTTCATCTATTACTTTAGATGCAGTATTCAATAGAGCTAGCTTCTTCTGCGCACTATCCTCACCCTTTGTAGAGTTTCATGCTTCTCAGAGAGGTCATTGAACTTAGTTCTGATCAACTGAATCTCCTTAGTGGATTCCTCTAGTTTTCCATTTAGGGTCTCTATCATCTTCTCTTTCTCTGAGAGTTGTACTTTAAGAACATCTAGTTCATCAGTAGTTCCCATTAATTGAGAAGTGATCTCAGCATTACTAGAGTCTTTCCACTTAAGATTTTCAGCAATCAGTTCTTTGTTCTGCTCTTGAGTTTCATTTAGCAGTTCTTGTAAAACAACATAGTCCTTCATAAGACTCTCAAAAGAATCCATCAGGTCAAATTGACTTTTTACAGTGGAACTTGACAACTCTTGTGCTAGTGTAGGAGCAGCAACAGAGTAAGAATAATTTACCTCCTCCACAGCCATTAGACAGATGTCATCACTGTCACTATCTGAGAACATTTCATCTGAAGAGCTGGAACCTTCTTCAGAGTGTTTCTCTTCCTCTGCAACCATGGCTTTCTTGCTGGAGAACTTCTTGTCTCTCTTTGCTTGCCTTTCTCTTCTCTCCTTAGCACTTAGGTGCGGGGCGGTCATCTTTGGAAGTGACCTTTCTTTTGGCAGTTATAGCATCTGTTGGCATCATCATCCTGATCACTTTCTTCTTTAGACTTGGAGTCCTTTATTTTGGATGAAGATCCTTCAGCTTTTAGGTCTTATCTCTTCTCAGTGGATCTGTCCTCAGCCTTTGAATCTCTCTGGTACCTGTGATTCCTGAGTTTTTATATTTTCCATATCTACTATTAAGCCTTTCAAACCTCCTTGCCATCAGTACTAGCTTATCCTCTAGCTCATCCCGATTTTTAGCAAGGAGTTCTCGAACTCTCTAGTTTTCTTGGGTTTTATCCTTGGCTTTGAAAGCCACATTTTTACTAGATGAAGAATCATCTTTCTTTGTCGACTTTTTTTGATTTCTTATCAATAACAAACTCATAAGCTTTTCATTTCAAAGAAGACTTGTTGGTGCGGCATTGAATCAATGTTCTTGGTGTTTTCAATCACCCTTTGCATGAATATCCCATTTCTTAGATAGACCTCTAAGAATTTTCAATGCAACTTCTCTTTGTGGATATCTCTTTCCAAGTGCATTCAGATAATTCATTATACTAGTGAATCTGACTTCCAGTTTGTCAATAGATTCACTATCTTCCATTTCAAAACTGTCAAACTTTCCAATGGCCGAAAGTTTGTTCTCTTTGATATGATCGTGCCTTGGCACATTTCTGACTAGTGTATCCCATATTTCTTTGGCGATATTACAATGAGAAATCATTCCCATCACACCATCATCAATAGTCTTTATATAGTGTGTCTTTGGCAATATAGTCTAGATTGACTAACTTCCTCTCCTCAGGAGTAAGTTGATCATCAGACTTAGGAAATTCAGTTCTGGGATCATTTCTCTCATTTTCTGTAACTCTGGGATTCACCACAGTGAATTGGAATGGTCATTCAGAGACCACTCTCCACATCGTTCATGCTTAGAATACGGTGAGCTGCATTCTCGATCTCCACAAATCATAGTTCTCTCTCGAGAACATGGGAAGTTTCTTAGAAGACATTATGTGCGAAGTCTTTTTAAGATTTAAACAAATAAGATCATTGAGGATAGACCACAAGAATCTTTAGCAAATAAGACTATGGTCAACAAAGCGGTGGTCAAATTGAACCCTTTGCTCACGATACCACTTGTTGGTCCGGTGCAAGAAACGAGTCTTACACGTGTATGGGGGGAATACACGTGTTCAATTGATTTTAAAACTTTTTCTTCATCGATGTCGGATGGGTCGGGGTTGTCTCGATGATTTGGTACGAGAAGCATAGATCATACGAGTCAAAGTCTACACGAGCGGTGATCTGAAAGCTACTTTCGAAACCTCGGATAATTCCAAGCCCGAGCTCGAGTAATTTGAGAGTTACTGAGTTGCTTGAATAGCTACTCAAATGTGCGGAATGGTTGGCCCTAAGTTTATACTCGTTTTATGCTTTGCTGAAAAACCTTCCTTTTAATGGAATAGTGATTAGGCTGTGATTCAGTTAGATGCAACTTCAGTGGATTGATTCCAACTGAATATCAGTGAAAATATGCTTTCAGTTTAAAGGTATGCAACTTGATTAAACAATGCAAAGATGTAAAGCAAATAACACAGCAAGTTATAGTGGTTCAGAGACTCAAGCTCCTACGTCCACTCTCTCTGACTCTTCAGAGAAATTCACTAATCACTTCCTAAGGTTTTCTGACTACCTCTGTAGTTTACTACCTTTCTACTTCCTAAGGTTTTCTGACTACCTCTGTAGTTTACTAACCTTTCTATTTTGAGCTTTCTGACTACCTCTGTAGTTTACTTACTCAAAACACACACAAGCTTTCTGACTATCCAAGATAGTTTACTCACTTCTTCTCTAGAGCTTTTTGACTACCTCAATGTAGTTTACTAACTCTTTACAACTCAAACTCACCAACAATCACACTCAAACTACCTTACAAAGGGTTTGGGGTTTCTTGGTTGGTTTCCAACTAGGATGAGATATCCTTTACAATTAAGTACAATGCAAAGGCTAGGATATCTCTACTAAGCTTTGGATATATCTTATCAAATCTAGGCTTAGTGAATGAGCTCTCTTTGATGTAAAGCACTTGGGAAATTCTTGGGTTTTCGAGTGCTTCAACTTGCAATAATAAGTTTGAGCTCTTGAGTTGCTTACAAATTTCTCGTAACCTTCAATGTAGATGGTTACAAGTATTTATAGGCATACACCAAGGTCACTCTTGAAAAACAATCCGTTGGAAGAGATAGCTTCATGAGTTTCCTCTTATGGTGTGTGATGAACGACTATATTTAGGGTTTGACACTCCCTAGCTTGTTTTAGGCAAAGTGCTTTTCATTCAGCCAGTCACCACTTTTTGCAGTGTGGAACATAGTATTACTGACATGCTTGCTTGGTGACTGTCGCTTTTTCGATTGTCGATAAAAGTCTGATCTTGTCTTCTTCGATTGGTGTTGTCTTGATTAATGTAGACAAACACAGCGGCTCTTTTAGGTCAATATCTCTCGAGTGATATAACCTTAACAACACTTTGTTTTAGTTCCTTTTATGCGCATCCGAATGTCTTGGGCAATATCTATTTTTTCTAAATGTCGCGTTCTTCTCGATATTGTATCCTTGGATAGATATTTTCGATTGCCTCGGAACATTGAGGTTTATCTTGAGCATTGAGTACATTCTTGAGTCTTGATAATTCTTGTGCCTTGATATCCTTTGTCTTGATCTTGATCTTACGTATTACGTGTCTTGAGTCTTGATGTCTTACGAGTCTTACGAGTCTTGATGTCTTCTGAGTCTTGAGTCTTACGAGTCTTGATGTCTTGAGTCTTACGAGTCTTCACGGATATCTTGGCCGATATCTTTGAGTCTTCATCTTGAGTCTTGATTTCTTTGTTTCTGCTTGAGTCTTGGTTTCTCGATTTTCTGCTTGAGTCTTGGATTTTCGATTTCATCTTTGAAACTTGTTTCTTCTTGAGTCTTGAGAATCTAACGATCTATGTCTGGCGACTATACATTGTGCGAGATAACATCTGAACACTCTGGCCCGAATCGACTCAACTATCAAGATTATCCTGAAATGTCATACTCAGGGGTTTTGGGATCTAATCAAAATCTTATTTTATTAAATTCATCTCCCAACAGGGAAGATGACCCGGATACGGACACCGCTGTTGACCCTTATCCCAATGATCCACTGGTGGCAACCTCGGCTGATTCTCCGGTTTCCGGTCAGGATTTATCTTACATTACGGTCCGCAGGAACAAGGGACCACGCCGAAATGACTATGATGTCCGCAACCAACCTTTAACTTTGGAGGAGGCTACATCTCGAATTGTTGAAAATTGGACTCAACCTTTTGCTATTGGGGCCGACTACTAGTGGGGAAGCTTTAGTTTATAGTTGGGCTGATGCTTGTGACAATACCAATACGCCGCCGATGCAAAGCTCACACAGGGTTACTTATTGTTTTATCATGGAATGCACAAGGTCTGGGCAATGAACAAACCCGGAATGCCCTGACCGATATCTGCCGAGTGCACAAGCCGAGTTGGGAGCCGAAGGTTCTTTTTAATACTATACGGTTTTCTTTTTGGACTCCGCTTCATCTCACTCGTATCGCTGAAAATTCCAGACCAAACTTGCGGCCGAACATTTGGGTTTTCTGTCATAATGATATGGTTCCTTTCTCTTCGGTGATTTTTTCTTCGCCTCAACTTGTAGTTATTTGGTTCACGGATACCCTCTCGACTTATGATCTCGGATTCGTTCATGCCTCCAATTCCTACATTCAACGACGAGTCCTCTGGTCTGATATTCTTACTTTTAGCTCGGGGTTGTTCTCAGTCATGGGCGACTTTAACACGGTTTTGGGTGCCCATGAGCGTCATGGTGAGTCGGGCTACTTGCGAGCTTCACAGGATTTCAAGAGTTGATTGATGTTGCTGAACTTTTTGATATACAGGCTGCTGGATCTCCCTTTACATGGTCGACTAGACGCGGTGTTCAAGGATACATTGCTGCACGTCTCGATCGCGTTCTCGCTTCCCAGGACTTCCTTGCTCTTTGGACCGATGTCAGTTTTATTAATTTGGCTGTGTCTCTTCGGATCACCACCCGCTTCGTCTGCATCTTCGTACTGCGCAATCCCCGTTTGATCGTTCTTTCCGGTTTCAGCTTATGTGGACTCAGCACCCCGCCTTTCTGAAGGTTGTTAGGACTTCTTGGCTGGAAGAGGTCACTCCCACGGACCCTATTTCTCGGGTTACGCTCAAGTTGCGTCGTCTCCGAGGTCGTCTAAAGGCTTGGAATGTCGACACTTTCGGGAATATTTTTCATGAGATAGATGCTGCCACCTCGGAGTTGGACGCCATTCAGCGCGATATTACCATGCATGGGGATTCGGATGCCAAATTTGATATAGAGATGGAGTGTACAACTCGCCTTAACGACCTGCTGGAACGACGCCGCATTTATTTATCTCAGAGGAATCGACTTCATTGGCTTTCTGACGGCGATCGAAATTCTTCATTTTTTCATACTTTGCATGGCGTCCGTAAGGCGCGACGGCTGGTTTCGTCTATGTACGTTAACGACGTCCTTACTACTGATATGGCATTGATTGGTCAGCATGTGGTTGCTTATTATGAGAATCTTTTCACGGGCTCTTCTTTGGTGCCGGATCTTTCGACTCTTGACCAATTTATGCAGGGGAGCATTCTTCCCCATCATAACACGCTTCTTGTCTCGATTCTGGATGACGCTGAAATACAACGTGCTTTTTTTTCAATGGATGCGTCTAGTAGCCCGGGACCCGATGGTTTTGGCGGTTCTTTCTTCCAACATTGCTGGGAGGTGGTAGCTTTAGATGTCACAGCATCTGTCTGCCATTTTTTCGTCACAATGCATATCCCCACAAGCCTCAATTCCAGTTTTGTGACGCTCATCCCGAAGACTTCTGATGCTTTGAGGGTTGAGGAATACAAGCCTATCGTGATGGGTAATTTCTTAGTTAAGGTATTAACTAAGATATTGGCTATCCGTCTGGGGACATTCGTTGGTGAGTACCTTTCCCAGTTCCAGTTTGGTTTTATCCCGGGGCGGCGCATACACAAATGTATTGCCCTCGCCTCAGAAGCTATTAATTGCATGGAGATGGGTAACGCTCAGAACATGGCAGTTAAGGTGGATATCACCAAAGCTTTTGATACTATCTCCTGGACCTTTTTGTTGACTATGCTGGAAAAAATGGGCTTCTCTACTAGATTTCTGACTATGGTTAGGAGCATTTTGAGCTCCGATCGTCTATCCATTCTTCTGAACGGGAGCCCTCAGGGGTATTTCGGTTGTTCGCAGGGTGTCAGACAGGGGGACCCTCTTTCTCCCCTTCTTTTCTGCCTTGCGGAGGACGCCTTAGCTCGCTGGATTCATTTTTCGGTCTTACATGGTGATATCATTCCTAATCCCCGAATGCAGGAACTTCTTCTTTATGCAGATGACATTATTTTCTTCATCCGAGCCTCTGCTCGGAACATTCGTCGTCTCCATGCAATTCTGGTTCAGTATGGGGATATGTCCGGACAGGTCTTCAGTCCAACGAAGTCGAGGGTGTTTTTTAGCTCGAAAGTGCACCATTTGACTAGGAGCCTTATGCGTCGTTTGACTGGTATCGTGGCGGGGTCCCTTCCTTTTGATTACTTGGGAGTCCCTATTTTCAGGGGGGTTCCACGTGCTTCTATTCTTCAGGGTTTGGCAGACAAGGTAATCTCACAGTTCAGCCGTTGGAAAGGCAATACTCTTTCTCTTGCAGGGCATCGCTATCTTATTAACAGTGTTATTTCGGCTTCTTTGGTTCACTCGATGATGGTTTATCATTGGCCTTCCTCGCTTCTCACTCGGGTTGAGCGTGCGATGCGTAATTTCCTTTGGACTGGTAGTGTTGTAAAACGTGGCAGTGTTCGTGTTTCTTGGTCTCGCTGTTGTGCACCAATTACTGAGGGCGGCCTCGGTATTTGTTCGGTACGCCTAGCCAATGATTCTTTCTTATGCCACTTTGCATGGGGGGTTATTGACTCGCTCAGATCCCGCGCTTCATCTCTTGCATGATCGTTTTATCGACGCTCGGGGTGAGGTCAAGTCATTTCGTCACATTTCTTCTATTTGGAATGGAATTAGGCCTCACCTGCTTTGTTTATCTGAGACTTCTCGATGGTTGCCCGGTGCCGACTAATCTATTCGGTTTTGGACTAACAACTGGCTCGGGTATCGTATTGCAGATCGGATTGGGCTCCCTCGATTTCGACCTCTTTATTGGACACACTTAGTGATTTCTACTATGATGGTGTTTGGCATTTCAGTCCGTTGTTCTTAGTCCGGTGTACTCAGGTGGTTATTGATATTCTTAATCATCAGATGCATGAGGGTGAAGACTCTAGAGTTTGGCCTCTCACTTTGTCGGGTTCCCTGTCTTCTCGTGAGGCTTATGATTTTTTACGTACTCCTTTACTCCGGAATAATTGGGGTCGTTGGATTTGGGGGTCTTTTATTCCCCCCTGTCGTAGCACAACGATCTGGAGTGCGGTTTTAGTGGCGACTACCTACGGCGGTCGTGGTCTTTGGGGTTATCGGGCCGTCTATTTGTCCCCTCTGTTTTCGGGCAGGGGAGAGTATCGACCATCTTTTTGCTGATTGTGGTTTTACTAGACTTATTTATGATTCGGTTGCCCATATCTTTGATATAAATTTGAACTATGAGTTTGGCTTCCATCACTTCTTCTTGCAGGCAATGAGTCTTGTGTTCAGTCCGTTGCTTCGGAATATCTGGCGTCTCACGGTGGTCACTCTTATCTGAGTAATTTGGAGGGCCCGGAATGCACGGGTTCATAATGATGTGACTCCTACGGTTGGGGGTTGCTTGGTTAAGGTGATGGCTCTTGTTAGGGAGGCGAACTCCCTTCGCTTGGGATACAGTGATGGCTCTGTTCGGGATCTCTCTATCCTTAGGAGATTGCGCATGCTTGGTGCTTTCAAACCGCCTATGACGACGGCGGTTGTACGCTGGCGTCCACCGGATCCCGGCTGGTATAAAGTTAATGTCGATGGCAGTGTGGATGACTCTCCTGGGGAGCTTTTCGGTGGAGCCATTTTTGTAATTCGAGGGGGTTCTTTGTTTCTGCTTTCTCTCGACCGGTGGGTTGGGGCTTTGAGTTAGAGGCTGAATTGGCGACGTCTCTCCATGCGATTCAGTTTGCTCACGATCGAGGATGGCTACGTTTGTGGATTGAGACGGACTCTGAGATGGTCGTTCGGTTCCTCTCATCTACTACGAGCGTGGTCCCTTGGCGTCTTCGGGAACTGTGGCAGAAGGCTCGTGCAGTCCAGGTTTCCATGGAGATCAAAGTCACCCATATTTTTCGTGAAGGCAACCAAGCGGCTGAAGTTTTAGCTAAGCTCCGCACCACGCATGTTTGGACTGGTGTTTGGCCTGATTATATTAATGCTTACCTTTATTCTGATTTACATACAGACTATTTTCGTATCATTCGTGATTCCTGAGGATTATTTTCGTGTTGCGGCGTAATTCCTCATAGAGGGGTATTCCTTTTTCCCTCGACTAAGGGTTTTGGACCTAAGGAGGGTTTTACCTTAGCGAGGTTTTTTGTGGTGCCCCAGCCTCTGGGACGACCTGTGTCTTTATGGATTTTAGGTTTTTTCTTTTTTCTATTTTAGCTTTGCTTTATTTGCCAAAAACACTAATTAACTAATAACTTTCATTGTAAACAATGACACTTTAACCAATAACACTAATCAACCAATATGTTTCATCCGAAATAGGTAAAACTTATTTGTGAAACCAATAACACTAATCAACTAATACCCTTCATTGTAAACAAGTGACACTTATTAGTGAAACTTATAACAATAATCAACTAAACCTTTCAATCTAAACAAGTGAAACTTATTTGTGAAATCAATAACACTAATAAACTAATACATTTTATTGTGAACAAGTTACACTTCTTGGTGAAACCAATAACACTAATCAACTAATACCCTTCATCCTAAAAAAGTGACACTTATTTGTGATACAATTAATACAAATAAACTAATACCTTCAATTCTTAACAAGTGACATTTATTATTGAATCCGATAAAACTAATCAACTAAATCGGATCTTTCATTCTAAAGAAATGACACTTATTCGTGAAACCGATAAAACTGATGAACTAAAAATACATTTCATTAAAATCAAGTGAAACTTAATAGTGAAACATATAACACAAATAAACTAATACCTTTCATTATAAACAAGTGACACTTATTAGAGAAACCGATAATACTAATCACTAATCCTTTTCATTCTAAAAAAGTGAAATTTATTAATTGAAACCAATAACACTAATCAATAAACACCCTTCATTGTAAACAAGTGATACTTAATAGTGAAACCAATAACACTAATCAACTAATATCTTTCATTCTAAGCAAGTGAAACTTATTAGTGAAACCAAAAATACTAATCAACTAATAACTTTCATTGTAAACAATGAGACTTATTTGTGAAATCAATAACACGAATAACCTAATATGTTTCATCCTAAACAAGTAAAACTTATTTGTGAAACAAATAACATTAATCAACTAATACATTTCATAGTAAACAAGTGACACTTATTAGTGAAACTTATAACAATAATCAACTAATACCTTTCATTCTAAACAAGTGAAACTTATTCGTGAATCCAAAAACACTAATCAACTAATACATTTCATTGTCAACAAGTTACACTTCTTGGTGAAACCAATAACACTAATCAACTAATAACTTTCATCCTAATCAAGTGACACTTATTTGTGAATAACACAAATAAACTAATACCTTTAATTCTTAACAAGTGACACTTATTACTGAATCCGATAAAACTATTCAACTAATACCTTTTATTCTAATTTTAAAATTAACAAAATTTTATCAAAGTGGTATAACTCTAGTGGTTGGAGCCCCACTACCTAGGCCGAAAGGTCCTGAGTTCGAGACACCCAAGTTACATTATAAGACCATTCCAATTAAATTTGGAATAAATTGAGCGTCGACGAGGAATGCGAAATCAATTTATACTCGGTAATTTTTTGATGTCAAAGTGGTTAATGCCTCACTACCTAGTGTTGGGGAATTAATTGTACGGATCTATTCGGGATGAATATTTAAATATAAATTTAATTCTAACAATTATTACTAGCATGAATTAATCCTATATTAATTCAAATAATAAATCAACAACAAATCATGCATATAAACAGTTCACATAAATCCTACGCATGCGAAATTGCTACGGGTTTACATGAACTAACCTCTTGGAGTGGCAATGGTCTCGTCGATTAAACACACCGAAAAGCCTTCCCAAGTATTCCCTAGTCCTTGCTCGACAATCCGGTGGAAGGATGCTCGCGAACAATTAACAAAAGGAAAAATAAAAATTTGTTGCACCACCTTTGTGGATTTACTAATTTTTCCAGCACATGGAATTGTACACTCACAATTGACATTTTTCGAAAATACACAATCTATCGACGTTTCAAAATATTTGATATTTTATCGACGCTGATATTTTTCCGAAAAACCAATTTTTGTGTTCTCTTGAGGATGAAACATTCATCCCCTATTTATACTGAGCTGGTGGTCGAAAATTTGGGAAAAAATAATATGGGAAAATCTTTTCCTTGATCTCCAAGAAATCTTGAATATATCTTATATATTATTTTCTCCATAATTAAAATATTCCACAAAAATCCCAACTCCTCTTATTATGGGATATTTCAAAATTTTAAGGAAAAAGAAACCAAGATTTGGATCTTCTTGAATTTATGAGATATTCTTGTATTCCAAGAATACATATCTTCCATAATATATTTTCAAGAAAATCAAGAAAATCTTTCTCTCCCTTAATTATTCAAAATTTTCAAAATTTCATAGTAAATAACCTAGTGGGAGATTTCTTGAATTTAATGAGATAATCTTGTATTCCATGAATACATATCTTCATTCCATAACAAAATTCAAAGAAAAACATTCTCCCTTTTATTTACTATTTTCGAAATTTAGGAAAAATAGCAACAAGAATTTATTTTATTTTTAAACACATTTTTCAGTTATTGGACTTTATGTTGGGCTACTTGGGGGGCCTTTAGGAGAATTAAGATTGGATCTTCCAATGGATCTTGAATTATCAATATTGAGCCACAATATTATTCAAGCCCATAAATATTAATTAATCCCACTACATAGTTAATATTGCACTATCCATCTTAACCCATATTACAGTTAATATGACTCCCTGTTATTATTTCCCGTGTTTAAGATTATCTAGCCCATTAATTAATTCAAGCCACTGAAATAGCTTTCCATTAATTAATATCTTTTGTCCTTGGTTAAGGAACGGTTCAACATTATTATCCATACCGGAAACTAGTTCCACTTGCAAGATTTGGTATGATAAAACTTATGAACCTCCCAAGGGGGCAAATCGAACAAGCATACTTGCACACGATTCTCCGTATTAAATCTTAGCAATCGTATGTGACCAATAATATTGCCCAAGATATAAAGTATTGAATCTCCTTGATTCTCTAACCGTAATAAGTCAAATCAATAGTTACTAACCACACGCAATCCTATTTAAGGGACGAAGATTAAGAAATAACTAACCACTTAGGTCTAATTCTTCCTAGTTCAGTTCTGAAGAATTTGTCCTCCTGTAGGTCCTCTTCAGTGCATCAGTCATGCACTAGTGTAATCTCTTGGTCAAGACAAACCAATTTGAGCCTTACACTTCAACCTTTCACGATGGATTGTTCATTTCCATCTAGGTCGTGAATGGTGTACTTTTAGTTACAAGGGACTGTTAATTTAATCTTCTGTGATCTGGTATCACTAAATTTAAAACAATGTAACACGTACTATTTATTGAACAGTTATGTAGTAAATATATGTAATATTCGATGATATTTAAAGCATCAGTGATAAACAATTTATTTCAGTAAATAAGTCCGAAATTCAGTTTTGATTATACAAAGTAAAAGCATACTTTCCAGTATAATCCCAACAATCTCCCACTTATACTCAAACTCTGCTTTTAAGTATACTACAGCATGTCTCGTGTAGTTCCTAAAACGTGACATCTAATGTCACCTACACGAACCTAATAATGTCTCCCACTTATACTCAAAGCAGATTGGCTATGCACTTGACAACCATTCCTCCCACATGTCTCTTGAATGTTTCCAGAGGCAGACACTTTGTGAAAGGATTAACTAGGTTATCCTCCAATGCGATCTTAGCCACCTCTTCATCTCCTCTCTTAACGATTTCTCGTCTAAGATTTCTTTCCTTCAGTGTGCTACAAAAAAAATCACAAATAAATAAATCATGGAGGTCAAAATTAATTCAATTTTATTATCCGGAATAAAATTGTCAATTAATTATTTAAACATACTTAGTAATTTATGAAGGTGAGATTTTTCATTTGGCAATTCTCATGCAAACACATTTAAACAAATTAAATAAAGCACAAGAAATCACAACAATAAATCAAGCAAAGCGAAAAAATAAACATATTGGGCACAAATTATCCAATTGTCATGGTTTGATTTTCTTGGCTTGATTTTGAAGAAACGCCCGTCTTGAATTTCTCCCCTCGATCGTCTCGAAAAGAACTCCGTCTCGAAGCGCCCGCCTGAAGTAGCTCCACGGCGGGATGCGCCCGCGTCCGAACGCCTGGTCGTCGGCCTCGGCGACCTCGGCCGCGCCTCGGTAGGCACCTCTTGCCCGTGCCTCGGCATGCCTCGGCAAGATTTCGGCGAGGCGGCGGCGTATCCGGGCGCATCATCGCCTTGGCGCTTCGCCCGGCCTCGCCTCGCCGGGCGAATCTCGGGCGCTGGCGTCCGCGTCGCGCTATCGCCCCGCCCGTCGCCTCCGCCCGCTTCAGCGCATGGTCCATGGTCGCCCGTGCCGCATCGCCGTCGTCCGTTCCGTTCGCTTGTCGAGCCGATCGGCCAGCGCCTAGTGTCGTGCCCGTCTGCATGGCAACGTCCGCATCGTGAGCGTGCCTCCCTTGGCACATTTCGCGCGATGCACGTCGTATGCGTACGGTTCTGGGTCTATCCTTTAATTCTTCGTCTCCGCCTCCGTTTCCGACCCGGTTACAATTTATTTATAAAAAATAAATAAACCTAGATCTATACTAGTCTATTACATTGATCAAATCAAACAAATCCTAATCTACTCGTGAATTTTCTCACGAGGCAAAACGAATTCGAACGAATCGAATTAAAAACCACAATTTATATGCATGCATAAATAAACACATTAAATTCCATGACAATTGGATACCTGCAAAAAAGATCTAGCAATTCTACTATCCAATTTCAAATTTAATAAAAATGAATTAAATTACAATTTAAAATTCAGAGCCCGAAACCGAGGATTTGATACCAGTTGTTGGGGAATTAATTGCACGGATCTATTCAGGATGAATATTTAAATATAAATTTAATTATAACAATTATTACTAGCATGAATTAATTTTATATTAATTCAAATAATAATTCAACAACAAATCATGCATATAAACAGTTCACATAAATCCTACGCATGCGGAATTGCTACGGGTTTATGTGAACTAACATCTTGGAGTGACAATGGTCTCGTCGATTAAACACACCGAAAAGCCTTCCCAAGTATTCCCTAGTCCTTGCTCGACAATTCGGTGGAAGGATGCTCGTGAATAATTAACAAAAGGAAAATAAAAATTTGTTGCACCACCTTTGTGGATTTACTAATTTTTCCAGCACATGGAATTGTAGACTCACAATTGATGTTTTTCGAAAATACACAATCTGTCGACGTTTTAAAATATTTGATATTTTATAGACGCTGATATTTTTCCGAAAAACCAATTTTTGTGTTCTCTTGAGGATGAAACATTCATCCCCTATTTATAATGAGCTGGTGGTCGAAAATTTGGGGAAAAATAATATGGGAAAATCTTTTCCTTGATCTCCAAGAAATCTTGAATATATCTCATATATTCTTTTCTCCATAATTAAAATATTCCACAAAAATCACAACTCCTCTTGTTATGGGATATTTCGAAATTTTAAAGAAAAAGAAACCAAGATTTGGATCTTCTTGAATTTATGAGATATTCTTGTATTCCAAGAATACATATCTTCCATAATATCTTTTCAAGAAAATCAAGAAAATCTTTCTCTCCCTTAATTATTCAAAATTTTCGAAATTTCATAGTAAATAACCAAGTGGGAGATTTCTTGAATTTAATGAGATAATCTTGTATTCCAAGAATACATATCTTCATTCCATAACAAAATTCAAAGAAAAACTTTCTCCCCTTTTATTTACTATTTTCGAAATTTAGGAAAAATAGCAACAAAAATTTATTTTATTTTTAAACATCTTTTTCAGTTATTGGACTTTATGTTGAGCTACTTGGGGGCCCTTTAGGAGAATTAAGATTGGACCTTCCAATGGATCTTGAATTATCAATATTGAGCCACAATATTATTCAAGCCAATAAATATTAATTAATCCCACTACATAATTAATATCAGACTATCCATCTTAACCCATATTACGCTTAATATGGCTCCTATTATTATTTCCGTGTTTAAGATTATCTAGCCCATTAATTAATTCAAGCCCTTTGAAATAGCTTTCCATTAATTAATATCTTTTGTCCTTGGTTAAGAAACGGTTCAACATTATTATCCATACAGGAAACTAGTTCCACTTGCAAGATTTGGTATGATAAAACTTATGAACCTCCCAAGGGAACCAAATCGAAAAAAGCGTACTTGCACACGATTCTCCGTGATTAAATCTTAGCAATCGCGATGTGACCAATAATATTGCCCAAGATATAAAGTATTGAATCTCCTTGATTCTCTACCCGTAATAAGTCAAAGCAATAGTTACTAACCACACGCAATCATATTTAAGGGACGAAGATTAAGAAATAACTAACCACTTAGGTCTAATTCTTCCTAGTTCGCTCAAGAATTTGTCCTCCCCAGAGGTCCTCTTCAAATTGCATCAGTCATGCACTAGTGTAATCTCTTGGTCAAGACAAACCAATCTGAGCCTTACACTTCAACCTTTCACGATGGATTGTTCATTTCCATCTAGGTCGTGAATGGTGTACTTTTAGTTACAAGGGACTGTTAATTTAATCTTCTTTGATCTGGTATCACTAAATTAACTACAATGTAACACGTACTATTTATTGAACAGTTATGCAGTAAATATATGTAACATTCGATGATATTTAAAGCATCAGTGATAAAAAATTTATTTAAGTAAATAAGTCCGAAATTCAGTTTTGATTATACAAAGGCCGAAAGGTCCTGGGTTCGAGACACCCAAGTTACATTATAAGACCATTCCAATTAAATTTTAAACAAAATTTAGTCAAAGTGGTATGACTCAAGTGGTTGGAGCCCCACTACCTAGGCCGAAAGGTCCTGGGTTTGAGACACCCAAGTTACATTATAAGACCATTCCTATTAAATTTGGAATAAATTGAGCGTCGCCGAGGAATGCTAAATCAATTTATACTCGGCAATTTTTTTATGTCAAAGTGGTAGCTCAAGTGGTTGGAGCCCCACTACCTAGATCGAAAGGTCCTGGGTTCGAGACACCCAAGTTACATTATAAGACCATTCCAATTAAATTTGGAACAAAATTTAGTCAAAGTGGTATGGCTCAAGTGGTTGGAGCCCCACTACCTAGGCCGAAAGGTCCTGGGTTCGAGACACCCAAGTTACATTATAGGACTATTCCAATTAAATTTGGAATAAAATTTTGTCAAAGTGGTATGACTCAAGTGGTTGGAGCCCCACTACCTAGGCCGAAAGGTCCTGGGTTCGAGACACCCAAGTTACATTATAAGACCATTCCAATTAAATTTGGAATAAAATTTTAGTCAAAGTGGTATAGCTCTAGTGGTTGGAGCCGCACTACCTAGGCCGAAAGGTCCTGGGTTCGAGACACCCAAGTTACATTATAATACCATTCCAATTAAATTTGGAATAAAATTTTAGTCAAAGTGGTATAGCTCAAGTGGTTGGAGCCCCACTACCTAGGCCAAAAGGTCCTTGGTTCGAGACACCCAAGTTACATTATAAGACCATTCCAATTAAATTTGGAATAAAATTTTCATTTTTCGAGTCGTTCCAATTTCCTCTCGCTTCCACCGCCTTCGGCGGCTTCCGCCCCACGGCGGTTTCATCCAATTCGTCACCTATTCTCCGGTGACTGTCTTTCATTTTCCGCCGCGCTCTCTATCGATGAGGCTACTATATCCTAGGGTTTCCTCAGTCGCTCGTTTGTTAATTCCTATGTTTCTCCCATTTCGGTTTCTATTCTGTGAATCCGATGACCGTGCGTTTTCTTTAGAATCTATTCTTATGGCGTGTTCTCTGCTTCCAGACGGCAGTTCTTCGCCAGTTCTTGGGCAGTTTCTTCTAAGTATCAAGCGGTGTCAGTTCTACAGAGGAGCGATTGTGCACCAGCGTTTGGGTTCCGTTTTGTGCGATATGGCGCATTGGTGTTTAGGGTTTCGTTCTCGATTGGGTGACAGAGATTTTGTCGATGGGTGGTTTCAAATTAGTTGTTCCGGTGAACCTGTCTATCAACGGCAATTTGGGATTGGATTTTTGTTTTGCCCCTTTCGATAGAGAGAGAATCTGGAACTCGTTGCATTCAATAGGCGATATGGGGTTGGGAGCTCGTTCCCCCCCTGATATACATATCCAAAGAATGGCATTTTCACTCAAGATTTTTTTCTCTGTCTTTGGCTTATTCTGCGGCTCCGACGTTAGGTGTTCTTCCTCTATATTTTCTCTGTATTTGGGTTGTTTGCGACTTTTGGTCACGATGTTTTGTCCAATTCGTTTGGTTCTATGGCGATTGGCTTCTTTTGGAGTGCTTTTTGATTTCTTTCGTTCATTAGATGTGTTATCCGTTTCAGCATCCTGTGTTTTTGCTTTGGTGGCTTTTGGTTTGTTGCTTTGGTTTGGATTTCTTTGCTCTGCTCTGGTCATTTTCTGCGCCTACAGATTGGGCTTGTGCGTGTATTGTGTGTCTCGTGTTCGGTTGCATTATTGTGGGTTTTGAAGCTAACTCTTTCAAGGGCGATAAGGGTCTGAAATTCGTTTCTCCCTTTGCTATGGTTCATGCGAAAGGCAGGTTGCTTCTGGGCTTCTGGTTGTGCTTTCTCTTGGTTTTGTTTGGTTGCTCTGGCCATTTCGTTTTGGTGTTTGTGCTCTAGTTTATGCTGTTGGCCGTTGACTCATTTAGTTGAGGTTGTGTTTTGCTGACATATTCTGCATTTTGGGTTTCTTCGACCTTGGGCCTCAGTTTCGAATATGGTTGTCCTGGGTTTTGCATCATTGTTGATGGGTTTTCGAGTTCAGCTCTTATGCTTTGGGCTTTCCTTTTTTTCATTAATTTGTTTGTTACGCTTCTCGGCTCTTTGCTTGTTTAGCCTTTTTTGGTGTTGTAATCTTTTCCGCCCCGGGTCGGGCTTGTGACCCCTCCTTTTTCCTTTTTATATTAGATCTGATTTGTCTAAAGAAATGACACTTATTCGTGAAATTGATAAAACTAATGAACTAATAATACCTTTCATTCTAAACAAGTGAAACTTAATAGTGAAACATATAACACCAATCAACTAATACTTTTCATTGTAAACAAGTTACACTTCTTAGTGAAACCAAAAACACTAATCAAGTAATAACTTTCTTTGTAAACAATGACACTTTCACCAATAACACTAATCAACCAATATGTTTCATCCTAAACAGGTAAAACTTATTTGTGAAACCAATAACACTAATCAACTAATACCTTTCATTGTAAACAAGTGACACTTATTAGTGAAACTTATAACAATAATGAACTAATACCTTTCAATCTAAACAAGTGAAACTTATTTGTGAAATCAATAACACTAATAAACTAATACATTTCATTGTGAACAAGTTACACTTCTTGGTGAAACCAATAACACTAGTCAACTAATAACTTTCATCCTAAACAAGTAACACTTATTTGTGATACAAATAATACAAATAAACTAATACCTTTAATTCTTAACAAATGACACTTATTACTGAATCCGATAAAACTATTCAACTAATACCTTTCATTCTAATTTTAAAATTAACAAATTTTATCAAAGTGGTATAGCTCAAGTGGTTGGAGCCCCACTATCTAGGCCGAAAGGTCCTGGGTTCGAGACACCCAAGATACATTATAAGACCATTCCAATTAAATTTTGAACAAAATTTAGTCAAAGTGGTATGACTCAAGTGGTTGCTCTGGCTATTTCGCTTTGGTGTTTGTGCTCTGGTTTCTACTGTTGGCCTGACTGATTTAGTTGAGGTTGTGTTTTGCTGACATTTTATGCATTTTGGGTTTCTTTGACCTTGGGCCTCAGTTTCGAATATGGTTGTCCTGGGTTTTGCATCATTGTTGATGGGTTTTCGAGTTCAGCTCTTATGCTTTGGGCTTTCCTTTTTTTCATTAATTTGTTTGTTACGCTTCTCGGCTCTTTGCTTGTTTACCCTTTTTGGTGTTGTAATCTTTTCCGCCCCGGGTCGGGCTTGTGACCCCTCCTTTTTCCTTTTTATATTAGATTTGATTTGTCTAAAGAAATGACATTTATTCGTGAAATTGATAAAACTAAGTAACTAATAATACATTTCATTCTAAACAAGTGAAACTTAATAGTGAAACATATAACACTAATCAACTAATGTTTTTCATTGTAAATAAGTGACACTTATTAGTGAAACCAAAAACACTAATCAACTAATAACTTTCATTGTAAACAATGACATTTTCACCAATAATACTAATCAACCAATATGTTTCATCCTAAATAGGTAAAACTTATTTGTGAAACCAATAACACTAATCAACTATTACATTTCATTGTAAACAAGTGACACTCAAGGATGACACACATAAATCGAGAAATGGTCTAAATTTTTTAGATGAGAGTCGGCTCTCGCTTCTCTCTACTTTCTCTCTCTAAATAAGCGGTTTCTTCAGCCGGTTTCTTCACCGGTGTTTGCCTCATTTCCGATAACGATCTGTGGTTTCTTCAATGATTCTTTCACCGGCGTTTTCATTTTCGTCCTCGCGAAACATTTCGCCTTCACGCGATTCAAGATTTGTTGAATTGTGCTCTGCAAATCCTGGTTTGATCGAGTTTGTGGTTGGGAATTTTTCCCATAAAGTCGCCAATTCGGTGGCGGAAAAAGGGGGTTTTCCGGCTAATCCTAGAATTATCGTTTATCAAGACGGCGGCGAGTCGCGTTTTGAATCAGAGTTTCGAAGACGTCTTCTCCAGCTGCTATGGCGATGCACATCGCTGCAACTAAGGAATTTACGAGACTTGATTCAATGAAGCCACCTTAGGTGTACATGGGGCATGTTGTGATATATCTTGGTTCGTGTGCAGGGAGGACTTCGCGTTTGTGCTTTGACGGTTGACTTTTCAATTTTTTGAGGAGGACATTTTGACCGTTTTGGGTGGCTGTTTTCTATGTAATTGTCTGCTGTTAGGGGCTGTGTGTTTAGTTGGCCCGGTGTCTTTGTTGTTTGTATTTGGATGAGCCTGCGTGCTTGTTCCTTTTGTTTTGTTGCTCTCTTTTATTTGCTTGGTTTTTGGGCTTGGTTTTGGCTTTTTTGATAGGTGTTAGGTTTGGGTTTTTGCCTAGTTTAGGGCTGGCCTTTATGTTTGGGCTGCAGCTTTTTGTGCTTCAACCTCGGACCGGGTTATGGTCCCTCCTTTTTCCTTTTCTTCTTTTATTAGACCTTTGATTTGAGTGAAACTTATTTGTGAAATCAATAACACTAATAAACTAATACATTTCATTGTGAACAAGTTACACTTCTTGGTGAAACTAATAACACTAATCAACTAATACCTTTCATCCTAAAAAAGTGACACTTATTTGTGATACAAATAATACAAATAAATTAATACCTTTAATTCTTAACAAGTGACATTTATTATTGAATCCGACAAAACTAATCAACTAAATCGGATCTTTCATTCTAAAGAAATGACACTTATTCGTGAAACTGATAAAACTGATGAACTAATAATACATTTCATTAAAAACAAGTGAAACTTAATAGTGAAACATATAACACAAATAAACTAATACCTTTCATTATAAACAAGTGACACTTATTAGAGAAACCGATAATACTAATCACTAATCCTTTTCATTCTAAAAAAGTGAAATGTATTAATTGAAACCAATAACACTAATCAATAAACACCATTCATTGTAAACAAGTGATACTTAATAGTGAAACCAATAACACTAATCAACTAATATCTTTCATTCTAAACAAGTGCAACTTATTAGTGAAACCAAAAATACTAATCAACTAATACCTTTCATTGTAAAAAATGAGACTTATTTGTGAAATCAATAACACTAATAACCTAATATGTTTCATCCTAAACAAGTAAAACTTACTTGTGAAACCAATAACACTAATCAACTAATACCTTTCATAGTAAATAAGTGACACTTATTAGTGAAACTTATAACAATAATCAACTAATACCTTTCATTCTAAACAAGTGAAACTTAATAGTGAAACATATAACACTAATCAACTAATACCTTTCATTGTAAACAACTCACACTTATTAGTGAAACCAAAAACACTAATCAACTAATAACTTTCATTGTAAACAATGACACTTTCACCGAAAACACTAATCAACCAATATGTTTCATCCTAAACAGGTAAAACTTATTTGTGAAACTAATAACACTGTTGGTCCCGGTGCAAACGAGTCTTACACGTGTATGGGGGGGAATACACGTGTTCAGTGTTTTTAAAACTTTTTCTTACTGAGGTCAGCTTGGGTCAGATAATCCTGAAGATTAGGTCCTGAGAAGCACAGATCGCTCTGAGTCAAAGTCTACTGAGACAGTGATCCTGAGCTGCTTTCAGATACCTCAGATAATCCCAACTGAGTCCTGAGTGTCAGAGATCCTGAGTTGCTTGGATCAGATAACTAACTTACTGAACCCTCAGAAGAGTAAGTTCAGTTTGGTAACTATCTGTTCTAGCTACTCAGTCGTGCGGAATGGTTGACACTTTAGTTTATACTCGTTTTAAACTTTGCTGAAAACCTTCCTTTTATGGAATAGTGATTAGGCTGTGATTTCAGTTATGCAACTTCAGTGGATTGATTCCAACTGAATATCAGTGAAAAGTATGCTTTCAAATTCGAGTCAATGCAACAGTTAAGCACAGATAATGAAAGCAATAAACAACACATCAATTATAGTGGTTCAGAGACTCAAGCTCCTACGTCCACTCTCTCTGATCCTCAGAGAAATTCACTAATCACTTCTGAGCTTTCTGACTACCTCGCGTAGTTTACTTACTCAACTCGGCCTTGAGCTTTCTGACTACTCCATGTAGTTTACTTACTCAACCCGACCTTGAGTTTTCTGACTACCTCCGTAGTTTACTAACTCAAACACAAACAAGCTTTCAGACTACCTCTGTAGCTTACTAACTTCTCCTCTAGAGTTTTCTGACTACTCCGCGTAGTTTACTAACTCTTTACAACTCTTCTCACCAACAAACACACTCCAACTACCTTCTCAAGGGTTTGGGGTTTCTCGGTTGGTTTCCAACTAGGATGAGATATCCTTTACAATGAAGTACAATGCAAAGGGTTAGGATATCTCGACTAAGCTTTGGATAAATCTTTTCAAGCTAGGCTTAGTTTAGTGAGCTCTCTTCAATATAGAAGCACTTGGGAAATTCTAAGTTTTTCGAAAGTGCTTTAACTTTTATGCGATAATAAGTTTGAGCTCTTGAGTTTGCGATATAAATTTCCGTAACCTTACAATGTAGAGGGTCACCAAGTATTTATAGGCATACACCAAGGTCACTCTTAAAAACTATCCGTTGGAGAGATAGCCGTGAGTTTCCTCTTATGGTGTGTGAGGAAGCGGCTATATTTCGGGTTTGAAACTCCCTAGCATGTTTTAGGCAATAGCCTTTCATGTAGCCTAGTCTTCACTTTTTGCGATGCGGAACTTTTGTACATCGACATCTTTTTCAATGACACCATCCTTTGTCGATTGTCGATATGGTACAATGTTGTCTTCCTCTTTTGACTTTTTTGTCTCCGGTTAAAAGGTAGACACCTTCAAGCAGCTCTTTTTGGTTACAAACTCGAGTTGATATATCCTTAACAACACTTTGTCTTAGTTCCTTTTTATGCGCATAGGAATGTCTTGGGCAATATCTATTTTCTAAGGAATCGCGATTTTTCTACGTATTGTGATCCTTGGATAGATATATTGATTGCCTCGGAACATTCAGGTTTATCTTGAGCATTGAAGACATTCTTGAGTCTTGATAATTCTTCATGCGCCCGATATTCTTGATCTTCAATCTTCGGTCTTTCGGTCTTGCGTCTTGAGTCTTCGAATCTTGGTCTTCTGAGTCTTGGCGTCTTACGAGTCTTGAGTCTTGAGTCTTTCGAGTCTCTTCTGAGATATCTTGGTGATATCGAGTCTTCATCTTTGAGTGTTTGGTTCTCAATATCATCTTGAGTCTTGATATCTCGATTTCTGCTTGAGAGATATCTTTCGATTTTCTTTGAGTCTTGATTCTCGATTTTCCTCTTGAGTCTTGAAACTTCAGTTTCTTGAAACTTATCTTGAGTTCTTCAGAGTCTTCAGAATCTATCCTTATCTATATCTGCTGACTATACATTTTGCAGATAACATCCTGAATACTCTAAAACTGAATCCTGACTCAACTATCAAGATCATTCTGAACATGTCATACTTAGGGGTTTTGGGATCTAATCAAAATCATATATCTTTTATTAAATTCATCTCCCAACAATTTCCCCCTTTTTGATGATGCCAAAACCTATCTTGTTACAAACATATAACCTATACTCAGGTTTCAGTTATCCTATTTCAAGATTGGTTATCTCCCAACAATTTCCTAAATCAGAGAATCTCCCAATAATTTAAATCATTCAATAATTTCTTCAGTAATGAATCTCTTTAAATAGTTCATTACCAAATACTTAAACAATTTTCCTCATCTTCAAACAATTTCCCCCATATTCAGACAATCAGTTCAGAGACAATCATTTAGGCATATCAAAATAAAAGACATGTAAATAAGATAATGAGATATTATCTTTTGAGCATAAATGATAAAACTTCATTGACGATTGGTATACTATTACAGATTACAATGAGTCTTATCAATAAAATCAAAAAGACAAAAATTTAAAGATTACAGAATCTTCTGAGTCTTCAGTCTTCAGATTTTGGCTCTTCAATCTTCTGCTCTTCAGTTTGCTTCATTCTAAACTTCATCGTAAATGATGGGCACCTCCAAGTTGAACATTCAAAAGACAAAAAAAATCTCCTTTTTCACTCATTTCTCTCCTTAATGATATCCAGATTTGTTTTCTGTCAAACCCAACCCGACCAAAGATCTTGAGCAATTTCTTGAGTAATGGCCTTCTCATTCACCAAGCCATTACCAAGTCTTGGAGGAGGATAGGAATATGGACCGGGGGCTACTATCGCACCTCTCCTTCATCCAAGGTTAATCGACTTTGGAGATATTTTGGATAGAAGGTTAGGAGATATTCAATGAATGCTTCATTTCGATCCGAGCTTTCCCTCTCCACTCCTCGAGCACATCATAATAGAACCGGAAAGGTTCTCTTGACCTCTTCCCACATATCGTTGAGTTTGATAGGCATCCATTTATCAGCGTGGGGCCCTTCGATTGCTTTTGATGTCTCTCTTCTTTTTGCTCATAAACTTCTTGAATCCACTCTTCGCCCGGCTCCTCTTGATCTTCTTTCTTATCCGAGCACGCCTTTGAGACTGGCGGCAACTTTCTTAGCTTGTTCTACGAGGTGTCTTGAGCATTCCTCGTATTGAAGACTTTCTTCCGAGGTTGAGACTCAGATTCTTAGTTTCTTCATCATCGAATCACTTTCTCTGAATTGGCTTAGAAGCATTCACACGCTTGCTTTACGGTTGAACAACGCCCAAGGCTTTCCTCTTCATAGGCAATTCAAAGAACTGGCTTGTTCCAACCTTAGTTCTAGCTTTTCGGTTTCTCTCTTGCAACATCAAGCATGGTTTGCTCGTAAACTCGAGTGTAGATAGGCTTCTCCACTGGCGAACTTCATCTTGTCAAGAACCCGACTTCATTTAAGGCTTTGGATAGATTATACATTTCAAACATCTTTACGAGCCTTTTTTCTTCAAAGAAACGTACAATAATTTCTGAAGACTTCACCTTCCTTTTCCCCTTCTTGGCACCGTAATTTGGAAGAAGTCTGGAGAGTCTTTGTGTCCATGTGATATTGCTCTTTGCTCACACAAACAAGACCTCTCCGCTATCTCGATCTTGTTAGTCTTCCGACCCTCCTGAGATGGTTCTTGGCCACAGAAAATTCTTCAGATAAATGGGCAAACTGGCCAGAGAGAGCTTCCTTGAACATCTCTGTCATCTTGGTCATGATTATTGAGCTCATTTCCTCAACAACAGATTTTATCATTACTTCATTCCTCTCTGCCAATTTCACCTCTAGAAATGCAGTTGACTCCTGGTGCTTCTATTTCATTTCAGCACTCAACTCAGCCTTGACTCCCTCCAGCTTTTCATTCAGCTTTTCTTCCATGGAGGTCATCTGAGAGGTCAGAGTGTTTTGTATTTGCACCAGCTCTGAAGAGTGACTAAGATTCTCCATCTTTTGAGCTTGGCTGGCCAATGTTTCTTCCATCTGAGCAATCTTGATCATCATTGGCTCAACCTTCTCAAGCTTTTCCACCAAGGGAGTGAGGTCAATCTCTGGAACCTTCTGCACCTTATGTGCTGTTTGATCATCCTGAGCTTCAGCTTCATCTTGAGCTCCAGTCTCCAACTGAGCCTCAGTCTGTATATCAGACAATTCAGAATTAAAGATAGAACTTTCAGTAACTTTGGCATAATTGTTAATAGTGCCAAAAGGTACCTGAAGAGTGCTAGCTTCAGTCTGAGGTTGACCGATTTCAGGTTGATCAGCACCAGAAGTTTCCTTTTCCATCTGAGACTGATCCTCAGCGTCTCCCTGTTGGTCCCCATCTCCATCTTGAGATTTGTCTCCTTTGCTTTCGGGGCACCAACCCGATAGCTTTCCTCTCGGATATCTTCCTACGAACCGGCTCATCAAAATCGGAGTTTTTTCATCCGAGCTTTGTCCTCCCGAATCTGAGAAGTTGGTGAAAAGGTACATCTCCTCATTCCACGGTCTTCCCCTCTGAATCGGCAATATCAAGCATCTCGGGGAAGAGTCCGATTGAGGATGAACACGATCGACCTTAATCTGAAGAAGACATCTTGCGATCGGGGTATGAAATTTGAGCTTCGAGGGTAGCGGTCAAGAATGAACCGTTCCCCCTTGCTCCTCCACTCGCCTTCTTGACCTCTCCCTTCTTCCATCTCGGGCTCTCTGGTTCGGTTAAGCATCGGCGAGGATCAAAAGTAGATCTTTCGGGAGCTCATCAAGAATATTACGCTCCCGAGTCTCGTGACCTCCGAAGGTTGTGCGATCAGTCCTTAGTTTGCATCTGAGTAGGTTCTGAGGCCATATCCTCAGATTGACTCTGAGTTGGCTCTTCATTTATGCGGTAAGCACTTCTTTGGTAGGAATCTCGAGGCTGAGTTCCTTTGAAAATTTCTGAGAAATTTTATGCGAACTTAGAGATGTCTCAAGCACCTCAGAGAAGACCTGCTCCTCAGTCTATTCTTGTGCCTTAGAGATAACCTGAGCCAAAACTTGCAATGGCGAACTCTGAGCGATTTGGCCCTCAGGTTGAATCTCTTCCGATTCACTGCCATCTTCATCGGTGAGAACCACCAATCTTCTGCGCTTTGGGGCAAGGTTCTCCTGCTTCATCATTTTTGCACCCTGCTCCTTCTTCACCTCCAACAAAACCTTCCCCCTGGTTTGTTGAGTCTCTTCAGCAGCAGCAGCTTTAGGTGATTCTGCTTTCTTTTCATTCTTCCCTCTGATGGCCTACTTCTTCACAGCAATGGGCTTGAAGAGAATTTTGGACTTAGGGAATGGGGTCGAATTGGCGAAGATATCCTCTTCCTCTCTGCACATCTCCAAAATATAAGCTATTTTGGTTGCATGGTGGATCTTGGCTTTAATCGAGATCGCCCCGTCAACCTTCTTCAAAACTTTGGCTTGCTCACTCACCATCTGAATCAGAAATTTCAGCCAGTTGAAGTTAGTGGTGGGTGAGGCCTCGATCGCCGCCATCAATCTGAGCTTTGGGGTACTGTTCTGCTCAAAACTCCCCGCAAGACTCATGATGCTCTTGCTCACAATATCCATCAAAACACGATATTGTGGCTTCAAGTGCCTTTTATGCAGTGTCGCCTCAAATTTCACAGGATTCTCAGCAATCCTATCTAAGTACTCCTGCTCTCTACCCAACATATACATCGCAGGATCCTCTCCTCTATCACAGAGCTCAAAAACATCATTCAAATTTTTCAGAATAATGTACAAATCCCTCTCAAAATCGATGTATTTGGACGAATGCTCTAGATGTGATACGGTAATCGAAGAATGCATACCATCCTCTTCATCTATCCTCAAATTACAGATGAATTTGATTACCTCTTTTGCGTACTCTGTGCAGTGGACGGTTTGCGACTAGATGGGTGAAGTTTAGCTTGATCAAATCATATGCAGAGCCTCCTCTTCTGGCTTTGAGTTGGTTGTGCTATCGAGTGAGACAACAAACTCGTACCAAGGCTTGTTGGTTTCGGCTAATCTCTCGAACAAGGTTGGGGCCATTTTAGAGATTGAAGATTTGAAGATTTAGGGTTTAGGATTTTCTGGGCAAAGGGGATTTATTTGCAGAGGATTTGGGAACGAAGGGTTTGATAAAATTTTGGCTTGAATGGCTTATTGGGGTATATATAGCTTTGAGATCGTGGGGAATCGCGTTGGTTAGGTGAAAAGCAACGGTTGAGATTAATCTCGATTAATCGGGTATATCTGAACGACGATCTCGAAAAGTAAGCCGCCAAAATATCCTCATTGGTCATTAATGTAACAGAGCATTAAATGATTGTTGACCTTCTTCGAATTTCAAAGCGATCCCTAAAAAAACATTCCTCGGTGTTTTGTATTTATTGCGAATGATTACTGAGTTTCACTTAAGCAATAAATGAGTCGCATGAGTCATTACTTCTTCAGACTAATTTTCCTCTATCAGTCTTACTGAGTACTGACCTTGATAAAATGTCAGTATAATATCGAAAATCTTGAATGGGTTCAAAGATCTTCTTGAAGTCTTGACCTTGATGAATCTGAGTTTCTTGAGACTCGATTCAATATTTCCATTTTATTACGAACTTCTCAAGAAAAATTCGAGAAAACTTCATGCATCCGAAAACCTTCAATTTTTGATTTTACTCTATACACTGGATCTAACATCCCTAATTCAATCGAAAGTTCACGAAATCTTGATTGACCAAAGGTTTAGTCAAGATATCAACTCTCGCTTATCATTATGAATTTTCTCCATTCTTATGTCCTTTTCTCGACATGATCTCGATGAAGTGATGTCGATGTCCACATGCTTGCATCGGTGTGCAATACCGGATTTTTGTGAAATAGCAATGGCACTATTATTGTCACAAAATATTGGTACTTCATTGGCTACAACTTTATAATCCCTTAATTGTTGTGCGAACCAAAGAATCCGAAAGCACATCGACTTCCTGCGGCCATGTATTCAAACTTCCGAGTAGATCTTTGCACATCGAGGTCCTGTTTCTTCGAAAACCAAGATATCACTTACTTCCTAGAAATTGACAAGTTCCTGTAGTGGACTTCTGTCATCGATCTGCAACCTCCATAATCAGCATCTGAGTAACCAGTTAATTCAAGGTTATCATCAGCTGGATACCATAATCCTCTATTCACTGTGCCTTTAAGATACTTCAGTATCTTCTTGGCAGCCTCCATGTGACTAGCCTTAGGATTAGCTTGGTATCTTGCACATATCCCAACAACAAATGTTATATCTGGCCTACTTGCTGTGAGATAGAGCAATGATCCAATGATTCCTCTATAATCAGTATGACTCACTGATTTGCCTTCAGAATCAGGATCCATCTTGTAGTTAGTATTCATAGGAATCCTAACTGCATTGCAATTTTGTACACCATATTTGGCAATCAGATCTCTGGTGTACTTTGCCTGGTTGATGAATATTCCTTCCTTTGATTGTTTCACTTGAAGACCTAGAAAGAAATTCATCTCTCCCATCATTGACATCTCAAACTTGCCTTTCATCAGTGTTGAAAACTTTTCACACAGCTGATGGTTTGGAGATCCAAAAATGATGTCATCAACATATATCTGAACCAGTAAGATATCTTCCCCATCTTCTATCCTGAACAGAGTTCTATCAACAGTCCCTTTGACAAAACCATGGTCAGTAAGAAACTGAGAAAGAGTATCATACCATGCTCTGGGTGCTTGCTTGAGACCATACAAAGCTTTTCTGAGCATGTAAACTTGGTCATTCTGTTTGAAACCAGGAGGTTGTTCCACATAAACCTCTTCTTTAAGCACACCGTTCAGAAATGCACTTTTCACATCCATTTGATAGATGTGAACTTCATGTGGGCAAAGATATGCAAGAAACAATCGATGGCTTCTAGTCTTTGCAGTGGTGCAAAGGTTTCATCATAATCCAAGCCTTCTTCTTGGGAATAATCTTCTTGTGCAACTAGCCTTGCCTTGTTTCTTACAATGTTGTTGTTTTCATCTCTTTTATTCTTAAAAACCCACTTGGTTCCAATGACATTGTGCCTTTCAGGTCTATCTACTAGCTCCCATACTTCATTCCTTGAGAATTGATTCAGCTCATCTTGCATAGCAGTAATCCAATGAGAATCTTGTAGAGGTTCACCAATCTCGATGAGGTTCTTTCTCCGATAGGAAGCAGCGAGAATAGTGCACTCTCACCATGGAACCTTCTTGTTTTAACACCTTGGTTAGATCACCCACAATCGACTTGTAGGGTGACTATCTAACCATTTCCTTCTTGATGTTCCCCCTTCAAGTAGTATCCTCAACATTTGAAATGTTAGGTTCGATTAATTGAAGAACTTCGAGGGAACAACGAAAGGAGAAAGGGAATCATCTTCCTCAGGGAAATTCTATTGAGAACATTGTCGAGACATTTGTTCCCCTTTGGTTGATAGATTCAGAATTTGCCTCATTTGTGACCACATCTTCATTGGCATTACATACGAGTGCAGGCGGGGTGTGCATTCAGATTGGTCACCCTTTTGGAGTGTTGGTTTTTCCGAGTCTCACCATCTCGAGTTCCATCCTCGAACTTCTTTATTCGAGTCCGAGTCACCCAATCATAGATAGTGATTGACTTCTTCTTTTCGAGTTCGATGGATGATTTATCTTTTCATTTTGAGGGCTTAATCTGGTGATCCTCTTAGTCGGTTCTCGCAAGATCATGTTCTGTTTTCTTCCGAACACAAGTAGATTCATCAAAAACAACATGAGGTGTTTCCTCCAAAATAAGAGTCCTACGATTTGTAAACTCGAAAGCTTTCTTGACTTGAGAATATCCTAAGAATATTCCTTCATCGACTTTACTATCAAATGTTTTCAACCGATCTTTACCATTATTGTGTATGAAACACTTGCAACCAAACACACGAAAAGAAAGAAACAAGAGGCTTCCTTTCATTCCAAAGCTCATAAGGTGTTTTGACTTGACTCTTGGTCAACATGGATCATTACGAGAGTAGCATGCGGTGTTGGCGACTTGACCCATTTTTTTTTAGGAAATATCGACATTTATCATTGTCCTTGCGACTTCTTTTCGAGTCCTGTTCCTTCTTTCAAAGAACACCATTTTGTTGAGGGTCCTTGCGGTGATGTTTCATGTGAAATTCCATTTCTTTGCACAATAATCGATATGATATGATTTATAAATCCGGTTCCTTTGTCGGATCGATTTTGACCACACTCGATTTTTCTCAATCTTGAGCCTTTTCATGAATTCGCCCGACTTTTATCAAGGAGTCTCTTTCTTCTTGAGTAAGAATATGACCCAAAGTATATCTTGAGTAGTCATCAACTACTACCAATGTGTATTTCCGCCATTGGAAGCATGGTGTTATAGGACCAAAAGATCCATATCAAGAATCGAAGTATTTCGTCAAGAGAGACATCTACTTTGCTTTTAAATGATGCTCTTATTTGTTTTCCTTTTCGCACGCATCACAAATATGTTCCTTCTTGAACACTTCATTAGGCAACCCTCTCACAAGAGCTAATCTTGCAAGCTTGTTCAGGGGGTTTTGAAATTTAGGTGATTCATTCTTTTATGCCATAACCAACTGGTATCGTGGAACTTTTAGCAACTAAACATGTATCTTTAGGAGTTGAACTCAATCGGGAAGATACACATTCCCTTTTCTTGTACCGGTCCAATAATACTTTCGTGATGTATCATCTTTCACAAAACATAAGTTCTTAGAGAACTCAACATTAAAAACCCTTATCACAGAATTGGCTAATTGAAAGCGGGTTATGCTTCAATCCAGATACATATGAAACACCATGGATATGAATCGAAGTCGATTTCCAAAGTTCCATATCCTTGATCTGTCCTTGAGTTATCTCCAAAAGTGATCTGTGGGCCTCTTTGTTCAACATAGTCAATGAGTATCTTCTTGAATCTGTCATATGTCTTGAACATCCTTTGTCAAGATACCATACATCGGGGCCTTTTCATCTCTGCTCATCGGTCTTTATGTGATCTTTAATCGACTTTTGTGCCCTTGTTTTCCTCCGAAAAACAGATCAATTCTTAGGTACCCAATTTGTGTAGGGTCCTACAAGGTTAGATGTACCTTTCGGAATCCAAATCGCACGACAACTCTAATCACTTTAGAGTGGCTAATTTGTCTTACATAAACATCAACATACACATCTACTACTCTGGTTGCCTTAGCAGTTTTCTGTGTATGTGTGCTAGCTTTAGCATGAACATGGGGTTTTTGAATTCTTCTTTGGTTCGGGCCTTTTGTTGGATGCTTAGGCTTTTGTGCAAAACCGGGTCTAAATCTTTGATGACTCGGGTTTAGGTAACCTTTACCCTTAGGCAAGTGGGGTTCGGGTTGCTGTCTTGAAATCTGGTCTTTCATTATCTCGAGGACTCGGTCTCTTGATTGAGAATGTCTCTGTTGAGTGTTTCTCATCGAGGATTCCTCCGATGGTTCGATGTGGAGCCTTTCGGGGTTTGCATTCTTAGCCTTGAGGCTTTGAAGTACTTGCTCGAAATTTTTCAATCGAGTGCTCGGGGTTTCTTAGCCTTCACTTGAGGTTTGGGCTTTCCAACCTGATCATTCAGTTTTACTGAGACCATAGGTCCTTTTCCCTTGTCTACAACCTTGGACATTACTTAGGTTTGAAGTGTGGGTGCCATTTGGTTTTACAAAATTGTCTTCTTGCTACTTGATGCAAAGACATTGATGACCTTGTGAGGTTCCCCACCGGAATGTATCCCAATCAGATTTTATAGTGACGGATCTCTGGTAACTCGAATTTCATCTATTACATTAGATGCATTATTCAATAGAGTTAACTTCTTACGTGCACTATCCTCGATTCAGTAGAGTTTCATGCTTCTCGAGAGGTCATTGAACTTAGTCCGATTAGTGAATCTCTTGGTGGATTTCTCTAGCTTTTCAGTTAGGGTCATTAACAGCTTCTCTTTCTCTGAGAGTTGTACTTTCAGAACATCCAGTTCATCAGCAGCTCCCATTAATTGAGAAGTGATTTCAGTATTGCTAGAGTATTTCCATTTTAGTTTTTGACTTCGATTCCTTATTACGCTCTTGAGATCTATTTAGCGAGTTCTTGTAAAAGCAAAGATAGTCCTTCATCAGATTCTCAAAAGAATCCATCAGGTCAAAAAGACTGTTTTCAGTGGAACTTGAAAACTCTTGTGCTAGTGTAGGAGCAACAACAGAGAAAGAAGAGTTTACCTCCTCAATGACCATCAGACAAATGTCATCACTTTCACTGTCTGTGAATATTTCATCTGAAGAGCTAGATCCTTCCTCAGAGTTTTCTTCTTCTGCAACCATGGCCTTTTTGCTAGAGAACATCTTATCTCTTTTAGCTTGCCTTTCTCTTCTCTCCTTAGCACTCAAATCTGGACAATCATACTGGAAGTGACCTTTCTTTTGGCAATTATAGCATCTATTGGTATCATCATCCTGATCACTTTCTTCTTTGGACTTGGAGTCCTTCCTCTTGGATGAAGATCCCTCAGCTTTCAGGTCCTTCTTCTTCTCAGTTGATCTGTCCTCAGGTTTCTTCTGGTACCTGTGGTTCCTGTAATAGTTTTTGTATTTTCCAAATCTACTATTAAGTCTTTCAAACCTCCTTGCCATCAGTGCTAGCTTTTCCTCAAGCTCATCCTGATTTTTGGCATGGGGACTCTCTAGTTTTACAGGTTTTATCTTTGGCTTTTAAAGCCACATTTTTACTAGATGATGAATCATCTTTGCTGTCAACCTTTTTGGATTTCTTATCAATTACAAATTCATAGGCCTTCAGCTCAGAGAAGACTTGTTGGTATGGCATTGAATTAATGTTCTTGGTGTTTTCAATCACCACTGCATGAATATCCCATTTCTTAGAAAGACCTCTAAGAATTTTCAATGCAACTTCTCTTTGTGGATATTTCTTTCCAAGTGCATTTAGATCATTCATGATGTTAGTGAATCTGACTTCCAATTTGTCTATTGATTCACCATCATCCATTTCAAAACTATCAAACTGACCAATTGCCACTGAAAGTTTGTTTTCTTTTATATGATCTGTGCCTTGGCACATTTGCCTAGTGTATCCCAAATCTCTTTAGCAGTATTACAGTGAGAGATCATTCCCATCACACCATCATCAATTGTACTGTATAGTGTGTCTTTAGCAATGTAGTCTAGATTGACTAACTTTCTCTCCTCAGGAGTCAGTTGGTCATCAAACTTAGGAAATTCTGCTCTAGGATCAACTCTCTCATCTTTTGTTCCTCTGGGATTCACCACAATAAATTGGAATGGTCCTTGAGAGACCACTCTCCACATACACTCGTGTTTGGAATACAGATGAGCCTGCATTCTCAGTCTCCATAGATCATAGTTCTCCACTGAGAACATGGGAAGTTTTTTAGAAGACATTTTTATTTGATCTTTTGAAAAGAAAAAAATTCAGCAAATAAGATCAGTTCAGATAGACCACAAGTATTTTTAGAAAATAAAACTTTGGTCAACAAAGCAGGTGGTCAAGTTGAACCTGGCTCTGATACCACTTGTTGGTCCCGGTGCAAACGAGTCTTACACGTGTATGTGGGGGGGGGAATACACGTGTTCAGTGTTTTTAAAACTTTTTCTTCGAGGTCACTGGGTCGATAATCCTCAAGATTAGGTCCCGAGAAGCACAAATTGCTCGAGTCAAAGTTCATCGAGAAGTGATCTGGTCGCTTTTCGAGATACCTCGGATAATCCCAATCGAGTCACGAGTGTCAGAGATCCCGAAGTTGCTTGGATCGATAACTAACTTCATTGAACCCTCGTAAGAGTAAGTTCGGTTTGGTAACTATCTGTTCTAGCTACTCGGTCGTTTTAATGGTTGGCCCTTTAGTTTATACTCATTTTAAACTTTCTTTGAAAAACCTCCCTTTTATGGAATAGTGATTAAATTTGTGATTTGGTTATGCAACTTCATTGGATTGATTCCAATCGAATATCGATTTGAAAAGTATGCTTTCAAATTCGAGTCAATGCAAAATTAAGCCTACGATAATGAAAGCAATAAACAACACAACAATTATAGTGGTTCAGAGACTTAAGCTCCTACGTCCACTCTCTCTGATCCTCAGAGAAATTCACTAATCACTTCTGAGCTTTCTGACTACCTCGCATAGTTTACTTACTCAACTTGGCCCTGAGCTTTCTGACTACTCCACGTAGTTTACTTACTCAACCTGACCTTGAGTTTTCTGACTACCTCCGTAGTTTACTAACTCAAACACAAACAAGATTTCAGACTACCTCTGTAGCTTACTAACTTCTCCTCTAGAGTTTTCTGACTACTCCGCGTAGTTTACTAACTCTTTACAACTCTTCTCACCAACAAACACACTCCAACTACCTTCTCAAGGGTTTGGGGTTTCTTGGTTGGTTTCCAACTAGGATGAGATATCCTTTACAATGAAGTACAATGCAAAGGGTTAGGATATCTCGACTAAGCTTTGGATAAATCTTATCAAGCTAGGCTTAGTTTAGTGAGCTCTCTTCAATATAGAAGCACTTGGGAAATTCTAAGTTTTTCGAGTGCTTTAACTTTTGTGATAATAAGTTTGAGCTCTTGAGTTGCGTATAAATTTCCCGTAACCTTACAATGTAGAGGGTCACCAGTATTTATAGGCATACGCCAAGGTCACTCTTGAAAACTATCCGTTGGAGAGATAGCTTCGTGAGTTTCCTCTTATGGTGTGTGAGGAACGGCTATATTTCGGGTTTGAAACTCCCTAGCATGTTTTAGGCAATAGCCTTTCATGTAGTCGGTCTTCACTTTTTGCAGTCTGGAACTTTTTGTACATCTGACATCTTTTTCAGCGACCTGTCACTGTCAGTGTCAGTATGGTACAGTGTTGTCTTCCTCTTTTTGACTTTTGTCTCCAGTTAAAGGTAGACACCTTCAACGGCTCTTTTGGTTACAAACTCTGAGTTGATATATCCTTAACAACACTTTATCTTAGTTCCTTTTGTCTGCATGGGAATGTCTTCGGCAATATCTATTTTCTAAGGAATCACAATTTTCTCTGTATTGCATCCTTTAGATAGATATATTCAGTGCCTCGGAACATTCAGGTTTATCTTTGAGCATTCGGTACATTCTTGAGTCTTGATAATTCTTGTGCCTTGATATTCTTGATCTTCAATCTTGATCTTGATCTAGCGTCTTGAGTCTTACGAATCTTGAAGTCTTCTAAGTCTTGGCGTCTTACGAGTCTTTGAGTCTTACGAGTCTTCTGAGATATCTTGGTGATATCTTTGAGTCTTCATCTTTGAGTCTTGATTCCTCGATATCATCTTGAGTCTTGATATCTCGATTTCTTTGAGTCTTGAATCTCGATTTCTCTTGAGTCTTTGATTCTCGATTTCTCTTTGAGTCTTGAAACTTGATTTCATCTTTGAAACCGGTTTCTTGAAACTTATCTTGAGTTCTTGAAACTTGGTTTCATCTTGGAAACCGGTTTCTTCAAAAACATCTTAGTTCTTGAGTCTTGAGAATCTATCCTGATCTATATCTGCTGACTATACATATTGCAGATAACATCCTGAATACTCTAAAACTGAATCCTGACTCAACTATCAAGATCTTTCTGAACATGTCATACTTAGGGGTTTTGGGATCTAATCAAAATCATATATCTTTTATTAAATTCATCTCCCAACATTCAGTTCTTGATCTTACATCTTACGTGTCTTGAGTCTTATGAGTCTTGAGGGTCTTACGAAGTCTTGATGTCTTCTCGAGTCTTGAGTTTTGAGTCTTCGAGTCTTCATGAGATATCTTGACCGATATCTCGAGTCTTCATGCTAAGTCTTGGTTCTTGATTTCATCTTGAGTCTTTAGTATCTCGATTTCAAATCGAGTCTTCAATATCTCGGTTTCACCCGAGTCTTGATTCTCGATTTCTTATCGAGTCTTGTAAACTTTAGTTTCAAACTGAAACTTCAGTTTCTTGTAAACATATCTTGAGTTCTTGTAATCTTGAGATCTAACGATCTATATCTGCCGACTATACATTTTGCAGATATCATTCTAAATACTCTAAAACTGAATCCTGACTCAACTATCAAGATTTATCCTGAACATGTCATACTCAGGGGTTTTGGGATCTAATCAAAATCATATATCTTTATTAAATTCATCTCCCAACAATTTCCCCCTTTTTGATGATGCCAAAACCTATCTTGTTACAACCATAAAACCTAAACTTAGGTTTCAGTTTATCCTATTACAAGATTGGTTATGTTTCCAATAATTTCCTGAACAGAGAATCTCCCAACAATTTCTGAGAATCTCCCAACTATTAATCATTCAACAATTTCTTCAGTAATGAATCTCTCAAAGGATTCATCACCAAATACTTAATAAACAATTTCCCATAAACAATTAATTCAGAGACATCATTCAGCATATCAAAAGTAAAAGACATGTAAATAAGATAATAAGATATTATCTTTTGAGCATAAATGATAAATTTTCATTGATGATGAGTAGACTGTTACAGGTTACAATGAAACTTATCAGAACAAAAATAAAAGACAAAAAGATAGAAAAATTACAAGTGTCTTCAGGTAAGTCTTCAGTCTTCAGATTTGGCTCTTCAGTCTTCTTCTCTTCAGTTTGCATCTTCTTCAACTTCATCAGCGGGCACCTCTAGGTTGAACATTCCGAAATACCTCTTCTTCAGTGCATTTCTTTCCTTGATGATATCCGTACTGTTCCCTGTCAGACCTAACTGTGCAGCATATTGAGCAATTTCTTGAGTAATGGATTTTTCATTCACCAAGCCATTTTCACTGAGGCTGAATGATTTCAGGTTGATCAGCACAAGGAGTTTCCTTCTCCATCTGAGACTGATCCTCAGCATCTCCCTGTTGGTCCCCATCTTGAGATTTGTCTCTGCTGCTAGGGGCACCAACTTCAGTAGCTCTCCTCTCAGCTATCTTCTTCTGAACTAGCTCATCAAAATCGGAAATTTTCATCCTGAGCTTTGTCTTTCTGAATCCTGAGAATCCAGTCAGGAAAGTTGTCTCCTCATTCCACCAGTCTTCCCCTCTGAATGCAGCAATGTTAAGCATCTCCGGAAGAGTCTGATTGAGGATGAAAACCATCGACCTTAATCTGAAGAAGATATCTTGCAGATCAGGGTATGAGCTGAGCTCAGGGTAGCGGTCAAGGATGAACCGTTCCCCCTTGCTCCTCCACTCGGTTTCTTCAGCTTCGCCCTTCTTCCATCTCGGGCTTTCTGGTTCAGTCGAAGCATCAGCTGAAGGATCAAGAAGTAGATCACTCAGGAGGTCATCCAAAATAAGCTGCTCCTGAGTCTCAGCAGCATCTGAATGTTGTGCAGTCAGGTCCTCAGTTTGCATCTGAGTAGGTTCTGGGGCCTGAGCTGGCACGTCCTCAGATTGACTCTGAGTTGGCTCTTCTGTCTGAGCCTGCACATCTTTGGTAGGAATCTCTGAGGTCTGAGTTCCTTTAAAAATTTCCTGAGAAATTTTATCTGAACTGAGCGATGTCTCAAGCACCTCAGAGAAGACCTGCTCCTCAGTCTGGTCCAGTGCCTTAGAGATAACCTGAGCCAAGACTTGTAATGGCGATTTCTGAGCGGTTTAGCTCTCAAGTTGAATCTCTTCAGAATCACTGCCATCTTCATCGGTGAGAACCACCATTCTTTTGCGCTTTGGAGCGAGAGTTTTCTGCTTCTTCAACTTCTCACCCTGCTCCATCTTGGCATCCAACAAAACCTTCCCCCTGGTTTGTTGGGTTTCTTTTTCAGCAGCAGCGCTTGGTGATTCTGCTTTCTTTTCTTTCTTCCCCCTGATGGCCTGCTTCTTCACAGCAATGGGCTTGAAGAGCACCTTGGACTTAGGGAATGGGGTCGAATTGGCGAAGATGTCCTCCTCCTCTCTGCACATCTCCAAAAATAAATGCTATTTTGGTGGCATGGTGGATCTTGCCTTTGATTGAGATAGCCCTGCCAACCTGTTTTATGACTTTGGCTTGCTCACTCACCATCTGAATCAAGAATCTGAGCCAGTTGAAGTCGGTGGTGGGTGAAGCCTCGATCGCCGCCATTAATCGAGACCCCGGGTACTAATCTGCTCAAAACTCCCCGAATGACTCATGATGCTCACAATATCCAACAAAACTCTATATTGTGGCTTCAAATGCCTCTTATGCAGTGTAGCCTCAAATTTTACAGGATTCTCAGCAATCCTATCTAAATACTCCTGCTCTCTACCCAACATATACACAGCAGGATCCTCTCCTCTATCACAAAGCTCAAAAACATCATTTAATTTTTTTGGAATTATATACAATTCCCTTTCAAAAGTCGATGTATTTAGGCGAGTGTTCTAAATGTGATCTGATAATCTCGGAATGTATACCATCCTCTTCATCTATCTTTAGATTACTGGATGAACTCGATTACCTTTTCGCGTATTCTTGGTCCGAATTAAACTGCGGCAGAGATGGGTGAGCTTGGCAAAGCGGATCATATGGAGAGCCTCCTCTTCGGTTTAGAGTTGGTTGTGCTATCGGCGAGACAACGAACTTCGTACCAAGGTTTATTGGTTTCGGCTAATTTGTCAAAAACGGTAGGAGCCATTTGAGAGATTAAAGATTTAGGGTTTGGGAGTTCTGGGCAAAGGGGATTTTCTTGCAGAGGATTTTGGGAACGAAGGGTTTGATAAAAAAATGGCTTGAATGGCTTCTTGGGGAATATATAGTTTCGAGATCGTGGGGATTCGCGTTAGGTTTGGTGAAAAGCAACGGTTGAGATTAATCGCCGATTAATCGGGTATGCGAACAGTCGATCTTTCTAAAAGTAAGCCGCCAAAATATCCTCATTGGTCATTAATGTAACAGAGCATTAAATGACTGTTGACATTCTTCGGAATTTCAAAAGATCCCGCCCAAAAACATTCCTTAGGTGATTTGTATTTATTGCAAATGATTACTGAGCTTCACTTAAGCAATAAATGAGTCGCATGAGTCATTACTTCTTCAGACTAATTTCTCTCTATCAGTCTTACAGAGTACTGACCTTGATAAAATGTCAGTATAATACTGAGTACTGAATGGGTTCAGTATAACACTGAGTACTGACCTTCAGTAAATCTGAGTTTCCTGAGACTCAGTTCAGTATTTCCATTTTATCCTGAGTTTCTCAGTAGAATTATGAGAAAACTTCATGCATCTGAAAACCTTCAATTTTTTAGATTTTACTCTATACACCTGGATCTAACATCCCCAATTCAACTGAAAGTTCCTGAAATCTTGATTCAGCCAAAGGTTTAGTCAAGATATCAGCTCTCTGCTTGTCAGTATGAATTTTCTCCATCCTTATGTCCTTTTTCAATATGATCTCTGATGAAGTTCCTTCTTCAGCTTGATTTCTCTTGAAGTCCATGAAGGAAATTCATCTTCAAACAATGACATCTCAGATCTTCTTTCAACAGGGCTAATGATATCTTCATTCAGTTCAGTGCCCTTTTCTGTTTACCTGAAAAACATATTAGATCTGTGGTACCCATTTGGTATAGGGTCCTATCTGGTTAGCTGTACCTTTTGGAATCCAAATCTCCCTAACAACTCTAATCACTTTAGAGAGGCTGATCTGTCTTCCATAAACATCTACATACACATTTACTACTCTGGGTGCCTTAGCAGTTTCATGTGTATGAGTGCTAGCCTTAGCATGAACATGGGCTTTTGAATTCTTCTTTGGTTCAGACCTTTTGTTCATTTGCTTTGGCTTCTGTGCAGCTGGTCTAAATCTTTGTTGACTCGGGTTTAGATAACCTTTACCCTTAGGCAAGTGGGGTTCAGGTTGTCTGTACTGAAATTTGGGTCTTTCAGTATACTGAGGACTTGGTCTCTTCAGTTGAGAATATCTCTGCTGAGTGTTTCTCTTCTGAAGATTCCTCTGATGGTTCAGTGTGGATCTTTTCAGGTTTGCAATCTTAGCCTGAGGCTTTGAAGTACTTGCCTGAAATTATCCAACTGAGTGCTCAGATTTTCTAGCCTTCACCGAGGTTTGGGCTTTCCTACTTGATCATTCGGTTTTTCTTTGAAACCATGGGTCCTTTTCCTTGTCTACAACCTTGGGCATTTCTTCAGTTTGAAGTGTGGGTGCCACTGGTTTTACAAAGATTGTCTTCTTGCTACTTGATGCAGCATTCAGATGATTTTGTGAGGTTCCCCCTGGAATGTATCCCAATCCAGATTTTATAGTGGCAGATCTCTGGTAACTCTGAATTTCATCTATTATTAGATGCAGTATTCAATAGAGTTAGCTTATACGTCGCACTTCCTCACGATTCTGTAGAGTTTCATGCTTCTCGGAGAGGTCATTTAACTTAGTTACGATTAATTTGAATCTCTTGAAAGATTTCTCTAGCTTTTGATTAGGGTCACTATCATCTTCTCTCTTTCTAAGAGTTGTACTTTCAGAACATCCAGTTCATCAGTAGCTCCCATTATTTGAGAAGTGATCTCAGTATTGCTAGAGTCTTTCCATTTTAGATTTTCAGCCTTCAGTTCCTTATTCTGCTCTTGAGTTTCATTTAGCAGTTCTTGTAAAACAGCATAGTCCTTCATTAGATTCTCAAAAGAATCCATCAGTCAAATTGACTGTTTACAGTTGAACTTGACAACTCTTGTGCTAGTGTAGGAGCAACAACAGAGATAGAGGAACTTACCTCTCCTACAGCTATGAGACAGATGTCATCACTGTCACTTTCTGAGCACATCTCTTCTGAGGAGCTGGAACTTTCTTCAGAGTCCTTTTCTTCCTTAGCAATCTCAGCAAGTGTATCCCATATTTCCTTTGAATTCTCACAATGAGAGATCTTCCTCATAACACCATCATCAATAGTGCTATATATTGTATCTTTGGCAATATAGTCAAGATTGACTAACTTTCTCTGATCAGGAGTAAGTTGATTATCTGACTTTGGCAATTCAGTCCTGGAATCATTTCTCTCATCTTCTGTAACTCTGGGATTCACAATATTGAATTGGAATGGTCCTTCAGTAACCACTCTCCACATTCTTTCATGCTTAGAATACAAATGAGCCTGCATTCTTAATTTCCACAAATCATATTTCTCAACTGAGAACATTGTAAGCTTCGTAGAAGGCATGATGTCTGAGATTTATAAAATTTCAGCAATTATTTCTGTTTAGAAAACCACGGGAGTCTAAGCAATTTAGACTTTGGTCAACAAGGCTAGTGGTCAAGTGAACCACTGCAGAGACGGGGTTTTAAAAATTTGGATCAGTCCAGGTGATCACTTTTCAAATTAGTGATCTTTTGAACTCCCGCTCTGATACCACTTGTTGGTCCCGGTGCAAACGAGTCTTACACGTGTATGGGGGGGAATACACGTGTTCAGTGTTTTTAAAACTTTTCTTTTACTGAGGTCAGCTTGGGTCAGGTTGTCCTGAAGATTTGGTCCTGAGAAGCACAAATCACTCTGAGTCAAAGTCTCATTGAGGAAAGTGATCCCGAAATGCTTTCGAAACCCCAGATAATCAACCGAGTCCTAAGTTTCAGAGATCCTGAGTTGCTTGGATCAGATAACTAACTTACTGAACCCTCAGAAGAGTAAGTTCAGTTTGGTAACTATCTGTTCTAGCTACTCAGATGTGCGGAATGGTTGGCCCTTTAGTTTATACTCGTTTTAAAGCTTTGCTGAAAACCTTCCTTTAATGGAATAATGATTAGGCAATGATTCAATTATATGCAACTTCCAGTGGATTGATTCCAACTGAAATGTCAGTGAAAATATGCTTTCAGATTTAAGTCAATGCAACAGTTAAGCACATATAAAGAAAGCAATAAACAACACAGCAATTTATAGTGGTTCAGAGACTCAATCTCCTACGTCCACTCTCTCTGATCCTCAGAGAAATTCACTAAACACTTCCTTGAGCTTTCTGACTACCTCGCGTAGTTTACTTACTCAACTCGGCCCTGAGCTTTCTGACTACTCCACGTAGTTTACTTACTCAACCCGACCTTGAGCTTTCTGACTACCTCTGTAGTTTACTTACTCAAACACAAATAAGCTTTCAGACTACCTCTGTAGCTTACTAACTTCACCACTAGAGCTTTCTGACTACTCCGCGTAGTTTACTAACTCTTTACAACTCTTCTCACCAACAACCACACACCAACTACCTTCTAAAGGTTTGGGGTTTCTTGGTTGGTTTCCAACTAGGATGAGATATCCTTTACAAAAAAGTACAATGCAAAGGCTAGGATATCTCAACTAAGCTTTGGATATATCTTATCAAGCTAGGCTTAGTTTAATGAGCTCTCTTCGATTTAAAAGCACTTGGGAAATTCTAAGTTTTTTGAGTGCTTTAACTTTGCGATAATAAGTTTGAGCTCTTGAGTTGCTTACAAATTTCCCGTAACCTTACAATGTAGAGGGTCACAAGTATTTATAGGCATACAAAAAGGTCACTCTTGAAAAACTATCCGTTGGAGGAGATAGCTTCGTGAGTTTCCTCTTATGGTGTGTGAGGAACGACTATATTTAGGGTTTGAAATTCCCTAACACGTTTTAGGCAATAGCCTTTCATGTAGCCGGTCTTCACTTTTTGCAGTCTGGAACTTTTGTACTTCTGACATCTTTTTTCAGTTGACACATCTTTTTCAATGTCGAGAATGGTGCGATCTTTGTCTTCCTCTTTTTGACTTTTGTCTCCAGTTAAAAGGTAGACACCTTCAAGCGGCTCTTTTTGGTTACAAACTCGAGTTGATATAACCTTAACAACACTCTGACTTAGTTCCTTTTGTCTGCATTTGAATGTCTTGGCACATATCTATTTTTCTAAGGAATCGCGATCTTCTCAGTATTGCATCCTTCAGATAGATATGTTTAGTGCCTCGGAACATTCAGGTTTATACTGAGCATTCAAGATACATTCTTTGAGTCTTGATAATTCATCGTGCCTTCGATATTCTTGATCTTCCGTTCTTGATCTTCTTGAGTCTTACGAGTCTTGAGGGTCTTACGAGTCTTGATGTCTTGAGTCTTGAGTCTTGAGAGTCTTCGAGTCTTCACGGATATCGACCGATATCTTGAGTCTTCATCTTTGAGTCTTTAGTTCTTTAGTTTCATCTTGAGTCTTGATATCTCGATTTTTCTTGAGTCTTGATATCTCGATTTCACATTTCGAGTCTTGATTCTCGATTTCTTCTTGAGTCTTGAAACTTTAGTTTCAAAGCGAAACCGGTTTCTTGAAACATATCTTGAGTTCTTGGAATCTTGAGATCTAAACGATCTATATCTGCTGACTATACCTTTTGCAGATATCATCCTGAATACTCTAAAACTGAATCCTGACTCAAATATCAAGATTTATCCTGAACATGTCATACTCAGAGGTTTTGGGATCTAATCAAAATCATATACCTTTATTAAATTCATCTCCCAACAAACACTAATCAACTAATACCTTTCATTGTAAACAAGTGACACTTATTAGTGAAACTTATAACAATAATCAACTAATACCTTTCAATCTAAACAAGTGAAACTTATTTGTGAAATCAACAACACTTATAAACTAATACATGTCATTGTGAACAAGCTACACATCTTGGTGAAACCAATAACACTAATCAACTAATACCTTTCATCCTAAAAAAGTGACACTTATTTGTGATACAAATAATAAAAATAAACTAATACCTTTAATTCTTAACAAGTGACATTTATTATTGAATCCTATAAAATTAATCTTTCATTATAATACCGTTTCAGAAACGTCTTGAAGTTATCTACATGTCTCATAACTTCGCTGTTCCTGTAAAACTGTCCCACCAGATAATATTATAATATTTTTCTCAATCGCAACCCTTGTGTGATGTTGTAATCGTTTTTTCCACCAGATAATATGTGTGGGTAGTATAAGCGTTTTTTTTTCATAGATCACTGTGGTAGGGTTTTGCTTGTTCTAGTTGTAATTTTAATCGCAAGGATGGGCGATGTCGAATGGAGGATCTTGAAACGGCGATTGGGGTTTTGGTCATTGGATGGTGAAAACTGTTTTGGTCATAACTTTTAACTCGAGTGTCCGTTTTCATATTATAATACCATTTCGGAAACGTCTTGAAGTTATCTACATGTCTCATAGCTTCGCCATATCTCTAACATTGTCCCACAGGATAATATTATAATATTTTTCTCTATCGCAACCCTTGTGTGATGTTGTAATCGTTTTTCCCACCAGATAATATATGTGGGTAGGTGAAAACTATTTTGGCCATAACTTTTGACTCGGGTGTCTGTTTTCCTATTAAAATACAGTTTCGTAAACGTCTTGAAGTTATCTACATGTCTCATAGCTTCGCTATCCCTCTAACACTGTCCCAAAGGATAATATTATAATATTTTTCTCTATCGCAACCCTTGTGTGATGTTGTAATCGTTTATCCCTCCAGATAATATGTGTGGGTTGGTGAAAACTATTTTGGCCATAAATTTTGACTCGGGTGTCCGTTTTCATATTAAAATACCATTTCAGAAACGTCTTAAAGTTGTCTACATGTCTCACAGCTTCGTCGTCCCTCTAACACTGTCCGACAAGATAATATTATAATATTTTTCTCTATCGCAACCCTTGTGTGATGTTGTAATCGTTTTTCCCACCAAATAATATGTGTGGGTAGTAAAGGCAATTTTTTTAATAGGATCTGGAAACGGCGATTGGGGTTTTGGCCATTGGATGGTGAAATTTGTTTTGGCCATAACTTTTGAATCGGGTGTCCGTTTTACTATTATAATACCATTTCTGAAACGTCTTAAAGTTATCTACATGTTGTAATACCACAGGATAATATTATAATATTTTTCTCTATCGCAACCTTTGTTTGATGTTGTAATCGTTTTTCCCAACAGATAATATGTGTGGGTAGTATAGACATTTTTTTTCATAGATCACTGTAGTAGGGTTTTACTTGTTCTTGTTGTAATTTTGATCGCAAGGATGGGCGATGTCGGATGGAGGATCTGGAAACGATGATTGAGGTTTTGGCAATTGGATGGTGAAAACTGTTTTGTCCATAACTTTTGACTCAGGTGTCCATTTTCCTATTATAATACCATCTCGAAAACGTCTTGAAGTTATCTACATGTCTCACAGCTTCACCGTCCCTCTAAAACTATCCCACCGAATAATATTATAATATTTTTCTCTATCGCAACCCTTGTGTGATGTTGTAATAATTTTTCTCACCATATAATATGTGTGGGTAGTATAGGTATTTTTTTTCATAGATCACTGTAGTAGGGTTTTGCTTATTCTTGTTGTATTTTTTATAACAAGGATGGGCGATGTAGGATGGAGGATCTGGAAATGGCAATTGGGTTTTGGCAATTGGATGGTGAAAACTGTTTTGGCCATAACTTTTGACTCGGGTGTCCATTTTTCTATTATAATACCATTTCCAAAATGTCTTGAAGTTATCTACATGTCTCACAGCTTCACCGTCCCTTTAAAACTGTCCCACCAGATAATATTATAATATTTTTCTCTATCGCAACCCTTGTGTAATGTTGTAATCATTTTTCTCACCAGATAATATGTGTGGGTAGTATAGAAATTTTTTTTCATAGATCATTGTAGTAGGGTTTTGCTTGTTCTTGTTGTAACTTTAATCGTAAGGATGGGCGATGTCGGATGGAGGATCTGGAAACAGCGATTGGGGTTTTGCCCATTGGATGGTGAAAACTGATTTTGGCCATAACTATTGACTCGGGTTCCGTTTTCCTATTATAATACCATTTCGGAAACGTCTTGAAGTTATCTCCATGTCTCACAGCTTCGGCGTCCCTCCAAAACTATCCCACTTGATAATATTATAATATTTTTATATATCGCAACCCTTGTGTGATGTTGTAATCATTTTTCCCACCAGATAATATGTGTGGGTAGTATAGAAATTTTTTTCATAGATTCACTGTAGTAGAGTTTTGCTTATTCTTGTTGTAATTTTGATTTCAAGGATGTGCGATGTCGGATGGAGGATCTGGAAATGGCGATTGGGGTTTTGGCCATTGGATGGTGAAAATTATTTTGGCCATAACTTTTGACTCGGGTGTCCATTTTCCTATTATAATACCATTTAGAAACGTCTTGAAGTTATCTACATGTCTCACAACTTCGTCGTCCCTCTAAAATTGTCCGACGGATAATATTATAATATTTTTCTCTATCGCAACCCTTGTGTGATTTTTAATCATTTTTTCCCACCAAATAACTATCGCAAAAGTTATGAGACATGTAGATAATAGGAAAACGGACACCCGAGTCAAAAGTTATGGACAAAATAATTTACACCATCCAATGGCCAAAACCCCAATCGCCGTTTCCAGATCCTCCAACCGACATCGCCCATCCTTGCGATCAAAATTACAACAAGAACATGCAAAACACTACTATAGTGATCTATGGAAAAAAATGCTTATACAACCCACACATATTATCTGGTGGGAAATAAGATTACAACATCACACAAGGGTTGCGATAGAGAAAAATATTATAACATTATTCGGTGGGACAGTTTTAGAGGGACGACGAAGCTATGAGACATGTAGATAACTTCAAGACCTTTCCGAAATGGAATTATAATAGGAAAACTGACACCCGAGTAAAAAGTTATGGCCAAAACAGTTTTCACCATCGAATGCCCAAAACCCCAATCGCCGTTTCCAGATCCTCCATCTAACATCGCCCATCCTTACGATCAAAATTACAACAAGAACAAGCAAAACCCTACTACAATGATCTATGAAAAAAAATGCCTATACTACCCACACATATTATCTGGTGGAAAAAAATGATTACAACATCACACAAGGGTTGCGATAGAGAAAAATATTATAATATCATCCGCTGGGACACTTTTAGAGGGAAGGTGACTATGAGACATGTAGATAACTTCAAGACGTTTCCGAAACGGTATTATAACAGGAAAATGGACAATTGAGTTAAAAGTTATGGCCAAAACAATTTTCACCATCCAATGGCCCCGTTTCCAGATCCTCCATCCGACATCTCCCATCCTTGCGATTAAAATTACAACAAGAATAAGCAAAACCCTACCACAGTGATCTATGAAAAAAAATGCATGTACTACCCACACATATTATCTGGTGGGAAAAACGATTACAACATCAAACAAGGGTTGCGATAGAGAAAAATATTATAATATTATCCGGTGGGATAGTTTTAGAGGGACAGCAAAGCTGTGAGACATGTAGATAACTTCAAGACGTTTCTGAAACGGTATTATAATACGAAAATGGACACCCGAGTCAAAAGTTATGGCCAAAACAATTTTCATCATCCAATGGCGAAACCCCAATCGCCGTTTCCACATCCTCCATCCGACATTACCCATCCTTGCGATCAAAATTACAACAAGAACAAGCAAAACCCTACTACAGGGATATATGAAAAAAAAATGCCTGTACTACCCTCACATATTATCTGGTGGGAAAAATGATTACAATATCACACAAGGGTTACGATAGAAAAAATATTATAATATCATCCGTGGAACAGTTTTAGAGGGACGTCGACTATGAGACATGTAGATAACTTAAAGATGTTTACGAAACGGTATTATAATAGGAAAATGGACACCCGAGTCAAAAGTTATGGCCAAAATAATTTTCACCATCCAATGGTCAAAACCCCAATCGCCGTTTCCAGATCCTCCAACCGACATCGCCCATCCTTGCGATCAAAATTACAACAAGAATATGCAAAACACTACTACAGTGATCTATGAAAAAAAAAACGCTTATACAACCCACACATATTATCTGGTGGGAAAAATGATTACAACATCACACAAGGGTTGCGAAAGAGAAAAATATTATAATATTATTTGATGGGACAATTTTAGAGGGAAGGCGAAGCTATGAGACATGTAGATAACTTCAAGACCTTTCCGAAACGGTATTATAATAGGAAAACTGACACCCGAGTAAAAAGTTATGGCCAAAACAATTTTCACCATCTAATGGAGTAAAAGAATCCTGAAGACTCAGAAGAATCCTGAAGACTCAGAGAACCCTGAAGACTCAGAGAAACCTGAAGACTTAGAAGATCCTGAAGAATATAGCCGTTAGATTCAGCTGACGTGGACCAATGGGAGGAAGACAACCAGCATAAAAAAGCTGCAGAAGTTACAGAATAGTATGGATTTGAATGTTACTCCATCCAATGGTAACATTCAAATCCACACTATAAAAACAAGTTCTTCCTTCATTATTCAGTGTGGGAAATGCGTGAAACATCCAAAAAGCCAAATCATCTAGCATTTCCACCATAGAACACTGAGCAAGAAATACACGCATATATTCAAGAGTGTTGTATCCTAGATCTAAGCCCAAATGTAATATCCTAAGCTTAGAGAGATTTTCCCATCCTTAGCATTGAGGCTAAACAAATGTAAGGGAAAATCTCACCCTAGTTGGACACCAAACAATATTTACCCAAACCGAGTGTTAGGTTAAGTTTTGTTAAGCAAGGAATTTAAGTTAGTTGGACTAACTTAAATTCTGGGTGTGTGTGAGAACTCGGTAAACATCTAAGCAATCCCGAAAGGGAGGGTAGGCTATCCCTTAGAGGGTGATAAGTCTCGTTTGAGTGAGAACTCGGTAAACATCTAAGCAATCCCGAAAGGGAGGGTAGGCGATTCCTTAGAGGGTGATAAGTCCCGTTTGAGTGAGAACTCGGTAAACATCTAAGCAATCCCGAAAGGGAGGGTAAGCGATCCCTTAAAGGGTGATAAGTCCCGTTTGAGTGAGAACTCTGTAAACATCTGTTGGTTAAGTTGGTGCCCCATGAAGGGAAGAGTGGATGTAGGATGAGTTGTCCGAACAACTATAAAATTGTGTGTTCTTTACTGCTTTATGTTCTTACTTGCCATATGCATTCGATTATACATAAAACACATAGATTTAAAAGCAAAAAATTGGAATCACCATTCCCTCACCCCTGTTTTATATGCATTACATGATATTTAACGCACTCATGGGTTTGCAAACGGGAACAACAATTGGTATCAGAGCGGGAGTTCAAAAGTTCACTAATTTCAAATGTGACAATCTGAACTGATCTATTTGAAAACCCGTTTATGTAAAAGTGCATATATTTTAATGTTTTGGCGTCATTATCAAAAAGGGGGAAATTGTTGGGATATTTTAGTTTTGATGAATTAGGCCAAAACATTATCAACTTGTGTTATTCAAGCTAACTTACAGATAACAAGTTGAGGGGGAACTCATGAAATCAGACGAAGATGATCGAGATCAGACGAGACTACAGACGAGACTGATCGAGATCAGATGAGTAAGATGAGTTCCGGAGTTAACTGATGAGTTGAGCAAAATCAGAAGAAAAGAAAAGCTAAGCCAGCAAATTAGAACAAGGAGAATCAGCTGATCAGATGACCAAAAGACTTGATCAGATGACGGAAGCAGATGATCAAGATCGAGGAAGAGGAGGTTGCTAATCGGAAGAGAAAGATGAGACCGACGAGATCGACGCGTGATCGAGATCGATAAGATAACTGATGCAACTAACTCCGATATGCTAACTCGATGTACTAATCGATGTAGATAAACCGATATCTTTGAATCGATCTTTGCATATATCGATCAAGTGAGCCGATCGGATCAAATAGAAGAAATCAAAAGAGAAGTCATCAGAAGTCATATTCACTGAGAATCAGAACGCTATTGATGATCGGTTAGCTGAATTTCATAGTGATTCGAGGGTCGATATTATAAGTCGGAAAAATTGAACTCGGTATCCCGAGTGTCGATTCACCTTCCGAGATAAGGTTATCCAAGAGAAGATCTTTGAATCAAGAATCAAGAGTAAAAGAATCTCAAAACTCAAAGAACGGAGAACCTCAAGACTCGAGAGAATAATCAAGACTCAGAAGATCCTGAAGAATATAGACGTTAGATTCAGCTGACGTGGACCAATGAGAGGAAGATAACCAGCCTGAAAAAGCTGCAGAAGCTACAAAATAGTATGGATAATGTAACTCCATCCAACGATAACATTCAAATTCACACTATAAAAACAAGTTCTTCCTTCATTATTTAGTGTGGGAAATACGTGAAACATCCAAAAAGCCAAATCATCTAGCATTTCCACCATAGAACACTGAGCAAGAAATACACGCATATATTCAAGAGTGTTCTATCCTAGATCTAAGCCCAAATGTAATATCCTAAGCATAGAGAGATTTTCCCATCCTTAGCATTGAGGCTAAACAAATGTAAGGGAAAATCTCACCCTAGTTGGACACCAAACAATCTTTACCCAAACCGAGTGTTAGGTTAAGTTTTGTTAAGCAAGGAATTTAAGTTAGTTGGACTAACTTAAATTCTGGGTGTGAGTGAGAACTCGGTAAACATCTAAGCAATCCCGAAAGGGAGGGTAGGCGATCCCTTAGAAGGTGATAAGTCCCGTTTGAGTGAGAACTCGGTAAACATCTAAGAAATCTCAAAAGGGAGGGTAGGCGATCCCTTAGAGGGTGATAAGTCCCATTTGAGTGAGAACTCGGTAAACATCTAAGCAATCCAAAAAGGAAGGGTAGGCGATCCCTTAAAGGGTGATAAGTCCCGTTTGAGTGAGAACTCGGTAAACATCTGTTGGTTAAGTTGGTGCCCCATGAAGGGAAGAGTGGATGTAGGACGAGTTGTCCGAACCACTATAAAATAGTGTGTTCTTTACTGCTTTATGTTCTTACTTGCCACATGCATTCGATTATAAGCAAAACACATAGATTTAAAAGCAAAAAATTGGAACCACCATTCCCTCACCCCTGTTTTATATGCATTACATGATATTTAACGCACTCATGGGTTTTGAAATGGGAACAACACATATTATTTGGTGGGAAAAATGATTACAATATCACATAAGGGTTGCGATAGAGAAAAATATTATAATATCATCCGGTGGGACACTTTTAGAGGGACGGTGACTATGAGACATGTAGATAACTTCAAGACGTTTCCGAAACGGTATTATAACAGGAAAATGAACACTTGAGTTAAAAGTTATGGCCAAAACAATTTTCACCATCCAATGGCCAAAACCCCAATCGCCGTTTCCAGATCCTCCATCCGGCATCTCCCATCCTTGCAATCAAAATTACAACAAGAACAAGCAAACCCTACTACAGTGATCTATGAAAAAAAAATGCATGTACTACCCACACTTATTATCTGGTGGGAAAAACGATTACAACATCACACAAGGGTTGCGATAGAGAAAAATATTATAATATTATCCGGTGGGATGGTTTAAAGGGACGGCGAAGCCATGACACATGTAGATAACTTCAAGACATTTCCGAAATGGTATTATAATAGGTAAACGGACTCCCGAGTCAAAAGTTATGGCCAAAACAATTTTCACCGTGCAATGGCCGAAATCCCAATCGCCGTTTTCAGATCTTCCATCCGACATTCCCCATCCTTGCGATCAAAATTACAACAAGAACAAGCAAAACCCTACTACAGTGATCAATGAAAAAAAAACGTCAATACAAGGGTTGCGATAGAGAAAAATATTATAATATAATCAGGTTGGACAGTTTTAGAGGGACAATGAAGCTGTGAGACATGTAGATAACTTCAAGACGTTTTCGAAATGGTATTATAATAGGAAAACGGAAACCCGAGTCAAAAGTTATGGCCAAAACAGTTTTCCCCATGCAATGGCCAAACCCCAATCGCCGTTTCCAGATCCTCCATCCGACAATGCCCATCCTTGCGATCAAAATTACAACAAGAACAAGCAAAACCCTACTACGGTGATATATGAAAAAAAAACACATGTACTACCCACACATATTATCTGGGTGAAAAAACGATTACAACATCACACAAGGGTTGCGATAGAGAAAATATTATAATATCATCCGGTGGGACAATTTTAGAGGGACGGCGACTGTGAGACATGTAGATAACTTCAAGACGTTTCCAAAACGGTATTATAATAGGAAAACATACACCCGAGTCAAAAGGTATGGCCAAAACAATTTTCACCATCCAATGGCCAAAACCCTAATCACCATTTCAAGATCTTCCATCCGACATCGCCCATCCTTGCGGTCAAAATTACAACAAGAACAAGCAAAACCCCACTACAATGATCTATGAAAAAAAATGCCTATACTACCCACACATATTATCTGGTGGGAAAAACGATTACAACATCACACAAGGGTTGCGATAGAGAAAAATATTATAATATTATCTGGTGGGACAAGTTTAGAGGGACGACGAAGCTATGATACATGTAGATAACTTCAAGACGTTTCCGAAATGGTATTATAATAGGTAAACGGACACCCGAGTCAAAAGTTATTGACAAAACAATTTTCACCGTCCAAGGGCCGAAACCCCAATCGCCGTTTCCAGATCCCCCATCCGACATCGCACATCCTTGCGATTAAAATTACAACAAGAACAAGTGAAACCCTACTACAGTGATCTATGAAAAAAAAATGCCTACACTACCCACACATATTATCTCGTGGGAAAAACAATTACAACATCACACAAGGGTTGCGATAGAGAAAAATATTATAATATTTACTGGTGGGACAGTTTTAGAGGGACGGCGAAGCTATGAGACATGTAGATAACTTCAAGACGTTTCTAAAACGGTATTATAATAGGAAAACGGACACCCGAGTCAAAAGTTATGGCCAAAACAGTTTTCACCATCCAATGGCCAAACCCCAATCGCCGTTTCCAGATCCTCCATCCGATATCGCCCATCCTTGCGATCAAAATTACAACAAGAACAACCTAAACCCTACTACAGTGATCTATGGAAAAAAGATGCCTATACTACCCACACATATTATCTGGTGGGAAAAACGATTACAACATCACACAAGGGTTACGATAGAGAAAAATATTATAATATTATCCGGTGGGATAGTTTAGAGGGACGGCGAAGCCATGACACATGTAGATAACTTCAAGACGTTTCCGAAATGGTATTATAATAGGAAAACGGACTCCCGAGTCAAAAGTTATGGCCAAAACAATTTTCACCGTGCAATGGCCGAAATCCCAATCGCCGTTTCCAGATCATCCATCCGACATTGCCCATCCTTGCGATCAAAATTACAACAAGAACAAGCAAAAACCCTAATACAGTGATCTATGGAAAAAAAATGCGTATAATACCCACACATATTATCTGGTGGGAAAAAGAATTACAACATCACACAAGGGTTGCGATAGAGAAAAATATAATAATATTATCTGGTGGGACAGTTTTAGAGGCGACGAAGCTATGAGACATGTATATAACTTCAAGACGTTTCCGAAACTGTATTATAATAGGAAAACGGACACCCGACTCAAAAGTTATGGCCAAAATAGTTTTCACCATGCAAAGGCCAAAATCCCAATCGCCGTTTCCAGATCATCCATCCGACATTGCCCATCCTTGCGATCAAAATTACAACAAGAACAAGCAAAACCCTAATACAGTGATCTATGGAAAAAAGATGCCTATACTAGCCACACATATTATCTGGTGGGAAAAACAATTACAACATCACACAAGGGTTGCAATAGAGAACAATATTATAATATTATCCGGTGGGATAGTTTAGAGGGACGACGAAGCTATGATACATGTAGATAACTTCAAGACAGTTTCCGAAATAGTATTATAATAGGTAAACGGACACCCGAGTCAAAAGTTATGGCCAAAACAATTTTCACCGTCCAAGGGCCGAAACCCCAATCGCCGTTTCCATATCCCCCATCCGACATCGCTCATCCTTGCGATCAAAATTACAACAAGAACAAGCAAAACCCTACTACAGTGATCTATGAAAAAAAATGCCTACACTACCCACACATATTATCTCGTCGGAAAAACAATTACAACATCACACAAGGGTTGTGATAGAGAAAAATATTATAATATTTTCTGGTGGGACAAGTTTTACAGGGACGGAGAAGCTATGATACATGTATATAACTTCAATATGTTTCCGAAATGGTATTATAATAGTAAAACGGACACCCGAGTCAAAAGTTATGGCCAAAACAGTTTTCACCATCCAATGGTCAAAACCCCAATCGTCGTTTCCAGATACTCCATCTGACATCGCCCATCCTTGCGATCAAAATTACAACAAGAACAAGCAAAACTCTACTACAGTGAACTATTGAAAAAAAATGTTTATACTACCCACACATATTATCTAGTGGGAAAAACGATTACAACATCACACAAGGGTTGCGATAGAGAAAAATATTATAATATCATCCGGTGGGATAGTTTAGAGGGACGGTGAAGCTATGATACATGTAGATACTTCAAGACGTTTCCAAAATGGTATTATAATAGGAAAACGGACACACGAGTCAAAAGTTATGGCCAAAACAATTTTCACCGTCCAAGGGCCGAAACCCCAATCGCCGTTTCCAGATCCCCCATCCTTGCGATCAAAATTACAACAAGAACAATAAAAACCCTACTACAGTGATCTATGAAAAAAAAATGCCTACACTACCCACACATATTATCTAGTGGGAAAAATAATTACAACATCACACAAGGGTTGCGATAGAGAAAAATATTATAATATTTTCTGGTGGGACAGTTTTAGAGGGACGGCGAAGCTATGATACATGTAGATCACTTCAAGATGTTTGTGAAATGGTATTATAATAGTAAAATGGACACCCGAGTCAAAAGTTATGGCCAAAATAGTTTTAACCATCCAACGGCCGAAACCCCAATCGCCGTTTCCAGATCCCCCATCCTACATCACCCATCCTTGCGATCAAAATTACAACAAGAACAAGCAAAACCCTACTATAGTGATCTATGAAAAAAAATGCATATACTACCCACACATATTATCTCGTGGGAAAATGCCTATACTACCCACACATATTATCTCAAGGGTTGCGATAGAGAAAAATATTATAATATTATCCAGTCGGAGTGTTTTAGAGGGATGGCAAAGCAATGAGTCATGTAGATAACTTCAAGATGTTTCCGAAATGGTATTATAATTGGAAAACGGACACCCGAGTCAAAAGTTATGGCCAAAACAATTTTCACCATCCAATGGCCAAAACCCCAATCGCCGTTTCCAGATCCTCCATCCGACATCGCCCATCCTTGCGATCAAAATTACAACAAGAACAAGCAAAACCCTACTACAGTGATTTATGGAAAAAAATGCTTATACTACCCACACATATTATCTAGTGGGAAAAACGATTACAACATCACACAAGGGTTGCGATAGAGAAAAATATTATAATATTATTCGGTGGGACAGATTTAGAGGGACTGCGAAGATATAAGACATGTAGATAACTTCAAGATCTTTTCGAAAAGGTATTATAATAGGAAAACGGACACCCGAGTCAAAAGTTATGGCTAAAATAGTTAACACCATCCAATGACCAAAACCCCAATCGCCGTTTCCAGATCATCCATCTGACATTGCCCATCCTTGCGATCAAAATTACAACAAGAACAAGCAAAACCCTACTACAGTTATCTATGGAAAAAAAAACACCTATACTACCCAGACATATTATGTGGTTGGAAAAACAATTACAACATCACACAAGGGTTGCGATAGAGAAAAATATTATAATTATCCGGTGGGACAATTTAGAGGGACGGCGAAGCTATGAGACATGTAGATAACTTCAAGACGTTTCCGAAACGGTATTATAATAGGAAAACGGACACCCAAGTCAAAAGTTATGGCCAAAACAATTTTCACCATCCAATGTCCAAACCGCAATCGCTGTTTCCAGATCCTCCATCCAACATCGCCCATCCTTGAGATCAAAATTACAACATGAACAATCAAAACCCTACTACAGTGATATATGAAAAAAAACCCCGTACTACCCACACATATTATCTGGTGGGAAAAACGATTACAACATCACACAAGGATTGCGATAGAGAAAAATATTATAATATCATCCTTTGGGACAGTTTTAGAGGGACGACTCTGTGAGACATGTAGATAACTTCAAGAAGTTTCCAAAACGGTATTATAATAGGAAAACGGACACCCGAGTCAAATGTTATGGCCAAAACAATTTTTCCCATCCAATGGCCAAAACCCCAATCACCGTTTCAAGATCCTCCATCCGACATCTCCCATCCTTTGCGATCAAAATTACAACAAGAACAAGCAAAACCCTAAAACAGTGATCTATGAAAAAAATGCCTATACTACCCACACATATTATCTAGTGGGAAAAACGATTACAACATCACACAAGGGTTGCGATAGAGAAAAATATTATAATATTATCCGGTGGGACAAGTTTAGAGGGATGGCGAAGCTGTGAGACACGTAGATAACTTCAAGACGTTTCGAAATGGTATTATAATAGGAAAATGGACACCCGAGTCAAAAGTTATGGCCAAAACAGTTTTTACCATCCAATGGCCAAAACCCCAATCGCCGTTTCTAGATCCTCCATCCGACATCGCCCATACGTGTGATCAATATTGCAACAAGAACAAGCAAAACCCTACTACAGTGATCTATGAAAAAAAAATGCCTATACTACCCACACATATTATCTGGTGGGAAAAACGATTACAACATCACACAAGGGTTGCGATAGAGAAAAATATTATAATATTATGTGGTGGGATAATTTTAGAGGGACGGCGAAGCTGTGAGACATGTAGATAACTTCAAGACGTTTCCGAAACGGTATTATAATAGGAAAATGGACACACGAGTAAAAAGTTATGGTCAAAACAGTTTTCACCATGCAATGGCTAAAACCCCAATCGCCGTTTCCAAATCCTCCATCCGACATTGCCCATCCTTGCGATCAAAATTACAAGAAGAACAAGCAAACCCCTAATACAATGATCTATGGAAAAAAAATGCCTATACTACCCACACATATTATCTGGTTGGAAAAACGATTACAACATCACACAAAGGTTGAGATAGAGAAAAATATTATAATATTATACAGTGAGATAGTTTTAGAGGGATGGCGAAGTTGTGAAACCACAATCAAATTACAGCAACAGTAATGAGCCTCATCGGTCCATTATCTAATATGGTTTTATAATAGGTCTCCATTCTATCCGACATTGGCAAAAGTTATGGCAAAACAAGCATCTACTCATCATTGGGGAAGGCGGATATAAGTCTTGGTGTTGTATGGAGAAGACAGGGAGGGCTCCATCGATCAAAAATTACAACGAAGAACAAGCAAAACCATTCTTAATCGGGTAATGGGACCTCCCCAATATGCCTCCTTTGGGAAAAGAATTGGATCACCCCTCTTGCGGTTGAGCGTGCTAAGAGATCCGAGATCTAAGGGAGTTCAATGCCACGAACATCGGGATATCAAATGTTTTTTCTTTGAAAGGAAAAAGGGGGAAGAAAGAGGCCAAAATAGTTTTCACCATGCAAAAATAACAACCCCCAAGAACAATTGGTTGAGACTCATCGATCGGAGGTTCTTTGAGATGTTAAAATCTGTTGAAGAAGAACAAAGAAAAACCCTGATTCAATGTCAAGAAAAGGCCATATCGATAAATCCTCCTTGATGATCGATAACAAGGGTGGAAACAATTGAAGATTTCATCATCATGTTTCACAAAGAGATTCAATCAAGAAGATTTGGCAAAAAGTCTTGACTCTTGCGAAGAGGTTATGATACAGGAAGAGGAAGAATCGTTTTGGGCGGTATTAAAAAAGCACGGAAGAAGAGAAAGTAGCCAAGCGGATCAAGAACTGTAGTGACCCCATCTCAATCGCAGATGACAAACCGCAGATAGAGAAGAGCAACAGATGAGGCATTGGGGTCATAGAAGCGGCCTATTAAGAAGAAGAAGCTTGTTGAAATGATTGCCGGTCCGAGCGAATGTATGTCAAAAGAAAGAATAATAAAAAGCGTGACGGAAGAAATAGATTGGGAAAGAGAGCCTTTAACGAGGAGGTTGAAGGTATTACGGTGGCCCGACAAGACTTGCTTCCTGAATGGACAAGGATTAAAGTCGACTGACTGAGCGATGTGCATATTATTCAAAAGATACCAGAAAATACCGATCAAGGAGCGTTCGATGCTGAATTTATAAATTGGTTGGAGATCAAATACCCAAATTTCTACAAGGTGGTGATGCATGAAGGGAAAATCATGTCCTTAATCCCTTCTGCACCCAAATTTCAGACAATGATCCCACCACTCAGGGCAGATAACTCTCTTGACCCAGTAGGATTTAAAAAGCTCTTCTACGATTTTGCTAAGAAAGGAGATATATTTGAGAGAGAAAGACTGGAGGCCTTGCTACAGAGAATGTACAAGATTTTCAATATTCCAGCAGATCTTCAGAGATTCTCATTTTGAAGAAATCAGAAGATGTCTTTTCTTTAGATCAAATGATAGGTAATTCTTGTACTTGTAATCTTCAACTCTTATATATAAAACAAATTACCTTTCTAATCTTAAGACAACATCTCATTGTCTTCAGATTTCTGTTGTTTATGTTTTTATTTTTCGCATGGTTATCTGTTTTTCTGATTAAGTGTTTTGGTTCCATCAAAAAGGGGGAAATTGTTGGGAAATTTGTATTGAGTTTTGATGGAAGTTCCAAAACAGTTTGTAATAGGACGGTCGGACCTATTAAATGGTATTATAAATTGATGACTTAGAATCGAGAATAGGATGGCGGTGAATTGTATATAAACGGTGATGTATAAGATAGGTCACATATTGAGGGGGAACTCAATATGTACAGATGAGGTCAGAAGATCAGAAGAACAGATGAGGTCAGAAGATCAGAAGAACAGATGAGGTCAAAAGATTAGAAGACCAGATGAGGTCAGAAGATCAGAACAACATGAAGGTGGAAAAAGAAGATCAGAAGACCCGAAGAGAAAAATATTATGATATTAGATCGGAAATAGTTTTAGTCGGATCATCGGTGGAGACATGTAGATAAGTTCAAGAGGTATGAAATGGTATGATAACGAGAAGTTCAAGACCGGAAGACCTATATCGGCAGATGGCCAAAGTTGAGCTAAGACAACTTACAAAAAGACCAATCGCCATTTTCGATCGGTTTTATCCGATCAGTCCCCACACCAGTGTCAACAAAATTATGTTAAGAACAGTCAAAACCCTGTCAATCGAACAAAAAAGAATGTCAACTTTAGTTGGTAGAACAAACACTAAAAAGCGTGGACTTGTTAATCAATGAAGCGAGACATGTAGCGTCTTCAAGACAATTTTGAGGATTATAATTGCATAAGTCAACCGGCTAGAAAAGGACAAAATACACGCTTTTCGGCCATGCGGTTGGACAAACCGCGTCAAATCAATCCAATACAAAAAATAGCCCGAAATTCAAATTGCTCTCCAACGGCTCTTTGATTTCGAGGTCTATAAATATGGAATTACTCTTCAGAGTGAAGACACGAAAATTATCATCAAGCTCAAGCTATATCAAGATTTTCGCACGAAGAACACAAATTCAAGTTTATTTTATAAGTGTTCATCCCAGGAGTTCTTAGCATAGAATTCTTATCCTCTAGCTTAAGGTTACCTCGAAATGATATTATAATAGGAAAACGGACACCCGAGTCAAAAGTTATGGTCAAAACAGTTTTCACCATCGAATGGCCAAAACCCCAATCGTCGTTTCCAGATCCTCCATCCGACATCGCCCATCCTTACGATCAAAATTAAAACAAGAACAAGTAAAACCCTACTACAATGATCGATAAAAAAAAAATGTCTATACAATCCACACATATTATCTGGTAGGAATCCACACATATTATCCGGTGTGACATCTTTAGAGGGACGGCCAAGCTATGAGACACGTAGATAACTTCAAGAAGTTTCCGAAATGGTATTATAATAGGAAAACAGACACCCGAGTCAAAAGTTATGGCCAAAACAGTTTTCACCATCCAATGACCAAAACCCCAATCGCCGTTCCCAGATCCTCCATCCGACATCGCCCATCCTTGCGATCAAATACATGATGCAGATATTTCCTGAACTATTTATACTGAAACCTGACTTTTTGACTATCAATATTTATTCTGAACATGTCATACTCAGGAGTTTTGGGATCTAATTAAAATCGATTAAATTCATCTCCCAACACTAAAACTGTCCCATCGGATAATATTATAATATTTTTCTGTATCGCAACCTTTGTTTGATGTTGTAATCATTTTTCCCACTAGATAATATGGTGGGTAGTATAGGCGTTTTTTTTTCATAGATCATTGTAGTAGGGTTTTGCTTGTTCTTGTTGTAATTTTGATCGCAAGGATGGGCGATGTCGGATGGAGGATCTGGAAACGACGATTGGGGTTTTGGCCATTAGATGGTGAAAATTGTTTTGGCAATAACTTTTGACTTGGGTGTCCGTTTTCCTATTACAATACCGTTTCGGAAAAATCTTGAAGTTATCTACATGTTTCACAGCTTTGCCAACCCTCTAAAATTATCCCACCGGATAACATTATACAATTTTTCTTAATCGCAACCCTTGTGTGATGTTGTAATGGTTTTTCCAACCAGATAATATGTGTGGGTAGTATAGACATTTTTTTTTCCAAAGATCACTGTAGTATGGTTTTGCTTGTTCTTGTTGTAATTTTGATCGCAAGGATGGGCGATGTCGGATGGATGATCTGGAAATGACGATTGGGGTTTTGGCCATTGGATGGGGAAAACTGTTTTGGCCATAACTTTTAACTCGGGTGTCCATTTTCCTATTATACTACCATTTCGAAAACGTCTTGAAGTTATCCACATGTCTCACAGCTTCGCCGTCGCTTTAAAACTGTCCCATCGGATAATATTATAATATTTTTCTCTATCGCAACCCTTGTGTAATGTTGTAATCGTTTTTCCCACAAGATAATATGTGTGGGTAGAATAGGATTTTTTTTCCATAGAACGTTGTATTAGGGTTTTGCTTGTTCTTGTTGTAATTTTGATCGCAAGGATGGGCGATGTCGGATGGAGGATCTGGAAACGGCGATTGGGGTTTTGGCCATTGGATGGTGAAAACTGTTTTGGCCATAACTTTTGACTCGGGTGTCCATTTTCCTATTATAATACAGTTTCAAAAACATCTTGAGGTTATCTACATGTCTCACAACTTCGCCGTCCCTCTAAAATTGTCTCACCGAATAATATTATAATATTTTTCTCTATCGCAACCCTTGTGTGATGTTGTAATCGTTTTTCCCACCAGATAATATGTGTGGGTAGTATAGGAGTTATTTTTCATAGATCACTGTAGTAGGATTTTGCTTGTTCTTGTTGTAATTTTGATTGCATGGATGGCCGATATCGGATGAAGGATCTGAAAACGGCGATTGGGGTTTGGCTATTGGATGGTGAAAACTGTTTTGGCCATACTTTTAACTCGGGTGTCCCTTTTCCTATTATAATACCATTTCGGAAAGGTCTTGAAGTTATCTACATGTCTCATAGCTCCCACCGAATAATATTATAATATTTTTCTCTATAGCAATCCTTGTGTGATATTGTAATCGTTTTTCCCACCAGATAATATGCGTGGGTAGTCTAGGCATTTTTTTTCCATAAATCACTGTATTAGGGTTTTGCTTGTTCTTGTTGTAATTTTGATCGCAAGGTTGGACGATATGGAAATGGCGATTAGGGTTTTGGCCATTGAATGGTGAAAACTATTTTGGCCATAACTTTTGACTCGGGTGTCCGTTTTCCTAATATAATACTGTTTCGGAAACGTCTTGAAGTTATCTACATGTCTCACAACTTTGTCGTCCCTCTAAAACTGTCCCACCAGATAATATTATAATATTTTTCTCTATCTCAACCCTTGTGTGATGTTATAATCATTTTTTCCACAAGACAATATGTGTTGGTAGTATAGGCGTTTTTTTTCATAGATCATTGTAGTAGGGTTTTGCTTGTTCTTGTTGTAATTTTGATCGCAAGGATGGAGGATTTGGAAACGGCGATTGGGGTTTTGGCCATTGGATGGTGAAAACTGTTTTGGTCATAACTTTTGACTCGGGTGTCCGATTTCCTATTATAATACCGTTTTAGAAACATCTTAAAGTTATATACATGTGTCATAGCTTCGCCGTCCCTCTAAACTTGTCCCACCGGATAATATGTGTGGGTAGTATAAGTATTTTTTTTCATAGAACACTGTAGTAGGATTTTGCTTGTTCTTGTTGTAATTTTGATCGCTAGTATGGGCGATCTCGGACAGTGGATCTGGAAACGGCAATTGGGGTTTTGACCATTGGATGGTGAAAACTGTTTTGTCCATAACTTTTGACTCGGGTTTCCATTTTCCTATTACAATACCATTTCGGAAACGTCTTGAAGTTATCTACATGTCTCAAAGCTTCGTCGTCCCTCTAAAACTGTCCCACCAGAAAATATTATAATAGTTTTCTCTATCACAACCCTTGTGCGATTTTGTAATCGTTTTTCCCACCAGATAATATGTGTGGGTAGTATCAACATTTTGTTTTCATAGATCACTGTAGAAGTTTTTTTCTACTTCTTGTTGTAATTTTGATCGTAAGGATGGGCGATGTCGGATGGAGGATCAGGAAACGACGATTGGGGTTTTGGCTATTGGATGGTGAAAACTGTTTTGGCCATAACCTTTGACTCGGGTGCCCGTATTCCTATTATAATACCATTTCAGAAACGTCTTGAGGTTATCTACATGTGTCACAACTTCACCGTCCCTCAAAAATTGTCCCACCGGATAATATTATAATATTTTTCTCTAACGCAACCCTTGTGTGATGTTGTAATCGTTTTTCCAACAGATAATATGTGTGGCTAGTACAGGCATTTTTTTCCATAGATCACTGTAGTATGATTTTTCATGCTCTTGTTTTAATTTCAGATCACTGTAGTAGGATTGCTCTTGCTCTTTTTCCTATTATAATACCGTTTCGGAAAGGTTTTGAAGTTATCTACATGTCTAATAGCTTTGCCGTACCTCTAGAACTGTTCCACCAAATAATATTATAGTATTTTTCTCTATCGCAACCCTTGTGTAATGTTGTAATCGTTTTTTCCACCAGATAATATGTGTGGGTAGTATAAGCATTTTTTTTTCATAAATCATTGTAGCAGGATTTTGCTTGTTTTTGTTGTAATTTTGATCGCTAGTATGGGCGATCTCGGACATAGGATCTAGAAATGGCAATTGGGGTTTTGGCCATTGGATGGTGAAAACTGTTTTGTCCATAACTTTTGACTCGGGTTTCCATTTTCCTATTACAATACCATTTCGGAAACGTCTTGAAGTTATCTACATGTCTCAAAGCTTTGCCGTCCCTCTAAAACTGTCCCACAAGAAAATATTATAATAGTTTTCTCTATCACAACCCTTGTGTGATGTTGTAATCGTTTTTCCCACCAGATAATATGTGTGGGTAGTATCAACGTTTTTTTTTCATAGATCACTGTAGAAGTTTTTTTCTTGTTCTTGTTGTAATTTTGATCGTAAGGATGGGCGATGTCGGATGGAGGATCAGGAAACGACGATTGGGGTTTTGGCTATTGGACGGTGAAAACTGTTTTGGCCATAACCTTTGACTCGGGTGTCCATTTTCCTATTATAATACCATTTCAGAAACGTCTTGAGGTTATCTACATGTGTCACAACTTCGCCGTCCCTCAAAAATTGTCCCACCGGATAATATTATAATATTTTTCTCTATCACAACCCTTGTGTGATGTTGTAATCATTTTTCCCACCAGATAATATGTGTGGGTAGTATAGGCGTTATTTTTCATAGATCACTGTAGTAGGGTTTTGCTTGTTCTTGATGTATTTTTTATCGCAAGGATGGGCGATGTCAGATGGAGGATATGGAAACGGCGTTTGGGGTTTTGGCCATTGGATGGTGAAAATTGATTTGGCCATAACTTTTGACTTGAGTGTCCATTTTCCTATTGTAAAACAATTTCGGAAACGTCTTGAAGTTATCTTCATGTTTCACAGCTTCGCCATCCCTCTAAAACTATCTCACTGGATAATATTATAATATTTTTCTCTATTGCAACCCTTGTGTGATGTTGTAATCGTTTTTCCCACAAGATAATATGTGTGGCTAGTATAGGCATTTTTTTTTCATAGATCACTGTAGTAGAGTTTTGCTTGTTCTTGATGTAATTTTGATCGCAAGGATGGGCGATGTCAGATGGAGTATCTAGAAACGGCGATTGGGGTTTTGGCCATTGGATGGTGAAAATTGATTTGGCTAAAACTTTTGACTCGGGTGTCCGTTTTCCTAATATAATACTAGTTTAGGAAACGTCTTGAAGTTATCTACATGTCTCACAACTTTGTCGTCCCTCTAAAATAGTCCCACCAGATAATATTATAATATTTTTCTCTATCGCAACCCTTGTGTGATGTTGTAATCGTTTTTCCCACAAGACAATATGTGTGGGTAGTATAGGCCTTTTTTTTCATAGATCATTGTAGTAGGGTTTTGCTTGTTCTTGTTTTAATTTTGATCGCAAGGATGGAGGATTTGGAAACGGCGATTGGGGTTTTGGCCATTGGATGGTGAAAACTGTTTTGGTCATAACTTTTGACTCGGGTGTCCGTTTTCCTATTATAATACTGTTTTAGAAACATCTTAAAGTTATATACATGTGTCATAACCGTCGTCCCTCTAAACTTGTCCCACCGGATAATATTATAATATTTTTCTCAATCGCAACCGTTGTGTGATGTTGTAATCGTTTTTCCCACCAGATAATATGTGTGGATAGTATAGGCATTTTTTTTCATAGTTCACTGTAGTAGGGTTTTGCTTGTTCTTGTTATAATTTTGATCGCAAGGATAGGCCATGTAGGATGGAGTATCTGGAAACGACAATTGGGGTTTTGGCTATTGGATGGTGAAAACTGTATTGGCCATAACTTTTGACTCGGGTGTCCGTTTTCCTATTATAATACCATTTTAGAAAGTCTTGAAGTTATATACATGTGTCACAGCTTCGTGTCCCTCTAAACTTGTCCCACCGGATAATATTATAATATTTTTCTCTATCGCAACCCTTGTGTGATGTTGTAATCGTTTTTCCCACCAGATAATATGTGTGGGTAGTATCAACGTTTTTTTTTCATAGATCACTGTAGAAGTTTTTTTCTTGTTCTTGTTGTAATTTTGATCGTAAGGATGGGCGATGTCGGATGGAGGATCAGGAAACGACGATTGGGGTTTTGGCTATTGGACGGTGAAAACTGTTTTAGCCATAACTTTTGACTCGGGTGTCCATTTTCCTATTATAATACCATTTTAGAAACGTCTTGAAGTTATCTACATGTGTCACAGCTTCGCCGTCCCTCTAAACTTGTCCCACCGGATAATATTATAATATTTTTCTCTATCGCAACCCTTGTGTGATGTTGTAATCATTTTTCCCACCAGATAATATGTGTGGGTAGTATAAGCATTTTTTTTCCATAGATCACTGTAGTAGGATTTTGCTTGTTCTTGTTGAAATTTTGATCTCAAGTATGGGCGATCTCGGGCGGAGGATCTGGAAATGGCGATTGGGGTTTTGGCCATTGGATGGTGAAAACTGTTTTGGCCATAACTTTTAACTCGGGTGTCCATTTTCCTATTATAATACCGTTTCGGAAACGTCTTGAAGTTATCTACATGTCTCACAGCTTTGCCGTCCCTCTAAAACTGTCCCACCAGAAAATATTATAATATTTTTCTCTATCGCAACCCTTGTGTGATGTTGTAATATGTGTGGGTAGTATCGACGTTTTTTTTTCATAGATCACTGTAGAAGTTTTTTGCTTGTTCTTGTAGTAATTTTGATCGTAAGGATGGGCGATGTCGGATGGAGGATCTGGAAACGGCGATTGGGGTCTTTGCCATTGGATGGTGAAAATTGTTTTGGACTTAACTTTGGACTCGGGTGTCCGTTTTGCTATTATAATACAGTTTCGGAAAGGTCTTGAAGTTATCCATTTGTCTTATAGCTTCGTCGTCCCTCTAAAATTGTCCCACCGAATAATATTATAATATTTTTCTCTATCGCAACTATTTGTGATGTTGTGATCATTTTTCCTACCAGATAATATGTGTGGGTAGTATAAACATTTTTTTTCCATAGATTACTGTAGTAGGGTTTTGCTTGTTCTTGATGTAATTTTGATCGCAAGGACAGGCGATGTCAGATGGAGGATATGGAAACGACGATTGGGGTTTTGGCCATAACTTTTGACTTGGGTGTCCGTTTTCCTATTGTAATACCATTTCGGAAACGTCTTGAAGTTATCTACATGTTTCACAGCTTCGCCATCCCTCTAAAACTATCTCACTGGATAATATTATAATATTTTTCTCTATCGCAACCATTGTGTGATGTTGTAATCATTTTTCCCACCAGATAATATGTGTGGGTAGTATAGGCATTTTATTTTCATAGATCACTGTAGTAGGGGTTTGCTTATTCTTGTTGTAATATTGATCGCAAGTATGGGCGATGTCGGATGGAGGATCTGAAAACGGCGATTTGGGTTTTGGTCATTGGATGGTAAAAACTCTTTTGGCCATAACTTTTGACTCGGGTGTCCATTTTCCTATTATAATACCGTTTCGGAAACGTCTTGAAGTTATCTACATATCTCACAACTTCGCCATCCCTCTAAACTTGTCCCACCGGATAATATTATAATATTTTTCTCTATCGCAATCCTTGTGTGATGTTAATCATTTTTCCCACCAGATAATATGTGTGGGTAGTATAGGCATTTGTTTTTCATAGATCATTGTAGTAGGGTTTTGCTTGTTCTTGTTGTAATTTTGATCGCAAAGGATGGGCGATGTCGGATGGAGGATCTTGAAACGGTGATTGGGGTTTTGGCCATTGGATGGTGAAAATTGTTTTGGCCATAACTTTTGACTCGGGTGTCCGTTTTCCTATTATAATACCATTTTGGAAACGTCTTGAAGTTATCTACATATCTCACAACTTCGCCATCCCTCTAAACTTGTCCTACCGGATAATATTTTAATATTTTTCTCTATCGCAATCCTTGTGTGATGTTGTAATCGTTTTTCCCACCAGATAATATGTGTGGGTAGTATATGCATTTGTTTTTCATAGATCACTGTAGTAGGGTTTTGCTTGTTCTTGTTGTAATTTTGATCGCAAAGGATGGGTGATGTCGGATGGAGGATCTTGAAACGGTGATTGGGGTTTTGGCCATTGGATGGTGAAAATTGTTTTAGCCATAACTTTTGAATCGGGTGTACATTTTCCTATTATAATACCGTTTCTGAAACGTCTTGAAGTTATCTACATGTCTCATAGCTTCATCGTCCCTTTAAAAATATCCCTCCGGATAATATTATAATATTTTTCCCTATCACAACCCTTGTGTGATGTTTGTAATAGTTTTTCCAACCACATAATATGTGTGGGTAGTATAGGCATTTTTTTCCATGGATCACTGTAGTAGGGTTTTGTTTGTTCTTGTTGTAATTTGATCGCTAGGATGGGCGATGTCAGATGGATGATCTGGAAACGACGATTGGGGATTTGGACATTGGATGGTGATAACTGTTTTGGCCATAACTTTTAACTCGGGTGTCCGTTTTCCTATTATAATACCATTTCGGAAAGATCTTGAATTTATCTATATGACTTATACATTCGCCGTCCCTCTAAAATTGTCCCATCGGATAATATTATAATATTTTTCTCTATCGCAACCCTTGTGTGATGTTGTAAACATTTTTCCCACCAGATAATATGTGTGGGTAGTATCGATATTTTTTTTTCATAGATCACTGTAGAAGTTTTTTGCTTGTTCTTATTGTAATTTTAATCGTAAGGATGGGCGATGTCTGATGGAGGATCTGGAATCGGAGATTGGGGTCTTGGCCAGTGTATGGTGAAAACTGTTTTGGCCATAACTTTTGACTCGGGTGTCCGTTTTGTTATGATAATACCGTTTCAGAAAGGTCTTGAAGTTATCCATTTGTCTCATAGCTTCGTCGATCCCCTAAAACTGTCCCACCGAATAATATTATAATATTTCTCTATCGCAACCATTGTGTGATGTTGTAATCATTTTTCCTACCAGATAATATGTGTGGGTAGTATAAGCATTTTTTTCCATATATTACTGTAGTAGTGTTTTGCTTGTTCTTGATGTAATTTTGATCGCAAGGATGGGCGATGTCAGATGGAGGATATGGAAACGGCGATTGGGGTTTTGGTCATTGGATGGTGAAAATTAATTTGGCCATACATTTTTGACTTGGGTGTCTGTTTTCCTATTGTAATACCATTACGGAAACATCTTGAAGTTATCTACATGTTTCACAGCTTCGCCATCCCTCTAAAACTATCTCACTGAATAATATTATAATATTTTTCTCTATCGCAACCCTTGTGTGATGTTGTAATCGTTTTTCCTACCAGATAATATGTGTGGGTAGTATAATCATTTTTTTTTCATAGATTCTTTGTAGTAGGGTTTTGCTTGTTCTTCTTTGTAATTTTGATCGCAAGGATAGGCGATGTCAGATGGAGGATATGGAAACGACGATTGGGGTTTTGGCCATTGGATGGTGAAAATTGATTTGGCCATAACTTTTGACTTGGGGGTCCGTTTTCCTATTGTAATACCATTTCGGAAACGTCTTGAAGTTATCTACATGTTTCACAGCTTCGCCATCCCTCTAAAACTATCTCACTGGATAATATTATAATATTTTTCTCTATCGCAACCCTTGTGTGATGTTGTAATCATTTTTCCCACCAGATAATATGTGTGGGTAGTATAGGCATTTTATTTTCATAGATCACTGTAGTAGGGTTTTGCTTATTCTTGTTGTAATATTGATTTCAAGTATGGGCGATGTCGGATGGAGGATCTGGAAACGGCGATTTGGGTTTTGGTCATTGGATGGTAAAAACTCTTTTGGCCATAACTTTTGACTCGGGTGTCCATTTTCCTATTATAATACCGTTTCGGAAACGTCTTGAAGTTATCTACATATCTCACAACTTCGCCATCCCTCTAAACTTGTCCCACCGGATAATATTATAATATTTTTCTCTATCAAAATCCTTGTGTGATGTTGTAATCATTTTTCCCACCAGATAATATGTGTGGGTAGTATAGGCATTTGTTTTTCATAGATCATTGTAGTAGGGTTTTGCTTGTTCTTGTTGTAATTTTGATCGCAAAGGATGGGCGATGTCGGATGGAGGATCTTGAAACGGTGATTGGGGTTTTGGCCATTGGATGGTGAAAATTGTTTTGGCCATAACTTTTGACTCGGGTGTCCATTTTCCTATTATAATACCATTTCTGAAACATCTTGAAGTTATCTACATGTCTCATAGCTTCACCGTCCCTTTAAAAATATCCCTCCGGATAATATTATAATATTTTTCCCTATCGCAACCCTTGTGTGATGTTTGTAATCGTTTTTCCAACCACATAATATGTGTGGGTAGTATAGGCATTTTTTTCCATGGATCACTGTAGTAGGGTTTTGTTTGTTCTTGTTGTAATTTGATCGCTAGGATGGGCGATGTCAGATGGATGATCTGGAAACGACGATTGGGGATTTGGACATTGGATGGTGATAACTGTTTTGGCCATAACTTTTAACTCGGGTGTCCGTTTTCCTATTATAATACCATTTCGGAAAGATCTTGAATTTATCTATATGTCTTATACATTCGCCGTCCCTCTAAAATTGTCCCACCGGATAATATTATAATACTTTTCTCTATCGCAACCCTTGTGTGATGTTGTAATCATTTTTCCCACCAGATAATATGTGTGGGTAGTATCGATATTTTTTTTTCATAGATCACTGTAGAAGGTTTTTGCTTGTTCTTGTTGTAATTTTGATCGTAAGGATGGGCGATGTCTGATGGAGGATCTGGAATCGGCGATTGGGGTCTTGGCCAGTGGATGGTGAAAACTGTTTTGGCCATAACTTTTGAGTCGGGTGTCCGTTTTGCTATTATAATACCTTTTCAGAAAGGTCTTGAAGTTATCCATTTGTCTCATAGCTTCGTCGTCCCTCTAAAACTGTCCCACCGAATAATATTATAATATTTTTCTCTATCGCAACCATTGTGTGATGTTGTAATCATTTTTCCTACCAGATAATATGTGTGGGTAGTATAAGCATTTTTTTCCATATATTACTGTAGTAGGGTTTTGCTTGTTCTTGATGTAATTTTGATCGCAAGGATGGGCGATGTCAGATGGAGGATATGGAAACGGCGATTGGGGTTTTGGTCATTGGATGGTGAAAATTAATTTGGCCATACTTTTGACTTGGGTGTCTGTTTTCCTATTGTAATACCATTACGGAAACATCTTGAAGTTATCTACATGTTTCACAGCTTCGCCATCCCTCTAAAACTATCTCACTGAATAATATTATAATATTTTTCTCTATCGCAACCCTTGTGTGATGTTGTAATCGTTTTTCCTACCAGATAATATGTGTGGGTAGTATAATCATTTTTTTTCCATAGATTACTGTAGTAGGGTTTTGCTTGTTCTTGATGTAATTTTGATCGCAAGGATAGGCGATGTCAGATGGAGGATATGGAAACGACGATTGGGGTTTTGGCCATTGGATGGTGAAAATTGATTTGGCCATAACTTTTGACTTGGGTGTCCGTTTTCCTATTGTAATACCATTTCGGAAACGTCTTGAAGTTATCTACATGTTTCACAGCTTCGCCATCCCTCTAAAACTATCTCACTGGATAATATTATAATATTTTTCTCTATCGCAACCCTTGTGTGATGTTGTAATCATTTTTCCCACCAGATAATATGTGTGGGTAGTATAGGCATTTTATTTTCATAGATCACTGTAGTAGGGTTTTGCTTATTCTTGTTGTAATATTGATTGCAAGTATGGGCGATGTCGGATGGAGGATCTGGAAACGGCGATTTGGGTTTTGGTCATTGAATGGTAAAAACTCTTTTGGCCATAACTTTTGACTCGGGTGTCCATTTTCCTATTATAATACCGTTTCGGAAACGTCTTGAAGTTATCTACATATCTCACAACTTCGCCATCCCTCTAAACTTGTCCCACCGGATAATATTATAATATTTTTCTCTATCGCAATCCTTGTGTGATGTTAATCATTTTTCCCACCAGATAATATGTGTGGGTAGTATAGGCATTTGTTTTTCATAGATCATTGTAGTAGGGTTTTGCTTGTTCTTGTTGTAATTTTGATCGCAAAGGATGGGCGATGTCGGATGGAGGATCTTGAAACGGTGATTGGGGTTTTGGCCATTGGATGGTGAAAATTGTTTTGGCCATAACTTTTGACTCGGGTGTCCGTTTTCCTATTATAATACCGTTTCGGAAATGTCTTGAAGTTATCTACATATCTCACAACTTCGCCATCCCTCTAAACTTGTCCTACCGGATAATATTTTAATATTTTTCTCTATCGCAATCCTTGTGTGATGTTGTAATCGTTTTTCCCACCAGATAATATGTGTGGGTAGTAAATGCATTTGTTTTTCATAGATCACTGTAGTAAGGTTTTGCTTGTTCTTGTTGTAATTTTGATCGCAAAGGATGGGTGATGTCGGATGGAGGATCTTGAAACGGTGATTGGGGTTTTGGCCATTGGATGGTGAAAATTGTTTTAGCCATAACTTTTGAATCGGGTGTACATTTTCCTATTATAATACCGTTTCTGAAACGTCTTGAAGTTATCTACATGTCTCATAGCTTCACCGTCCCTTTAAAAATATCCCTCCGGATAATATTATAATATTTTTCCCTATCACAACCCTTGTGTGATGTTTGTAATCGTTTTTCCAACCACATAATATGTGTGGGTAGTATAGGCATTTTTTTCCATGAATCACTGTAGTAGAGTTTTGCTTGTTCTTGTTGTAATTTGATCGTAAGGATGGGCGATGTCAGATGGATGATCTGGAAACGGCGATTGGGGTTTTGGCCATTGGATGGTGATAACTGTTTTGGCAATAACTTTTGACTCGGGTGTCCGTTTTCCTATTATAATACCATTTCGGAAAGATCTTGAAGTTATCTATATGACTTATACATTCGCCGTCCCTCTAAAATTGTCCCACCGGATAATATTATAATATTTTTCTCTATCGCAACCCTTGTGTGATGTTGTAATCATTTTTCCCACCAGATAATATGTGTGGGTAGTATCGATATTTTTTTTTCATAGATCACTGTAGAAGTTTTTTGCTTGTTCTTGTTGTAATTTTGATTGTAAGGATGGGCGATGTCTGATGGAGGATCTGGAATCGGCGATTGGGGTCTTGGCCAGTGGATGGTGAAAACTGTTTTGGCCATAACTTTTTTTGACTCGGTGTCCGTTTTGCTATTCTAATACCTTTTGAAAGGTCTTGAAGTTATCCATTTGTCTCATAGCTCCGTCGTCCCTCAAAAACTGTCCCACCGAATAATATTATAATATTTTTCTCTATCGCAACCATTGTGTGATGTTGTAATCATTTTTCCTACCAGATAATATGTGTGGGTAGTATAAGCATTTTTTTCCATATATTACTGTAGTAGGGTTTTGCTTGTTCTTGATGTAATTTTGATCGCAAGGATGGGCGATGTCAGATGGAGGATATGGAAACGGCGATTGGGGTTTTGGTCATTGGATGGTGAAAATTAATTTGGCCATACTTTTGACTTGGGTGTCTCTTTTCCTATTATAATACCATTACGAAAAACATCTTGAAGTTATCTACATGTTTCACAACCCGCCATCCCTCTAAAACTATCTCCTTTGAATAATATTATAATATTTTTCTCTATCAAAACCCTTGTGTGATGTTGTAATCATTTTTTCCTACCGGATAATATGTGTGGGTAGTATAATCATTTTTTTTCATAGATTACTGTAGTAGGGTTTTGCTTGTTCTTGATGTAATTTTGATCGCAAGGACAGGCGATGTCAGATGGAGGATATGGAAACGAAGATTGGGGTTTTGGCCATTGGATGGTGAAAATTGATTTGGACATAACTTTTGACTTGGGTGTCCGTTTTCCTATTGTAATACCATTTCGGAAACGTCTTGAAGTTGTCTACATGTTTCACAGCTTCGCCATCCCTCTAAAACTATCTCACTGGATAATATTATAATATTTTTCTCTATCGCAACCCTTGTGTGATGTTGTAATCATTTTTCCCACCAGATAATATGTGTGGGTAGTATAGGCATTTTTTTTTCATAGATCTTTGTAGTAGGGTTTTGCTTATTCTTGTTGTAATATTGATTGCAAGTATGGGCGATGTCGGATGGAGGATGGAAAACGGCGATTTGGGTTTTGGTCATGGAATGGTAAAAACTCTTTTGGCCATAACTTTTGACTCGGGTGTCCATTTTCCTATTATAATACCGTTTCGGAAACGTCTTGAAGTTATCTACATATCTCACAACTTCGCCATCCCTCTAAACTTGTCCCACCGGATAATATTATAATATTTTTCTCTATCGCAATCCTTGTGTGATGTTAATCATTTTTCCCACCAGATAATATGTGTGGGTAGTTTAGGCATTTTTTTTCATAGATCATTGTAGTAGGGTTTTTGCTTGTTCTTGTTGTAATTTTGATCATAAAGGATGGGCGATGTCGGATGGAGGATCTTGAAAGCGGTGATTGGGGTTTTGGCCATTGGATGGTGAAAATTGTTTTGGCCATAACTTTTGACTCGGGTGTCCATTTTTTCCTATTATAATACCATTTTCGGAAACGTCTTGAAGTTATCTACATATCTCACAACCGCCATCCCTCTAAACTTGTCCCACCGGATAATATTTTAATATTTTTTTCTCTATCGCAATCCTTGTGTGATGTTGTAATCGTTTTTCCCACCAGATAATATGTGTGGGTAGTAAATGCATTTGTTTTTCATAGATCACTGTAGTAGGGTTTTGCTTGTTCTTGTTGTAATTTTGATCGCAAAGGATGGGTGATGTCGGATGGAGGATCTTGAAACGGTGATTGGGGTTTTGGCCATTGGATGGTGAAAATTGTTTAGCCATAACTTTTGAATCGGGTGTACATTTTCCTATTATAATACCGTTTCTGAAACGTCTTGAAGTTATCTACATGTCTCATAGCTTCACCGTCCCTTTAAAAATATCCCTCCGGATAATATTATAATATTTTTCCCTATCGCAACCCTTGTGTGATGTTTGTAATCGTTTTTCCAACCACATAATATGTGTGGGTAGTATAGGCATTTTTTTCCATGGATCACTGTAGTAGAGTTTTGCTTGTTCTTGTTGTAATTTGATCGCAAGGATGGGCGATGTCAGATGGATGATCTGGAAACGGCGATTGGGGTTTTGGCCATTGGATGGTGATAACTGTTTTGGCCATAACTTTTGACTCGGGTGTCCGTTTTCCTATTATAATACCATTTCGGAAAGGTCTTGAAGTTATCTATATGACTTATACATTCGCCGTCCCTCTAAAATTGTCCCACCGGATAATATTATAATATTTTTCTCTATCGCAACCCTTGTGTGATGTTGTAATCATTTTTCCCACCAGATAATATGTGTGGGTAGTATCGATATTTTTTTTTCATAGATCACTGTAGAAGTTTTTTTCTTGTTCTTGTTGTAATTTTGATTGTAAGGATGGGCGATGTCTGATGGAGGATCTGGAATCGGCGATTGGGGTCTTGGCCAGTGGATGGTGAAAACTGTTTTGGCCATAACTTTTGACTCGGGTGTCCGTTTTGCTATTATAATACCTTTTCAGAAAGGTCTTGAAGTTATCCATTTGTCTCATAGCTTCGTCGTCCCTCTAAAACTGTCCCACCGAATAATATTATAATATTTTTCAATATCGCAACCATTGTGTGATGTTGTAATCATTTTTCCTACCAGATAATATGTGTGGGTAGTATAAGCATTTTTTTTCCATATATTACTGTAGTAGGGTTTTGCTTGTTCTTGATGTAATTTTGATCGCAAGGATGGGCGATGTCAGATGGAGGATATGGAAACGGCGATTGGGGTTTTGGTCATTGGATGGTGAAAATTAATTTGGCCATACTTTTGACTTGGGTGTCTGTTTTCCTATTGTAATACCATTTCGGAAACATCTTGAAGTTATCTACATGTTTCACGGCCGCCCATCCCTCTAAAAAACAATCTCCTTTGAATAATATTATAATATTTTTCTCTATCGCAACCCTTGTGTGATGTTGTAATCGTTTTTCCTACCAGATAATATGTGTGGGTAGTATAATCATTTTTTTTCATAGATTACTGTAGTAGGGTTTTGCTTGTTCTTGATGTAATTTTGATCGCAAGGACAGGCGATGTCAGATGGAGGATATGGAAACGACGATTGGGGTTTTGGCCATTGGATGGTGAAAATTGATTTGGCCATAACTTTTGACTTGGGTGTCCGTTTTCCTATTGTAATACCTTTTCGGAAACATCTTGAAGTTATCTACATGTTTCACAGCTTCGCCATCCCTCTAAAACTATCTCACTGGATAATATTATAATATTTTTCTCTATCGCAACCCTTGTTTGATGTTGTAATCATTTTTCCCACCAGATAATATGTGTGGGTAGTATGGGCATTTTATTTTCATAGATCACTGTAGTAGGGTTTTGCTTATTCTTGTTGTAATATTGATTGCAAGTATGGGTGATGTCGGATGGAGGATCTGGAAACGGCGATTTGGGTTTTGGTCATTGGATGGTAAAAATTCTTTTAGCCATAACTTTTGACTTGGGTGTCCATTTTCCTATTATAATACCATTTCGGAAACGTCTTGAAGTTATCTACATATCTCACAACTTCGCCATCCCTCTAAACTTGTCCCACCGGATAATATTATAATATTTTTCTCTATCAAAATCCTTGTGTGTTGTTGTAATCATTTTTCCCACCAGATAATATGTGTGGGTAGTATAGGCATTTGTTTTTCATAGATCATTGTAGTAGGGTTTTGCTTGTTCTTGTTGTAATTTTGATCGCAAAGGATGGGCGATGTCGGATGGAAACGGTGATTGGGGTTTTGGCCATTGGATGGTGAAAATTGTTTTGGCCATAACTTTTGACTCGGGTGTCCATTTTCCTATTATAATACCGTTTCTGAAACGTCTTGAAGTTATCTACATGTCTCATAGCTTCACCGTCCCTTTAAAAATATCCCTCCGGATAATATTATAATATTTTTCCCTATCGCAACCCTTGTGTGATGTTTGTAATCGTTTTTCCAACCACATAATATGTGTGGGTAGTATAGGCATTTTTTTCCATGGATCACTGTAGTAGAGTTTTGTTTGTTCTTGTTGTAATTTGATCGCTAGGATGGGCGATGTCAGATGGATGATCTGGAAACGACGATTGGGGTTTTGGCCATTGGATGGTGATAACTGTTTTGGCCATAACTTTTGACTAGGGTGTCCGTTTTCCTATTATAATACCATTTCAGAAAGATCTTGAATTTATCTATATGTCTTATACATTCGCCGTCCCTCTAAAATTGTCCCACCGGATAATATTATAATATTTTTCTCTATCGCAACCCTTGTGTGATGTTGTAATCATTTTTCCCACCAGATAATATGTGTGGGTAGTATAGGCATTTTTTTTTCATAGATCACTGTAGAAGGTTTTTGCTTGTTCTTGTTGTAATTTTGATCGTAAAGGATGGGCGATGTCGATGGAGGATCTTGGAATCGGTGATTGGGGTTTTGGCCATTGGATGGTGAAAATTGTTTTTGGCCATAACTTTTTGAGTCGGGTGTCCATTTTTGCTATAATAATACCTTTTTAAAGGTCTTGAAGTTATGCATTTGTCTCATAGCTTCGTTGTCCCTCTAAAACTGTCCCACCGAATAATATTATAATATTTTTCTCTATCGCAACCATTGTGTGATGTTGTAATCATTTTTCCTACCAGATAATATGTGTGGGTAGTATAAGCATTTTTTTTCCATATATTACTGTAGTAGGGTTTTGCTTGTTCTTGATGTAATTTTGATCGCAAGGATGGGCGATGTCAGATGGAGGATATGGAAACGGCGATTGGGGTTTTGGTCATTGGATGGTGAAAATTAATTTGGCCATACTTTTGACTTGGGTGTCTGTTTTCCTATTGTAATACCATTTCGGAAACGTCTTGAAGTTATCTACATGTTTCACAGCTTCGCCATCCCTCCAAAACTATCTCACTGAATAATATTATAATATTTTTCTCTATCGCAACCCTTGTGTGATGTTGTGTAATTTTTCCTACCGGATAATATGTGTGGGTAGTATAATCATTTTTTTCATAGATTCATTGTAGTAGGGTTTTGCTTGTTCTTGTTGTAATTTTGATCGCAAGGATGGGCGATGTCGGATGGAGGATCTGGAAACGGCGATTGGGGTTTTGGCCATTGGATGGTGAAAATTGTTTTGGCCATAACTTTTGACTCGGGTGTCCGTTTTCCTATTATAATACCATTTCGGAAACGTCTTGAAGTTATCTACATGTTTCACAGCTTCTCCATCCCTCTAAAACTATCTCACTGGATAATATTATAATATTTTTCTCTATCGCAACCCTTGTGTGATGTTGTAATCATTTTTCCCACCAGATAATATGTGTGGGTAGTATAGGCATTTTATTTTCATAGATCTTTGTAGTAGGGTTTTTGCTTATTCTTGTTGTAATTTTGATTGCAAGGATGGGCAATGTCGGATGGAGGATCTGGAAACAAACGATTTGGGTTTTGGTCATTGAATGGTAAAAACTCTTTTGGCCATAACTTTTGACTCGGGTGTCCATTTTCCTATTATAATACCGTTTCGGAAACATCTTGAAGTTATCTACATGTCTCATAGCTTCACCGTCCCTTTAAAAATATCCCTCCGGATAATATTATAATATTTTTCCCTATCGCAACCCTTGTGTGATGTTTGTAATCGTTTTTCCAACCACATAATATGTGTGGGTAGTATAGGCATTTTTTTCCATGGATCACTGTAGTAGAGTTTTGCTTGTTCTTGTTGTAATTTGATCGCTAGGATGGGCGATGTCGGATGGATGGATATGGGGTTTTGGCCATTGGATGGTGGTTTTGGGTTTTTGGATGTCCATTTTTCCTATTAAATTAATTTGGAAAGATCTTGAATTTATCTATATGTCTTATACATTCGCCGTCCCTCTAAAATTCTCCCACCTGATAATATTATAATACTTTTCTCTATCGCAACCCTTGTGTGATGTTGTAATCATTTTTCCCACCAGATAATATGTGTGGGTAGTATCGATATTTTTTTTTCATAGATCATTACGGAAACATCTTGAAGTTATCTACATGTTTCACAGCTTCGCCATCCCTCTAAAACTATCTCACTGAATAATTTTATAATATTTTTCTCTATCGCAACCCTTGTGTGATGTTGTAATCGTTTTTCCTACCAGATAATATGTGTGGATAGTATAGGCATTTTTTTCCATATATCACTGTAGTAGGGTTTTGCTTGTTCTTGATGAAATTTTGATCGCAAGGATGGGCGATGTAAGATGGAGTATCTGGTAACGGCAATTGGGGTTTTGGCCATTGGATTGTGAAAATTGATTTGGCCATAACTTTTGACTTGGGTGTCCGTTTTCCTATTGTAATACCATTTCAGAAATATCTTGAAGTTATCTACATGTTTCACAGCTTCGCCATCCCTCTAAAACTATCTCACTGGATAATATTATAATATTTTTCTCTATCGCAACCCTTGTGTGATGTTGTAATCATTTTCCCCACCAGATAATATGTGTGGGTATTATAGGCATTTTATTTTCATAGATCACTGTATTAGGGTTTTGCTTATTCTTGTTGTAATATTGATCGCAAGTATGGGCGATGTCGGATGGAGGATCTGGAAATGGCGATTTGGGTTTTGGTCATTGGATGGTAAAAACTCTTTTGGCCATAACTTTTGACTCGGGTATCCATTTTCCTAATATAATACCGTTTCGGAAACGTCTTGAAGTTATCTACATATCTCACAACCTCACCATCCCTCAAAACTTGTCCCACCGGATAATATTTTAATATTTTTCTCTATCGCAATCCTTGTGTGATGTTGTAATCGTTTTTCCCACCAGATAATATGTGTGGGTAGTATATGCATTTGTTTTTCATAGATCACTGTAGTAGGGTTTTGCTTGTTCTTGTTGTAATTTTGATCGCAAAGGATGGGCGATGTCGGATGGAGGATCTTGAAACGGTGATTGGGGTTTTGGCCATTGGATGGTGAAAATTGTTTTGGCCATAACTTTTGACTCGGGTGTCCATTTTCCTATTATAATACCGTTTCTGAAACATCTTGAAGTTATCTACATGTCTCATAGATTCACCGTCCATTTAAAAATATCCCACCGGATAATATTATAATATTTTTCTCTATCGCAACCCTTGTGTGATGTTTGTAATTGTTTTTCAAACCACATAATATGTGTGGGTAGTATAGGCATTTTTTTCCATAGATCACTGTAGTAGGGTTTTGCTTGTTCTTGTTGTAATTTGATTGCAAGGATGGGCGATGTCAGATGGATGATCTTGAAAAGGCGATTGGGGTTTTGACCATTGGATGGTGATAACTGTTTTGGCCATAACTTTTGACTCGGGTGATCATTTTCCTATTATAATACCGTTTTGGAAATGTCTTGAAGTTATCAACATGTCTTATATATTTGCCTCCCTCTAAAATTGTCCCACCGGATAATATTATAATATTTTTCTCTATCGCAACCCTTGTGTGATGTTGTGATCGTTTTTCCAACCAGATAATATGTGTGGGTAGTATAGGCATTTTTTTTTCATAGATCACTGTAGTAGGGTTTTGCTTGTTCTTGTTGTAATTTTAATTGCAAAGGATGGGCGATGTCGGATGGAGGATCTTGAAACGGTGATTGGGGTTTTGGCCAATGGATGGTGAAAATTGTTTTGGCCATAACTTTTGACTCGGGTGTCCGTTTTCCTATTATAATACCATTTCTGAAACGTCTTGTAGTTATCTACATGTCTCATAGCTTCACCGTCCCTTTAAAAATATCCCACCGGATAATATTATAATAATTTTCTCTATCGCAACCCTTGTGTGAATTTTTGTAATCATTTTTCCAACCACATAATATGTGTGGGTAGTATTGCCATTTTTTTCCATAGATCACTGTAGTAGGGTTTTGCTTGTTCTTGTTGTAATTTGATCGCAAGGATGGGCGATGGTAGATGGATGATCTGGAAACGGCGATTGGGGTTTTGCCCATTGGATGGTGATAACTGTTTTGGCCATAACTTTTGACTCGGGTGTCCGTTTTCCAATTATAATACCATTTTGGAAAGATCTTGAAATTATCTACATGTCTTATATATTCGCCGTCCCTCTAAAATTGTCCCACCAGATAATATTATAATATTTTTCTCTATCGCAACCCTTGTGTGATGTTGTAATCGTTTTTCCTACCAGATAATATGTGTGGGTAGTATAGGCATTTTTTTTCCATAGTTCACTATAGTAGGGTTTTGCTTGTTCTTATTGTAATTTTGATCGCAAGAATGGGCGATGTTAGATGGAGTATCCGAAACGGCGATTGGGGTTTTGGTTATTGGATGGTGAAAACTGTTTTGGCCATAACTTTTGACTCGGGTGTCCGTTTTCCTATTATAATACTATTTCGGAAAGGTTTTGAAGTTATCTACATGTCTAATACTTCACCGTACCTCTAGAACTGTCCCACCGAATAATATTATAATATTTATCTCTATCGCAACCCTTGTGTAATGTTGCAATCATTTTTCCCTCCAGATAATATGTGTGGGTAGTATAAGCATTTTTTTACCATAGATCACTGTAGTAAGGTTTGCTTGTTCTTGTTGTAATTTTGATCGCAAGGATGGGCGATCTCGGATGGAGGATCTGGAAACGGCGATTGGGGTTTTGGTCATTGGATGGTGAAAACTATTTTGGCCATTACTTTTGACTCGTGTGTCCATTTTCCTATTATAATACCATTTCAAACACGTCTTGAAGTTATCTACATGTCTCACAACTTCGCCGTCCCTCTAAAACTGTCTCACCAGAAAATATTATAATAATTTTCTCTATCGCAACCCTTGTGTGATGTTGTAATCGTTTTTCCCACCAGATAATATGTGTGGGTAGTATCGGCGTTTTTTTTCCTAGATCTCTGTAGGATGATTTTGCTTGTTCTTGTTGTAATTTTGATCGTAAGAATGGGCGATGTCGGATGGAGGATCTGGAAACGACTATTGGGGTCTTGTCCATTGGATGGTGAAAACTGTTTTGGCCATAACTTTTGACTCGGGTGTCCATTTTCCTATTATAATATCATTTCGGAAAGGTCTTGAAGGTATCCATTTGTCTCATAGCTTCGTCGTCCCTCTAAAACTGTCCCACCAAATAATATTATAATATTTTTCTCTATCGCAACCCTTGTGTGATGTTGTTATCGTTTTTCCCACCAGATAATATGTGTGGGTAGTATAAGCATTTTTTTTCCAAAGATCACTGTAGTAGGGTTTTGCTTGTTCTTGATGTAATTTTGATCGCAAGGATGGGCGATGTCAGATGGAGGATCTGGAAACGGTGATTGGGGTTTTGACTTGGGTGTCCGTTTTCCTATCAGCAGTTTATCGATCGTCAGCTTCCGTTCTGTCTCCACCAAGGCATGTTGCTCCTTTCTGAATCTGTCCATCAGGTTTCGAGTCTGCGTTTGAAATTGCTGATTGACAGATGCCTTAACCCCATCTTGTATGTTCTTTGTAATCATCTCTAGGGTTTTTGCAGAGATAGTAATAGCCTGACCAGATGTTGAAGCCTCACCAATCAGGGTCTCATCTGCAGCACCCTTAACTGGTTCATCGGCAGGTTGCTCATACTCAGTATAAATATTAGCAACATCTTCCTCCTCTTCCTCAGAAATGCCCAGCTTCTAGTGCACTGACCATCGATATCGACATCTGTAGCAAGTTAATTTCTTATTTGGATACCGATTCGCTTTGCCCTCTTCTCCAAATCCACAAAGTAATCAGGCTCCAAAGCGTTTATCAGAATGAGGAAATCTTCAATATCTTTGAGACTAATATCTCTCCAAAAGACAATCTCCTCGATCTGCTTTCTGATCCTAGGATGATTGATGAGATCAGGGAAGTGGTTGTTGAAATGCATTTACTTGGCGCCGCAGAAAATAGATGGTGGAATCTTCTTGTTCACGCGAGCTAAGAATTGTTCTTGTGTTGAAGGGGTTGTGGGAGATTGATACAAATAGATCTTCACAGCAACATCTGGTGTGTGCTCCAGTTGAGGGGGTTCTGGGGTAGGTGATGGTGTTTGTTTTCTGGGTGAGGGGGTAAGGGAAGGAGAAGGCGTAAATGGTGATTTGGGAGAAGGTTCAGGTGATGGTGATATGTGGGTTATGGGTGAAGGTGTTTTGGAAAGAGGTGTGGGTGATCTGGGGAAGAAAGTGGTTTCACGACCCTTGAATAGAGAACTCAAATGAGCTGAGTCAGGTGGTTCAGACTCAGTCTGAGCCTCCTCAGCTTGTACACCGGTCTCTCTGGCCTCCACCTGACCTGGTTCTTCCACCAGCACCATTTCCTGTCCTGCTGGCAAATCTCCTTCAGATCCTATGATCTCAACATCGTTGTCCTCATCCCTAAGACTCTCAGAAGGCATTCCAGCCTTTTTTGGCAGCATTGATGTTAGTTTCTTCTGACGCTTCGCACCTGCATCAAAAGGCTTACTCACAACTTGTTTCCTCTTTGCAGCTCTAGCCTTCGGTTGGGCTCTTGCCTCCATCTACACAGATGATGCCGCCTTAGACTTTGGCACATACGGAGCAAGGTCATCATCTGATTGTCCTGGTAATTCCTCGTCCTTAAGCAAAATTTCCTTGTACTTCTCCAGGTAAGGTTTCCTCCCAATATCTGACCAGGGATAGTTAGGCATCTTATCAGCAAGGATGATGTTGACTTTGTGAATGTTGCATATGTTTTTGGTCAGCACCACCTGGTTCTGCTCATTCACAGCAAATTTTGCAGATTCCTGCAGCAGTCGATTTTTGAACAACCCCATCCAATTCATGTCTGGGGCCTTCTCGATGATAGAAGTCATGACATGCTGCTTCTGTTGGGTTAATACGTCTGGCCAGGGTTGAGACCAACCTGGCTAGGGTGAAAGCGGAGCTGGCCGAGATTAAGGGGGAGCTAGATACCTGGGAGGCCCAGTTCAAGGCCGCTGAGGAGGCTAACGCCAATTTTGTGTACGTGATGGCATTCATGGGTGCCATCTGAATCTGTCATCGGGCAAACCCCTCTGGTGACCTTACCGGGCTTGTCGCCGATCTCAAAGACTATGTCAGCGACAACCCTCTGACCCCCAATGTTCTGCTGGAGATCCGAGACTTGGAGGACATGGGCATTGATCTCTCATTTTTTTCAGACCCAAGTCGGATCGTACGCCCTCTCCCAGACCCTTCAGAGGTCGACCCCCCTGTTGTCATACCTCCCGAACCCATTGTGGAGGAGGTGCCGAGCTCGGAGGTCGATCCCCCCGTAGTTACATTTCCGGGGCCTCCTTTTGGGACGGTCAGGACCCTGGCCTCGACTGCCTCTGCTGAGGAAGAATGAAGTTGCAACCCCTTTTTTTTTATTGTACCGGCCTCCGGGCCTTGACTTGTAATGAACAATCTTCAGGCCTCGGGGGCCTCTATCAATGAAAAAGATTACTTCATTTTTCATCTCATCTATTATTTGTCTTGTCAATGAAACTCCCATATTTTATCCCCCAAGTCGAGGTCGCAAACTCGTGTTGGGACCCTGACTTGAACCATTGCCTTTTATTGATCTGCGATAAGTTGGCCTTGGGATGTATGCCCCCACCGAAACCTCATCCTCGGGGAGGCATACAGTCGCCTCGATTTCCTAAATCGGCGTGATGTGTGACAGACCCGCAATGATGGTCTGGGCACTTTGTGATGTTACACACCGTGAACTAACCCAACCAGTAGTCGCGTATCACCTACGCGCTGCCCCATGCGACGCTAATTTCTTTGGGAGGCCTCGAGAGTTCAAACTTTGCATTCCCACCCCCCGCCCTTCCTCTATAAATAGGATCGGGGTTTGATACATATAACCAATTGTACTCTCTCTGCCCCCCACACTTATCGTTCTCAAGCTTACGCATGGGAAATTCTTGCGAGTCCTCAATTTCAAGGCGTCCTCCGGCAACAAGCTTCTTCTACTCTACACAAATGGTCTCCGGTTCTCAGTCTATCCCTGTGCTTCCCCCATTTATGATCTCATCTTCATTGGAGGATTATCATACGGCCATTGCCAAGCTTCACTGCCACCCGGGTGGCGGATTTACCGCCGCCAACATGGAGGTGCCCTTGGCCGTCTGTGTCTTGGGCGCCGATCGGGATGATGGGGTTAAAAACGATGAGCAACTTCTGACATGTAATATGGATTTAGTATTGTATATGCGAACTCGATCAAGCCAAAATGCCCTTCACCATCCCTTGAATTTTTTGCACCACATGTATGACACTCGTGTTCATTTAAAGCGGGAAGTCTCATCGCAACATCTAACACTTCACGGGCTGTCAAAACATCATTTTCTGATAGTTTTGCAGCATCTTCCTCAGATGAAACGCTGAGATGAATTCCTTAGGAGTCGGCCTACTTGGAACTTTCCTGTGGGATCAGCGACCTCCTTAGTATCAAAGAGTCGTGACTCTAGTAACTCCGTAGTATGAGTCAAGTCGCTAGCTTGCCCCTGGGCCTTATTGTAATGGGATTTTTTCATCTTTCCGACCTCCGGGTCTATTGTAATGGGATTTTTCCCGACCTCCGGGCCTTATTGTAATGCAATTTTTGCCTAGTCCTTGTCGTCTTAATATTTATGCGACTTGTTTATTGGACATTCGCTTAATCGTCTTACAAAGTCGGGATTCATCGCACCCTTATGGGTTGTGATTTACTCTCCGGTATTTTGAAAGACGCACCTCGGGTTTGCACTTTATCGATCATATGTTTTTCATGTGACCTGCATGTTATCTATCATGTCTTTCATGCGACCCGCTTGGTTTCTACACATGAATTTTTCTTTCAAATAGAATAGAGAATTCCTGTTACCAAAAAAATTATTTACATTGTTGTGATCAGTACAAGGGTGTAAATCTACTGATAATACTTCTTCATGTGAGTTGCATTCCATGGATATTGGGCCTTGGTCCTATCTGACTTCTCGAGCTCATACGCCCCATTTGGTAAGACCTTTGATATTTGGAACGGACCTTCCCAGTTTGGACCGAGGGCACCTTTTGAGTCTCCGAGTATCTTTTTTAGTACTAAGTCTTTGACCTTGAAACATCAAGGTCGCACCTTAGAATTGTAATATCTCTCCGACCTCTACTTGTATCTTGCATTTCTCATGTTAGCCTCCAATCGCTTTTCTTCGAGTAGGTCTAGGTTTCTTTTCAAGGCCTCGTCGTTATGATCGAAAGCGACCTGACTTGTCCGGAAGGTCGGGAAGTCGACTTCCATGTGTACAACTGCCTCAGTTCCGAAGGCTAGTGAGTAAGGAGTTTTGCCCGTTAAATTCTGCAGGTTGTTTAGTACAACTACAACACGTTCGGGAGCTCGATAGCCCATTTCCCTTTTCCCCCTTCGATCTTGGCCTTGAGCGTGTGCTTTATGATTTTATTCACAGCCTCGACCTGACCGTTTCATTGAGGGTGGTATGGGGTGGAAAATAACTTTGTGATCTTTCATTTTCTGAAAAAGGTGTTGATCTTTATACCATCGAATTGCTTTCCATTGTCTGATATGATTGCCTGAGGTAGCCCGAACCTACAGATAATGTTCCGCCATATGAACCTGATGACATGATCTTGGTATATGGTTGCCAATGCCTCAGCCTCGGCCCATTTTGTGAAGTAATCCACCGCTACTAGGGCATACTTGACCGATCCTGGGGCCGTTGGGAGTGGCCCAATGATGTATATCCCCCACTTTGCAAAAGGCCAAGGACTGAGAATGCTAGTGAGTTCCTCCGGTGCGACTTTGATAGAGGGAGCATAGATCTGGCATTGTGGCATTTGCGGGCGAAGATAATAGCATCGGCCCTTAGGATTGGCCAAAAATACCCCTGCCTTGTGGGCTTGTGGGCCAGCGACTCCCCCCCAGTGTGGTTTCCTCATGCCCCTTCGTGTATTTCTCGTAGGATGGCTTGACCTTGTTCAGGTGTGATACATCGAAGTAGAGGCATGCCGAAGCCTCGCTTGTATAACTCCCCGCTGATTGTTGTGTATCGTGCGGCCCGTAGTTGCAGCTGCCGAGTTTGGACGCTATCAGTTGGCAATAGGCCGCTTATCAAATATTCCATGATGGGTGTCATCCAGTTCGGCGTCGGGGTTTCCAATGTTGTGGGTGGGAAAGTGTCATGATGGTGACATCCTTCATGTCGGGTGGCCCTTCGGAGATCGCCAGCCGAGCTTAAGTATTGGCTCACGAGTTCTGCTCTCTCGGTATCAACTTGACATGGATTTGTGTGAACTTCAGGCATAGTATTTTTACGACTTCCTGATAGGCCTCCATCCTATCGTCCTGAGCCTCGTACTCCCCCGAAACTTGACAGGCTATGAGCTGGGAATTGGTATGGACTTGCAGTCTCTTGACACCCATGGTTGTAGCCATTTCCAAGCCTCTGATGAGCGCCTCATATTCGGCCTCATTATTAGTCACGGGAAATTCAAAGGTAATGGCATTCTGGAATGAGATACCCTTCGGGCTCATCAAAACTAGTTCGGCTCCCGACTTGTGAGAGGTAGCCGATCTATCTACGAATAACTCCCATGGCGGGCTGCCCGAACACCCAGCCTCAGAAGGGAATGTGAGCTCGACTATAAAATTGGCCAGTGCCTGGGCCTTGACGCCAGGTCGTGGAGCGTACGTCACTCCGTATTGCCTGACCTCAATGGCCCATTTTAGACATTAACCTGATGTGTCTGGTCGGTGGAGCACGTTCCTCAATGGCAGGGAAGTGAGGATCTCGATCTGGTGATCGAAAAAGTACGATCTCAGCTTCCTCACACTAATTTTTTAGGGCCGAATTTCCGCCTTTTCTGGGCAACCGGCCTCCGAATCGGGTCAATGTGAATTTGGTGACGTGCGACTTCTGGATCGATCCCTACCATGTCCTTATGCGACTAGGCGAATACGTCCAAGTTCTTTTTTAGAAAGTCGATGATTTCCCCCCTCAGGTCGTTCGGTATTTTGGAGCCGATAATGACTTCTAGGTCCGGGCGAGTTGGATCTATCTTGACTTTCTCTAGTTCTTCCCCCGGGATGGCTCTTGGGCCATCTTGCATGGGGTCATCAATTTCGGCCTCGATTAGGAATTCTTCAGGCTCGTGCCCTATTCTTGGATCGAGGTCGATGTGGGTTCTTTTTCTGTTTGCTCTTTTCTTATTTAATTCCTCCTCTTGTTCATTGCTATCTATTAGAAATGCTTGTTTGATAGGTGTTGGTGCGGAATTGAAAAGAGATGAAGAGTAAATAAAACAACCTCTTACATCAACCTGGTAGCCCTTAACGGTACCGACCAGCCCACTCTTGGTGGGGAATTTTACACATAAGTAGAAATTGGAGGACGCAGCCTCGAATTCATGCTCAAAAGGCCTTCTCAGGAAACCATTATAGGAGCTAGGAAGGTCGACAACTAGAAAATCTAACAACCTAGTCGCCCTAACTTTCCTATTCAGTGTGGAGACCAGCTCGACGGCCAATCGGATCATCCCCATCTACTTTACTGTTGCATCACCAAACCCTTTCACGACATGGTCGCACGGGGTAATGTAGGCGTCATAGTCCCTGAGCTGATCCAGGGTTTTCTTGAAGAGGATGTTACAGAAGGCACCCCCATCTACCAGAAGTCGGCACACCATAGTTCCCATGATATTCGCTCGGATCACCAGGGGGTCTACATTAGGATAAACCACCCCGACTTTGTCCTTTTCCCCGAATTCGATCGTGCTGGACTCTTCCCCCAGGGCGAGGACAGGCAATACCATCTTCTTGGCATTCTCTATCTCCCTTATCTAGGCCTTCATCTTCCGCTTGGAGGAGGAGTTCGAGGCCAGTCCCCCGACTGCCCCTAGGGGAGATAGGGTGTGTATGATGCGTTCCCCCGGATTTTCAGGCATGGGCGGGATAGGCTGCTCCCCCTGCCCCCCTCCCTGGTTTTCATTCATGTGGGCGTGCTCTCCTTGCTGGAGCCTCTCGGAGCCTGGTCGCCATTTTTCTGAGGTCGCTTGACGAATTCGTCAAGCAGGCCATCTTCATACAATCTCCAGAGTTGGGGAAAGAGATCTTTGCACTCACTAGTATAGTGATAAACCTGCTCGTGAAAGTGGTAATACTTGTTGGGGTTTAGTTTGCCCTTATTCTTTACAGGTCGAGGCGGGAGGAGTGAAAATATGTCAGGCGTCATGCAAGACCCATCGGCTTCAGGAATGCTCTCTCAAAAAGGCTTTGAAACTTCCGGCAAACTTATGCGATTGTGGCGGCCTTCTTGGAACTCTTCTTGGGCTCAGCGACCTCCTTAGCATTAGAGAGTCGGGATTCCAGTAGCTCCGCAGTATGGATCAGGTCGCTAGCTCGCCTCCTGAAGTCGGCTTAGCTAATCGAATAGTCGGCCGTCATGCGCCGCAAGAGTTTGGTCCCTTTTTTGAGGTCGGAGACTGCCCCTAGCAGTTTTGCCTCATCCCCAATGGGATCTCCTTCTAAGATCAGTTTGTCGATCCTCTCAATATAGGACCGATCAGACTCCTTATCACCCTTCTTGGTGTTCATCGAATATTTGCTGATGCATGGTCGGGGCGAGGCGATAAAAGTGCGTCAAGAATAGGCGAGTGAGCTGCTCAAGGTCAGAGCAAAAAGTTGACATTTCATCGCATCAGTTGCGCCCATAGAGGCTATGTACGAGTTGTACTTAACCACATGGACCCTTGGGTCCGTGTTCCCACTAAAGCAATCAAAGGTCATTGCATTAATCTTCCTTTGGGTAGGTGCCAGAGTGACCAGAGCTCAGAGCGGAGAATCCGGGACGGTGAGAAAAGCGTCTGTCCCCATAGACCCGTTTTAATTCTCCATGCGCTCCATCAGCTGTTGGACTGTCCGGGTCAGGGCTGCGACCGAGCATCGCGATGATCCGTTGTTGCCTTCGGTGTCGGAGGGTTGCCGCGATGCACGGTCGATCCCCTCAAAAAATCATTGTGGTGGAGGTTCAGTTCAAGTGCGAGGTCGTGCTCCACCTGATCAACTCGTCGAGACTCAGACTGAGCCTCATCTTCAGCAACCCTTGTGTGATGTTGTAATCATTTTTCTCACCAGATAATATGTGTGGGTAGTATATGAATTTTTTTTTCATGGATCACTGCAGTATGGTTTTGCTTGTTCTTGTTGTAATTTTGATCACAAGGATGGACGATGTCGGATAGAGGATCTGGAAACGGTGATTGGAGTTTTGGCCATTGGATGGTGAAAAATGTTTTGGCCATAACTTTTGACTCGGGTGTCTATTTTCCTATTATAATACCATTTCGGAAATGTCTTGCAGTTATCTAAATGTCTCATAGCTTCGTCGTCCTTCTAAAATTGTCTAACCGAATAATATTATAGTAGTTTCTCATCTCACATCCTTAGGGTTGCTTTGATGTTGTAATCATTTTTCCACCGGATAATATGTTTTGGGTAGTATAGATATTTTTTCATAGATCTTTGTAGTAGGGTTTTGTTTTTCTTGTTGTAATTTTGAACAAGCAAGATTACAAAATTACCGATCAAAGATATAAAAAAGCGATTGGGTTTTTATATTTGGATGGTAAAAAATGTTTTATGAAAAAAACTCTTGACTCGAGTGTCCATTTTCCTATTATAATACTATTTCAGAAATGTCTTGAAGTTATCTACATGTCTCACAGCTTCGTCGTCCCTCTTAAGTTTTTCCACCGGATAATATTATAATATTTTTTCTCTATCGCAACCCTTGTGTGATAATCTCGTTTTCCCAACCTATAATATGTGTGGGTAGTATAGGGTTTTTTTTCATAGATCCTTTGTAGTAGGGTTTTGATTGTCCTTGTTGTAATTTTGATATGAGGATGGGTGAAGTCGGATGGAGGATCTCGGAATCTCTTCCATTGGATTTATGGCCATTGGATGGTGACAAACTGTTTTCCCGCCCATAACTTTTGACTCAAGTGTCCGTTTTCCTATTATAATACCATTTTGGAAACGTCTTGAAATTATCTACATGTCTCATGATTTTTCGTCCCCCCTAAAAGTCCCCTTTGGATAATATTATAATGATTTGTTATCGGAACACTTGTGTGATGTTGTAATCGTTTTTCCCACGGATAATTTGTGTTACAACAGTATAGCTTCAATTTTTTTTTCCATAGATTCTTAGTAGGGTTTTGCTTGTTCTTGTTGTACTTTTGATCACAAGGATGGGCGATGTCGGATGGAGGATCTGGGAACGGCGATTGAGGTTTTGGCAATTGGATGGTGACAATTGTTTTGACCATAACTTTTGACTCGAGTGTCTGTTTTCCTATTATAATACCATTTCGGAAACATCTTGAAGTTGTCTACAAGTCTCACATCTTCGACGTCCCTCTAAAACTGTCCCACCGAATAATATTATAATATTTTTCTCTATCGCAACCCTTGCATGATGTTGTAATCGTTTTTCCAACCAGATAATATGTGTGGGTAGTATAGGCAATTTTTTTATCATAGATCACTGTAGTAGGGTTTTGCTTGTTCTTGTTGTAATTTTGGTCACAAGGATGGGCGATGTCGGATGGAGGATCTGGGAACGGCGATTGAGGTTTTGGCCATTAGATGGTGAAAACTGTTTTTGCCATAACTTTAGACTCGGGTGTCTATTTTCCTATTATAATACCATTTCGGAAACGTTTTGAAGTTATCAACATGTCTCACAGCTTTGATGTCCCTCTAAAACTATCCTAATTGGATAATATTTTAATATTTTTCTCTATTGCAACCCTTGTGTGATGTTGTAATCATTTTTCTCACCAGATAATATGTGTGGGTAGTATATGCATTTTTTTTTCATGGATCACTGCAGTAGGGTTTTGCTTGTTCTTGTTGTAATTTTCATCACAAGGATGGACGATGTCGGATAGAGGATGACGATTGGGGTTTTGGCCATTGGATGGTGAAAACTGTTTTGGCCATAACTTTTGACTCAGGTGTCCGTTTTCTTATTATAATACCGTTTCAAAACCGTTTTGAACTTATCTACATGTCTCACAGCTTCACTGTCCCTCTAAAATTGTCCCACTAGATAATATTATAATATTTTTCTCTAGCGCAACCTTTGTGTGATGTTGTAATCATTTTTCCCACCAGATAATATGTGTGGGTAGTATAGGCCTTTTTTTTCATAGATCACTATAGTAGGGTTTTGCTTTTTCTTGTTGTAATTTTGATCGCAAGGATAGGCGATGTCGGATGGAGAATCTGGAAATGACGATTGGGGTTTTGGCAATTGGATGGTGAAAACTGTTTTGGCTATAACTTTTGACTCGGGTGTCCGTTTTCCTATTATAATACCATTTTGGAAACAACTTGATGTTATCTACATGTCTCACATCTTCGTCGTCCCTCTATAATTGTCCCACCAAATAATATTATAATATTTTTCTCTATCGCAACCCTTGTGTGATGTTGTAATCATTTTTCCCACCAAATAATATGTGTGGGTAGTATAGGCATTTTTTTTAATAGATCACTGTAGTAGGGTTTTGCTTGTTCTTGTTGTAATTTTGATCGCAAGGATGGGTGATGTCGGATGGAGGATCTGGGAACGGCTATTGAGGTTTTAGCCATTGGATGGTGAAAACTGTTTTGGCCATAACTTTTAACTCGGGTGTCCATTTTTCTATTATAATACCGTTTCGGAAATGACTTGTAGTTAGAACATGTCTCACAGCTTTGATGTCCCTCTAAAACTATCCCACTGGATAATATTTTAATATTTTTCTCTATCGCAATCCTTGTGTGATGTTGTAATCATTTTTCTCACCAGATAATATGTGTGGGTAGTATAGGCATTTTTTTTTCATGGATCACTGCAGTAGGGTTTTGCTTGTTCTTGTTGTAATTTTGATCGCAAGGATGGACGATGTCGGATGGAGGATCTGGAAACGGCGATTGGAGTTTTTGCCATTGGATGGTGAAAACTGTTTTGGCCATAACTTTTGACTCGGGTGTCCGTTTTTCTATTATAATACCATTTTGGAAATTTCTTGCAGTTATCTAAATGTCTCATAGCTTCATCATCCCTCTAAAATTGTCCAACCGAATAATATTATAATAGTTTTCTCTATTGCAACCCTTGTGTGATGTTGTAATCATTTTTTCCACCAGATAATATGTGTGGGTAGTATAGGTGGTTTTTTTTCATAGTTCACTGTAGTTGGGTTTTGCTTTTTCTTGTTGTAATTTTGATCGCAAGATTAGGCGATTTCGGATGGAGGATCTGGAAACGGAGATTGGGGTTTTGGCCATTGGATGGTGAAAAATGTTTTGGCCATAACTTTTGACTCGAGTGTCTATTTTCCTATTATAATACCATTTCGGAAATATCTTGAAGTTATCTACATGTCTCACAGCTTCGTCGTCCCCTAAAATTTCCCACCAGATAATATTATAATATTTTTCTCTATCGTATCCCTTGTGTGATGATGTAATCGTTTTTCCCACCAGATAATATGTGTGGGTAGTATAGGCATTTTTTTCATAGATCACTGTAGTAGGGTTTTGCTTGTCCTTGTTGTAATTTTAATCACAATGATGGGTGATGTCGGATGGAGGATCTGGAAACGGTGATTGGAGTTTTGGCCATTGGATGGTGAAAACTGTTTTGGCCATAACTTTTGACTCAGGTGTCCGTTTTCCTATTATAATACCGTTTCGGAAACGTCTTGAAATTATCTACATGTCTCACAGCTTCGCCATCCCTCTAAAACTATCCCACTGGATAATATTATAATATTTTTCTCTATCGCAACACTTGTGTGACGTTTTTCCCACCAGATAATATGTGTGGGTAGTATAGGCATTTTTTTCCATAGATCACTGTAGGGTTTTGCTTGTTCTTGTTGTAATTTTGATCGCAAGGATGGGCAATGTTGGATGGAGGATCTGGAAACGGCGATTGAGGTTTTGGTCATTGGATGGTGAAAACTGTTTTGGTTATAACTTTTGACTCGGGTGTCCGTTTTCCTATTATAATACCATTTCAAAAATGTCTTGAAATTATCTACATGTGTCACAGCTTCTCCGTCCCTCTAAAACTGTCCCACCGGATAATATTATAATATTTTTCTCTATCACAACCCTTGTTGTGTTGGTCCCGGTGTAAACGAGTCTTACACGTGTATGGGGGGGAATACACATGTTGGGTGATTTTTAAAACTTTTTCTCAATGATGAAATCAGTGGGTCAGGTTGAGAAGCACAAATTACTCTGAGTCAAAGTCTACTGAGACACTAACACTGAGTGGCTTTCAGTAACTTCAAATTAGCCCAACTGATATGAGGATTTAACAGAGTCCTGAGAAGTTTGGATCATATAACTATCTTACTGAATACTCAATTGAGTTTGTTCAGTTTGACAATGTCGGGAAATTTGTAATTAGTTTTGATGGAAGTTCCAAAACAGATTGTAATAGGACCAGTCAGACCTGTTAGCTGACTGACGACTTAGAATCAGGATAGGATGACCAGTTGAGTTGTATAGACAGCTGATGTATAAGATAGGTCACATATTGAGGGGAAACTCAATATGTATAGAGGTTAAGTCAGAAAATCAGACAAGTCAGGTCAGAAGATCAGAAGATCAAACAAGTCAGGTCAGAAGATCAGTCAAGTCAGAAGATTGGACAAGTCAAAAGATCAGAAAATTAGATAGTCAGATGATCAGGTAAAGACATGAAGAAGAAGAAGACCTGGAGATTAGATAACTACCAGAAGAACAAGATCAGAAGACCAGAAGACCTACATCAGTCGAGTTTGCTAAGTTGAGCTAAGACAACTTGCATCTGAAGACTCTATCAGGTAGACTGATCAGTTTTATCTGATCAGGTCAGCTCACACCAGATGGTGCACCAGATCATATGTGTCAATCAGTCAAGAAGAATGTCAACCTTAGTCGGTAAAACAAACACTGAATAAGTGTACTTGTTAACCAATAAGAACGAGACACGTGGGATGCGGGTCGACAATGCGGATTTATTTTGCTGATAGTCAAATGGCTACAAAGGACAAATATGCATGCTTTCGGCCATGCCGTCCCTGAAGCACATCTCATCAAGGCTGCAAGCTACCAAAAATAGCCTAAAATTCAAATTGCTCTCCAACGGCTCTTTGATTTCATGGTCTATAAATATGGGATCAACCTTCATAGTGAAGACACGGAAATTATCATCAAGCTCAAGCTATAGCAATTTCCTCACGAAGAACACAAAATTAAGCTTATTTTCTAAGTGTTCATCATAGTTCTTAGCATAGAAATCTTATCCTTTAGCTTTAGGCTACCCAAATACTAGGATAGATTTCTAGTTGGAACAACAACAAATCTTATACCCAAACCCAAAAGTTATGCTAAGTTTGTTTTGCAAGATTTCAGACTGGGGTTTCTAGTTTCTGATTTCTGGGATAGGTTGAGTGAGAACTCTTGAAAATATGTTGGTTGTACTATGTTGGACTAACACATTAAACTAAGTCCAAGTTGGTTAAGTTGATGCCCCTGCTGATAGGGAAGAGTGGACGTAGGACTGGTTGTCCGAACCACTATAAAAATCTTGTGTGTTTATCTGATTTACCTGCTTTACACTATAGCACACTACCTAATTTGATATTGCATGCATATTCTGAGTCTGGATCAGTTTTGCATCAAACAACTAATCTTATCAGCTTGACACTTTGTCATCTTATTGAAAATAGATAAGAAAAAAACTGATCGTACAAAACTGGTTTTTCACACGGGTTAAAACTTAGCTTCCGCACATCAGTTAAACTAATAGACACCGAACTGATCTACCCTCGGGCGATCAGTAAGTTGGATATCAGTCCAAACTGATCCACACGCATTTGATCAGGCATACTTGCTATCACACCTGATCTTGCACAAAAAGTTTTCAGAAGTCTATTCACCCCTCCCCTCTAGACTTCTGCCCTCATGAAAACCTGTTCAGGACCTACAAGTGGTATCAGAGCAGTGGTTCTATGGACCATTGACTTTGAGTATCATCGGTTCTTGGGGAAGAACCATTGTGGTCACTTGAACAGATCTTGAAAAACCTATTTTTAAATTCATCTATTTTCAAAACCCACGATCAGCATGGATAATACTTCGGGTATGTATCATGATCTGCCTAAGTTTTCTATTGATGAGTATGCTGACTGGACCATACTCATGAGCAACCATCTGGGAGTTATAAGACGCAGAATGATGGAAGTTCTTGAACAAGGACCCATCATCATCTCTCAACAATAGGTGAAGGAGGTGATCGGATTTCGGTTTGAGCTGAATCGAGAAAGAGTCCCTCTCGATGGATCTTGAGGAAAAAAAATGTCCAATCTGGATCGTAAACATATTATTATGAAGATGATGGACAAGATAACTAGAGAGAAGATCAAGTATCTCAAGATAGCCAAATAGATGTGGGATACGCTTGCTGAGATGTGCGAAGGAAATGATTTGATCAAAGACAGCAGGTTGCAAGCTGAACTGGTTAAGTTTGAGAAACTCAAGATGCTGCCAAATGAAACCATAAATCAGCTCGATGGAAGAATCACCATGTTTGTCAACAAGCTACGGGAACTGGGATGAGAAATGTCAGACAAAGACATCAACTACAAGATCTTGAGATCTCTGACAAATAAAATGGGATATGAAAGTTACTGTGATAAAGGATTATCAAGATATTGCAAAGATGAAGCCGAGCAACTTGTTTTTGAGCCTTAAAGCCCATGAGTTTGATCTGATTGAAAGAGGGCTAGAAGAAGATGATGAGTCGCCTGCCAAAGTTACACCTGCCACATCGAAAAAAACAATGATTCAAAGCAACCGAAAAGAGCTCAAAGTTCATCGAACCTATTGGAAATATCATAAGTCAGACGGAACAGATTGCTTTGCTGACCAGAAAGCTTGAAAGATCCAACATTAAACTGGGAAAATATCAAAAATTCTATAGAGACTATCAGAACAACAGGGGAAGAGATAGGAGATCAAGTGTCAGATCACAAGAGAGGAATAGATCTGATGACAGAAGAGATGATCATAGGGAGGATCGCAGAGATGATAAGAAAAGAGATGATCGTTCTGATGATAGAAGAGACAACAAATTAGAAAGGAGGAATTCTGATCACAGGCAAACTGGGAAGTCACCTGACAGATTCTACAGAAGGAATGACTCACCTGGCAGAAGAAGTTCCATGGAACGTGGAGCATGTTTCAACTGTCAGAAACCAGGTCACTACAGTGCAGACTGCCCTGACCTAACTCCAAAAGAAAGAGAAGACAAGCGGAACAGAAGAGAGCAAAGATACAGAGACAGAAAAGCCATGGTTGTTGATACATCTGGGATAGATGACTCTTATCTGCCTTCAGAAGATTCTGGTTATTCATCTGTAGAAGGCTTCTGCCTGATGACCAATGCTGATGATTTCAACGACTTCGAAGATCTGATGTTCTCATCTGATGACGACATCTGCCTCATGGCTAAGGATGCTGATAATTATGAGGTAAATTCTAAACCTTCCGTGTTTTCTGTTTCCACACCTGTTGTGCTAAGCACACCTGCTGGAGAGATTGACCTGTAGCTCTACAATGAGCAATTGCTTGATGATCTCTCTAATGCAGTAGACACTTATACAATAGTGGAAGCTGAGAACGATATGCTGAGGGTAGAGAACATTCAGGTTGTTAAAGATAATGTTGCAAGCAAAGCTGCTGAACTGAAATCAACTGAGACTGTTCAGAAGATGACTACAGAACTGGAGTTTCTGAAAGTCAGCTCTTCTGATCAGGGTAAACTGGTTAAGGAACAGCAAGCTATTAACAAACAGCAAGCTGATGATCTTAAAATCCTTCAAGCTAAGTTTGATGAACTCTTCCGACTGCATGAGAGTCTAAAAGCTACTGAGGATATTTTGCGTAAGAAAATAGAGGTTTTCACGAAATTATCTAAGACTGTTTAAGATCTGAACAACTATTTTCGTACTTCAACTAATAAGAAGAGAATTGGTATGAAAACCCTTCTGAATCCTCAAAAGCCCCGTCTGGTTCCCTTCAGAAAAGTGTAATCAAACGAGTTTCTGATCAAGATACACGAAAAGCAAAATTTGTATCAGATAAGGGAAAAGGATCAGCTGACCAGGCAAGGCAAGTGTCGGATCAGAAAGGGAACATAAATGGACCCCAACTGATCAGACATCAGCCGAGGAATCAACAGAAAAAATCTTGTTCTTCTGAAGAGACCTCAGCCAAATCAACAGAGTAGGCCTCAGTCTGGACCATCTCGCGAGGGACAGTCCCAGCTGAAGTCAACTCAATCCAAGCTGCCTAACAAGCAAGCTAAGGGTAAACTGCTAAGACCATCTATGCCAAAAAGATATTAATCTTGTAATGGTAGCAATCGTACCTACCCTTACAATCAGAAACCTAGGGCTGCTGCACCTGAGCCCCACTGGATTAAAAGAAGACAAATATCAATAAAAAATCCCAAGTCTTCTAATTCATCCAAGGCTCACACTAATGATCATACTGACCAGATTGCATACGAAGAGACGTATGTTTATGTAGATGTTTATGGGAGACAAATCAAGTCCTCTGTTTTCAACAAAGGTGTCAGATTTGTTTGGATCCTGAAAGGTATTTCTATCCCCCAGGACCCGATTCTACTGGGGTACCTAAAGCCTGATCTGATTGCAGATTTGCGTGGGTTTGGCCAATAAAGTAGGTGTACAAGCAACTATATGGTACATCGATAGTAGATTCTCAAGGCACATGACTGGAAACAAACATCTCCTTAGCTCGTACACTAAACAAGAAGGCCCACGTGTACTCTTTGGTGATGATAACTTTGGTTTTACCAGAGGATTCGGAACCTTAGAGAATGATGATGTACAGGTTACTAGAGTTTCGTATGTCGATGGTTTAAAGCATAACCTGTTATCGGTTTCACAATTCTATGATAATGGATTCAGTGTTGAGTTCTCGACTGATCAGTGCACTATCAAGAATCGAGCTACTCAACATATTTTGTTAACTAGTTCAAGGAAAGGAACGATCTACACTGCAGATTGGAACAGTTGTCCAAGAAATGCATGCCTGATTTTTAAGAGTTTCAAAAGTAGCAGTTGGCTCTGGCAAAAGAGAATGAGCCATCTAAACTTTAAAATTCTTAACAAGATAGCAAGGATGTCCCTGGTTGAGGGTCTCCCGAATGAGGTATTCTCTAAGGATCAGACATGTGTCTCATGTCACAAGGGAAAGCAGGTTAAAGCCTCATTCAAGGGGATCCCAGGACCAGCATCCAGCAGAGTACTACAACTGCTCTATATGGATTTGTTTGGACCAGTTACACCACTTAGACTCAGCGGACGCAAATACACTCTGGTAATCGTGGATGATTATTCCAAGTTTACATGGGTTGTATTCTTATATAAGAAGAATGAGACTACAACAAAGATACCTGAGCTGCTCAAGAAATTGCAAAATGAGAAAGGTGTCAGTATTGTAAAAATCAGATCCGATAAAGGTACAGAATTTCTGAACTCCTTTATTACTGACTTTTGCACTAAGTTTGGAATACAACATGAAACATTAGTTGCAAGAACACCACAGCAGAATGGAGTAGCAGAATGGAGAAACAAAACACTCAAAGAAGTTGCTCGCACAATGTTAGATGAACATGCAACTCCAAACCGTTTCTGGGCAGAAGCTATCAACACAACATGTCACACTCAGAACAGATGTTCTTTGACTAAGATTCACTTTAAAACACTTTATGAACTGTGGAAGGACAGAAAACCTCGTGTTTCTTACTTCCATATTTTTGGGTGCAAGTGTTTCATACACAACAATGGGAAGAGTCAGTTGAAAACCTTTGAAGCCAAGTCAGATGAGGGTATATCTTAGGATATTCCTCAACCAGCAAGGCCTTCAGGGTATTCAACAGGAGAACCATAGTTGTGGAAGAAACACCCCATGTGGTCTTTGATGAGACATCTTCTGAACAAGAGAAATCGCCTTTCCGAAGAAGCGATGCGTAGAACAACCGCAATTTTGATGCACGTAAAAGGATCAACTAAGTATCAAAGAAAAAGGATCAGATCACGTAACAGTGTATGTTCCAAAACTTGATCTTACTGATTCACCAGGTCAATCAGACCCAAAGGTACGTACAACTATCAATGAAGAAGTTGGGCATGCGGTGAGACGAAGAATAACCGAACCATCCGGTTCGATGGGAACACCGATGTTCTGTGAGAGACATCAGCATATGATGATTCCAACTTCATCTGAGACTTGTCCATGCCAAGTGGATCCTATTACTGCACCACTCCCAACCCCAGTGACTCAATATTAGATGAGGATGACAATATCCAAACTGATATACATCAGAAAAGAAGGACTTGGTTAAATGACCATCCTACTAATCTGATAATTGGTAATCCGAATGCTCGAGTCCAAACTAGACATCAGGTTGGTGAAAGTGCCATATATTATTGCTATCTATCTTTGAAGGAACCAACCACCATAGAAGAAGCTCTACAAGATGTCAGCTGGATTCTAGCTACGCAAGAAGAATTGGAGCAGTTCGAAAGGAATCAGGTTTGGAAACTGGTGGACAGACCAACTCATCAAGATGTGATAGGCACCAAGTGGGTATTTAAGAACAAGAAAGATGAGAACAATGTCATAACTAGAAATAAGGCAAGACTTGTTGCTAAGGGGTATTCACAATCAGAAAGAATTGATTATGATGAGAACTTTGCACTAGTCGCTCGCCTGGAAGCCATTCGGCTGTTTTTGGCATATGCTGCCCACAGAGGGTTTATTATGTATCAGATGGATGTAAAGAGTGCATTCTTAAATGGGGTACTAGCTGAGGAATTTTATGTTGAACAACCTCCTGGCTTTGGAAAAGGCAACCAGGTGTACCGTTTAAGAAAAGCTCTTTATAGATAGTGGATTCACTAAAGGAGTAATAGATAGAACCCTATTCAGAATAGAAGATGGAGAAGATATTCTGATGGTTCATATCTATGAGGACGATATCAACTTCGGATCTCCCAACAAGAACCTATGTGATAGATTCAGCAAACTGATGCAAAGGAAGTTCGAGATGTCCATGATGGGTCAGATGAATTACTTTTTGGGTCTTCAACTTAAGCAAAGTACAGAAGGGATATTCATCTGCCAGGCAAAATACACTAGGAATCTGTTGGCTAAGTTTGGAATTCAGAACAGTAAGGAAGCCAAAATTCCTATGATGACTGGATTCAAGATGGATCCAGATGAGAATGGTCAGAAAACTAATCAGAAATAATATAGAGCTCTCATTGGATCCTTACTATACCTGACTGCCAGCAGACCAGATATAACTTTTGCAGTAGGTGTATGTGCCAGATTTTAGGCAAATCCAATGCAAAGCCATCTGGAAGCAGCTAAGTGGATTCTTAAGTATCTGAAGGGGACAATAAATCTTGGTTTATTTTACCCATCAGATGATAATCTAGAGCTTAGTGGGTATTGTGATTGTGATTGTGATTCTGATTGTGATTCTGATTCAGAAAATCAACCTTAGGTACATGTCAGTTCTTAGGAAGCAAACTGATCTCTTGGTTCTCAAAGAAGCAGACATTTGTTGCCACATCTACTACTGAAGCAGAATATATGGCTGCAGGAAGCTGTTGTTCCCAACTGCTCTGGCTTAGTCAGCAGCTGAGGGATTATAACATTATAGCTACGAATGTGCCTAAATTCTGTGACAGTAATAGTGTTATTGCAATCACTCAGAATCCAGTTTTACACACAAGATGCAAGCATGTGGATGTCAGACATCACTTTATAAGAGATCATGTGGAAAAGAAAGATATCAGAATGGAAAAGATCCATTCTGACAAGCAGAGAGCTGATATCTTAACTAAGCCACTAGCTGAAGTCAGATTCAGAGAACTATGTAATGAGCTAGAACTTCTGGACCTGGGAGAGAGTGCACCAGAAATGTTTGGTGGACTGGTCTCCAGGACCAGTTGGTTAAGAGACTGGCTAGATAAGGAGGATCAGTTGAGTAATGGTACCTCAACTGATCAGAAAGATAAGTCAGGGACTAATTAGAAAAGGGATAACAGTTGAAGGGGGAACTTCAACTGATCAGATTGGATCAAAAGAAACCTGATCAGATAAGTGGGATATTGTTCGGAAATACTAAGGACTAGGCTACCATCAGTAAGGTCAACAGTAATCATGCCAACCAGATCAGAACAAAGTGGTAACTGACTGATTACAATATCAGTCAGTCAGATACGTTTTCTGATTTCTCTTTACATATGCCTATTCTAATCTATGATAACGATTACTGTTCCCATTACTTTATGACGTCATGACTGCAAACATTTAATGCGTACGTGGGATTTTTGTGTTAAATGCATTTATTGCGAACTTTTAAGTCCAAAAGTCTGTCGTTTTAAATCCCTGACCGCACGATGATATTACTTTTCAACCACTTGATCTTGACCGTCCGATTAAGTCAAGGTCACTCAAGTGACTTCAAATTTTTCGTGCTAAAATTTTTTTCCCTCCCACTTATTTAAAACCCTAATATCCTTTCTCTAAAACCTTTCGCATTTCTATACCTCTTAAACTGCAAATCGTTTCCAGAAATTTCTAACTCTCAAAAAAATCAAGCGATTAATCCTTCTTTTCAAAATCTTCAAATCGTTTCTCTAGTAATTTTGCATACTTTTTGTGTGTCGTAGCATGTCTATTATACACTAGGGCTACTGATTATATACACATTTGGTATTTTTTATGCATCTGTTCACATCATGCTCATGTTTAATCTCTGTATTCTCTGCACAAATGCATATTTTAGAGATTTTATTTATGCAAAATTCTACATGCTGTCTGAATCACTTTGCCCGTTTCAACATTTAAATAGGGTTTGAAAAACCTAACTTAGATTGTATATTTTTATGTTTTTCAGAAATGGCAACATCTATAGTGCCTTCGAAAAGTTGTGATTATGCATCCATGATCAAGAACGTGATCGATGAAAAGTATGTCATGTTCCATAACACCAATGACCCAGAATCGAAAGAAATATTGGAATGTCTAAGAGCATGTGGACTTGAACAATTTTGTTATCGTCATTTGAGTAGTGTCTGCATCATTGAGTCCCTAGAGTTTTTGAGAAAGTTGAAGGAGACCGACAACAAGGAGCTATACTCGTTCGTCGGTGATAACAGGATCGATGTAACCAACGATGACCTTGGAAGAATCTTTGGGCTTCCAATGGGCAAAAACTACCCCGATGAGTTCACAACAGGGATGTCGGATAAGGAATATCTGCAGAAGGTGCTGTTGAGGCCAGGGAACATCTCCAATATCACAAATGTTAAAGTTCCCTACTTGAAGAGAAAGTACAAATTACTTTTTGAAATCGTTTCAAAAGTAATTATGGGTATTGCCTTCAGTCTCGATGCTCTTACCCAGCTGAAGCAGCATGTGATGACCGCGATCATAGAGAAGGCCCCAGACATGAACTGGATGGGGTTATTCAAACATCGGTTGCTGCAGGAATCTGCTAAGTTTGTCGTGAATGAGAACAATCAGGTGGTGCTCACCAAGAACATCTGCAACATTCACAAGGTCTCGATGATCCTTCCTGATAAGATCCCCAACTATCCTTGGTCAGACATTGGGCGGAAGCCATATCTGGAGAAGTTCAAGGCTTTGCTGAACAAGGATGAAGAACTGTCTGGGCAACGTGATGATGACCCAGCCCCATATGTGCCGAAAACCAAACTGGCCTCATCTGTGCAGTCAGAAGCACGAGGTCAACCCAAAGCGAGGGCTCCCAAAAGAAAACAAGTGGCGAGCAAACCAGCGCGAGCTTCTGACCTTGTGGGTGAGAAGCGTCAGAAAAAGCTCACCACAATATTGTTGAAGAAGGCTGGAATGCCTTCTGGGGGTCTTCGAGACGAGGACAGTGACATTGAGATTTTGGAGTCTGGTGGGGATCAGCAGATTGAATTGGCTGGTAAGGAGACCGTTGTGAGTTCTGAACACACGGTCAGTACGGGTCGAGAACGGATAATGGTGGAGGAATCTGGTCAGATGGAAATTGGTGGAGATGTAGGAGAAAATCTTGAAGAAGCTAAAGACGAATCTGAACCATCTGACTCGGCACATCTGAGCTCACTCTTTAAAGGTCATGAATCCACTCACTATCCCAGATCACCTACCCCTCTATCATCTCAGCCTACTACACCCTTACCATCACCTTCCAGACAACCCCCTATCCAAATCATACCTGCTCAACCTGAGCTTGCCCAATCACCTCAACCTGAACCCTACAGAGAAGCCACCCCAGATATCCAAACAGCCAGGCAAAAGGCCTCATTTGTTTATGTGGCTCACAATCCCTTTAACACCAGAAAATTCTTCGAATCACCTGAGCCAAAAAAACCAGTCATCAGGTTTTTTAGGTAAAGGGTGAAAAATTATATGAACTCTCACTATCCTGACCTGGTTGATCATCCCGGTGTTCGTCAACAGGTTGCTAATATTCTCTTCTGGAAGGATATCAGATTACAACATATTGAAGATTTTGTGATGGTGCTGGAGGCTATGGGGACTGAAGAATTTGTAGATATGGAGCTTAAAATGAAACATCTGGCTGGAGTAACCAGTGCTGCAGAACGGGCAACTAATGATGATGTGGCTTAGCTAGTTAACAAGAAAATGGGCTTTCCTGAACCTGCTGAAGAGTATGACTATGCTGCTGATGAATCAGCTGAGGGTGAACCGGATGAGACCCTAGCTGATGAGGCGCAAACATCCATACCAGTGGTAGTGATTCCGCCTGAGACCCTAGACCATGTTTCGACGACTATTCTGGATGGGGTTAAGGCATCAGTGGAGGTTCAATTCAACAATCTCGCCCACACACTATTGAATCAGATGAAGGAGAAAACTCAAAAGATTGTTGAATCTGAGAGGAATCAGACTGCCGCAAAACTGGTAGAGATGCATTCTGAAGTTTCTTCCACTGAAATGCAAAGGGTGGAGCTGTTATTACCAAAACTTGGCCTGGAAGTCTCCATGTTGTCTGATGTCAGAGTTCTTTTCGAGGAGGCATATAAATCTCTGATGCAAGCTGATTCCAGCTTTGAGGCTACTGTGAAAAGATTTGAAACCTATGTCTCTATAGCCAAGAAGGCCTTGGAAGATTCCGTGTCAAAGATGCTTGTTCCGACTTCATCAGCCTCACATGTTCAAATACAATCCTTGGAGGTCGACGAGCTGAAGACAGAAATGCAATATCAGTTTGCTAAACTTGAAACAACTATCCGCAAACTTCTTGATGTAACCAAAAAGGGGGAAGGTCAACCATCAGAAAAACATGACTCCCCATCTGCTCAATTGACTATCATATCTGCATCAAGACAAACTGGTGAATCTGCTGAAGTCCAGGACACTGAATTGGCCAAAATGTTCACAACTGTTTAAGAACACACTAGACAACTGGACATTCAGGACAAGGCAATTGGAGAGCAAAAAGATGAATTGGTTGATCTGACTGCGAGGGTGGACAAAATCAAGGATTTTTCATAAACCATTCAGAAAAGGCTGCAGATAGAAGAAGAGGCCAGAAGTCTTGAATTGGCCAAGAAGCTTGAAGAAGAAGAAGCAGTTGAAGCAGAGGCACGGAAAAGAAGTCAACAGAAAGGAAAACAGTCTAAACGCCCTGCAGTTCAGAAAACAGTGGTCACAAGGTCAGAACATCTATTATCAAAGGATCAGATCAAAGAGCAAGAAGACCAGATGAAAAGAAGGAGGATCATGGATGAGGCTACAAGGAGGAAAAAGCTGAAAGAAGCAACAGGCCTAGATCGAGCTTTTAGGAGAAAACGGAAGAAGAAGGCTGTTGCTGATGAAGATGAGACTTGGGTAGAAAACGCCCTACCGGCAAAGGTCAATGAAATTCTGATATGCAGAGAAGACCTCCATGATCCCTGGAGAATTATCAAGACGGACTGGTTGTGTGATGTTTTCATGATTCAGCGAGTTCCAGAAGAACATGATGACAATCTGTTTGATGAAATCTTTCTGGACTGGCTCGAAACGAAATATCCGATTTTCTACAAAGAAGTCATGAGGGAAGGGCAGAAAATGACATGGAGGCCTTCTGCTCCAAGATATGAGTATTTGATCCCTCCCCTCAAGAAGAATCAAGAATATGATCCAGTGGGATTCCGAAGGGCATATTTTGATGCACTAGAAAGAGGGAATATTGTTGAGGAAGATCGCCAGAAGGAAGTGCTAAGAAGAATGCATTATTAGTGTTAGTGTCCTAGAGACAATCTATTGTAAGGACATAATACTTGATGATATTCAGTTTGATTTAATATTATAATTCACTTAATATTAATGTATGGCAATACACTTGTTTGAATATTATGTTTGATTGTTTGCATTTATTCATGCAAGTGTTCCCATGAGTCATTGTTATCATTGAGATTGTGAGAACTCAGATGACTTAAGCATGATTCTCAAATAGCCCCTATCAAGGATCATCAAGAATGGGATATTGATGATGCAATGGAGATTGGTGTGCGATCTGCATCATACTCTTAGAGAGTGTAGTAAGATCTCACTTACTACGAGATACTAGGTATCTCATGATGGATGCACAAATACCTAAGAGAATATTGGTATACCCATCCGAGAAACCGTTTGATGTATTTCCACTATATGTGTCTACGGGTGTCTCGGTTAGTGGGAGCGATGCGATACTCCTTTGACTTGCGGTCAATACGCACGACATGTGTGGGATGATGAACTTTGACCATGACCGACGCTTGCACCCTATCCATGGGTAGATATGGCTTGGATTAGGTTCATCACGAAGTACATGTACGTGGTAGTTGAGCCAAGAATAGGATTCATTCCTCAAAGTGGATTTAGAGAGAATACTCATCTTCTCATCATAATTGGATCAAAGTCATCGACCGATGCACGTCAACTTATACTTTGTGGCTAAGTGTGACACATATGATCAATTAGTGATTAGAGATAATATGATTAAGTTATTTGAATAGACACTTCATCATGTTCAAGACTTAATAGAGTATTCGCGAATGAAAGGAGGAAATCGTAATAGCCCATGTTTCAGTTACAGGTAGTTGCACGTTTCTCGCAACGTACCTCATATATTGAGAATGTCTGATTTATTGCCTATGGCTCAATTAAGACCGTTAGTTTGACTAATCGCTCGATATATGAGGGTCTATGGGTCACACAACAAGTAGTTCCCTTTTACGGATTATAGTTGGTTGATTAAATGTTAAATTGGATTTAATATTTAATTTATGGAGAATTAATTAATAATAGATTAATTTGGAATTAATTATTATTAATATTTAACTAAATTGGATTTAATTAAATAGAATTCCCAATAATAATATATGGAATATTATTATAGGATTTAATATAAATGGAATCAAATCCGTAGAGATTTGATATACATGGGAATTAAATCCGTAGAGATTTTATATGTGGGAAATAAATCAAAGAGATTTATTTAAATAAAGATTAGTGATTTTATTTCCCAATCAGGTTAGCTTAAGATTTAAGCTGGGCCTCTCCTATATATATGAGATCTTGGGAATTCACAAATAACATGAATTCATATTTCTCCATAAAATCTAGAATAGGAATTTTCCTAGCAAATTCCGTCTCAGATTCAACGCTGGCAAATCTATGTAAGTCCGTGAACGAGGATTACATAGATACCATAGTAGAGAAATATGCGTACGATTTACTGTAAGATTTCTCTTTATGTTTACACGTATTTAATTATGCAATTATATGTTCGTTGTTGGTGAACTGTTTAATTCCGCTGCGCATGTATTACGTATTTACGTGCCTCTAAATTCCAACATGTATGACATCTTTCAAGTTCCTGAAGGCATGAGAGATATGTAAGAAATCAGAAGATGAAGTCTTAGATCAGATGATAGGTAATTTTGTTCATAATTTCTTGTACTTGTAAAATTACAAAAATCTATGAAATGATTTACCTTTCTGATCTTAAGACAACACCTCATTGTCTTCTGATTTCTGTTGTTTCTGGCATTTACATTTATTTGGTTATCTATTTTTCTGATTGTATGTTTTGGTTCCGTAAAAAATGAGGAAATTGTTGGGAAATTTGTAATTAGTTTTGATTGAAGTTCCAAAACAGATTGTAATAGGACCAGTCAGACCTGTTAACTGACTGATGACTTAGAATCAGGATAGGATGACCAGCTGAGTTGTATAGACAACTGATGTATAAGATATGTCACATATTAAGGGGGAACTCAAAATGTATAGGTCAAGTCAGAAGATCAGAAGATCAGACAAGTCAGGTCAGAAGATCAGACAAGTTAGGTTAGAAGATCAGAAGATCAGACAAGTCAGGTCAGAAGATCAGACAAGTCAGATTAGAAGATCAGACAAGTCAGGTCAGAAGATTAGTCAAGTCAGAAGATCAGAAGATCGGACAAGTCAGAAGATCAGAAGATCGGACAAGTCAAAAGATTAGAAGATTAGATAGTCAGATGATCAGGTAAAGACATGAAGAAGAAGACCAGAAGACCTGAAGATCAGATGACTACCAGAAGAACAAGAAGACGTACATCAGTCGAGTCTGCTAAGTTGAGTTAAGACAACTTGCATCTGAAGACTCTATCAGGTAGACTGATCAGTTCTATCTGATCAGGTCAGCTCACACCAGATGGTGCACCAGATCATATGTGTCAATCAGACAAGAAGAATGTCAACCTTAGTTGGTAAAACAAACACTGAATAAGTGTACTTGTTAACCAATAAGAACGAGACACGTACGTACGGAGCTGACAATGCGGGATTCGGCGCTGCATAGTCAAACGGCTACAAAGGACAAATATGCATGCTTTCGGCCATGCCGTCCCTGAAGCACATCACATCAAGGCTTCAAGCTACCAAAAATAGCCTGAAATTCAAATTGCTCTCCAACGGCTCTTTGATTTCATGGTCTATAAATATGGGATCAACCTTCATAGTGAAGACACAGAAATTATCATCAAGCTCAAGCTATAGCAATTTTCTCACGAAGAACACAAAATCAAGCATATTTTCTAAGTGTTCATCCCATAGTTCTTAGCATAGAAATCTTATCCTTTAGCTTTAGGCTACCCAAATACTATGATAGATTTCCAGTTGGAACAATAATAAATCTTATACCCAAACCCAAAAGTTAGGCTAAGTTTGTTTTGCAAGATTTCATACTAGGGTTTCTAGTTTCAAATTTATGGGATCGGTTGAGTGAGAACTCTTGAAACATCTGTTGGTTGTACTGTGTTGGACTAACACATTAAACTAAGTCCAAGCTGGTTAAGCTGGTGCCCCTGCTGATAGGGAAGAGTGGACGTACGACTGGTTGTCCGAACCACTATAAAAATCTTGTGTGTTTATCTGATTTACCTGCTTTACACTATAGCACACTACCTGATTTGATATTGCATTCATATTCTGAGTCTGGATCAGTTTTGCATCAAGCAACAGATCTTATCATCTTGACACTTTGTCATCAGATTGAAAACAGATAAGCATAAATCTGATCTTACAAAACTGGTTTTTCACACGGGTTAAAACTTAGCTTCCGCACATCAGTTAAACTTATAGACACCGAACTGATCTGCCCTCAGGCGATCAGTAAGTTGGATATCAGTCCAAATTGATCCACACGCACTCTAATCAGGCATACTTGCTATCACACCTGATCTTGCACAAAAAGTTTTCAGAAGTCTATTTACCCCTCCCCTCTAGACTTCTGCCCAAACGAAAATCCGTTTGGGACCTACAGACAACTATATGTTCTAGCTTATCAAGGGTGCGGAATGTGTAGGCCCTAGGTTTATACTCGTTTTACTTTGCTTAAAATCTTTTGATACTTAGTAAATCAGTGATTAAGGCTAAGAACAGTTTAATGCAAACTCAGTGGATTGATTCTAACTGAATATCAGAAAACTCAGTATGCTTTCAGTGAAAATATGCAACAGTTATAATGCAAAGCAGAAATCAAATAACACAGCAAATTATAGTGGTTCAGAGGCAAAGCTCCTACATTCACTCTCTCTAATTCTCAGAGAAATTCCTTAACTCACTACTACTACTACCTAAAGCTTTCAGACTGAACTCACCAGCTTACTAACTTTCCACTATGAGTTTTCAGGCTGAACTACTGCAGCTTACTAATTCAAACACACACAAGCTTTCAGGCTGAACTCAACTGCAGCTTACTAACTCTTTACAACTCTCACTTTCCAACAATCACACACTCAAACTACCTAAACAATAGGGTTTGGGGTTTGGTTGGTTTCCAACTAAGGTGAGATATTCTTTTACAATAAGAACATATTCAAAGGCTAGGATATCTCTTACTAAGCTTTGGATATTTAACAAATCTAGGCTTAGTAAATGAGCTCTCTTCAAGGTGAAACACTTGGGAAATCTTAGGTTTTTTGAGTGCTTCAAATTAAATAATACGAATGAGCTCTGGAGTTGCTTGATTTCCCATAACCTTGCAATGTTGAAGGTTACTAGTATTTATAGGCAACTTCACCAAGGTCACTATTGAAAAACTATCCGTTGGAGGAGATAGCATCAAGGGTTTCCTTATTTGGTTAGTGATAAACGACTATTTTAGGGTTTGAATACGCCCTTGCATGGTTTGGGTAACAAGTAACCAATGCAGCCAATCACCAAGTTTCTTGTAGTTTGGAACTCAGTACATCTGACATCTCAGTGTCATGTCGCTTTCTGTGTCAGTGTAGTACAATGTTGTCTCTCTCTGATTGGTTCTTTGACTTCAGTGTATAGAGACAAACAAAACGGCTCTTTTTAGGTCAATCTCTCTGAATGAGACAACCTTAAACAACACTTATATGTCCTCAGGTAGATAGTCTTCAGTGTCTTCTGAGTGATATCTGCTGACTATACATGGTGCAGATATTTCCTGAAACATAATCTAAACTGAAACCTGACTATTAGACTATCATGACTTATTATGAACATGTCATACTCATGGGTTTTGGGATCTAATCAAAATCTATTAAATTCATCTCCCAACAATTTCTCCCTTTTTAATGATGTCAAAACCATCTTGTTACACTTTAAGAAAACCTAACCTATACTCAGGTTTCAGTTATCTATTACACTAGATGGCATAGCAAATAAGTATGAAATACATATAACTTTAAAAGATAATGAGATATTATCTTTGTTTGAACACCATAAAAAGTACGTTTTCATTGATGTAGGATAGAGAAGTACACTTTACAATGAAATTTACAAAAACAAAAGATACTGAATACAGTCTTCAGTCTTCTTCAATTTCATCATCAGGAACTTCAAGATTGAACATCCCATAGTACCTTTTCTTCAGTTCATCCATCTGTTTGATGACTTCAGGGTGACTTCCGGTCAGACCCATCTGAGCAGCATAGTAAGAAACTTCTTTGGACATAGCAACTTCATTGATGAATCCAGTGCTGAATCTTGGAGCAGGATACTTATATTGGTCAGGTGCCTTCAGTGAGATTTTTTTCATCTGCCAAGTTTATCCACTTCTGTAAGTATTCTGGATAAAAGGTCAGCAAGTATTCCAGGAAGGCTTCATTTCTATCTGAGCTTCCTCCTCTCCATTCTCTCAGAATATCATGATTGAACCAGAAGGTTCTTTTGACCTCTTCCCAGGCATCATTGTTCAGGATAGGCATCCATTTGTCAATGTGCGGCCATTTCTGTACTCTGGAAGTACCCCATCTTCTGCTCATAAACTTCTTAAAGCTTCCTCTTCTCTTTTGCTCTTCTTCTCTTTTCTTTCTCGTCAGCTCAGCTCCTGACACAGATGCAGCTTGCCTCTTCTCTTTCTCAATATGCTGAGCTTTGACCTTGTTGTGCCAGTCAAAGTCTGATATTTGAGAACTTGTGCCATATACTCCAAAACCTTCTCTAAAGATTTCTTCAGTTTCAGCTTCGGGATCTTTCTGAGCTTCAGATTCCTCAGGATCAGAGAAGTCAATAATCAGTTTTCTCTGAACTAGTTTGGCAGAATTTTTTCTTTTCTTCTTTTCTGATTCTATGAATGCTACTGATTTTCTTTTCTCAGCAATCTTCGGGTCAGCCTTATCAGTAGCAACATGTGCCTTAGTAGTCAGACTTGTTTCAGCTCTTCTCCTTTTTTACTTTCTCAAGATCATAGCTTCCTGAGATGTTTGCCTGTCTGTCTGAATAAATTCAGTGTCTTCAAGCTCAACAGACTTCAACTTCTCAGTTGCTTCAATCTCTTGTAGGGTTTTCAGAACATGTTGGGCTTTCAGTTCCTGCTGGGCTTTCCTCTCAAGGGTTTTCTTCAAGTGTGTATCCAATTTACCCTTTGTTGAATGAGATGTTCTTTCCCCCTTTTTGGCATCATACATTGGAAAGATCTGGGAAAGTGTAGCATCCATGTGAAATTGTTCTTTGTTGATTGCTCTTATTTCTCCAGCTAGAACATCTTGCTCATCTTCCAGTCGCCTTAGAACATTTTTGCAAATGGATATTTCTTCTGACAGTGGGGCAAACTGATTGGCAAAAGCTTCATGCATGAGGTCTATCATCTTGGTCATGAGTAAAGAACTCATTTCCTCAACAGCTTGCTTTATCATTTCCTCATTTTTCTCTGACAGCTTTTTCTCCAGGTAGACGGTTCTCTCATTGAATTTAAAATTCAACTCATCAGTGATATCCTTGGATACTTCACCCATCTTAGTATCCAGGGCAGTGATCTTCTCAGCTATATCATTCTTAATTGATTTTACTTCAGTAGAGGTGCTCAGATTCTCCATTTTCTGAGTTTGATCTTTCAGAGCAATCTCCATCTTTTGAGACTGATCAACCAGTATTATCTCCATCCGAGTCATTTTAGCTGTCAAGGGCTCAACCTTCTTTAGCTCATCCAGAATTGGAGTTAGATCAATCTCTGGAGTATTTGAGGTGTGTTCTAACTGAACCTCAGTCTGCATACCAATATCAGCAAACTTAATGATAGATTCTTAAGTAATTTTGGCATAATGAATAATAGTGTCAAAAGTTACCTGAAGGGTTCTATCTTCAGTCTGAGGATTTTGAGTATCAATAGCAGGTATGATCTTTTCAGCATCTTCCTTGTCCTTCTCAGGTTCTTTTTCTTTATCTCCATTTCCTCCATCTTTGTCTTTTTCTTTCTCAGCACCGCTGGTCTCACCAGTTTCAGTTGGCTTCTTCTCAGCAACTTTCCTTTTCACCAATTCATCAAATTCTGAAACTTTTATCCCGAGTTTGGTCTTTCTGAATCCTGAGAACTCAGTGAGTAATGTTGTTTCCTCATTCCACCATTCTTCTCCTCTTAATGAAGCAATATTCAGCATGTCAAGAAGAGTTTGATTCAAGATGTTGACAGTAGTTCTCAATCTGATGAATAAATCCTGAAGATCAGGATATTCTAAAAGCTCAGGGTATCTGTCCATCACAAAACGTTCCCCATTGCTCCGCCATTCCAATTCTTCTGCTTCTCCTTTTTCAGAGGTTGTGGGCTAGATTTTTCAGGAGAAGGTTCATCAGTTGTTTGAACAATTTGGAGGTCTAATGGGTCCAGAAAAGGTGCAGCCAATAAGGCATCAAGATTTAGAAGTTCTTGAGGTTCATTTGGCTCTGAGGGTAGGATCTGAGTTTTTCTATCTTTGACAGGTTGTTGAGAACCTGTAAAGATTTCTTGGGAGATTTTATCAGTGGCAATTGAGGTCTCCATTACTTCAGAAAATACATTTTCCTCCTCAATTGTCTCTTTTTCACCAATGTTTTTCACCACCTGAGCTAGCATTTGCAGTGGTGACTTCAGACCAACCTGAGCCTCAGTTTGAGCTTCCTCTTGCTCAGCTTCATCTGCTTCTTTTTCAGCAATCGCTTTCAGCCTTCTTTTCTTTTGCTGAGGAGCCAAGGCCTTCTTCTTCATCCTTTCTCCAATTTCTCTCTTTACTTTCAGAAGAGTCTGAGCTCTGGCTTTCCTTTCTTCTTCGGAGATAGGCTCAGTAGGTTTTGCTGATTCTCTCCTGGTTCTTTTTGTTTGGACTTGTTCAGTAGCAAATGTTTGTTCTTCCTCAGATTCTTCCAAGGCTATCTCCTCCTGATTCAGCAGCCTTTTCTTTCTTCTTCTTCAATGCTCTCTTTGAAGGTTGTCTGAACATGATCCTTGAGGTTGGAAATCCAGTTGTTGGAGCGAATGTGTCCTTATCATCTCTGGTTGTTTCAAGGATGCATGCAATCTTTGTGGCAAACAACACTTTGCCTTTCACCACAACGGTGTCCTTCCCATTAGTGATATGCTTCGTTTGATCACTAACAATCTTGATTAAGATTTGTAGCCAGTTGAAATCAACTCTACGAGAATCCTCAATGGTAGCCATCAATCTCAACTTTGGTTTGCTAATTTGTTCCAAACTGGCAGACCCACTCATAAGGCATTTGGACACATTATCAAGTAGCACAATATACTTCTTTTTCAAAAAAATTTTATTGAGAGTAGCTTCAAACTTGATAGGCTTCTCTGCAATTTTGTTCAAATACTCCTGCTCTTTCCCAATCAAATAAAGAGTAGGATCTTCCCCAACAACATTCAACTCAAAGACCTCATTCAAGTTTTTAGGAATAATGTAAAAATCCCTAACAACTTTAACATATTGTGAGCTATCTGAGAGTTGAGTAACAGTGATACTCGAATGCATGCACCCATCATCATCTACCACTAGATTTGAAATAAATTCAAGTACCTCTTGATTCCATTCCGCTTCTAGTTTGTTTCCAACCAAATATGTAAGCTTTGCAAGACGGATCATATGCAGAGCTTCCTCTTCGTGAGCTTCGTTGTTTGTTCCCTCAAAAGATACAACGTTTTTGTAGAAAGGTTTATTGGAAATGGCTAGCTTTGCGTAGATCGACGGTGGAGACATTTTTTATTTTGAGGAAAGGAATGTTTTGTAGAGGTTTTAAGACGAGATAATTTGCTGGGAAATTTGAAGACGAAGAAGTTTGTATTGCAAGATGAACAGTTTCCAACATAAATTTAGGTTTTTATAAGAAGTTTCTAAGATGAACGGTTGAGATTATTATCAGGAAATCGATGATCCAGAGTGAAAGTTGATTTTGTCATTATGCTTAATAAGGGTAATAATCTGGCTTTACTTGGCTAAATTGCAGTAGACACTTACCCAAATCGGTGATTAAGCACAGTTTTCAAGACAGTCATTTGCGGACTGTTGACTTTTCCGAATCCGAAACATCCCGCCCAAAAGTTCAGGCATTATGTATTTATTTCAAATGATTACTGAGTAATCTCTTGGTGAAATAAATGTTGTGAATTAAATGCATGAATTAATATTACTTCAGACTTAGTTTTTCTTCCAGCCTTACTGAATATTAACCTTGACAACATTCAGTGAGTTTTGCCTCAGCTGATCCATAGTCCCTGAGTTTTTCAGTACTCAACTAAAGATCAGTTGTCGTGAGTTCTCAATGTTACTGAAAACTTCATACTTCTGAAAACCTTTAATTTTTCAAATTAATTCACTGACCTGGATCCAACATTCCTAATTCAACTGATAGTTCCTGATATCTTGACTCAGCCAAAGGTTTTGTCAAAATATCAGCTCTCTGTTTATCAGTATGAATTTTCTCCATTCTGATATCCTTCTTCTCAACATGATCTCTGATGAAATGATGTCTGATATCAACATGCTTACATCTGGTGTGCAAATACCGGATTTTGTGTAATAGCAATTGCACTATTATTGTCACAAAATATAGGTACTTCATTGGCTATAATCTTATAATCTCTTAATTGTTGTCTGAGCCAAAGAATGCATGTACAACTTGACTTCCCAAGACCATGTATCCGGCTTCCTTAATCTTGGTTGCTCTTCGAGGTCTGTTTCTTTGAAAACCATGATATCAGTTTACTTCCAAGAAATTGATAAGTTCCTGTAGTAGATTTCCTGTCAATTCTACAGCCACCATAATTAGCATCTGAATAACCAATTAATTCAAGGTTATCATCAGTTGGATACCATAATCCTCTATTCACTGTGCCTTTAAGATATCTCAGGATCATTTTGGCAACTTTTATGTGACTAGCTTTAGGATTTGCTTGGTATCTTGCACATATTCAATCAAGAAAAGTAATATAAGGTCTACTTGTTGTGAGATATAGCAGTGATCTAATGATCCCTCTATAATCAGTGTGGTTAACTGATTTTTCTTCAGGATCAGGATCCATCTTGTAGTTTGTATTCATAGAAATTCTAACTGCATTGCAATTCTGTACACCATTCTTAGCAATCAGATCCCTGGAGTACTTTGCCTGATTGATGAATATTCCTTCCTTAGTTTGTCTCACCTGAAGTCCTAGAAAGAAATTCATCTCCTCCATCATTGACATCTCAAACTTTCCTTTCATCAGGGCAGAGAACTTCTCACACATCTGAAGATTTGGAGATCCAAATATGATGTCATCCACATAGACAAAAATATTATAATATTATCTGGTGGAACAATTTTAGAGGGACGGTGAAGCTATGACGGCGAAGTTGTGAGACATGTAGATAACTTCAAGATGTTTTCGAAATGGTATTATAATAGAAAAATGGACACCTGAGTCAAAAGTTATGACCAAAATAGTTTTCACCATCCAACGGTCAAAACCCCAATCATCATTTCCAGATCCTCCATCCGACATCGCCCATCCTTGCGATCAAAATTACAACAAGAACAAGCAAAACCCTACTACAGTGATCTATAAAAAAATGCCTATACTACCCACACATATTATCTGGTGGGAAAAATGATTACAACATCACACAAGGGTTGCGATAAAGAAAAATATTATAATATTATCTAGTGGCCAAAACAGTTTTCACCATCCAATGGCCAAAACCCCAATCTCCGTTTCCAGATCCTCCATCCGACATCACCCATCCTTGCGATCAAAATTACAATAAGAACAAGCAAAACCCTACTATAGTGCTCTTTGAAAAAAAACAAGCCTATACTACCCACACATATTATCTGGTGAGAAAAATGATTACAACATCACACTAGGGTTGTGATAGAAAAAAATATTATAATATTATCTGGTGAGATAGTTTTAGAGGGACGACGAAGCTATGAGACATGTAGATAACTTCAAGACGTTTCCAAAATGGTATTATAATAGGAAAATGGACACCCGAGTCAAAAGTTATGGCCAAAACAGTTTTTCCCATCCAATGGTCAAAACACAAATCGCCGTTTTCCAGATCCTCCATCCGACATCGCTCATCCTTGCGATCAAAATTATAGCAAGAACAAGCAACACCCTACTACAGTGATCTATGAAAATAAATGCCCATACTACCCACACATATTATCTGGTGGGAAAAACGATAGCAACAATATCACACAAGTGTTGTGATAGAGAAAAATATTATAATATTAACCGGTGGGACATTTTTAAATGGACACGAAGCTGTGATACATGTAGATAACTTCAAAACGTTTCCAAAACGTTATTATAATAGGAAAACAGACACCCGAGTCAAAAGTTATGACCAAAATAGTTTTCACCATCCAATGGTCAAAACCCCAATCGCCGTTTACAGATCCTCCATCCGACATCGTCCATCCTTGCGATCAAAATTACAAAAAGAACAAGCAAAACCCTACTGCAGTAATCTATGAAAAAAAAAACACCTATACTACCCGCACATATTATTTGGTGGGAAAAACGATTACAACATCACACAAGGGTTACGATAGAGAAAAATATTATAATATTATCCGGTGGGACAGTTTTAGAGGGATGGCGAAGCTGTGAGACATGTAGATAACTTCAAGACGTTTCTGAAAGGTATTATAATCGGAAAACGGACTCCCGAGTCAAAAGTTATGGCCAAAATAGTTTTCACCATCCAATGGCCAAAACCCCAATCGCCATTTCCAGATCCTCCATCCGACATCGTCAATCCTTGCGATCAAAATTAAAACAAGAACAAGCAAAACCCTACTATAGTGATCTATGAAAACAAATGCCTATGCTACCCACACATATTATCTGGTGGGAAAAATGATTATAACATCACACAAGTGTTGTTATAGAGAAAAATATTATAATATTAACCGGTGGGACATTTTTAAAGGGACGACGAAGCTATGAGACATGTAGATAACTTCAAGAGGTTTCCAAAACGGTATTATAATAGAAAAATGGACACCCGAGTCAAAAGTTATGGCCAAAACAGTTTTCACCATCCAATGGTCAAAACCCCAATCGCCGTTTCCAGATCCTCCATCCGATATCGTCCATCCTTGCGATCGAAATTACAACAAGAACAAGCAAAACCCTACTATAGTGATCTATGAAAAAAAACACCTATACTACCCACACATATTATCTGGTAGGAAAAACTATTACAAGATCACACAAGGGTTGCGAATAGAGAAAAATATTATAATATTATATGGTGGAACAATTTTGAAGGGACGGTGAAGCTGTGAGACATGTAGATAACTTCAAGATGTTTTCGAAACGATATTATAATAGGAAAACGGACACCCGAGTCAAAAGTGATGGCCAAAACAGTTTTCACCATCCAATGGCCAAAACCCCTATCGCCGTTTCTAGATCCTCAATCCGACATCGCCCATCCTTGCGATCAAAATTACAACAAGAACAAGCAAACCCGTACTACAGTGATCTATGATAAAAATGCCTATACTACCCACACATATTATCTGGTGGGAAAAACGATTACAACATCACACAAGGGTTGCGATAGAGAAAAATATTATAATATTATCCAGATGGATAGTTTTAGAGGGATGGCGAAGCTGTGAACATGTAGATAACTTCAAGACGTTTCCGAAAAGGTATTATAATAGGAAAACGGAAACCGAAGTCAAAAGTTGTGACCAAAATAGTTTTCACCATCCAATGGCCAAAACCCAATCGTCGTTTCCAGATCCTGCATCTGACATCGCCCATCCTTGCAATCAAAATTACAACAAGAACAAGCAAAACCCTACTACAGTGATCTCTGAAAAAAAATGCCCATACTACCCACACATATTATCTGGTGGTAAAAACGATTACAACATCACACAAAAGTTACGATAGAGAAAAATATTATAATATTATCCGGTGGGACAGTTTTAGAGGGACGGCGAAGCTTTAAGACATGTAGATAACTTCAAGACGTTTCCGAAAGGTATTATAATAGGAAAACGGACTCCCGAGTCAAAAGTTATGGCCAAAATAGTTTTCACCATCCAATGGCCAAAACCCCAATCGCCATTTCCAGATCCTCCATCCGACATCGTCAATCCTTGCGATCAAAATTAAAACAAGAACAAGCAAAATCCTACTACAGTGATCGATGAAAACAAATGCCTATGCTACCCACACATATTATCTGGTGGGAAAAATGATTACAACATCACACAAGTGTTGTTATAGAGAAAAATATTATAATATTAACAGGTGGGACATTTTTAAAGGGACGACGAAGCTACGAGACATGTAGATAACTTCAAGAGGTTTCGAAAACGGTATTATAATAGAAAAACGGACTCCCGAGTCAAAAGTTATGGCCAAAACAGTTTTCACCATCCAATGGTCAAAACCCCAATCGCCGTTTCCAGATCCTCCATCCGATATCGTCCATCCTTGCGATCGAAATTACAACAAGAACAAGCAAAACCCTACTATAGTGATCTATGAAAAAAACACCTATACTACCCACACATATTATCTGGTAGGAAAAACTATTACAAGATCACACAAGGGTTACGATAGAGAAAAATATTATAATATTATATGGTGGAACAATTTTGAAGGGACGGCGAAGCTATGAGACATGTAGATAACTTCAAGATGTTTTTGTAAAGGTATTATAATAGGAAAACGGACACCCGAGTCAAAAGTGATGGCCAAAACAGTTTTCACCATCCAATGGCCAAAACCCCTATCGCCGTTTCTAGATCCTCAATCCGACATCGCCCATCCTTGCGATCAAAATTACAACAACAACAAGCAAACCCCTACTACAGTGATCTATGATAAAAATGCCTATACTACCCACACATATTATCTGGTGGGAAAAACGATTACAACATCACACAAGGGTTGCGATAGAGAAAAATATTATAATATTATCCAGATGGATAGTTTTAGAGGGATGGCGAAGCTGTGAACATGTAGATAACTTCAAGACGTTTCCGAAAAGGTATTATAATAGGAAAACGGAAACCGAATTCAAAAGTTGTGACCAAAATAGTTTTCACCATCCAATGGCCAAAACCCAATCGTCGTTTCCAGATCCAGCATCTGACATCGCCCATCCTTGCAATCAAAATTACAACAAGAACAAGCAAAACCCTACTACAGTGATCTATGAAAAAAAATGCCCATACTACCCACACATATTATCTGGTGGGAAAAACGATTACAACATCACACAAGGGTTACGATAGAGAAAAAAATATTATAATATTATCGATTGGGGCGGTTTTTTAGAGGGATTAAAAGGTCGTGAGACATGTAGATAACTTCAAGACGTTTCTGAAAGGTATTATAATAGGAAAACGGACTCCCGAGTCAAAAGTTATGGCCAAAATAGTTTTCACCATCCAATGGCCAAAACCCCAATCGCCATTTCCAGATCCTCCATCCGACATCGTCAATCCTTGCGATCAAAATTAAAACAAGAACAAGCAAAACCCTACTACAGTGATCTATGAAAACAAATGCCTATGCTACCCACACATATTATCTGGTGGGAAAAATGATTACAACATCACACAAGTGTTGTTATAGATAAAAATATTATAATATTAACCGGTGGGACATTTTTAAAGGGACGGCGAAGCTGTGAGACATGTAGATAACTTCAAGAGGTTTCCGAAACGGTATTATAATAGAAAAACGGACACCCGAGTCAAAAGTTATGGCCAAAACAGTTTTCACCATCCAATGGTCAAAACCCCAATCGCCGTTTCCAGATCCTCCATCCGATATCGTCCATCCTTGCGATCGAAATTACAACAAGAAAAAGCAAAACCCTACTATAGTGATCTATGAAAAAAAACACCTATACTACCCACACATATTATCTGGTAGGAAAAACTATTACAAGATCACACAAGGGTTGCGATAGAGAAAAATATTATAATACTAGATGGTGGAACAATTTTGAAGGGACGACGAAGCTGTGAGACATGTAGATAACTTCAAGATGTTTTCGAAATGGTATTATAATAGGAAAATGGACACCCGAGTCAAAAGTGATAGCCAAAACAGTTTTCACCATCCAATGGCCAAAACCCCTATCGCCGTTTCTAGATCCTCAATCGGACATCGCCCATCCTTGCGATCAAAATTACAACAAGAAAAAGCAAACCACTACTACAGTGATCTATGATAAAAATGCATATACTACCCACACATATTATCTGGTGGGAAAAATGATTACAACATCACACAAGGGTTGCGATAGAGAAAAATATTATAATATTATCCAGATGGATAGTTTTAGAGGGATGGCGAAGCTGTGAACATGTAGATAACTTCAAGACGTTTCCGAAAAGGTATTATAATAGGAAAACGGAAACCGAAGTCAAAAGTTGTGACCAAAATAGTTTTAATCCAATGGCCAAAACCAATAATCGTCGTTTCCGGATCTCAAGATCGACATCGCCCATCCTTGCAATCAAAATTACAACAAGAACAAGCAAAACCCTAATACAGTATTCTATGAAAAAAAATGCACAAACTACCCACACATATTATCTGGTGGGAAAAACGATTACAACATCACACAAGGGTTGCGATAGAGAAAAATATTATAATATTATCCAGATGGATAGTTTTAGAGGGATGGCGAAGCTGTGAACATGTATATAACTTCAAGACGTTTCCGAAAAGGTATTATAATAGGAAAACGGAAACCGAAGTCAAAAGTTGTGACCAAAATAGTTTTCACCATCCAATGGCCAAAACCCAATCGTCGTTTCCAGATCCTGCATCTGACATCGCCCATCCTTGCAATCAAAATTACAACAAGAACAAGCAAAACCCTACTACAGTGATCTATGAAAAAAAATGCCCATACTACCCACACATATTATCTGGTGGGAAAAACGATTACAACATCACACAAGGGTTACGATAGAGAAAAATATTATAATATTATACGGTGGGACAGTTTTAGAGGGACGGCGAAGCTGTGAGACATGTAGATAACTTCAAGACGTTTCTGAAAGGTATTATAATAGGAAAACGGACTCTCGAGTCAAAAGTTATGGCCAAAATAGTTTTCACCATCCAATGGCCAAAACCCCAATCGCCATTTCGGATCCTCCATCCGACATCAATCAATTGCGATCAAAATTAAAACAAGAACAAGCAAAACCCTACTACGTTGATCTATGAAAACAAATGCCTATTTACCCCACATATTCACGGTGGGAAAAATGATTACAACATCACACAAGTGTTGTTATAGAGAAAAATATTATAATATTAACCGGTGGGACATTTTTAAAGGGACGACGAAGCTGTGAGACATGTAGATAACTTCAAGAGGTTTCCGAAACGGTATTATAATAGAAAAACGGACACCCGAGTCAAAAGTTATGGCCAAAACAGTTTTCACCATCTAATGGTCAAACCCCAATCGCCGTTTCCAGATCCTCCATCCGATATCGTCCATCCTTGCGATCGAAATTACAACAAGAAAAAGCAAAACCCTACTATAGTGATCTATGAAAAAAAACACCTATACTACCCACACATATTATCTGGTAGGAAAAACTATTACAAGATCACACAAGGGTTGCGATAGAGAAAAATATTATAATATTAGATGGTGGAACAATTTTGAAGGGACGGCGAAGCTGTGAGACATGTAGATAACTTCAAAATGTTTTCGAAACGGTATTATAATAGGAAAACGGACACCCGAGTCAAAAGTGATGGCCAAAATAGTTTTCACCATCTAATGGCCAAAACCCCTATCGCCGTTTCAAGATCCTCAATCCGACATCGCCCATCCTTGCTATCAAAATTACAACAAGAACAAGCAAACCCCTACTACAGTGATCTATGATAAAAATGCCTATACTACCCACACATATTATCTGGTGGGAAAAATGATTACAACATCACACAAGGGTTGCGATAGAGAAAAATATTATAATATTATCCAGATGGATAGTTTAAGAGGGATGGCGAAGCTGTGAACATGTAGATAACTTCAAGACGTTTCCGAAAAAGGTATTATAATAGGAAAACGGAAACCGAAGTCAAAAGTTGTGACCAAAATAGTTTTCACCGTCCAATGGCCAAAACCCAATCGTCATTTCCAGATCCTGCATCTGACATCGCCCATCCTTGCAATCAAAATTACAACAAGAACAAGCAAAACCCTAATACAGTATTCTATGAAAAAAAATGCACATACTACCCACACATATTATCTGGTGGGAAAAACGATTACAACATCACACAAGTGTTGCGATAGAGAAAAATATTATAATATTAACCGGTGGGACATTTTTAGAGGGACGACGAATCTGTTAGACATGTAGATAACTTCAAGACGTTTCCGAAACAGTATTATAATAGGAAAATGGACACCCGAGTCAAAAGATATGGCCAAAACAGTTTTTCCCATCCAATGGTCAAAACCCCAATCACCGTTTTCCAGATCCTCCATCCGACATCGCTCATCCTTGCGATCAAAATTACAACAAGTACAAGCAAAACCCTACTACAGTGATTTATGAAAAAAACGATTGCAACATCACACGAGTGTTGTGATAGAGAAAAATATTATAATATTAATCGGTGGGACATTTTTAAATGGACGACGAAGCTGTGATACATGTAGATAACTTCAACACATTTCCAAAATGGTATTATAATAGGAAAACGGATACCCGAGTAAAAAGTTATGGCCAAAACAGTTTTCACCATCCAATGGTCAAAACCCCAATCGCCGTTTCCAAATTCTCCATCCGACATTGTCCATCCTTGCGGTCAAAATTACAAGAAGAACAAGAAAAACCCTACTACAGTAATCTATGAAAAAAAACACCTATACTACCCGCACATATTATCTGGTGGGAAAAACGATAACAACATCACACAAGTGTTGTGATAGAGAAAAATATTATAATATTAATCGGTTGGACAGTTTTAAATGGACGACGAAGCTGTGATACATGTAGATAACTTCAAGACGTTTCCGAAATGGTATTATAATAGGAAAACGGGCACCCGAGTCAAAAGTTATGACCAAAATAATTTTCCCCATCCAATGGCCAAAACCCCAATCGTCGTTTCCAAATCCTCCATTCGACATCGCCCATCCTTGCAATCAAAATTACAACAAGAACAAGCAAAACCCTACTACAGTGATCTATTAAAAAAATGCCCATACTACCCACACTTATTATTGGGTGGGAAAAACGATTACAATATCACACAAGGGTTGCGATAGAGAAAAATATTATAATATTATCCGGTGGGATATTTTAGAGGGACGATGAAGCTGTGAGACATGTAGATAACTTCAAGAAGTTTCCAAAATGGTATTATAACAGGAAAACGGACAACCTAGTCAAAAGTTATGGCCAAAACAGTTTTCACCATCCAATAGCCAAAACCCCTATCACCGATTCCAGATCCTCCATCCGACCTCGCCCATCCTTGCGATCAAAATTACAACAAGAACAAGCAAAACCCTACTACAGTGATCCACTAAAAAAAATACCTATACTACCCACACATATTATCTGGTTGGAAAAACGATTACAACATCGCACAAGGGTTGCGATAGAGAAAAATATTATAATATTATCGGTGGGGACAGTTTTAGAGGGACGGCGAAGCTGTGAGACATGAAGATAACTTCAAGATATTTTCAAAACAATATTATAATAGGAAAACGGACACCCGAGTCAAAAGTTATGGCCAAAATAGTTTTCACCATTTAATGGCAAAACCCCAATTGCAGTTTCCAGATCCTCCATCCGACATCGCCCATCCTTGCGATCAAAATTACAACAAGAACATACAAAACCCTACTACTGTAATCTATGAAAAAAAAATACCTATACTACCCACACATATTATCTGGTGGGAAAAACGATTACAACATCACACAAGGGTTGCGATAGAGAAAAATATTATAATATTATCTGGTGGGATAGTTTTTGAGGGACGACGAAGCTGCGAGACATGTAGCTAACTTCAAGACGTTTTGGAAATGGTATTATAATAGGAAAACGGACACCCGAGTCAAAAGTTATGGCCAACACAATTTTCACCATCCAATGGCCAAAATCCCAATCTCCGTTTCTAGATCCTCCATCCGACATCGTCCATCCTTGCGATCAAAATTACAACAAGAACAAGCAAAACCCTACTACAGTGATCTATAAAAAAATGCCTATACTACCCACACATATTATCTGGTGGGAAAAAACGATTACAACATCACAAAAGGGTTGAGATAGAGAAAATATTATAATATTACCGGTGGGACAGTTTTAGAGGGACGGCGAAGCTGTGAGACATGTAGATAATACAAGACGTTTCTGAATGGTATTATAATAGGAAAATAGACACCCGAGAAAAAAGTTATGGCCAAAACGGTTTTCACCATCCAATGGCCAAAACCGCAATCGCCGTTTCAAGATCCTCCATCCGACATCGCCCATCCTTGCGATCAAAATTACATCATGAACTAGCAAAACCCTACTACAGTGATCTATGAAAAAAACACCTATACTACCCACACAAATTATCTGGTGGGAAAAACGATTACAACATCACACAACGGTTGCGATAGAGAAAATATTATAATATTATCGGTGGGACAGTTTAAGAGGGACGGCGAAGCTGTGAGACATGTAGATAATTCAAGACATTTCTGAACGGTATTATAATAGGAAAACGGAACCCGAGTCAAAAGTTATGGCCAAAACAGTTTTCACCATCCAATGGCCAAAACCCCAATCGCCGTTTCAAGATCCTCCATCCGACATCGCTCATTCTTGTGATCAAAATTATAACAAGAACAAGCAAAACCCTACTAAAGTGATCTATGAGAAAAAAAACACCTATACTACCCACACATATTATCTAGTGGGAAAAACGATTACAACATCAAACAAAGGTTGCGATAGAGAAAATATTATAATATTATCCGGTGCGACAGGTTTAGAGGGACGACGAAGCTCTGAGACATGTAGATAACTTCAAGATATTTCCGAATGGATTATAATAGGAAAACAAACACTAGAGTCAAAAGTTATGGCAAAAACAGTTTTTCCCATCCAATGGCCAAAACCCCAATCGCCGTTTCTAGATCCTCCATCCGACATCGCCCATCCTTGCGATCAAAATTACAACAAGAACAAGCAAAACACTACCACAGTGATCTATGAAAAAAAATGCCTATACTACCCACACATATTATCTGGTGGGAAAAACGATTACAACATCGCACAAAGGGTTGCGATAGAGAAAAAATATTATAATATTATCAGGTGGGACATTTTAGAGGGACGGCAAAGCTGTGAGACATGTAGATAACTTCAAGACGTGTCCAAACGGTATTATAATAGGAAAACGAACACCCGATTCAAAAGTTATGGCCAAAATAGTTTTCACCATCAAATGGCCAAAACCCCAATCGCCGTTTCCAGATCCTCCATCCGACATCGCCCATCCTTGCGATCAAAATTACAACATGAACAAGCAAAACCCTACTACAGTGATCTGTAAAAAAAAAACACCTAAACTACCCAAACATATTATCAGGTGGGAAAAACGATTACAACATCACAAAAGGGTTGCGATAGAGAAAAATATTACAATATTATCTACTGGGACAGTTTTAGATGGATGTTGAAGCTATGAAACATGTAGATTACTTCAAGACGTTTCCAAAATGGTATTATAATAGGAAAACAGACACACGAGTCAAAAGTTATGGCCAAAACAATTTTCACCATCCAATGGCCAAAACCCCTATCGCCGTTTCCAGATCCTCCATCCGACATCGCCCATCCTTGCAATCAAAATTACAACAAGAACATACAAAACCCTACTACAGTGATCTATGAAAAAAAAATGCCTATACTACCCACACATATTATCTGGTGGGAAAAACGATTACAACATCACACAAGGGTTGTGATAGAGAAAAATAATATAATATTATCCAGTGGAACAGTTTTTGAGGGATGGCGAAGCAGTGATTATGTAGATAACTTCAAGACGTTTCCAAAACGATATTATAATAGGAAAATGGACACCCGAGTCAAAAGTTATGACCAAAACTATTTTAACCATCCAATGGCCAAAACCCCAATCGCCGTTTTCAGATCCTCCATCCTACATCGCCCATCCTTGCGATCAAAATTACAACAAGAACAAGCAAAAGCCTACTACATTGATCTATGTAAAAAATAAACACCTATACTACCCACACATATTATCTGGTGGGAAAACGATTACAACATCCCACAAGGGTTGCGATAGAGAAAATATTATAATATTATCTGGTGGGACAGTTTTAGAGGGACGACAAAGCTGTGAGACATGTAGATAACTTCAAGACATTTCGAACGGTATTATAATAGGAAAACGGACACCCGAGTCAAAAGTTATGGCCAAAATAATTTTCACCATCCAATGGCCAAAACCCCAATCGCCATTTCCAGATACTCCATCCGACATCGTCCATCCTTACGATCTAAATTACAACAAGAACAAGCAAAACCCTACTACATTGATCTATGAAAAAAAACACCTATACTACCCACACATATTATATGGTGGGAAAAACGATTACAACATCACACAAGGGTTGCGATAGAGAAAAATATTATAATATTATCCAGTGGGACAGTGTTAGAGGGACGGCGAAGCTGTGAACATGTAGATAACTTCAAGACATTTTCCGAACGGTATTATAATAGGAAAACGGACACCCGAGTCAAAAGTTTTGGCCAAAATAGTTTTCACCATCCAATGGCCAAAACCACAATCGCTGTTTCCAGATCCTCCATCCGACATCGCCCGTCCTTGCGATCAAAATTACATTAAGAACAAGCAAAACCCTACTACATTGATCTATGAAAAGAATACCTATACTACCCACACATCTTATCTGGTGGGAAAAATGATTACAACATCACACAAGGGTTACGATAGAGAAAAATATTATAATATTATCTGGTGGGACAGTTTTAGAGGGACGGCGAAGCTGTGAGACATGTAGATAACTTCAAGACTATTGATGTTGCACGGATATTGTTCCAGATGTTGGACAACATTCTGCACAACATCATAAATTTGCCCTTTCTCCTAACACTGACTCCAGTTTAATAGATGTGTTTCTCTATGTTTCCTACATTGCAGGTTGAAGATAATCTCGGATTTTATCAAGCGGTTGCACTGGTGGAGTGAGAATAGAAAGATCATGGGTGGTTACACCAAGATCATGGAGATAGTGGAGGAGAAGTTCAAGACTGTTCACACCAAGTGGATGGGACAATGGAATTGGTCTGAATGTCTATAAATAGACTGCATTGGTCGACATTCGAGTTTGAGTTAAAGTGAAATCCCATTTGCTCTACTCCAAACTTAAGAGAGTAATATCCAAGACACAACCGAGAGAACAACCGAGTGATTATTTCTTGTAGGAGTGTGAGGGTCGATGTTATTCTATGTGTACTAGTCGAGGGAATACAATCTCTCCTATCAGTATTGATTTTATCTTATTAGATCAAGTTTTAGGTTGAATAAAATCGCTGGTTACTTGATTGAATAGATTAATTTTGGTGTGTGGTTTTTCACTATACCTTTTAGGATCTTGTAAGAGATTCGTGTGTATCTCACTACTTGTTATAGTGATATTTTTAACCATGAGGTTCGTGTAGTCTGGATTACAGACTATACAAAATTGTGAAATCATTTGCACTGCGTTTTTATGCTTCTGTTGTTATATGTTGTTTTATATGTTGTACAAACATTTTCAACAACACTCTGAAAAATACACGCACATACACTGTCAGTTGGCACCAGAGCCACTAACTTGATACACTAATTTAAATGTCCTGTTTAAAGTGTGTTTTTGCAATGGATTATCCACTGACTCCTTTAAAACCTCCAATTTTGGACGGATCAAATTACCCATACTGGAAACCTAAAATGCGCATGTACATTAAGTCTATTGATGAGAGAGCATGGCGTAGTGTGTTATCTGGTTGGAATCCACCAAGAACAATTGATGATAGAGATGGAGAATCGCAAGTCAAAAAGGAGATTGATTGGTCAAATGATGAATGCACATCGGCCAATTTTAATTCTAAAGCTCTTAATGCTATATTTACTGCCACTGATGTTTATATGTTTAAACTGATATCTAACTGTGTTTCTTATAAGGATGCATGGGAAATATTGCAGGAACATTGTGAAGGATCAGAAAGTGTTCGAAGGACTAGACTCAGAATGTTGGGAACCAAGTTTGAAAACTTGAAGATGAAGGATGATGAAAGCATTTCATCATACAATGAAAGGATAAGTGAGATTTCTAATAAGTCACACTCACTTGGTGATCCAATCTCCAACACTCGGTTAGTCAATAAATACTTAGAACTGTTCCTAAAAGATTTGATGCTAAAATATGTGCAATGGAAGAGGCTAAAAACACAGATTTATTGAGTCAAAATGAGTTGATCAGTATTTTGAAAACTTATGAGATAAACTCAAATATGTTAGATGATGATAAACATGAGAAAGATAAAGATAAGAAAGTACTTTCTTTTAGAGGTGAAACTTCTGATAATGTTGGTAAACATCCTTATGTAACTGAAGTTGATTCTGATGAAGATGTTTCTGATTTATGTGATGAAGACATTTCTGAACAATTTGCTCTTATCACTAAGCAATTCAAATCTTTTCTAAAAGGAAAGTTCAGAAGACCAAATGGTCTGTTTCAATCACAGGATAAGTTTAATCAAAACTCTTCTCTCTCTGATAAAAAGCTTGTTCCAAATCAGTCTTCCAGTTTCAATCAACCTAAACAATTTACAAAGGATAACAAGTTCAAATATGATCCTGAGTACAGGAAAAAGGTTAAATGTGATGCATGTTCTGGATATGGACATTATGCTAATGAATGTGCTAATACTTTGCTTAGAAAGAAGGTGAACTTTAATGTTACTTTAAGTGATGATTCTGATGATGAAACTGATGCTAATAAATGTGAACTAAGTGATATGTCTGCTAGAATAGTTTATGATGGTACATTTGATGATGATCTCGATGATTATTGGTCTGAAGCAGATTCAGATGTTATCACAACATCTGAAACAACATTCAGTAAAAATGATTCTGAGATTAACTGTTTTGCTGGAACTATTCTGAATGTTGAAACATCAAGTTCTGCTGATTGTAACTCTGAATATCTGAAGTTTAAATCTGATTTAGAAACTCAAAAACAGGTGTTGAGTTCTTTATCTTTAGAAAATTCAGATTTGAAAGAAAATCTTGTTAAGCTTGAAGTTCTTTTAACTAGAAAAGATGTGGAAATTTATGCTTTGAAAGATGAACTTAAAAACACTACTCTTAGCTGTAAAAAGTTTTCTGCTAGCACTACTGATTTGAATGATACATTGATGATTGGTAGACATGGTAATGCTGGACTTGGCTTTGAAAAATCTTTTGAGAATACTCATATATCATGTGAACCTATTTCTTTTGTAAAAGCTGGAACTTCTGTACCAAAATCTTTGAAAGGTAAACAAAAGAAATCTGATGGTTTGTTTAAAGAGTATATCTGTTTTTATTGTGCTGGAGTAGGTCACATTCATCCATATTGTTCTAAGTTAAGAGGGGACTTAAAAGCTGGAATACTTTTACCTGATAAAATTGAACATCCCATAAAACAGGTTAACAACACTAAAAAGTTGATTTATGAGAACATGTCTTGTAATGTAGTGTATACATCTTTGAAAGCTTGTTTTCCTGGATCTTGGTATTTGATAGTGGTTGTTCTAGACACATGACTGGTCAAGTTAATCATCTTACTAATTATACATCATACAATGGTGGTCATGTTACCTATGGTGGTGGTTCAAAAGGTAAAGTTGTTGGTAAAGGAACATTGAATGTTTCTGGTTTTCCAAAGTTGATAAATGTGTTACATGTAAAAGGTATACTTGCTAATCTGATTAGTATTAGTCAGTTATGTGATGATGATTTACATGTGAAATTTGACAAGAATCCATGCTATGTGTTTGATAAGAATGATGAATGATTAATGACTGGCAATAGATCTGCTGATAATTGCTATTTGATTGGTTCAAATCATGCCTGTAAAAGTGCTAAAGTAGATGATATTATTTTGTGGCATCAAAAACTTGGTCATGCTAATTACAGAAGTATTCAGAGATTGCATAGACTAGGTCTTTCTTTGTTGGTTTACGATCTTAACTTTGAAAAAGGAAAAGTCTGTTGTAGGTTAAAACGGTGTTCAGAGGGAGGGTGAATAGACTTCAAAACACCGTTTGTTCAGAAAAGTGAATCGGTTTTGATCGATGTTCAATCTTACTGAGTGCCAGAGGGCAGATCAGATTGATATCTGTCATTTTAACTGATAGAGCGGAAGCTAGTTTGTACCCGTGTGAAAAACAAATTTTATCAAATCGATTCTCAAGTCGGTTTTCAATCGGTGACTATCATCAACTCGATCGGTCGATTTGCTTGGTTCATCGATGTTAACTTAGAATATTCGGTTATTGTGAATAGTGTAAAAGCAATAAAGAGCAAGTAAATGCACACAAGATTTTATAGTGGTTCAATTAAACCCGGCCCTCGACGCCCACTTCTTCCCTTAACACAAGGGGCACCAACTTAACCAACTTTAACCGACCGACTTAGTTTAATGTGTTAGTCCAACACCCAACAGATGTTTATCGAGTTCACACTCAACCGATCCCAGAAATCAGAAACTAGAATCCCTAGTCTGAATCTTGTGAAAACAAACTTAACCTAACTTTGAGTTTGGGTAAAGGTTTGTTGTGGTTCCAACTGGAAATCTATCCTAGTGTTTACGTAGCCAAATGCTAGAGGATGAGATTTCTATGCTAAGAACAATGGGATGAACACTTAAGAATAATCTTCAAATTCGGTGTTCTTCGAGCGGAAATTCTGCTATAGTTTTTGCTTCTTTTTTCAGTCTGTTCGATCCGGTCTCTTTACAATTTTGAAGAGCAATCCCATTTTATAGACCACGAAATCAAAGAGCCGTTGGAGAGCAATTTGAATTTCGGGCTATATTAGGTAGGTTTGTAGGATATGATGTGGCGTATTTTTGAATATCGGCGTGGCGAAGGCATGATTTGTCGTTTGTGTCGCAGCGTCGAATCCCTCATTGTCGGCTCTTTTTTGTGCGTGTCCTTTCTCTTTGGCTTTCTTGAAATACGACGACTTCAGTATTTGTCCATTTGACGTTTGATATTCCTTTTGTAGAATATTCGTCTTTATGCGGTGTACCATTTTGGTTGGCGCTTGGGTGTGGTGACTTGATCGGATAACCGGTCGATCTACCTTAGAAGTCTTCGATCGCCATTGTCTTAGCATAATTTGCAGACTCGGCTGATGTAGGTCTTCTGGTCTTCTGGTAGTCTTCTGATCTTCAGGTTACTCTGAGCCTCAGTGTCTTCAGTCATACTGAGTCTTCAGGTTTCTTACTGAGTCTTCAGATTTCTCTGAGTCTTCAAGTTTCTCTGAGTCTTGAGTTTATTTGAGTCTTGAGGTTTATCGAGTCTTGAGTTCATCGAGTCTTGAGGTTCATCGAGTCTTGAGGTTTATTTGGTCTTCACGATCATCGACCTTATCTGGTCATCGATAATTTGACGACTGACCTATACATATTGAGTTCCCCCTCAATATGTGACCTATCTTTTACATCAGCTATTTATACATTTCTGCTGGTCATCTTAATTTGATTCTACGTCATCAGTCAGCTAATAGATCTGACTGGTCCTATTACAACCTATTTTGGAACTTCCATCAAAACTAAATACAAATTTCCCAACAATTTCCCCCTTTTTGATGGAACCAAAACACTTAATCAAAAAAACAGATAACATGAGTAGAAATGCAGATAATGTAAAACAGTACTTTCTTCAGAAGACAATGAGATGTTGTCTTAGAATCAGAGAGATAGAGTATTTCATTTAGATAGTTGTGTGCATTACAGAATTCATAAAAACGTACCTATCATCTGATTCCAAGTTGTCTTCCTTAGGTGTACTTGAACCTTTGAAGTTCTTTGGGGATACCAAACATCTTGTACATCCTTTGCATTAGCTTGTCCAGATCTTCTCTTCTATGGATCCCTCCTTTGTCGCCAAATCCATAGTAGGCATCCTTGAATTTGACAAAGATCTAGCTTGTTGTGCGGACGCAAAGGTGGAAGGAGTTGTTCAAAGGAGGAGCTTTGTGTATCGATGACATGATCTTCCTTCCTTCATCACCATCATGGTAGAAGTCCGGTACTTTGTTTCTAACCGTTCGAAATTCATCATCAAATCGGTCTTGATGAATCGGAATCATCTCCGGGATGTATCGTCACACAACCATTCTCCTTTCGATCTGATCCCATTCAGAAGCAGATCTAGCGAACTGAAGGATGTCTTTAACAGTCTTGGGAAGGCATTCTCTTCCCAAGCAATCTCCCTCTGCTGCGGCTTCATTCTTCCTCTTCCGCCGGATGTATCGATGTTTAGTCCCTTAGCCTCTGCTAACCACGCTTCTTGATGGCGGCCTCTCTTATTCTCTATTCGGTTTTGCTCTTGAATTTGTTCGAGAGACATCCGGCTTTTGATAGAGAATAATTGTCCTTGTCTCTACGAACCGGAGCTTTCACCATCTTGCCTTTGCCTTTCTTTCTCTAAGTGCTTTCGGGTTCATCTCGTTCGTCTTCTTCTGCTAGTTTCATAGCGAGTTCAAGGCTCTTGGCCTGATCATCAATTTCCATTCTTTTCTGTACAGACGAAGAGAAGTCTTCAATCTTATCGACTCTGGCAATAACATCTGAAAGAGTAATCTTACCTTTCGGTGATCTCTTTGCTATGTTGCTCAAGTTTTCTTTTAGGTCAAACAATAAGATCTGACTTGAGCAAGTCAGATACAATGGTTTCTGGTAGAGATGCAATAGTTACCAATTGTGTCTATTTTTCTTCTTTCTCTTGTCCTTCCCCCTTTTTTGGTTTCATCAAAGAGGTTGGACAGCCTGCGATTTAGAGCAATAAATTGTCGTGTGATCTCCTCTCTGAGTTCCTCAACCGCAAGAGGAGTGATCCGATGGCGAAAGGTCGAGGAGTTAAAAAGTCGTCCGAGAGCAAATTCGATGTCCTTTCTTGCTCGATGCATAGAAGCGCAAAAGTCTTCCAACCCCTATCCATGTGGTTGTCGGTCTTCTCGGAGATGCCAAGACACTTTCAAGAGCACATGTGTCTCATTGAGCATGTCCATCGAACTTTGAGTTTATCGGCAAGAGGATTTACTAGTTGCATTACATCGAAAGGATGGCATTATGCATCCCAATGTGAGACTCCTTTCTCTGTCAACTAGTTTTGTTTGCTCTTCTTCAAAACCGCTTCATCGATCTCTTTGTGAGTCTCGTGAATTTGTCTTCAATTGCGGCCTTAACCCCATCCCGAATCTTCTCAAATTATAAAGATCTAGGGTATCGGAGCTCAAAGATAGCGATGCAGTCGAGATGTTGATGCCTTGCCAAAGCCGGGTCTCAATTCACCCATTCTTGGTTCATCGGATCCCTCAAGATCTGTAGGAGGTTTTTGATCTCCTCTCTATTATCGACAATTAGAACCTTTCATGAATCAACCATCGATGTCATCCTCGGAGGCCAATTCTATCAATCCCAAGCATTGTTCAAGCACTTCATCTCCAAGTCTACAAAGAAATCAGATCCCAGATTTTTCATGAGGATCAGAAATTCCTCGATGGAACAGTCTCCTCTCTATTATCAGCAATTCCGAACCTTTCATGAATCAACCATCTGATGTCATCCTCAGAGGCCAATTCAACAGCGCTATCAATCCCATCATTGTTCAAGCACTTCATCTCCAAGTCTACAAAGAAATCAGATCCCAAATTTTTCATGAGGATCAGAAATTCCTCGATGCTTTTCAATCTGATATCCCTCCAGAACACAATCTCTTTTATCTGATGCTGGATGCCAGGATGTTGATCCAATTCTGGGCATAGGTCCAGATGATACTCCTTGATTTGTTGCTTCATTATCCTTATGATGGGGCTTTCTGAATCAGGTGAAGCAAGCACGGTTCTGGTATTGAAGGGATTATGAGAGACGGACACATGCTTGTCAGATCTCTCAGGTTCTGGTATCTTGATTGGAGATTGGAAGTGAGGTGGGGATATTTGTGGTTCAGGTTCGTTTTCCACTTGTTGAGGGGATTCAGTTTCCTGAACAGGTTCATTGGTTGGGGGAGTGGTAGATCTGGGTGATTTGATTGGTAAGGGTGAGGGTGAAAATGTTTTGTGAGGAGAGGGTGGTGGTGATGATTTTTGAGGAGAGGGTGATGGCGATTTGGAAGTGGGCGTAGGCGATCTTTCTTTCTGGAAGATCTTGGTGAGAGGCAGAGAATCAGATGGTGATTCTTTTTCAGAGTGTGCCACTTCAGTTCCTCTGACAGCTTTCTCTCCTTCTTCTTCGATCATCTGCTCGTCCCTTACTTCACTGGCAGTGTGCTCAGAACTGACTGCTATCCTCACTTCTGATTCAACCTGAATCAGATCCTCCGTTCTGTGAACATGCTGAGCAGAACTAGGAGCAGTCTTCAGAGGAGAAGTAACTCTCTTCTGACGTTTCCGTTGAGCATCTGGTTTCTTGGCCAGATCCTTCCTCTTCAACCTCTTCTCTGGAATGGCCGTTCCCTGCGCTTCTGAAGGTTCAGTTGCCTTTTCTTTTCCCTTCTTTTCTCCCTTTGGTTTGGGTACATAAGGAGTAGGATCCTCATCAGATTGACCAGACAGAGGCTCATCCTTGCCAAAGATGGCCTTGTGCTTTGCTTGATACATCTTCGCACCATTCTCATTCCATTTATAATTCTTTGGCAGCTTGTCGGACGGAATGATTGAGATTTTGTGTATGAAGGAGCACTTGGAAGATAAGCACACTTCATTCCTCTGGGTCAGATCGAACTTCCCCGAGTCTTTCTGCAGTCGTGCCTTGACCATACCCAACCAATCCATATCTGAAGCCTTCTTGATGATTGCAGTCATGACACTGATCTTATAGGAGGTGACAGCATCAAGACTGTAAGTTGAGCACATAATCACCTTCTGAACGATCTCAAGAAAAAGGCGATATTTTCTCTTCAGGTAGGATGGTTTGACATTCGTTGTATTCTCCTTGTTTGCTGGTCTCAACAGTTCGGCTTCAAGAAAGTCCTTCTCTCCTACATCAGTCGTGTAGGTTTCTGGGTTGATGCTTCCTCGAGTGAGACCGAAGATCCTCTGAAGATCATCATTCGACACTCGTACTTTCGATCCTCCAACGGAAGAAATTAAATCAGCATCAATGTCCTCGTCCTTCTGTAGATTGTACAGAAATTCTAGAGCTTCATGAGTGTGGACAATGTTCTGATGTCTAGAGCAATATTGTTCAAGTTCGCATGCTCGCAAGCACTCAGAATTTCCAGCGATTCAGGATCTGAGGTGATTGAAAATACTACATATTTCTCATCAATGATATCTTTCTTCATTGATGCGAAGTTGCAGAACTTTTTCCCTTGGCCCTGTCGTGCAACAAGATATGCCATTTCTGTATGATATGCAAATTGATGTTAGTTTGAGTAAATTATTTCAATAAACTCAGTCAAATCAGCAATCTAAGCATCAATTAAGCAAGTAAGCGTATAGATTGGATATAAATTATAGAAACATAGCAGCACGACTTGCAAACCTAATAATCACTTGATTACCAGAAATTGATTCGTAGGATTGAGAAATCGTGAAAAAAAAAAGGAATCAATCGTTTTTGGAAAATAGTTTCTAAAGATTTTCAAAGTTTGATCTTTTAAGATATTGAGAAGACGAAGTAGTGGAAAGAAGGTTTTCTGAGAAAGATTTGGATTTATAGTATGCGAGGGAAACCTTTTTGCACAACTTTCCAAAGTACTCAAGTGTCCGTGTTTTGAAATCAATGGCTGAGATTAGTCGGCCGAAAAAGTTTTAATCGCACGGTTGAGAAAAGTAGTTCTCTCGTATTTCGGACTCGAAAATTCGCTATAAAATGCATTAAATACACATTCCCATGTCCGCATTAAATGTTTTGCAGTGCATGCGTCATAAAGTTAAGAGAAAACAGAGTAAAAACCAATTTATTTAAATAAAGCATATAAGATGTTCAGAAAGGGATAAATAAGAAACGTATCTGACTGATTGATATTGTAATCAACCAGTTACCACTGTGATATGATCTGGTTGGCTTGATTACTTGTTGACTTTACTGATGGTAGCTTATACCTTAGCATTTCCCAACAATATTCCACTCATCTGATCAGATTCCTGTTTGATCAACTTCGTTACTTATCTGATCCACTTATCTGATTCTCTTATCTGATCCACTTCATCCTTCAGTCTTCTTCTATTCAGGCCGCATTTCCTAGGCATTTAAGTCATACTCCCATCAAAACATTTACTTCGGGGAGTCAAAAAGTCACCTCGATTCCCAAATCGGCGCGATTTGACATTCTATAATAATGGTATAGATACGCTGTGATTACTCACACCGTCAACTCATCCAATCATCAGTCGCGTGTTCCTTACGCGTTGTCGATGCAAATTTCTCTTAAGGTCTTCTGAGAAAATAAATTTGCATTTATACCCCTATTTTTCTCCTATAAATTGGCATGGGGTGTTAGGCAAACAACACAACATAAACCATTCATCTTCTTTAGCTTATACTCCATATTTTTCGATGAATCCCTTATTTCCGGTGAAACTTCCGGCAAAAGCCTTTAACCCTTTTCCAATGAATTCAGCTTCTCAAATCAACCCTGTGTGTTCCTTCACACTGCTTTCGTCGTCATCAAAGATTACACATTTGATCATTGCAAAGCTTCTTTACCACAGAGGCGGCGGATCTGCTATAGCAAATGAGAGGGCACTTCTCCTAACCGTATGCACCTTGTGTGCCTATCGAGATGACAAAATTAGCATCAACAGACTCAGTCTGATACAAAACATGGGTTTGGTATACGGTCTGGATCAGGCAATAGCTGATCTTCGTATATCAAACTCAATATTTGCATGCGACACTAGTGGCCTTATGGTCCTTTGACCAAACCTTTGGCACTTGTGTCCCATTTAACAGCTGGAGAGCTCATTGATTTCAGGTCTAGGGGCTCCTGGCATAGAAATCCTTCAAGGCCGCTCTCGCTCCTCACTCCGAAGCTCTGAAGGTGGCTCAGGATTTTCCTTAAGGCCTCTCACGCCCCTTTTAGGATCGGGGGAGAATGAGAGCATCAGGCTCTAAAATCTTTAAAGCCTCTCTCCCCCCTTCCTAGAGTTAGGCTTAGGGTTTATGGTTTATGGTTTATGGTTTATGTACTGACCTCCGGGTCTTCTTGTACTTGTAACTTGTAATGTAAATCTGACCTCCGGGTCCTTATCAATGAAAAGTTCTATTATTTCATTGTTGTGTTGCCTCTACTTACTTATGCGATTTGTAGCCTTAAACTTACACAACTTGCTTGTTAACCGTAGCTTAATCGACTTATAAAGTATAACCTTTCAATCTGATCAGTTCCCCCTTAATCTGATATATCTTAAACTGACTAGTTCCTTGTCTGATCTTCAGATCGGCTCCTTGTCTGATCGTCTGATCAGTTGAGATTCCTAACTCAACTGATTCCTCTTAACCTGGTTAGTCTCTTAACCAACTGGTTCTGGAGACCAGTCCACCAAACATTTCTGGTGCACTTTCTCCGAGATCCAGAAGCCATAGCTCATTGCATAATTCTCTGAATCTGATCTCAGCTAGCGGCTTAGTTAAAATATCAGCTTTCTGCTTATCAGTATGGATCTTTTCCATTCTGATATTCTTCTTTTCAACATGATCTCTGATGAAATGGTGTCTGACATCCACATGCTTGCATCTTGTATGTAGAACAGGATTCTGAGTTATTGCAATAGCACTATTACTGTCACAGAATATAGGTACGTTCTTAGCTACGATGTTGTAATCCCTCAGCTGCTGACTTAGCCAGAGCAGTTCGGAACAACAGCTTCCTGCAGCCATATATTCTGCTTCAGTAGTAGGTGTCACAACTGATGTCTACTTCTTTGAAAACCAAGAGATCAGTTTATTACCCAGAAACTGACATGTACCTGAGGTTGACTTCCTGTCGATTCTGCAACCTTCGTAATCAGAATCAGAATACCCACTAAACTCTAGATTATCATCTGATGGGTAAAATAAACCAAGGTTTACTGTCCCCTTCAGATACTTAAGAATCCGCTTAGCTGCTTCCAGGTGGCTTTTCATTGGATTTGCTTGAATTCTTGCACATACACCTACTGCAAAAGTGATATCTGGTCTGCTGGCAGTCAGGTATAGTAGAGATCCAATGAGAGCCCTATATTCTTTCTGATTAGTTTTCTAACCGTCTTCATCTGGATCCATCTTGAATCCAGTCAACATAGGAATTTTGGCTTCCTTACTATTCTGAACTCCAAACTTAGCCAACAAATTCCTTGTGTACTTCGCCTGGCAGATGAATATCCCTTTTGTACTCTGCTTGACCTGTAAACCCATAAAGTAATTCATCTAACCCATCATGGACATCTCGAACTTCCCTTGCATCAACTTGCTGAACTTCTCACATAGCCTCTTGTTGGGAGATCCGAAGATGATGTCGTCCACGTAAATATGAACCATCAGAATATCTTCTCCATCTTCTATTCTGAATAAGGTTTTGTCCACTATTCCTTTAGTGAAACCGTTGTCTATCAAGAACTGAGAGAGTGTATCATACCAAGCTCGAGGAGCTTGTTTCAAGCCATAAAGAGCTTTCCTTAAACGGTACACTTAGTCGCCTTTTTCAAAGCCTGGAGGTTGTTCAACATAAACTTCCTCTGCTAGTACCCCGTTTAAGAATGCACTCTTTACATCCATCTGATACACAATGAACCCTCTGTGGGCAGCATATGCCAGAAACAGCCGAATGGCTTCTAGGCGAGCGACTGGTGCAAAGGTCTCATCATAATCAATTCCTTCTGATTGTGAATACCCCTTAGCAACAAGTCTTGCCTTATTTTTGGTTATGACATTATTCTCATCTCTCTTGTTCTTGAATACCCACTTTGTGCCAATCACGTCTTGATGAGTTGGTCTGTCCACCAGTTTCCAAACTTGATTCCTCTCAAACTGTTCCAGTTCTTCTTGCATGGCTAGAATCCAGCTTGCGTCTTGTAGAGCTTCCTCTACTTGGTTGGTTCCTTCAGGGCCGAGATAACAACAATACATGGCACTTTCACCTGTCGATGTCTAGTTTTGACTCTATCGAGATGGGTCTCCGATAATCGGATCGGTTGGATGGTGGTCATCGAGTCCTTCTTTTTCGATTTTGCGTCATTTTGGAGAACATCATCCTCTTCTGATAGTAGTTCATTACTAGTGATTGGGAGTGGTGCGGAATTATGATCCACTTGATATGGATATGTCTCAGCTGATGTTGGACTCATCATGTGATGATGTCTGTCGTAGGAACCGGGGAGTTCCTCCGAACGGATGGTTCGGTTGATCTTATCTCGGTATACCGAACTCTTCAGCAGCGGTTATGCGTACCTTAGGTGCGATTGACTGGTGAATCGGCAAGATCAAGTTCTAGGATATACAACATTACGTGTTCAAATTCTTTCTCCTTGATACTTAGGTGATCCATTTTACGTGTGTCAGTCTTGGTTGATCTGGTCTTTGCTTGTTACGGCGACTTTCTCTTGTTAGGAAGATGTCTCATCAAAGACCACATGGGGTGTTTCTTCCACAACTAGGGTTCATTTGTTGTAAACCACGAAAGCCTTCTTTGGATGAGGAATATCCTAAGAATATACCCTCATCGACTTGGCCTCAAAAGTCTTCAATGACTCTTCCCATTGTTGTGTATGAAACACTTTAAAAAAAACATGGAAGTAAAACACGAGGTTTTCTGCCCTTCCACAGTTCATAGGGTGTTTTGTAGTGAGCCTAGTCAGAGAACATATGTTCTGAGTGTGGCATGCAGTATTGATAGCTTCTGCCCAGAAACGGCTTAGTGTCGCATGTTCAGCTAACATAGTGCGAGCAGCTTCCTTGAGTGTTCTGTTTCTCCGTTCTGCTACTCCATTCTGTTGTGGCGTTCTTGCAGCTGACGTCTCATGTTGTATACCAAACTTAGAGCAAAAATCAGTAATAAAAAGTTCAGAAATTATGTACCTTTATCTGATCTGATTTTCACTATGCTGACACCCTTTTCGTTTTGTAGTTTCTTGAGCAGCTCAGGTATCTTTGTTGTTGTCTCATTCTTCTTATGTAAGAATACAACCCAGGTAAACTTGGAATAATCATCCACGATTACCAGAGTATATTTGCGTCAGCTGAGACTGACTGGTGTAACTGTTCCAAATAGATCCATATGGAGCAGTTGCAATACTCTACTGGATGCTGGTCCAAGTATTCCCTTGAATGAGACTTTAACTTGATTTCCCTTCTGACATGCAGCACATGTCTGATCCTTTGAGAATACCTCATTCGGAAGTCCCTCAACCAAAGGCATCCTTGCTATCTTGTTAAGAGTTTTAAAGTTCAGATGACTCATTCTTTTGTGCCTAAGCCAACTGCTACTTTTGGAACTCTTAACAAACAGGCATGCATTTCTTGGACAACTGTTCCAATCTGTTGTGTAGATCGTGCCTTTCCTTGAACCAGTTAGCAAGATTTGTTGAGTAGCTCGATTCCTTATCGTACACTGATCACTCGAGAACTCAACACTGAATCTGTTATCGCAGAATTGTGATACTGATAACAGGTTATGCTTTAAACCTTCGACATACGAGACTCCAGTAACTTGTACATCATCATTCTCTAAGGTTCCGAATCCTTTGGTAAAACCAAAGTTATCATCACCGAAGAGTACACGTGGGCCTTCTTGTTCTTTGTAAGAGCTAAGGAGATGTTTGCTTCCAGTCATGTGCCTTGAGCATCCACTATCGATGTACCAGATAGTTGCGTGTACACCTCCTTTGTTGGCCAATCCCACGCGAACCTGCAATCGAATCAAGTTTTAGGTACCCCTTTAGAATTGGGTCCTGGGGGGTTAGTGGTGGATTTAGGGATCCACACAAACAGGGCACTTCTATGGTAATCAGATAGATTAGAAGGCCTGATTTGTCTCCCATAAACATCAACATAATCATACGTCTCTTTACATGCTTTCTGATTGGTATGATTATTCGTGTGAACCTTGGGTGAATCAGAAGACTTGGGATTTTTCTTTACGTTTTGCCTCTTTTAACCCAGTGGGGCTCAGGTGCAGCAGCCCTAGGTCTCTGGTTATAAGGGTAGGTACGACTGCTACCATTAAAAGATTCATATCTTCTTGGCATAGATGGTCTTTGCAGTTTACCTATAGCTTGCTTGTTAGGCAGCTGACCTTGATTGGGTCTCAGATTAGATTTCCTTTTTACAGGTTGTCTCTTCTGATACCTAATCTGCTGATCAGGTTGAGGTCTCTTCAGAAGAACTGGGTTCTTCTATTGATTCCACGGCTGATGCTTAATCAGTTGGGGTCCATTTCTGTACCCTTTCTGATTAGGCACTTGCCTTAATTGCTCAGCAGGTCTCTTTCCCTTATCAGATACATGTTTAGTTTTTTGTGTATCTTTGTCAGAGACTCGTTTGATTACACCCTTCTGAAGTGAACCAAATGGGGCTTTTGAGGATGTAGAAGGGTTTTCATACCCAATTCCCTTCTTGTTAGTCGGCGTTCAAAAATAGGTGTTCATATCTTGAACGGTTTTTGATGATTTCGTGAAAACCTCTATTTTCTTGTTCAAACTATCCTCAGTAGATTTTAGACTCTCATGTAGTCAGAATAGCTCATCAAACTTAGCTTGTTGAATTTTGAAATCATCAGCTTGTTGTTTGTTAATTGCTAGCTGATCTTTAATCTGCTTCTCCTGATCAGAAGATTTAACTTTCAGAACTTTAAGTTCTTCAGTTACCTTCTGAGCAATTTCAGCTGATTTCAGTTCAGCTGCTTTACTGACAGCATTTTCTCTAACAAGTTGATTATTTCTGATCCTTAGCTTATCGTTTTCAGCTTCCACTATTGTATAAGTGTGTACTGCATTAGAGAGATCATCAAGCAATTGCTCAGAGTAGAGCTGCAAGTCAATCTCTCCAGCAGGTGTGGTAATGATAGTTGGTGTGGAAATTATAAAAGCAGAAGGTTTGGAGGTTACCTCAGATTGGTCTTCCTCCTTGGCCATCAGACAGATTTCATCGTCATCTGAAGAGAATATCAGATCTTCATGGTCGAATAAATCAACAGCACTGCTTATCAGACAAAAATCTTCTACAGATGAGTAGCCAGAATCTTCAGAAGGCAGATAGGAATCATCAATTCCTGATGTGTCAGCAACCATGGCTTTTCTGTCTCTGAAGCGTTGCTCTCTTCTGTTCCGCTTCTCTTCTCTTTCTCTGGGAGTCAGGTCTGGGCAGTCGGTGATGTAGTGACATGGTTTCTCGCAGTTGAAGCATGATCCATGATCCACGGAACTTCCTCTTCCAGGTGAGTCACTCCGTCTGTAGGATCTGTCAGGTGACTTTCCTTTCTGATTGTAATCTGAACTCCTTCTGTCAGATCTGTTGTCTCTTCTCTCATCTGACCGATCATCTCTTTTCTTTTCTTCTCTGTGATCTCTTCGGTCATCAGATCTGGTCCTTTTTGGAGATCTGTCAGTTGGCCTCCTGTTTCTTCTGTTGTCTTGATAGTCTCTGTAGAATCTGCGATACTTACCAAGTTGAATGTTGGATCTTTCAAGTTTTCTGGTAAGTAAAGCGATCTGTTCTGCTTGGCTTATTATGTTTCCAATAGGTTCAGTGGCCTTTGATCTGCTGCTGGTTGCTTTGAATGCAACTGACTTTGATGTGGAGGTTGAGGCTTCAGCAAGCGACTCGTCTTCATCGTCTTGCCCTCTTTCGATTAGATCGAACTCATGGGCTTTAAGACATAGGAACAAGCTACTTGGTTTCATCTTGGCAATGTCTTGGCAATCCTTGATTACCGTGACTTTCATGTCCCACTTCTTGGTGAGAGATCTCTAGATCTTATAATTGATGTCCTTGTCTGACATCTCTCGTCCAAGTTCTCGTAGCTTGTTTACTGACATGGTGATCCTCCCATCGAGCTCATTGATGGTTTCGTTTGGCAACATCTTGAACTTCTCGAACTTCACCAGTTCAGCTTGTAATCGGCTGTCTTTGATCTGATCATTTCCTTCGCACATCTCAGCAAGCGTATCCCACATCTGTTTAGCTGTCTTGAGATACTTTATCTTCTCCTTGGTGATCTTATCCATCGTCTTCATGATTATATGCCTGGCTATTGTATCCAGTGTATACAGCTTTCTTTCTTCTGCATCCATCAGGGCAGGACTCTTTCGGACAAGGCTTCCAGGTGCAAAATCTGGATCTCCTCCAACAACTGGATTGTCGTGATATATGATGATGGGTCCTCGTTCAATGACTTCCATCATTCTGCCGCTTATCGACCCCAGATGGTTGCACATGTATATTGTCCAATCTGCATACTCATCAATTGAAAATTTAGGCAAATCATGATACATAACAGAGGTATTATCCATGTTGAGTGATTTTGAAAACGAATGAGTTTTGAAAATGGTTTTTCAAGATCTCTTCAAATGACCACAAAGATTCTTCCTCAAGAATCGATGATACTCAAAAGCCGATTAGTGCGTAGAACCCTTTGCTCTCGATACCACTTGTAGGTCGAACGGGTTTTGTGAGGGTAGAAGTCTAGAGGGAAGGGTGAATAGACTTAGAAAACTTTTTAGTCTTGGTCGGTGTGATTGCGGTTTGCTGATCAGTCGCGAGTGAATCGGTTTGGGTGATGTTCAATCTTCTTGAGTGCGGAGGGCGGATCAGTTGATATCTGTCGGTTTAAGCGATAGTCGCGGAAGCTAGTTTGTACCCGTGTGAAAAACCGGTTTTATCAAATCGATTCTCAAGTCGGGTTTTCAATCGGTGACTAAGGCATCAACTTTGATCGGATCGGTTGCTTAGTGCGGTGATGTTAACTTAGAATATGTATGCAATTTTAAGCTCGGAGATGTGTGAATAGTGTAAAAAGCAATAAAGAGCAAGTAAATGCACACAAGATTTTATAGTGGTTGACCGAAACCCGCCCCACGTCCACTCTTCCCTTAACACAAGGGCACCAACTTAACCAACTTAACGACTTAACCGATTTGGACTTAGTTTAATGTGTTAGTCCAACACCCAACAGATGTTTATCGAGTTCACATTCAACCGATCCCAGAAATCAGAAACTAGAATCCCTAGTCTAAAATCTTGCGAAAACAAACTTAACCTAACTTTGAGTTTGGGTAAAGGTTTGTTGTGGTTCCAACTGGAAATCTATCCTAGTGTTTATGTAGCCAAATGCTTGGGGATGAGATTTCTATGCTAAGAACAATGGGATGAACACTTAAGAATAATCTTCAAATTCGGTGTTCTTGACGGAAATTCGCTATAGTTTTTGCTTCTTTTTTGATCTTTCGATCCGATCTCTTTTCAATTTTGAAGAGCAATCCCATTTTATAGACCACGAAATCAAAGAGCCGTTGGAGAGCAATTTGAATTTTGGGCTATATTAGGTAGGTTTGTAGGATATGATGTGGCGTCTTGAATATCGGCGTGGTAAAGGCATGATTAAGCGTTGTTTGTGTCCCGGCGTTGAATCCCACATTGTCGACTCTTTTTTGTGCGTGTCGCTTTCTCTTTGGCATTATTAGATCTGGTACTTGATATTTGTCCATTTGGCGTTTGATATTCCTTTTGTAGAATATTCATCTTATGCAGTGTCTGATTTTGGTTGCGCCGGTGGTGTGGTGACTTTGATCGGATAAGCGGTCGATCTACGATAAGTCTTGATGCGATTGTCTTAGCATAATTTGCGGACTTCTTTGATGTAGGTCTTACGGTCTTACGGTTTTACGGTAGTCTTCGATCTTGAGGTTACTCACGAGCCTCGGTGTCTTGATCATCTTTGGGTCTTGAGGTTTTTCTTACTAAGTCTTGAGGTTTCTCACGAGTCTTGGGTTTCTACGAGTCTTGAGGTTTATCCCGAGTCTTGAGTTCATCCGAGTCTTGAGGTTCATCCCGAGTCTTGAGGTTCATCCGAGTCTTGAGTTTATCTGAGCCTCGGTGTCTCGATCTTCACACGATCATCGACCTTATCGGTCATCGATAATTGACTGACCTATACATATTGAGTTCCCCCTCAATATGTGACCTATCTTTTACATCAGCTATCTATACATTTCAGCTGGTCATTTTAATATGATTCTACGTCATCAGTCAGCTAACAGATCTAACTGGTCCTATTACAACCTGTTTTGGAACTTCCATCAAAACTAAATACAAATTTCCCAACATGGACCATGCCAGAAAGGTAAGCAAGTAAGGACAACACATCAAATGTTGTCAACATGTACAACAAACAGGTGTTGTGAATTGATTCATATGGATCTAATGGGTCGTATGGAAACTGAAAGTTTAGGTGGAAAGAGGTATTCTTATGTTCTTGTAGATGATTTTTCTAGATATACTTGGGTTATATTTCTGAAAGAAAAATCTAATACCTTTTCTGAGTTTAAAATTCTTTACAAAAGGTTTAAAACTGTTTTATGTTTAAAGATCAGTAGGATAAGGTCTGATCATGGAAGAGAATTTGAAAACAGTTTATTTACTAATTTCTGTGAAAAGAAAGGTATTTTACAAGAGTTTTCCTCACCTAAAACTCCACAACAAAATGGAATTTCTGAAAGAAAGAATAGAACTTTGCAAGAAATGGCAAGAGTTATGCTAACCTCAAAAAGTCTTTCGAAGAAATTCTGGGCTGAAGCTTTAAATATGGCTTGTCACATTATGAATAGAGTCTATATTCGTTATGGTAGTAATTGTACTCCCTATGAGATTCTGAATAAGAAGAAACCAAATTTGAAATACTTTCATGTGTTTGGTTGTGTTTGTTACATTTTGAATGATAGAGATCAGTTGCACAAGTTTGATTCAAAAAGTGATAAAGGATTTTTCTTAGGATACTCTAAGAATAGCAAGGCATATAGAATCTATAACTTGAGAACTGATACTATACAAGAATCTGTTAATGTGGTATTTGATGAACTTGCAAGTCTTGCAGGAAAAAGTGTTGAAGACAGTGTATCCGATTTGATAGAAGTATCCAAAGATACTTATGACACTGAAGATAGTAAGGATGTTGATCAGAATGTTCCTTCAACATCTGATACAACATTACCCAAAAGTTCAAATACTGAAAATTTGTCACAAGATTCACAGTATTCAAAACAGTTGGTTCCCTCAACAAAGATTATGAAAAGTCATCCATCAGATCAGATCATTGGAGAAGCTACCACAGGTGTACAAACTAGAAGAATAATGGGTATTCATATCAATAACTTTGTAAGATCAGTTTGCATGTCATCCATATGCAATCAGGTAACTTTTGAGTGTTATCATTCTGCAATTGAGCCTAAGTATGTTAAAGAAGCTCTTAATTATGAAAATTGGATAAATGTTATGCATGGAGAGCTTAATCAGTTTGAAAGAAATGATGTTTGGACACTTGTACATAGACCTAATTCTGATATTAATGTCATAGGAACAAAGTGGATTTTCAAAAATAAAACTGATGAATCTGGTAATATTGTGAGAAACAAGGCTAGATTGGTTGCTCAAGGTTATACTCAGATTGAAGGAATAGATTTTGATGAAACATTTGCTCTTGTTGCTAGAATAGAATCTATTAGATTACTTCTTGCTATTGCATGTTCATTAACATTAACTTGCATCAAATGGATGTTAAAGTTGCTTTCTTAAATGGTATTCTGGATGAAGAAGCTTATGTTGAACAACCTAAAGGTTTTGAAAATCTAGAGTTTCCTGATCATGTTTACAAGTTAAAGAAAACCTTATATGGTCTAAAACAAGCACCTAGAGCTTGGTATGGTGGACTTACTGATTTCTTACTTGAGTTTGGATTTTTGAGAGGAGAAGCTGATAGAACCTTGTTCATTAAAAATTCTAAGGATGATATCATGGTTGCTCAAATATATGTTGATGATATTGTATTTGGTTCAACTAGTAATGATATGCTTGAAAGTTTTGTTAAAGAAATAACCTGTACTTTTGAAATGTCCATGGTTGGAGAACTAAATTTCTTTTTAGGTCTTCAAATCAAAAAAATGAAAGATGGTATTTTCTTTTGTCAAAACAAATATGCTAAGAATCTGGTGAAAAGGTTTGGTTTGGAAAGTGCTAAAACTATGAAAACCCCTATGGGTTCAACTCAAAAGTTGAGTAAAGACTTGATTGGAAAAGATGTTGATCCTACTTTGTATAGATCAATGATTGGAAGTCTTTTGTACTTAACTTCTAGTAGGCCTGATATTATGTATAGTGTCTATCTTTGTCCTAGATATCAAGTTAATCCTAAGGAATCACATCTCAATTCTCAATTCTGTAAAAAAGAATTATAAGATATGTGGCTGGAACATGTGATCTAGGTATTTGGTACTCAAAGGATACTAATTGCTCTTTAGTTGGCTATAGTGATCTGATTAGGCGGTGATTGTGATGACGAGAAAAAAGTACTAGTGGAGGATGTTTCTACATGGGAAACAACATTATCTCTGGCATAGTAAGAAAGTAATTGTGTGTTTCAATCGGCGATTGAGTCTGAATATGTTCTTCTTTGGAAGTTCTTTGCACTCAATCTGCTATGGCTTAAAAAAAATGTTTGATGATTATGGGTTGGAAAGTGGTATTTTTTTGATTTGTTTATTGTGATAATACTAGTGCTATTAATATTTCCAAGAATCATGTGCAACATTCTTTGACTAAGCATATAAGTATAAGACATCACTTTATATGAGATCTTGTAGAGAAAGAAGTTGTGAAGTTAGAGTACATTTCTACTGAAAAACAACTTGCTGATATTTTCACAAAAGCCCTTGATAATGAGAGGTTTTCTTCTCTTAGAAAATCTCTTGGTCTTTGCTATATCTGAAAATAAACACTAGATGTTGTGACAAATGTTTTCAAACATTTGAAACAACATTGTGGTTCTGATAATGAGTTTGTCTGCTGTTTTGCTTATTTTTAGCTTTAAATGATAGTGTTTTGATCTTATGGTTTGAATCATGGTTTAGATACAGAGTCCTGGACATATATTTCTTAAATGCATTAAAAATAAAGCACAACTTAGATGTGTAATCACTGAGTAACTATAGGACACGGAGCTCGCTACTACGATGTTCTCTTTTCAAAATGTGATTAAATATACATCCATGTTTGTTCACAATCCATTGAGTAACTATGGGGCACGGAGCTCACTACTACGATGCACTCTTTTGAAAAAGTGGATCAATGTGAACATGTGTTTAAAAAAAATTCAAATATGCAACACTTTGATGATGAATTTCATGCAAAATTGAGTGTTGAGATATATGTGTGCCGACATTTTGTGAAACCTTAAGTGATTCGAACTTTATCTATCATACATGATTCATTTAATGTTCGAGATAAGTTGAATTCGCGGTTTGAACAAATTGTTTGAACTGATTTGTGTTTATTTAATTTTAGATATGGTTTCCTATTTTTTCGAAAATGTTTTTGGCGGTCTTACACATCACACGATCACATAGTGGGTGGTTACCTTTGTTTCCACTCATGTTCGGTTTTATAAAGGGTGTGTGCAAAAACCTCAATTCTTTCTTCTCTACTTAAGTTCGATTTATCTGTGATGTTTAATATTGAAAGCTGAAAACTTTGATTGCTGCATATTGGATTCGAGGTTTGTTGTTTACTCCTGTGTTATTTCATATTTCTCGGTCTTATACTTCTTTTCCCTCCTATTTTCTGATTTCATTATTTTAAGTGCTTATGTATTTATTTGATTGGACAGAAAGGAAATGGCTAAAAAACAAAACCCATCGGTCACTCCTGAATCTTCACAAACTCACGCAAACCCTTCTCCCTCGAAATCTTCCTCTCCAGAAAATTCAAACCCTTTGAACCTTCTCGCTGAAATGGCCGCACAAAACTCAGATTATGATTTCACAAATGTTGGTGGATCATCGTCTTCTTCCACTCCTAAACCTCCAGCTTTACACATTCCTGATTCCGCTCCAAAATCACTTGTTGCTCTTCTTGTAAAACAAGCCGTTGAACAAAACCCGATCGTATTACCTGACATTTATTTTGGTTCTAACTTGGTAAATGTCTCTGACTATGTTGATCTCTCTGCCAAACCTTTGGCTGAAGAACCTTCTCCAGAAATACCCTCAGAAACTCCTGTTACAGAAAACCCTCCTGAAAACCCTACACAAACAGCCGATGTTGAAATGCATAATGTTGATTCCTCTGATTCAGAAGGAATGGGGGAGAAATTGAAGAACATTAGGCTGAGGAAGAAGCAATTGGCTCCCAGAAGAGGTGTTGGTAGATGAGGAAATAGGAGAATGTCACAGAGAAACCTAGGCAAAAAGGTTGACTACACTGGAAAGCGTCCTAAGAGAACTGATGGTGGTTCTGATGATCCTATCACTGTAGAGGATTCTGATGAAGAAATGGTTGTTCCAAATGTTCCTGTTGCTGAACCAAAAGATTAACATGATGACTTAACCATTCAATAGTTGTTGGCTAAAAAGGAAAGGAGAAGCAAAAAGAAAAATGATCCTCCTGTGAATACTACTGCAGATGTTGCTGAATCATCTGATTCTGAACCAGAAATTGATCCTGAAGCTGAGGAACCTGAGGAAGAGGAACCTGAAGCTGAGGAACCTGAGGAACCCGAGGAAGAGGAACCTGAGGAAGAGGAACCTGAAGAGAATGAACCTGAACAAAATGAGTCTGATGATGAACTTGATCAAATCTTTGATGAGGTAATGGAATCTGACTCTGACTCAGATGATAAGGTTGAGCATGACAGAAAATCTGTTGTTGTTAAATCCATGCTTAAGAGATTTATTGTTGATGAAAGGATAATCAAAATGCCTGATTTTGAAGCTCAAAATCTGATAGGTTTTATTGAGAGTAGATCTTTACTGTATGCTGTACAATATGCCCAACCTTATTATGTTACTTGGGTTGCTGAATTTTATGCTAATCTGAAAAAGAGTTGTGGGAATAGGCAGTCTTCAAACTATGGGAAAGTAAGGTTTAAATACAATGTTGTTACCATTACCCCTAAGGCTATAAACATCTTTATGAAAACTAAACACGTGGAAGATGATTCTGGAGAATTGGACATAGGGGAAGTGACGTCTGTCATCACTGGTGGTAGACATTCTGTATGGTTTACAATTTTCTGCTGCTAAACTCACCTCTTTATACTCTGTGATGCATAAGCTGCTAGTCTCTAATTGGTTGCCTTCCAAGAACTCTACTATGTTAACCAAGGAACAGGCATTCTTGTTATACAAGATTGTGCACCTGAACAAATTCAACATGGGTCAAATCATATTTGACAACATTGTTTCCTATGCTGGTAAACCCTCTGAAGGAACCATTCTGCCTTATCCAAGTTTGATCTGTCAACTCTTAGATAGACTGGAGTTTGAGAGACCTAGAGGAGAGAGGATTAGTGGATATATGCCAAGTTTTGGTATCTCACATGTACTGAGGTCTGGAAACCGTTCTGTTGATCTACCTTTGGAAGATCCTGCACCGCAAGCCGAAAATGTTGCTCATCTGTTGGCAACATTCCTTATACAGTAACCAGAAAGAATGGTACACCCTCTGTTCATTTCACAAATTCTTTCATTACTGATCAGATTTCTTCCATCCCGGAGAAGATAGATGCCTTAATCAAACAGCAAGCCTTCTGGAGAAACCTGCTTTCTACTCCAACAGGGGGAGGATCACCTGATGATGATGGAAATGATGGTGGTAATGATGGAGCTGGTTCATCTAGCCCTACAGGTGAGAAGGATGATGCACCAGATGCTGCTGAAGATGATGTTGATGTTGCTGCTGATCAGAATATTGCTGAAGATAGAGAGGTGGAGGAAGTTGTACAAGATGTTGTTAATGAGACTGTGGAGGATGTTGTGGAAGATGTACTCAATTCTGAACCAGTTGATGATAGCCCTGATTATAGTGATGATGAAGTGTTGGTGACACCTACCAGGGAGAACTTGTCTCCAGAGAGCATTGCTATCATTGATCAGTTGTATGGAGCTGATAACTGGTGAATGGATTCAAGACAGCTGGGAATTTTGAAGTGTGGGGGAGCATTTGCAGATTATGGAGATGCAGTCATTCCTTGGCCCAATCATTCCCTTTATTTCTTTATATATTTCATGTCTGTGTTGTAATCTTTTATTTCTGCTCTTTACTTTTTAAACTTTGTTATTGGACAACTAGTTGATAGGTATATATTTCTGTCATTTACTTTATGTTGTTGGATACTTTGGTCTAAGTACACTGCTGATGTACTTGGTGCTTGCGTTTGCTTATATTTGTGATTTGGTTGAATAGTAGTTGTTCTCTGAATGGTTATTATTTGTTTCTTTCCTGACCCAAGTTCGGATGTTGTTTTTAACATCAGGTGTGTTGTAGTAAAAAGGCCTAATTGGGGGAGTTTGTTGATGTTGCACGGATGTTGTTCTAGATGTTGGACAACATTCTGCACAATATCATAAATTTGCCCTTTCTCCTAACACTGACTCCAGTTTAATAGATGTGTTTCTCTATGTTTCCAACATTACAGGTTGAAGATAATCTCGGATTTTATCAAGCGGTTGCACTGATGGAGTGAGAATAGAAAGATCATGGGTGGTTACACCAAGATCATGGAGATAGTGGAGGAGAAATTCAAGGCTGTTCACACCAAGTGGATGGGACAATGCAGTTGGTCTGAATGTCTATAAATAGACTGCATTGGTCGACATTCGAGTTTGAATTAAAGTGAAATCCCATTTGCTCTACTCCAAACTTAACAGAGTAACATCCAAGACACAACCGAGAGAACAACCGAGTGATTGTTTCTTGTAGGAGTGTGAGGGTCGATGTTATTCTATGTGTACTGGTCTAGGGAATACAATCTCTCCTATCAGTATTGATTTTGTCTTATTAGATCAAGTTTTAGGTTGAATAAGATCACTAGTTACTTGATTGAATAGATTAATTTTTGTGTGTAGTTTTTCACTACACCTTTTAGGATCTTGTTAGAGATTCGTGTGTATCTCACTACTTGTTATAGTGATGTTTTTAACCATGAGGTTCGTGTAGTCTGGATTACAGACTATACAAAATTTTAAAATCCTTTGCACTGCGTTTTTATACTTCTGCTGTTATATGTTGTTTTATATGTTGTATAACATTTTCAACAACACTCTAAAAAATACACGCACACACATTGTCAAAGACATTTCCGAAATGGTATTATAATAGGAAAACGGACACCCGAGTCAAAAGTTATGGCCAAAACAGTTTTCACCATCCAATGGCCAAATCCCCAATCGCCGTTTCCAGATCCTCCATCCGACATCGGTCATCCATGCGATCAAAATTACAAAAGAACAAGCAAAACCCTACTACAGTGATCTATGAAAAAAAATGCCTATACTACCCACACATATTATAAGGTGGGAAAAATGATTACAACATCACACAAGGGTTGCGATAGAGAAAAATATTATAATATTATCCGTTGTGTAGGTCCCGAACGCGTTTTGTGAGGGCAGAAGTCTAGAGGGGAGGGGTGAATAGACTTCTGAAAAACTTTTTGTGCAGATCAGGTGTGATTGCAGTTTGCCTGATCAGAGTGCTAGTGAGTCAGTTTGGACTGATGTTCATTCTTACTGAGTGCCTAAGGGCAGATCATTTTGATATCTGTCAGTTTAACTGATAGTGCGGAAGCTTGTAAATACCCGTGTGAAAAACCAGTTTTATCAAATCAGATTCTCAAGTCAGTTTTCAATCGGCTGACTAAGGTGTCAACCTGATCAGATCAGTTGCTTGGTGCAGACTGATGTTAACTCAAAATATGTATGCAATTTTAAGCTCAGTTGTGTGAATAGTGTAAAGCAATAAAGAGCAAGTAAATGCACATAAGATTTTATAGTGGTTCAGACGAAACCCGTCTTACGTCCACTCTTCCCTTAACACAGGGGACCAACTTAACCAACTTAATCGACTTAACCGACTGGACTTAGTTTAATGTGTTAGTCCAACACCCAATAGATGTTTATCGAGTTCACACTTAACCGATCCCAGAAATCAGAAACTAGAATCCCTAGTCTGAAATCTTGCGGTAACAAACTTAACCTAACTTTGAGTTTGGGTAAAGGTTTGTTGTGGTTCCAATTGGAAATCTATCCTAGTGTTTATGTAGCCAAATCCTAGAGGATAGGATTTCTAAGCTAAGAACAATGAGATGAACACTTAAGAATAATCTTCAAGTTCAGTGTTCTTCGAGCGGAAATTCTGCTATAGTTTTTGCTTCTTTTTCAGTCTGCTCGATCCGGTCTTTTTTAATTTTGAAGAGCAATCCCAATTTATAGACCACGAAATCAAAGAGCCGTTGGAGAGCAATTTGAATTTTGGGCTATATTAGGTAGGTTGTAGGATATGATTGTGACGTGCTCCGAATATCGGCGTGGCCGTAGGCATGATTAGCGTTGTTTATGTCCGCAGCTTCGAATCTCGCATTGTCAGCTCTTTTTGTGCACGTGTCACTTTCTCTTTGGCTTCGCGAGGTGGCACTTAAGTATTTATCCATTTGACGATTGATATTACTTTTGTAGAATATTCGTCTTGTCTGGTGTACCATTTTGGTTGGCCTTGGTGTGGTGACTTTGATCGGATAACTTATCGGTCTACCTTGTAGAGTCTTCGATGCAGATTGTCTTAGCACAATTTGCGGATTTCGGTTGATGTAGGTCTTCCGGTCTTGGTAGTCTTCGATCTTTAGGTGACTCGAGCCTCAATGTCTTGATCATACCGAGAGTCTTCGGGTTTATTCTTGAGTCTTGAGTTTATCCGAGTCTTGAGTTCAACTGAGTCTTGAGTTTATCGAGTTTTCGAGGTTTATCGAGTCTTAGGAGTTCATCCGAGTCTTCAATGTCTTCGTCTTCACCGATCATCGACTTCTTGTCTTCTGATCCATCTTAGTCTTCTGATCATCTGACCTTATCTGGTCATCTGATACTTCGACCTGACCTATACATATTGAGTTCCCCCTCAATATGTGACCTATCTTTTACATCAACTATCTATACATTTTAGCTGGTCATCTTAATCGATTCTAAGTCATCATCGACTAATGTGTCCGATTTGGTCCTATTACAACTTTGTTTTGGAACTTCCATCAAAACTAAATACAAATTTCCCAACAATTTCCCCCTTTTTGATGGAACCAAAACACTTAATCAGAAAAACAGATACCACGAATAGAAATGCAGATAATGTAAGGCAGTACATACTTCAGAAGACAATGAGATGTTGTCTTAGAATCAGAGAGATGGAATATTTCATTCAGATAGGTGTGTGCATACAGAATAAATGAAAAACGTATCTATCATCTGATTCCAAGTTATCTTCCTCAGGTGTACTTGAACATTTGAAGTTCTTTGGGGATGCCAAACATCTTGTACATCCTTTGCATTAGCTTGTCCAGATCTTCTCTTCTATGGATCCCTCCTTTGTCAGCAAATCTATAGTAGGCATTCTTGAATTTGACAGCATCTAACTTGTTGTCTGGAGGCAAAGGTGGAAGGAGTTGTTCAAATGGAGGAGCTCCAGGTATCAGTGACATGATCTTCCCTTCCTTCATCACCTTCGGTAGAAATCGGGTACCGTTTCTAACCGGTTCGAAATTCATTATCATTTTTACATGCGGTCTTGATGAATCGGAATCATCTCCGGGATGTACATGTCACCTGACCATTCTCCTCCGATGCGATCCCATGCAGAAGCAGATCTGGCCGGGACCTGAAGGATGTCTTTAACAGGTGTCGGAAGGGCATTCCTTTCCCAAGCAATCTCCTATGCTGCGGCTTCATTCTTCCTCTTCCTCTTCCTTCGGATGTATGCGATGTTTAGTCCCCTAGCCTCTGCTAACTTCTGCTTCTTGATGGTAGCCTCTCTTATTCTCTGTCTTGTTTGCTCTTGAATTTGTTCAGGAGACATCTGGCTTTTGGTAGAGAATAATTTGCCTTGACTCTGATCTTCAGTAGTAGCTTTCACCTTCTTGCCTTTGCCTTTCTTTCTCTTCAGAGTTTGCTCAGGTTCATCTCGTTCGTCTTCTTCATCTAATTTCTTAGCGAGTTCAAGGCTCTTGGCTTGATCATCAGTTTCCATTCTTTTCTGTACGAACAAAGAGAAGTCTTCAATCTTGTCAACTCTGGCAATAACCTCTAAAAGAGCAATCTTCTGCTCAGTGATCTCTTTGCTATGTTGCTCCACAGTTTCTTTCACTTCAGCAACGAGATCAGTAGATGGAGTGGCTTTAGGCAGGTCAGATACAGTGGTTTTTGGTAGATATGCAAATGTTACCAACTGTGTCTGTTTTTCTTTCTTCTCTTTATTCTCTTGTCCTTCCCCCTTTTTGGTTTCATCAAAGAGGTTGGACAACCTGCTATTTAGAGCAATGAACTGCCGTGTGATCTCCTCTCTGAGTTCCTCAACAACAAGAGGAGTGATCTGAGCGGTGGCAGAAGGTGCAGGAGTTAAGAAGTGTCTGAGAGCAAATTCGATGTCCTTTCTTACTCGTTCTGTAGAAGCTGCAAAGTGTTTCCAACCCATATTCATGTGGTTGTCAGTTTTCTCCAAGGATGCCCAAACATTTTCCAGTAGTACATGTGTCTCATTGAGCATATCTGTCTGAACTTTGAGTTTGTCAGACTGGAGATTGAGCTTCTCGGCAAGAGGATTTACTAGTTGCATTACTTCAGAAAGGATGGCATTATGCATCCCAACTGTGTGACTTCTTTCTCTGTCAACCAGTTTTGCTTGCTCTTCTTCAAACCGCTTCATCAGATCTGCTGTGAGAGATGTGAATTTGTCTTCAATAGCAGCCTTGATCCCATCCTGAATCTTCTCAGTATAAAGATCTAGGGTATCAGAGCTCGGCATAGCAGTCTGGTCAGATGTTGAAGCTTTGCCAAGTCGGGTCTCATCTGCAGCACCCATTCTTGGTTCATCGGCAGCTCCCTCATGATCTGTAGGAGGTTGAACAGTTTCCTCCCTGTTATCAGTAATTCCAAACCTTTCATGAATCAACCATTTGATATCATCTTCAGATGCCAATTCAACAGCTCTTTCAATCCCAGCATTGTTCAAGCATTTCATCTCCAAGTCTACAAAGAAATCGGATCCCAGAGTTGTCATGAGGATTAGAAATTCCTCGATGCTTTTCAGTCTGATATCCCTCTAGAACACAATCTCTTCTATCTGTTGCTGGATGCCAGGATGTTGATCCAATTCAGGGCACAGGTCCAGCAGATACTCCTTGATTTGTTGCTTCATTATCCTTATAATCGGGCTTTCTGAAACAGGTGAAGCAAGCACGGTTCTGGTATTGAAGGGATTATGAGAGATGGACACTCGCTTGTCAGATCTCTCAGGTTCTTGTATCTTGTTTGGAGATTGGGAGTGAGATGGGGATATATGTGGTTCAGGTTCGTCTTCAGCTTGTTGAGGGGGTTCAGTTTCCTGAACAGGTTCATTGGTTGGGGGAGTGGGAGATCTGGGTGATCTGATTGGTGAGGGTGAGGGTGAGAAAGTTTTGTGAGGGGAGGGTGGTGGTGATGATTTTTGAGGAGAGGGTGATGGCGATTTGGAAGTGGGCGTAGGCGATCTTGCTTTCTGGAAGATCTTGGTGAGAGGCAGAGAATCAGATGGTGATTCTTCCTCAGAGTGCTCCACTTCTGTCCCTCTGACAGCTTTCTCTCCTTCTTCTTCAATCATCTGCTCGTCCCTTACTTCTCTGGCAGTGTGCTCAGAACTGACTGCTATCTCCTTTTCTGATTCCACCTGAATCAGATCCTCCGTTCTGCGAACTTGCTGAGCAGAACTCGGAGCAGTCTTCAGAGGAGATGTAACTCTCTTCTTCTGACGTTTCCGCTGAGCATCTGGTTTCTTGGCCAGATCCTTTCTCTTCAACCTCCTCTCTGGAATGGCCGTTCCCTACGCTTCTGAAGATGCAGTTGCCTTTTCTTTTCCCTTCTTTTCTCCCTTGGATTTGGGCACATATAGAGTAGGATCCTCATCAGATTGTCCAGGCAGGGGCTCATCCTTCCCCAAGATAGCCTTGTGCTTAGCTTGATATATCTTCGCTCCATTCTCATTCCATTCATAATTCTGTTGCTGCTTGTCTGACAGAATGATTGAGATTTTGTGTATAAAAGAGCACTTTGAAGATAAGCACACTTCATTTCTCTAGGTCAGTTCGAACTTCCCCGAGTCTTTCCGCAGTCGTGCCTTGACCATACCCAACCAATCCATATCTGAAGCCTTCTTTATGATTGCCGTCATGACACTGATCTTAGAGGAAGTAACAGCATCAAGACTGTAAGTTGAGCACATAATCACCTTCTGAACGATCTCAAGGAGAAGGCGGTATTTCCTCTTCAGGTAGGAGGCTTTGACATTTGTTGTATTCTCCTTGTTTGCTGGTCTCAATAGCTCGGCTTCAAGAAAGTCCTTCTCTCCTACATCAGTCGTGTAGGTCTCTGAGTTGATGCTTCCTCGAGTGAGACCGAAGATCCTTTGGAGATCATCATTCGACACTCGTACTTCTAGTCCACCAACGGAAGAAATTAGGTCAACATCAATGTCCTCGTCCTTCTGTAGATTGTATAGAAACTCCAGGGCTTCATGTGTGTGGACAGTGTTCTGATGTCTCGAGCAATATTGTTCAAGCCCCCACGCTCTCAAGCACTCCAGAATTTCCACCGATTCAGGATATGAGGTGATTGAAAATACTACATACTTCTGATCAATGATATCTTTCTTCATCGATGCGAAGTTGCAGAACTTTTTCCCTTGGCCCGGTCGTGGAACAAGATATGTCATTTCTGTATGATATGCAAATTGATGTTAGTTTGAGTAAATTGTTTCAATAAACTCAGTCAAACCAGCAATCTAAGAATCAATTAAGCAAGTAAGGCAAGTAAGCGTATAGATCGAATATAAATTACAGAAACATATCATCACGACTTGTAAACCTAGGTACCAGAGTGAATTAAAATCATGCAGTATTTAAACGAGAAATTACCATAAATTGATTCGTAGGATTGAGAAATCGTGAAAATAGAATCAATTGATTTTGGAAGTAAATTTCTGAAGATTTTGAAAGTTTTGATCTTTTGAGAGTTTTGAGAAGACGAAGTAGTGGAAAGAAGTTTTCTGAGAAAGATTTGGATATATAGTATGTGAGGGAAAACTTTTTGCACAACTTTCCATAGGTACTCAAGTATCCGTGTTTTGAAATCAGTGGCTGAGATTAGTCGGCCGAAAAGTGTTTTGATCGCACGATTGAGAAAAATAGTCTTCTCGTATTTCGAACTCGAAAATTCGCAATAAAACGCATTAAATACATATTCCCATGTCCGCATTAAATGTTTTGCAGTGCATGCGTCATAAAGTAAAGAAGGCAGAGTGAAAACCAATTTAAATAAATAATGCATATAAGATGTTCAAAAAGGGATAAATAAGAAACGTATCTGACTGATTGATATTGTAATCAACCGATTACCCATCGCGGATCCGATCGGTACTTGTTGACCTTCTCGATGGTAGCCTTTAGCATTTCCCAACAATATTCCACTCATCTGATCAGATTCCTATTTGATCCACTTCGTTATTTATCTAATCCACTTATCTGATCCACATATCTGATTCTCTTATCTGATCCACTTAATTCTTCAATCTTCTTCTATTCAGGATGCATTTCCTATGCACTTAAGTCTACTCCCGCCAAAACATTTACTTCGGGGAGTCAAAAAGTTGCCTCGATTCCCAAATCGGCGCGATTTGACATTCCGTAATAATGGCATAGATACGCTGTGATTACTCACACCGTCAACTCATCCAATAATTAGCCGCGTGTTCCTTACGCGTTGTCGATGCAAATTTCTCTTAAGGTCTTCTGAGAAAATAAATTTGCATTTATACCCCTAATTACCTTCTATAAATTGACTGGGGGTGTTAGGTAATCAACACAACATAAACCATTCATCTTCTTTAGCTTATACTCCATGCTTTCCGATGAATTCCTTATTTCCGGTGAAACTTCCAGCAAAAACCTTTAACCCTTTTCCAATGAATTCAGCTTCTCAAATCAACCCTGTGTGTTCCTTCACACTGCTTTCGTCGTCATCGAATATTACACATACGATCAATGCAAAGCTTCTTTACCACCAAGGTGGCGGACCTGCTATAGCAAATGAGAAGGCACTTCTCCTAATCCGTATGCACCTTGTGTGCCTATCGAGATGACGGAATTAGTATCAACAGACTCAGTCTGAAACAAAACATGGGTTTGATATACGGTCTGGATGAGGCAATAGCTGATCTTCGTATATCAAACTCAATATTTGCATGCTACACTAGTGGCCTTATGGTCCTTGTGACCAAACCTGTGGCACTGGTGTCCCATTTAACAGCTGGGGAGCCCATTGATTTTAGGTCTAGAGGCTCCTGGCTTAGAGATCCTTCAAGGCCGCTCTCGCTCCTCACTGTGAAGCTCTGAGGGTGGCTCAGGATTCTAGAAGCTTCTCACGCCCCTTTTAGGGTCGGGGGATAATGAGAGCATCAAGCTCTAAAATCTTTAAAGCCTCTCTCCCCTTCCCTACCTAGGGTTAGGCTTAGGGTTTATGGTTTATGGTTTATGTATTGACCTCCGGGACTTCTTGTACTTGTAGCTTGTAATGTAAATCTGACCTCCGGGTCCTTATCAATGAAAAGTTCTATTATTTCATTGTTGTGTTGCCTCTACTGACTTATGCGATTTGTAGCCTTAAACTTATACGACTTGCTTGTTGACCGTAGCTTAATCGACTTATAAAAGTATAACCTCCCAATCGATCGGTTCCCCATTAATCGATATATCTTGAATCGATCGGCTCCTTGTGCGATCTTGGATCGGCTCCTTGTCGATTTTACGATCGGCTCCTTGTCGATCTTGAGATCGGCTCCTTGTCTGATCGTCTGATCAGTTGAGATTCCTAACTCAAGCGATTCCTCTTAACTGGTTAGTCTTTTAACCAAGCGGTTCGGGGACGATCAACTAGACATTTACGGTGCACTTTCTCCGAGATCCGAAGCCCTAGCTCGTTGCATAATTCTCTCGAATCGATCTCGGCTAGCGGCTTAGTTAAAATATCGACTTTTACGCTTATCGGTATGGATCTTTTCCATTTCGATATTCTTCTTTTCAACGTGATCTCGATAAAATGGTGTCGACATCCACATGCTTGCATCTTGTATGTAGAACAGATTACGAGTGATTGCAATAGCATTATTCTTCATCACAGAATATAGGTATGTTCTTAGCTACGATGTTGTAATCCCTCGCCGACTGAGCTTAGCGGAAGCGATTTGGGAACAACGACTTCTGCGGACCATATATTACGCTCTTTAGTAGATAGATGTCGAAACCGATGATGTCGCTTCTTCAAAAAACCAAGAGATCAGTTTATTTCCCAGAAACTAACATGTACCTGAGGTTGACTTCCTGTCGATTCTGCAACCTCCATAATCAGAATCAGAATACCCACTAAGCTCTAGATTATCATCTGATGGATAAAATAAACCAAGGTTTACTGTCCCCTTCAGATACTTAAGAATCCACTTAGTTGCTTCTAGGTGGCTTTGCATTGGATTTGCTTGAAATCTGGCACATACACCCTCTTTGCAAAAAAAAGTAATATCCGGTCTCTTTGGTGGTCGGTATAGTAGAGATCCAATGAGAGCCCTATATTCTTTTCGATTAGTTTTCTGACCGTCCTCATCTGGATCCATCTTGAACCCGGTCATCATGGGAATTCTGGCTTCCTTACAGTGTTGAACTCCAAACTTGGCCAGTAGATTCCTAGTGTACTTTGCCTGACAGATGAATATCCCTTTTGTACTCTGCTTGACTTGTAAACCCAGAAAGTAATTCATCTAACCCATCATGGACATCTCGAACTTCCCTTGCATCAATTTGCTGAACTTCTCACATAGCTTCTTGTTGGGAGATCCGAAGATGATGTCGTCCACGTAGATCTGAACCATCAGAATATCTTCTCCATCTTCTATTCTGAATAAGGTTATGTCCACTATTCCTTTAGTGAATCTGTTGTCTATCAAGAACTGAGAAAGTGTATCATACCAAGCTCGAGGAGCTTGTTTCAGGCAATAAAGAGCTTTTCTTAAACGGTACACTTGGTTGCCTTTTTCAAAGCCTGGAGGTTGTTCAACATAAACTTCCTCTGCTAGTACCCCATTTAAGAATGCACTCTTTACATCCATCTGATACACAATGAACCCTCGTAGGCGAAAAGATATGCTTAAACAACCGAATGGCTTCTAGGCGAGCGACTGGTGCAAAGGTCTCATCATAATCAATTCCTTTTGATTGTGAATACCCTTTAGCAACAAATCTTGCCTTATTCCTGGTTATGACATTATTCTCATCTCTCTTGTTCTTGAATACCCACTTTGTCCCAATCACATCTTGATGAGTTGGTCTGTCCACCAGTTCCCAAACTTGATTCCTCTCAAACTGTTCCAGTTCTTCTTGCATGGCTAGAATCCAGCTTGCGTCTTGTAGAGCTTCCTCTACTGTAGTTGGTTCCTTCAAAGACAGATAACAACAATACATGGCACTTTCACCAATCTGATGTCTAGTTTTGACTCTATCAGATGGGTCTCCGATAATCAGATCAGTTGGATGATTGGTAATCCAGGTCCTTCTTTTCTGATTTGTGTCTATTTGGAGAACATCATCCTCTTCTGATAGTAGTTCATTACTAGTGATTGGGAGTGGTGCGGAATTATGATCCACTTGATAAGAACATGTCTCAGCTGATGTTGGACTCATCATGTCTTCGATGTCATTCAGTAGGAACTTCAGGGAGTTCCCCCGAACCGGATGGTTCGGTTGATATTTATCTCATTGTGCCAACTTCTTCAATCGGCAGTTTGAGCGTACCTTAGGGTGCGATTGACTGTTGAATCGGCAAGATCAAGTTCAGGATATACAACATTACGTGTTGATTCTTTCTTCTTGATGCTTTGCTAATCCATTTTTGCGTGTCAGACAAAACGGTTGATCTGCATGCTTGCTGTTCGAGGCAAAATTTTCTTGTTCAGAAGATATCTCATCAAAGACCACATGGGGTGTTTCTTCCACAACTAGGGTTCGTTTGTTGTAAACCCCGAAAAGCCTTCTTTGGATGAGGAATATCCTAAGAATATACCCTCATCTGACTTGGCCTCAAAAGTCTTCAACTGACTTTTCCCATTGTTGTGTATGAAACACTTGCACCCAAAAACATGGAAGTAAGAAACACGAGGTATTCTGCCTTTCCACAGTTCATAGGGTGTTTTGAAGTGAGCCTTTGTCAGAGAGCATCTATTCTGAGTGTGGCATGCAGTGTTGATGGCTTCTGCCCAAAAACGGCTTGGTGTCGCATGTTCAGCTAACATAGTGCGAGCAGCTTCCTTGAGAGTTCTGTTTCTCCGTTCTGCTACTCCATTTTGTTGTGGCGTTCTTGCAGCTGACGTCTCATGCTGTATACCAAACTCAGTGCAAAAATTAGTAATAAAAGAGTTCAGAAATTATGTACCTTTATCTGATCTGATTTTTACTATGCTGACACCCTTTTAGTTTTGTAGTTTCTTGAGCAGCTCGGGTATCTTTGTTGTTGTCTCATTCTTTTTGTGTAAGAATACAACCCAGGTAAACTTGGAATAGTCATCCACGATTACCAGAGTATATTTGTGTCCACTGAGACTGACTGGTGTAACTGGTCCAAATAGATCCATATGAAGCAGTTGCAGTACTCTACTGGATGCTGGTCCAGGTATTCTCTTGAATGAGGCTTTAACTTGTTTTCACTTCTGACATGCGGCACATGTCTGATCCTTTGAGAATACCTCATTCGGAAGTCCCTCAACCAAAGACATCCTAGCTATCTTGTTAAGAGTCTTAAAGTTCAGATGACTCATTCTTTTGTGCCAGAGCCAACTGCTACTCTTGGAACTCTTAACAATTAAGCATGCATTTCTTGGACAACTGTTCCAATCTGCTGTGTAGATCGTGCCTTTCCTTGAACCAGTTAGCAAGATTTGTTGAGTAGCTCGATTCCTAATTGTACACTGATCACTCGAGAACTCAACACTGAATCCGTTGTCGCAAAATTGTGATACTGATAGTAGGTTATGCTTTAATTATTCGACATACGAGACTCCAGTTACTTGTACATCATCATTCTCTAAGGTTCCGAAACCTTTGGTAAAACCAAAGTTATCATCATCGAAGAGTACACGTGGGCCTTCTTGTTCTTTGTAAGAGCTAAGGAGATGTTTGCTTCCAGTCATGTGCCTTGAGCATCCACTATCGATATACCAGATAGTTGCTTGTACACCTCCCTTGTTGGCCAGTCCCACGCGAACCTGCAATCGAATCAGGTTTTAGGTACCCCTTTGGAATTAGGTCCTGGGGGGTTAGTGGTGGATTTAGGGATCCACACAAACAGGGCACTTCTATGGTAATCAGATAGATTAGAAGGCCTGATTTGTCTCCCATACACATCAACATAATCATACGTCTCTTTATATGCTTTCTGATTTGTATGATTATTCGTGTGAGCCTTGGGTGAATCAGAAGACTTGGGATTTTTCTTTACATTTTGTCTTCTTTTCACCCAGTGGGGCTCAGGTGCAGCAGCCCTAGGTCTCTGGTTATAGGGGTAAGTACGACTGCTACTATTAAAAGATTCATATCTTCTTGGCATAGATGGTCTTTGCAGTTTACCTATAGCTTGCTTGTTAGGCAGCTGACCTTGATTGGGTCTCAGATTAGATTTCCTTTTTACAGGTTGTCCCTTCTGATACCTAATCTGCTGATCAGGTTGAGGTCTCTTCAGAAGAACTGGGTTCTTCTGTTGATTCCTCGGCTGATGCTTAATCAGTTGGGGTCCATTTCTGCTTCCTTTCTGATTAGGCACTTGCCTCACTTGCTCAGCAGGTCTCTTTCTGGAATCACCATTCCTTCACCCCTGTTTTTATATACATTTCATGATTATTCCGCATTTCATGGGTTTTCCACCGGGGCCTAACATGAGGGTTCAGTAAGATAATTATCTGATCCAAGCGCCTCAGGATCTCTGATAAACTTCGAGGTTGATTGAAATTTAATCTGAAGCTTCTGAAAGCAGCTCAGGATCATTGTCTCAGTAGACTTTGACTCAGGGCAATCCGTGCTTCTCAGGGCAAAATCATCAGGATAACCTGACCCATCTGACCTCAGTGAAAGAAAAGTTTTAAAAATCACTGAACACGTGTATTCCCCCCATACACGTGTGAGACTCGTTAGCACCGGGACCAACAAGTGGTATCAGAGCAGTGGTTCATTTTGACCACTTGCTTTGGTGGCCATAGTCTATTTTTCTTTGAAAAGACTTTGGTAGTCTCTTGAATAGATCTGTTTTGTCGATATCTTACAAGGCTCTATCATCATGCCTTCTAAGAAACTTCCTATGTTCTCTGTTGAGAGCTATGACCTATGGAGATTGAGAATGCAGGCTCATCTGTATTCAAAACATGAAAGAATGTGGAGAGTGGTTTCTGAAGGACCATTCAAATTTACTGTTGTGAATCCCAGAATCACTGATACTGAGAGGAATGATCCCAGAGATGAATTTCCAAAGTCTGATGATCAACTTACTCCTGATGAGAGAAAGTTAGTCAATCTAGACTACATTGCTAAAGATACTTTGTATAGCACTATTAATGATGGTGTTATGGGGATGATTTCTCACCGTGAAAACCGCAAAAAGAAATATGGGACACACTTTGTTTGTTATGTGTCAAGGCGAGATCATATTAAGGAAAACAAACTTTTCATTTGCTATTGGAAAGTTTGATAGCTTTGAAATGGAAGATAGTGAATCCATTGACAAACTTGAGGTCGATTCACTAAAGCATCATGAATGATCCGAGTGCTCTTGGGAAAAGATACCCAGAGAGAAGTGGTAATCGAAAAATTCTTAGAGGATTATCTAAGAAATGGGATATACATGTTGTGGTGATTGAGAACACCAAAAATATTGATTCCATGCCATATCAACAAGTTTTCTCTGAACTGAAAGCTTATGAGTTTGTGATTGACAAGAAAACTAAGAAATCTGACAGCAAAGATGATTCTTCATCTAGCAAGAATGTGGCTTTCAAAGCCAAAGAGAAATCCGGTAAGTCTAGAGTGTCTGAGAACTCACTTGCAAAAAATCAGGATGAGTAGGAGGATAAGCTAGTACTGATGACAAGGAGGTTTGAAAGACTCAATGGCAGATATGGGAAATATAAGAAATATTATAGGAATCACAGGTACAAGAGAGACTCGTGGTTCGAGGATGATACACCGAGAAAAGAAAGGACCAGAAAGCTGAAGGATCCTCATCCAAGAAGAAGAACTCCAAAACCAAGGAGGAAAGTGATCAGGATGATGATACCAACAGATGCTACAACTGTCAGAAGAAAGGTCACTTTCAATATGACTATCCTGAGCTGATTGCTAAAGAAAGAAAGGAAAGACAAGCCAAGAGAGACAGGAAGATCTCCAGCAAGAAAGCTACGATTGCAGAAGAGGAAGAACACTCTGAAGAAGGTTCCAGTTCCTCAGATGAAATTTTCTCGAACAAAGGCGGTGATGATATATGTCTTATGGGTCATGTAGGAGGTAAATTCTTCTATCTCTCGTTGTTGCTCCTACACAAGCACATGAGTTCTCAAGTTCAGCTATCAGAAACAAAATAACTTTGACTGATGGATTCGTTTGAGAATCTTATGAAGGACTATTCGTGTTACAAGAACTACTCATCGAAACTCAAGAGCGTAACAATGAACCGATCACGAGAATCAAGTGGAAAGACTCTAAAAAATCTTTGAGATCACTTCTCAATTGATGGGAACTCTTGATGAATGGATGTTCGAAAGTACAACTCTCGAGAAAAAAAAGAGAAGGTGATAGAGATCTGAATGGAAAATTAGAGAAATCCACTAAAGAGATTCATCTTATCGTAACCGAGTTCAATGACCTCTTTGAGAAGCATGAAACTCTAAAGAAATGTGAGGATAGTCTTGAGAAGAAAGATAGCTCTATTGAATTCTCGCATCTAAAGTGATAGATGAAATTGAGTTATCAAAGACACGCAACTATAAAAATTTGGATTGGGATACATTCCATGGGAAACCTCACAAGGTCTTTGAATCTTCGCTTCTAGTGGCACCAAGATCTATCTTTTGTTAAACCCGGTGGCATCTAATCTTCTTCTTCAAGAACCGCGAGAGTTTTAGACAAGGGTAAAGGACCTATGGTTTGAGAAAAACTGAAGGTTCAGGGAAGAAAGCCCAAACCTCGGAAAAGGCTAGAAAACCTGAACACTCAGTAGGAAATTTTCAGGCCAGTACTTCAAAGCCTCAGGCTAAGAATACCAACCTAAAGAGATCTGCAATTTTCAGAAGAGAAACAATCAGCAGAGATATTCTCAACTGAAAAGACCAAGTCCTCAGATTACTGAAAGACCCCAATTTCAGTACAGGCAACCTAAACCCCACTTGCCTAAGGGTAAAGGTTTCCTGAACCCAAGTCAGCAGAGACAGAGACCAGTTGCACAAAAGCTAAGGCATTTGAACAAAAGGCCTGAACCCAAGAAGAACTCTAAGGCTCATGTTCATGCTAAGGCTGGCACTCATGCAAAGGATACTGCCAAGGCACCTAGGGTGGTGAATGTGTATGTAGATGTTTATGGGAGACAAATCAGCCACTCTAAAGTAATTAGAGTTGTTAGGCAGATTTGGGTTCCAAAAGGTACAGCTAACCTGGTAGGACCCTACACCAAATGGGTACCTAAGAACTGATCTGTTTTTCAGGTGAAGGAAAAGGGCATTGAGCTGAATGAAAACAACATAGCACTGATGAGTGGAAATGAATTGGCTCATGCTATATGGTATCTGGACAGTGGATGTTCAAGACATATGACAGGATATAAGCAACTAATCACTGACTATGTTGAGAAAAAAAGGCCCTCAAATCACATTTGGAGACAATTCCAAAGGACAAACTGAAGGATATGGAACTCTTGAAGTTGACTCTGTTCATATCCATGGTGTTTCATATGTGTCTGGTCTAAAGCATAACTTGCTTTCTATCAGTCAATTCCGTGACAAAGGATTCAGTGTTGAGTTCTCAAAGAACTTATGTTATGTAAAAGACAATACTTCACATAAAATTTTACTGACTGGTACTAGAAAAGGAAATATGTATCTTGCTGATTGGAGTTCAACCCCTAAAGATACATGTTTGGTTGCAAAAAGTTATACTGATACCAGTTGGTTGTGGTACAAAAGAATGAATCACTTAAACTTCAAAACCCTGAATAAACTTGCAAGATTAGCACTTGTGAGGGGGTTACCCAATGAAGTGTTCAGTAAAGATCATGTATGTGATGCTTGTCAGAAAGAAAAACAAATCAGAGCATCTTTCAAAAGCAAAGTAGATGTTTTCTCGATAGAATACTACAACTGTTACATATGGATCTCTTTGGTCCAAGAAACACTGTGAGCACTAATGGCGTAAAAATACACACTTGTGGTAGTTGATGACTACTCTAGATACACATGGGACATATTCTTACTCAGTAAGAAAGAGACTCGAACAAAATCTGCTTTGAACTAATTGAAAAGGCTCAATCTTGAAAAAGAATCGAGTGTGGTCAAAATCGGATCGGATAAAGGAACCGAAGTTTATCAATCATATCATATCGATTATTGTAAACAAATGGAATAGCTCATGAAACATCACCGCAAGGACCCCACATGAGAATGGTGTTCTACGAAAGAAGAAATAGGACTCTGAAAAGAAACCGCAAGGACAATGATTCTTTGAAGGTGATATTCCTAAGAGATTTTGAAATTTTGAAGTTATCAACACCGCATGCTACTCTCAAAACGGATCCATCTTGACCAAGAACCAAGAAAAAACTCCATATGAGTTGTGGAATGAAAGGATGCCTCTTGTTTCTTTCTTTCGTGTATTTGGTTGCAAGTATTTCATACACAATAATGGTAAAGATCAGTTGAAAACTTTTGATAGCAAAGTTGATGAAGGGATATTCTTAGGATATTCGAAGTCATTAAAGCTTTCGAGTTTACAAAGCGTAGGACTTTATTGTGGAAGAAACACCTCATGTTGTTTTTGATGAATCTACTTGTGTTCGGAAGAAACAAGAACATGACTTCAGAGAACCGATCAAGAGAATCACCGGACTTAGCTTGAAAAAGAATGATAAAACATCCTCTCGAACACGAAAAGAAAGTCGGGTCACTTTCTATGAATGAAGTGAATCGGACTTCGACAAAGAAGTTCGGGATGGAAAAACTCAGGATGGTGAGACTCGGAAGAAAATTCTCCAATGAAGGAAAGCCAACCTGCTAATGAAGTCGACCAATCTAAACATACACCCGATTCGGACTTCGGGTATGTAATGCCGATGAAGATGTGGTCACGGTGAGGTAAACTCGAATCTATCAACCAATGGGGGAACAAATGTCTCGACAATGTTCGAATGGAATTTCCCCGAGGAAGATGATTCTCTTTCTCCTTTTTCATTGTTCCCTGAATTTAATGAACTACCGAACCTAACATTTCGATGTTGAGGATACTCTTGAAGGGGAACATCCAGAGAAAATGGTTGGATAGTCATCCTACAAGTCGATTGTGGGTGATCTATCGGATGGTGTCAAAACAAGAAGGTTCCATGGAGAAAGTGCTTTTGTTCTTTTGTTTCCTATCCGAAAAAAGAACCCATCGAGATTGAAGAAGCTCTACAAGATTCATTTTGGATTCTTCGCTATATGCAAGAAGAGTGAATGGGTTCTCAAGGAATGAAGTTTGGGAGCTAGTGGATAGACTAAGAGGCACAATGTGATTGGAACTAAGTGGGTGTTCAAGAATAAGAGAGATAAAAACAACAACATTGTGAGAAACAAGGCAAGTCTAGTTGCACAAGGTTATTCCCAAGAAGAAGGCTTGGATTATGATGAAACCTTTGAACCTGTTTCAAGACTAGAAGCCATCAGATTATTTCTTGCATATGCTGCCCACATGAAATTCACAGCTATCAGATGGATGTGAAAAGTGCATTTCAGAATGGTGTGCTTAAGGAAGAGGTTTATGTGGAACAACCTCCTGGTTTCAGACAGAATGACCAAGTTTCTGAGTGCTCAGAAAGCCTTGTATGGTCTTAAGCAAGCACCCCGAGCATGGTATGATACCCTTTCTCAGTTTCTTACTGACCATGGTTTTATTAAAGGAACTGTTGATAGGACTCTATTCAGGATAGAAGATGGGAAAGACATCTTACTTGTTCAGATTTATGTAGATGACATCATATTTGGATCTCCAAATCATCAGTTGTGTGAAAAGTTTTCTTCTCTGATGAAAGGAAAGTTTGAGATGTTAATGATGGGGGAGATGAATTTCTTTCTTGGACTTCAGGTGAAACAAACTAAGGAAGGAATTCTCATCAATCAAGCAAAATACACCAGAGATCTGATTGCAAAGTATGGTGTACATAATTGCAATGCAGTTAGAATTCCTACTAACTACAAGATGGATCGTGATCCTGAAGGCAAATCACTAAATCACACTGATTATAGAGGGATCATTGGATCCTTTGCTATATCTCGTGACAAGTAGGCACGATATAACATTTGTTGTTGGGATATGTGCAAGATACCAAGCTAATCCTAAATTTAGTCATATGGAGGCCGCCAAAAAGATTCTCAAATATCTTAAAGGCATTGTGAATAGAGGATTATGGTATCGGTGATGATAACCTTGAATTAAGCGGGTTATTGGGATGTCGATTATGGAGGATGTAGAATTGACAGAAGTCTACCACGGGAACTTGTCAATTTCTTGGAAGTAAAACCGATATCATGGTTTTCAAAGAAACAAACCTCAAAGAGCAACCAAGACTATTTGGGTGAATACATGGTCATTTGCGAGGGAAGCTATTGTGTACATGATTCTTCGCTCGAGACAACAATTGAGGGATTATAAGATTATAGCCAATGAAGTACCTATATTTTATGATAATAATAGTGCAATTGCTATTTCACAAAATCATGTATTGCACACCAGATGTAAGCATGTTGATATCAGACATCACTTCATTAGAGATCATGTTGAGAAGAAAGACATCGAGAATGGAGAAAATTCATCTTCGATAAAGAGAGCCGATATCTTGACTAAACCTTTGGTTTGAATCAAGATTTCAGAACTATCGATTGAATTAGGTATGATAGATCCAGGTGAATAAAGCAAATTTGAAAAATTGAAGGTTTTCAGATGCATGAAGTTTTCTCAGGTTTTTACTGAAAAACTCAGGATAAAATTGAGAGTAGTGAACACTGAGTCTTGGGAAACTCAGTTATCCTGAAGATCAGTACTCAGTATTATACTGACATTTTTATCAAGGTCAAACCTCAGTAAGACTGATGGAGAAAATTAGTGTGAAGAAGTATTGACTCATGCAACACATTTATTGTCTAACTGAATCTCAGTAATCATTAGCAATAAATGACAAAACACCTGAAGGAATATTTGGGCGGGACCTTTGAAATACACGAGGAAAGTCAATGGTCTGCAAAAACAGTAATTAAATGCACTGTTCATTAATCACCAATAGGGATAAATTGGCGGCTTAGTATTTGCGAAATCATCCTTTCATATACCCGATTTAGTCGGTTTTTAATCTCAACCGTCGATTTCTTCATCTACTCGATTTTTCATAAATCAAAATCCTATATCCATTGAAAAATTTCCTTCAAAGCCCTATTCCAAAAATCCTTCATCTTCACAAACACTCTGCTTCAAAACTCTCGATTGCCCAGAAATTTTCACCTATCTCAAAACCCTTCACCAGAAATTCTCCAAAAATGACATTTTCTGTATACGACAAACTCGCCATTTCCAATAAACCTTGGTACGAATATGTCGTTTCTCTAGAAAGCTCGTCCAATGTAACTCACGGGGAGGAAGCGTTGCATATGATTCGTTTGGCAAAGCTTACATGCCTAGTCGCGAATCAACCAGAGGCCGAATATGCGAAAGAGGTAATTGAGTTTATCTCTAATTTGAAGTTAGATGATGAGAATTGCATAGAATCCCAGATTACAGTCTCGCATTTGGAGCATGGTTCGAAATATGTGGATTTTGTTAGGGAATTATATATTATTCCTAAGAATCTAAATGTCATATATGAGTTCAGTGATAGAGGCGAAGACCCTACGGTATACATGATGGGTAGGGAACAAGAATATTTGGATAAAATTACTGAGCATCCAGTAAAGTTTGAAGCTACTCTGAATAAGAGGCATTTGAAGCCTAAATATCGAGTATTGTTGGATATTGTAAGCAAATGCATCATGAGTAGATCTGGTAGCTTCGAATAGATAAGCACGCCTAAGTTAAGGCTAATGGCGGCTATTGAAGATTCATCTTCCACGGCATTCAACTGGCTGCACTATTTGATCAAAGTGGTGAGTGATCAAGCCAAACAAATTCAGAAGGTGAATGGCTCTGTAGTTATCAAAGGAAAGATTCTACATGCAACCAAGATTGCATTTATCTTAGAAATGTGCAGAGAAGAGGAGGACATCTTTGCCAATTCCACTTCCTTTCCAAAGTCAAAAATCATGTTCAAACCACCAACAAAGAAGACTTTGAGAGGAAAGAAAGAGAAAAACTCTGAGTCTCAGGAGGAGACTGCTGAAGAAGAAACTGCTGAAGAAGTCGGACAAGCCAGGGGGAAAGCCCTGATGCAAGTTAAAAGAGAGAAAGGAGAAAAACTGAAGAAGAAAGCACTGGCTCCTCAGAAGCGCAGAAGGCTTAAATCTATTGCTGAGGAGGAGGTCAGTGAAACTGAAGAAACTCAACCTGAAGGCCAGCAAAGGTTAAAATCTCCACTTCAGGTTCTTGCTCAGGTTGTGACAAATGTGCAAGAGCAAGAAACTGAGGAACATGTTTTCTCTGAGGTACTCGAAACTTCTCTGAGCTCAGATAAAATTTCTCAGGAAATCTTCAAGGGACCTCAGATTCCTACTGAAGAGAGACCTGTTCAGACTTAAGATCAGTCTGAACCTCAGGAATTGCTGAACTTGGATGTGCTTCTAAATGAACCATTTCTTGATCCATCGCCATTTTTAACTCATACAATCCGATCCCTCGTCCCGAGAGCCCAAAGTTGAAGAAGGGAGGATAGAAGAAACCGAATGGCGAAGCAGGGGTAACAGTTCATCCCGGACAGATACCACTGAAGCTTAATGCATATCCGACCTTGGGATCTCTTCTTCACTTCGAAACCACGGTCTACATCCGAATCGAGACTCTTAGGAGATTTGAATATAGCCTCCTTGAGAGGAGAAGATTGGTGGAATGCTGAGACTGCTATTTTGACAGAGTTCTCTGGGTTCAGGAAGACCAAGCTCAGAATGAAAATTGCTGACTTTGATGAGCTAGTAAAGAGAAAGGTGGCTGAGAAAAGGAAAGCTGATGTTGATGCCTCCAGTTCTATGAATCCAGAGGATCAAGATAAAGAGGGTGACAAACAAGATGATCTTTGAAAAAACAATCGGGGGGAGAAGGAACCTCAGACCGATGCTGAGAAAAAAAAGAGATCGAAAAGTCGATGGAGAAGGACAACGATCTTTGATAGACTGATATCACACATCCTCAGACAGAAGTTAGCACTCTTCGGGTACCTTTTGGCACTATTATACATTATGCCAAAGCTACTGAAGTTCATATCTTTAAATCTGTTATGTATGATATGCGATCGAGGCTCGATTGGAGCAACGACTTTTCGATTGGAGCAACAATTGGAGACAATTGTTTTGCCTCCAGAAATTGATTTTAGTCCTATTCTGGATAAATTAGAGAAGGTGGTGCCAATGGTGGAGAAAGTGACTCAAATTGAAGAAACCTTGGCAAGACAATCTCAAAAGCTAGAAAATCTGAGTTCATCTTCAGACATGCTGCAACTATAAACAACTCTTGCAGATAAAATGACTACTTTGGAAGGAAAGATTGATGTAGTCAAAACTGAGCTCAATGCAGAGATGAAGTAGATGTATCAAGAAAGAACTGCCTATCTTGAAGCCAAGCTGGTTGAGAAGAATGATCTGATGATCAAAACAACTGTTGAGGAAATGGGCTCTATGCTCATGACCAAGATGACAGAGATGATGCATGATGTCTTCTCAAATCAGTTTGCACCTCTTTCAGATGAGTTCTCAATGGCTAAGAATTACATGAGAAGGCTAGAGGATGAGCATGATCAGTTGGCAGGGAAAGTGCGAAGTATAAGCAAAGAGCAATACCATATAGATACTGCACTGACTCAACTACTCCCAAGGTATGGTGCCAAAAAGGGGAAAAGGCCTGGTGGCAAATTAAGTGAGTTGTTGGCACAAACCTTGGAGAGAAAGGCTCAGAAAGAAGCTGAAAGAAAGAAAATTGACGATGCCTTAAAAGAAGTTGAAACCACTGAGAAGCTAAAATTCAAAGAAGCTGAGAAACCTATCTTCACTCAGACAAATGATCAAACCGTTCAGGAAGTCATTTCTGAGAAACTGAGTGATAGAAGGATGATTGAGACAAGCAAAGCCAGTGAAGATCAAGTCAGACCTGAAAAGAGAAAGGCTGTTGCATTTGTGGAGCAAGAAAAGAAGAAAAGAGCTAAAGCTTCTAAGCCTACTAAGAGGAAATTGATAATGGATTTTGAAGAATCTGGGGAAGAAACTGAAATTCAGAAAGAAGTCTTCAATACCAAGAAAACTCTGAAAACCCTTCAAATCGAAAAAGAGAAGAAGACTGCTACTTCTGTGTCAGGTGTTCCTTTGATCAGGAAGAAGAAAGAAGAAGAGCAGAAAAGAAGAAATGGTTTTAAAAAGTTTTTGAGCAAAAGGAGGGGTACAGAAAAAACTCAGAAATGGCCGCACATTGACAAGTGGATGCCTATTCAGTTCAATGATGCATGGGAGGAGATCAAGAGAACCTTCTAGTTCTATTATGAGATTCTGAGAGAATGGAGGGGGAGCAGCTCGGATATGAATGAAGCCTTCATTGAATACTTACAGATATTCTATCCTAAGTACCTGCAAAGTTGGCTCAACTTGGCAGATGAAGGAAATACTCAGATAGTAGCCCCTGGTCCATACACTTACCCAGCTCCTAGATTTGAGAATGGCTATGTGAATGAAACAGCCATTTCTCAGGAAATAGCCCAGTATGTCATCCAGCTAGGCCTAACAGGAAACAACCCTGAAATCGTCAAGGCAAGAGATGAACTGAAGAAGAGATACTATGGGATGTTCAACCTGGAAGTGTCAGAGGATGAAGTGGAAGAAGACTGAAGACTTTGTACTTCTGTTTTTGTTTTTGATTTTCATTGTAATCTATAACTCTTATCCTACATCAATGAAAATTTTATCTTTATGCTCAAAGATAATATCTCATTATCTTTTTACATGTCTTTTATGTTTGATATGCCTTATGTTTTGAAATTGTTGGGAGAAATACCATTTTGGTTGTAATAGATAAACTGAAACCTGAGGATAGGTTAGGTTTTCTTAAATGTAACAAGATGGTTTTGGCATCATCAAAAAGGGGGAAATTGTTGGGAGATGAATTTAATAAAGAAGTTTTGATTAGATCCCAAAATCCCTGAGTATGACATGTTTAGGATAATCTTGATAGACTGAGTCAGGTTTCAGTATAGATTGTTCAGGAAGTTATCTGCACCATGTATAGTCAGCAGATATAGATCAGGTTAGATTCAAACATCGAAGACTCAAGAATAATCAAGACATCAAGACTCAAGATATCACTAAAGACATCAAGACTCAAGATGTCCATAAAGACATCAAGACTCGATAGTAAATCAAGACATCAAGACTCAAGATGTCACTTAAGACATCAAGACTCAAGATATGTTACGGAAGACATCAAGACTCAAGATGTCATCGAAAACATGAAGACTCGAAGATATCAAGACCCAAGAAGTCTATCAAGACTCAAGAAGATATCGAATACTCAGTATAACCTGAATGTTCAGAGGCACTGAATAATATCTATCTGAAGACTACAAAACTGAGAATAACGCAAATATTCAGAAAAGTAGATATTGCCAAAAACATTCATATGTAGACAAAAGGAACTAAGTCTAAGTGTTGTTTAAGGTTATCTCATTCAGATAGATTGACCAAAAAGAGCCATTTTGTTTGTCTACATTCACTGAAGACAAGAACCAATCAGAGGAAGACAACATTGTACTTTCATCGATTAATCGAAAAGCGGACGGGACCTTGAATCATGTCAGTAGTACTATGTTCCAGACTGCAAAAATTGGTGATTGGCTACATGACTGCATATTTCCTAAAACATGCAAGGGAGTGTTCAAACCCTAAATATAGTCGTTCATCAAACACCATAAGAGGAAACTCATGAAGCTATCTCCTCCAACGGATAGTTTTTCAAGAGTAACCTTGGTGAAGTTGCCTATAAATACTAGTGACCCTTTACATTGAGAGGTCACGGGAAATTTCAAAGCAACTCAAGAGCTCATTCGTATTATTGCAAATTGAAGCACTCGAAAAACCTAGAATTTCCCAAGTGTTTCATATTGAAGAGAGCTCACTATTCTAAGCCTAGAGTGATAGATATATCCAAAGTTTTGAATTGATATCCTAGCCTTTGCATTAGTTCTTATTGTAAAGGATATCTCACCCTAGTTGGAAACCAACCCAAAACCCAAACCCTTTGTTAAGGTAGTTTGTGTGTGTTTTGTTGGTGAGTTGGAGTTGTAAAGAGTTAGTAAGCTATAGTGAGTTAGCCAGAAAACTCTAGAGAAGAAGTTAGTAAGCTACTTGTGGTGTCTGAACACTTGTGTGTGTGTTTGAGTTAGTAAGCTGCAGTGAGTCAGCCAGAAAACCCAAGGTAGAAAAGCGAGTAAGCTACAGTGAGTTAGCCAGAAAGCTTTAGGAAGTGGTTAAGGAATTTCTCTGAAGATCAGAGAGAGTGGACGTAGGAGCTTAGGTCTCTGAACCACTATAATTCTTTGTGTTGTTTTTGCTTCACATCTTTGCATTATTATCTGTTGCATGTTTTTCACTGAAAGCATTGTTCACTGATATTCAGTTGGAACAAATCCACTGAACTTGCATCAATTGATCACAGCCTTAATTACTGTTTTATTTAAGGGAAGATTTTCAGCAAAGCTAAAACGAGTATAAACTTAGGTCCAATCATTATGTACACTTGAGTAGCTAGAACAGATAGTTACCAAACTGAACTAACTCTACTGAGGTTTCAGTAAGATAATTATCTGATCCAAGCGCCTCAGGATCTCTGATAAACTTAGGTTCAGTTGGGCTAATCTGAAGCTTAAAAAAGACTTTTCGGGATCATTGTCTCAGTAGACTTTGACTCAAGGCAATCCGTGCTTCTCAGGGAAAAATCATCAGGATAACCTGACCCATCTGACCTCAGTGAAAGAAAAGTTTTAAAAATCACTGAACACGTGTATTCCCCCCATCCATATACGTGTGAGACTCGTTAGCACCGGGACCAACAGTATTATAATAGGAAAACGGACACCCGAGTCAAAAGTTATGGCCAAAACAATTTTCACCATCCAATGGCCAAAACCCCAATCGTCGTTTCAAGATCCTCCATCCGACATCGCCCATCCTTGCGATCAAAATTAAAACAAGAACAAGCAAAACCCTACTACAGTGATCTATGAAAAAAAATGTCCATACTACCCACACATATTATCTGGTGGGAAAAATTATTACAACATCTCACAAGGGTTGCGATAGAGATAAATCTTATAATATTATCCGGTGGGACATTATTAGAGGGACGACAAATCAGTATGACATGTAGATAACTTCAAGACGTTTCCGAAACTGTATTATAATAGGAAAAAGGACACCCGAGTCAAAAGTTATGGCCAAAACAGTTTTCGCCATCCAATGGCCAAAACCCCAATCGCAGTTTCCAAATCCTCCATCCGACATCTCCCAATCCTTGCGATCAAAATTACACAAGAACAAGCAAAACCCTACTACAGTTATCTATGAAAAAAAAAGAACTATTCTACCCACACATATTATCTGGTGGGAAAAACGATTACAACATCACACAAGGGTTGCAATAGAGAAAAATATTATAATATTTTCCGATGGGACAGTTTTAGAAGGACGGCGAAGCTGTGAGACATGTAGATAACTTCAAGATGTTTCCGAACGGTATTATAATAGGAAAACGAACACCCGGGTCAAAAGTTATGGCCAAAACAATTTTCACCATCCAATGGCAAAAACCTCAATCGCCGTTTCCAGATCCTCCATCCGACATCGCCCATCCTTGCGATCAAAATTACAACAAGAACAAGGAAAACCCTACTATAGTGATCTATGAAAAAAAAACACATATACTACCCACACATATTATCTGGTGGGAAAAACGAATACAACATCACACAAGGGTTGCAATAGAGAAAAATATTATAATTTTATCTGGTGGGATAGTTTTAGAGGGATGACTAAGTTGTGACACATGTAGATAACTTCATGACATTTCCGAAACGGTATTATAATAGGAAAACGGACACCCGAGTTAAAAGTTATGGCCAAAAAGTTTTCACCATCCAATGGACAAAACCCCCAATCGCCGTTTCCAGATCCTCCATCCGACATCGCCCATCCTTGTGATCAAAATTACAACAAAAACAAGCAAAACCCTACTACAGTGATCTATGAAAAAAAATACCTATACTACCCGCTCATGTTATTTGGTGGTAAAATGATTACAACATCACTCAAGGGTTGCGATAGAGAAAAATAATATAATAATATCCATTGGGACAATTTTAGAGGGACGGCGAAGATTTGAACATGTAGATAACTTCAAGACATTTCCTAAATGATATTATAATAGGAAAACGGACACCCGAGTCAAAAGTTATGACCAAAACAATTTTCACCATCCAATGGCCAAAACCCAAATCGCCGTTTCCAGATCCTCCATCCGACATCACCCATCCTTGTGATAAAAATTACAACAAGAACAAGCAAAACCCTACTACAGTGATTTATAAAAAAAAATGTCCATACTACCCACACATATTATCTGGTTGGAAAACCGATTACAACTTCACACAAGGGTTGCGATAGCGAAAAATATTATAATATTGTCCGGTGGGACATTATTAGAGGGACGGTGATGCTGTTAGACATGTAGATAACTTCAAGACGTTTTTTGAAATGGTATTATAATAGAAAAATGAACACCCGAGTCAAAAGATATGGCCAAAATAATTTTCACCATCCAATGGATAAAACCCCGATCGCCGTTTCCAGATCCTCCATACGACATCGCCCATCCTTGCGATCAAAATTACAACAAGAACAAGTCAAACCCTACTACAGTGATCTATGAAAAAAAAACGCCTATACTAGATCCTCCATCCAACGTCGCCCATCCTTGCGATCAAAATTACAATAAGAACAAGCAAAACCCTACTACAGTGATCTATGAAAAAAAACGCCCATACTACCCACACATATTATCCGGTGGGAAAAACGATTACAACATCACACAAGGGTTGCAATAGAGGAAAATATTATAATATTATCTAGTGGGACAGTTTTAGAGGGACGGCGATGCTGTGAGACATGTAGATAACTTCATGACGTTTCCGAAATGGTATTATAATAGGAAAACGGACACCCGAGTCAAAAGTTATGGCCAAAACAGTTTCACATTCCAATGGCCAAAACCCCAATCGTTGTTTCCAAATCCTCCATCGGACATCGCCCATCCTTGCGATCAAAATTACAACAAGAACAAGTAAAACCCTACTACAGTGATCTATGAAAAAAATGTCAATACTACCCACACATATTATCCGGTGGGAAAAACGATTACAACATCACACAAGGGTTGCGATAGAGAAAAATATTATAATATTATCTGGTGGGATAGTTTTAGAGGGACGGTGATGCTATGAGACATGTAGATAACTTCAAGACGTTTCCGAAATGGTATTATAATAGGAAAACGGACACCCGAGTCAAAAGTTATGGCCAAAACAATTTTCACATTCTAATGGCCAAAACCCCAATCGCCGTTTCCAGATCCTCCATCCGACATCGCCCATCCTTGTGATCAAAATTACAACAAGAACAAGCAAAACCCTACTATAGTGATCTATGAAAAAAAACACTCTCTATACTACCCACACATATTATCCGGTGGGATAAACGATTACAACATCACACAAGGGTTACGACAGAGAAAAATATTATAATATTATCCGGTTAGTTTTAGAGGGACGGCGCAGCTGTGAACATGTAGATAACTTCAAGACATTTCCAAAATGGTATTATAATAGAAAAACGGACACCTTAGTCAAAAGTTATGACAAAAACAGATTTCACCATCCAATGGCCAAAACCCCAATCGCCGTCCCTCTAAAACAAGAACAAGCAAAACACTACTACAGTGATCTATGAAAAAAAATACCCATACTACCCACACATATTATGTGGTGTGAAAAACAATTACAACATCACACAAGGGTTGCGACAGACAAAAATATTTTAATTTTATCTAGTGGGACATTTTTAGAGGAACGACGAAGCTTTGAACATGTAGATAACTTCAAGACATTTCCGAAACGGTATTATAATAGGAAAACGGACACCACAGTCAAAAGTTATGACCAAAACAATTTTCTCCATCCAATGGCCAAAACCCCAATCGTCGTTTCTAGATCCTCCATTCAGCATCGGTCATCCTTGAGATCAAAATTACAACAAGAACAAACAAAACCCTTACTATAGTGATCTATTAAAAAAAATGCCCATACTACCCACACATATTATCAGGTGGGAAAAACGATTACAACATCACACAAGGGTTGCGATAGAGAAAAATATTATAATATTATCCGCTGGGATAGTTTTGGAGGGACGGCAAAGCTGTGAGACATGTAGATAACTTCAAGACGTTTCCGAAACGGTATTATAATAGGAAAATGGACACACGAGTCAAAAGTTATGGCCAAAACAGTTTTCACAATCCAATGGCCAAAACCCCAATCGCCATTTCCAGATCCTCCATCCGACATCGCCCATCCTTGCAATCAAAATTACAACAAGAACAAGCAAAACCCTACTACAGTGATCTATGAAAAAAAATGTCCATACTACCCACACATATTATCTGGTGGGAAAAACAATTACAACATCACACAAGGGTTGCGAAAGAGATAAATATTATAATATTATCCGGTGGGACATTATTAGAGGGACGACAAAGCTGTATGACATGTAGATAACTTCAAGACATTTCCGAAATGGTATTATAATAGGAAAATGGACACCCGAGTCAAAAGTAATGGCCAAAATAGTTTTTGTCATCTAATGGACAAAACCCCAATCGCCGTTTCCAGATCCTCCATCCGACATCGCCCATCCTTGCGATCAAAATTACATCAAGAACAAGCAAAACCCTACTACAGTTATCTATGAAAAAAAAAGACCTATTCTACCCACACATATTATCTGGTGGGAAAAACGATTACAACATCACACAAGGGTTGCGATAGAGAAAAATGTTATAATATTTTCCGGTGGGACAGTTTTAGAGGGACGGCGAAGCTGTGAGACATGTAGATAACTTCAAGACGTTTCCGAACGGTATTATAATAGGAAAACGAACACCCGGGTCAAAAGTTATGGCCAAAATAATTTTCACCATCCAATGGCAAAAACCCCAATCGCCGTTTCCAGATCCTCCATCCGACATCGCCCATCCTTGCGATCAAAATTACAACAAGAACAAGGAAAACCCTACTATAGTGATCTATGAAAAAAAAACACCTATACTACCCACACATATTATCTGGTGGGAAAAATGATTACAACATCCAACAAGGGTTGCGATAAAGAAAAATATTATAATATTATCTGGTGGGACAGTTTTAGAGGGACGGCGAAGGTGTGACACATGTAGATAACTTCATGACATTTCTGAAATGGTATTATATTAGGAAAACGGACACCCGAATCAAAAGTTATGTTCAGAACAGTTTTCACCATCCAATGGACAAAACCCTAATCGCCGTTTTCTAGATCCGCCATCCGACATCGCCCATCCTTGCGATCAAAATTACAACAAGAACAAGTAAAACCCTACTACAGTGATCTATGAAAAAAATGCTCATACTACCTACACATATTATCTGGTGGGAAAAACGATTACAACATCACACAAGGGTTGCGACAGAGAAAAATATTATAATATTATCTAGTGGGATAGTTTTAGAGGGACGGCAAAGCTGTGAACATGTAGATAACTTCAAGACGTTTTCGAAACGGTATTATAATAGAAAAACGGACACCTTAATCAAAAGTTATGACCAAAACAGTTTTCACCATCTAATGGCCAAAACCCCAATCGCCGTTTCCACATCCTCCATCCGACATCGTCCATCCTTGCGATCAAAATTACAAAAAGAACAAGCAAAACCCTGCTACAGTGATCTATGAAAAAAAAAACACCTATACTACCCACACATATTATCTGGTGGGAAAAACGATTACAACATCACACAAGGGTTGCGATAGAGAAAAATATTATAATATTATCTGGTGGGACAGTTTTAGAGGGACGGGGAAGGTGTGAGACATGTAGATAACTTCAAGACGTTTCCGAAAAGGTATTATAATTGGAAAACGGACACCCGAGTCAAAAGTTATGATCAAAACAGTTTTCACCATCCAATGACAAAACCCAATCGTTGTTTCCAGATCCTCTATCCGACATCGCCCATCCTAGATTGGGGGGATTTGAATTTGAAAGAAGTGATTTGATTCAAATATCACTGGTTGTTTTGCTAAGGGGTATTATTGTCTTTCAAATGTCATTTTGTAGTTTTTAGTAATGTATAAATAGTGTTTGTAGTTTTTAGAATTAGTGTGTAGAATTGTGTAGTTTTTAGTAATTTTCCCTCTTTTTCCATTTACAATATATACATTGTTGGCTAAATTCTTTTAACATATATACATTAAAATATTACACAATGTTAATGCAAATTATCTTTTACCTTATAAATAAGATTTTACGTTCTATATCATTGAATATTTTTATAAACATTCTTTACGCAAATGGATTTAAAAGTGTATATGTGTTTTTTTACTATGTAGTTATAATAATCAGTGTTTTCAAAAACGGTTGAACCGATTGTTTTCGGTTGAAGCAAGGGTCTAAAAACCGTGAACCGCTCAATGTCTTAAGCCGAGGTTGGGGTCCAATTACTCCTTAAAAAAACGGTTAATTCTATTTTATTATTTTTATTATTTATTAAATCACTTTTTTTTTATTATTTTTTTTCTAAACCTCTCTATATAATGTTATTGTTTTTTATCTCAATATCATTTTCTCTCAAATAAATTCATTCACACATTAAAGTCATTAATTTCATTTAATCTCTTTTATCGTCGTCACATATTGTGTGAATTAATCTACAATTTCCTTATTCCAAAGATCTCTGGGTTTCCAAACTCTATTGTATTTATTTTAATATAAGATTTATAAGTTATAAATTAGTATAATTTTAATATTTTATGAATAAATATTTATTTTTTAATGTAACATACAAAATATAAAAAGAAATATGCATAAATCAATTTAACAGTTGAACTGTCGGCTCAATCGGCCAGTCCCAATTGGATTGGGCAACCCGATACTAGACCGGGTTTGATCACGGTTTGGTTCGGTTATGAAAACACTGATAATATTATGTGATATAATTTTACAATTTTTATTAAGTAAATATTAATAATATAAATATATAAATATATTGAATATTTTCATTTAAGTTCCATGTAACATACGAGTTCTATACTAGTTCTTTATATAGACAAATACGAATACAAGGGGTCTAAAATTATTTTCTGCATTGTGCCCAATAAATCTTAAGACCGAGGTTGCCTTTAAGTATTACGATTAATATTTTTTTGTAACATCATTCACGAAATACACATATAAATTGTAAAAGAAATAAAAAAGACAGAAAAATAAAATAATAAAAAAAGACAATAAAAAAGAAGAAATTTTTAAAAAAAAAAAAAAAAAAAAAAGGTACTGGGTTCAATGTAAACAACTTGTATCATTTAGTATAACAAGTTACATTTTTTTCAATATAACAAGTTGCATAATTCAGTAAAACATGTTGTGTAGTTCTAAAATGCACTATAAGTGCATAATGCACCCGGATGCACATAAGACTCATTCTTAATAAATACATTAAATGGTCAAATAATTAAAATTAATAATAAATATTTTTGGCTCAAATAAATTTAGAATTATTATTTGGCTCAAGGAAAAAAAAAAAAAGAAAGCCCCAGAAAAGGAGAAACAATCGAATACATTCAATGGTAAAATAATTAAAACTAATAATAACATTTTTGGCTCAAATAAATTTAGAACGACAAAGTCTTATATGAAAATTTTCAAATGTGTCAATTTCCTTATTTTGACTTGGTCAAAACAATTCGTTGTCTGCTTGGAATTGAACCCAAGTCTTCCTCATTTGACTTGGTCAAAAAAGAATAAATTTAGAACGACAAAGTTTTATATGAAAATTTTCAAATGTGTCAATTTCCTTATTTTGACTTGGACAAAAAAAAAAAATTGTACCTGTAGAGATTCGAACACAGGTCGCTTGGGCATAAAATGGGTTCACTTACCGCTATACTAAAGCGAGGAAATGTAATGAATTTGAATCGGCTTAAATATAACGTCGATGATTAAGTGCATGTTATACTTTTGATAAATTCATTGTTCTTTTCTCTTTTTGTGTGTCACTTCTTCTCCTCTCGTGATATCATTAGGTTTCTTCAGGTAAGTTTTTTTAACTTTTCAGTGTTCATGGTAGATTCTTCAATTGTTGATTCATCAATTCAATAATTTATCATTGTGTTCTGATTTTTCGCAAACTTATGTATCTGCATACCATATATGATAAAATTAAACGGTCAAAATATTTGCATATTTTTAGTTCTTTTGTTGGTAATTTGATATGGCTTTGATGATAAGTTGTTTATTCGATCTTTAATACTAAACATATGAAAAAAGTTGTTGTAAAATATTGTTCGAGATTTTACGGGTCAGAGGATGTGTTACAGTCTCTGGGAAAATACTCTTATCAAAAAAAATCTTCATTATGTCTCTGCATTTCCCATTTGCCTATGTTTATCTATAATTTTTGCTTATTTGTGAATAACTTTTATTCTAGTTTCAATCTTCCTTAATATTAATCAATTAAATTACGTACTTTAAAAGTCTGACTCCAGACTAGATTAATTTTAAATGCTTAAATTTATAGTTGTGGTTCAAGTTTAGATTCCCCCATAATTAAGCCATGGTGTTGGTCCCGGTGCAAACGAGTCTCACACGTGTATGGGGGAATACACGCGTTCATTGATTTTTAAAACTTTTTCTTCACTGAGGTCAGATGGGTAAGGTTGTCCTGAGAATTTTGCCCTGAGAAGCACAAATCGCCCTAAGTCAAAGTCTACTGAGACAATGATCCTGAGTAACTTTCAGAAGCTTCATATTAGCCCAACTAATCCTGAGTTTTATCAGAGATCCTGAGAAGCTTGGATCAGATAATTATCTTACTGAATACTCAGTAGAGTTAGTTCAGTTTGGTAACTATTTGTTCTAGCTAATCAAGAGTGCGGAATGGTTGGCCCTAAGTTTATACTCGTTTTAGCTTGCTGAAAATCTTCTTCCTTTAATAAAACAGTGGTTAAGGTTGTGGTCAATTTGATGCAAGTTCAATGGATTGGTTCCAACTGAGTATCAGTAAAATCAGCTTTCAGTGAAAATCATGCAACAGATATAATGCAGTACAGAAAGCAAATAACACAACAATTATAGTGGTTCAGAGACTCAAGCTCCTACGTCCACTCTCTCTGATCTTCAGAGAAATTCCTTAACTCACTTCCTAAAGCTTTCAGGCTGACTCACTCTGACTTACTCACTTTTCTACCTTGAGTTTTATCGGGTGACTCACAAAGGTCTTTATTCCAGCTTTACTAACTCAAACACACACAAGTTTTCAGACTACCACAAGTAGCTTACTAACTTCTCCTCTAGAGTTTTCTGGCTGACTAACCTGCAGCTTACTCACTCTTTACAACTCTAACTCACCAACAAATCACACACACTCAAACTACCTTATCAAAGGGTTTGGGTTTGGGTTGGTTTCCAACTAGGGTGAAATATCATTTACAATAAGATCAAATTCAAAGGCTAGGATATCTCTACTAAGCTTTGGATATATCTATCAAATCTAGGCTTAGTGTAATGAGCTCTCTCCAATGTGAAACACTTGGGAAATTCTAGGTTTTTCGAGTGCTTCAATTTGCAATAATACGAATGAGCTCTTGAGTTGCTTGAAATTTCCCGTAACCTCTCTATGGTGAAGGTCACTGGTATTTATAGGCAACTTCTCCAAAGGTCACTCTTGAAAAACTATCCGTTGGAAGAGATAGCATCAAGGGTTTCCTCTTCTGGTTATTGATGAACGGCTATTTTTAGGGTTTGAACACTCTCTTGCATGTTTTAGGCAATATGCAACCTTGTAGCCAATCACCAATCTTTGTAGTCTGTAACATAGTACTACTGACAAAATTCAGGGTCCTGTCGCTTTTCAAAGGTCGATCGAAAGTGCATACCAACCTCCAATGTTTGTCTTCCTCTGATTGGTTCTTATCTTCAGTGAATGTAGACAAACAAAATGGCTCTTTTAGGTCAATCTCTCTGAATGAGACAACCTTAAACAACACTTAGACTTAGTTCCTTTTGTCTGCTCTTGAATGTTTTGGGTAATATCTATTATTCTGAAAATGTGTGTTTTCCTCAGTTTTGTATGTATTCAGATAGATATTTCTTCAGTGCCTATGAACATTGTGTCTTTCTTGAGTCTTGATAACTCTTAAAACGAGTCTTCTTGAGTTCTTGATTCATTCGGTCATTCGAAGTCTATCGAGTTCTTGATAACCGGTATCTTCTGAGTCTTCAATTCTACCTGAGTCTTCAGTAACTTCAAAATTCCCTGATCTATATCTGCTGACTATACATTGTGCATATATCTTCCTGAACAATTCTAAACTTAAACCTAACTCAGACTATCAAGATTATCCTGAACATGTCATACTCAGGGGTTTTGGGATCTAATCAAAACTTTTTTATTAAATTCATCTCCCAACAATTTACCCCTTTTTGATGATGCCAAAACCATCTTTTTACATTTGAGAAAACCTAACCTATACTCAGGTTTCAGTTTATCTATTACAATCCAAAATGGAAATTCTCCCAACAATTTTCAAACAAACTGGCATATCAAATAATTAAAGACATGTAAGAAGATAATGAGATATTATCTTTGAGCATAAAAGATAAACTTTCATTGATCAGTAGATAGTCATTACAGCTTACAATGAAAAACAAAAAAAAACATTCAGAAGTACAAAGTCTTCAGTCTTCTTCCACCTCATCCTCTGGGACTTCAAGGTTGAACATCCCATAGTAACTCTTCTTCAGTTCATCTCTTGCCTTGATAATTTCTGGGTTGTTTCCGGTTAAGCCTAGCTGAAGAGCATACTGAGCAATTTCCTGAGAGATGGCTACTTCATTCACATAGCCATTCTCAAATCTAGGAGCTGGGTACATGTATGGTCCTGGAGCTACAATCTGAGTATTACCTTCATCTGCCAGGTTGATCCACTTCTGCAGATACTCAGGATAAAATGTCAGCAGATACTCAATGAATGCTTCATTTTTATCTGAGTTGCTCCCCCTCCATTCCCTCAGAATTTCATAATAGAGCCAGAAGGTTCTCTTGATTTTTTCTCATGCATCATTGATCTGTAAAGGCATCCACTTATCAATGTGCGGGCCCTTCTGAGTCTTCTCAGTACCTCTCCTTTTTCCAATGAACTTTTTGAAACCACCCCTTCTTTTCTGCTCTTCTTCCTTCTTCTTTCTGATCAGTGGAGCACTTGAGACCGAAGCAGCAGTTCTCTTCTCTTTTTCAATCTGCAGGGCTCTCAGAGTTTTCTTGGTGTCGAAGGTTTCTTTCTGAGCTTCAAATTCTTCTTTTTCTAGTTCTTCCTCGGATTCTTCAAACTCCATAATCAGTTTCCTCTTAGTAGGCTTTGTTACTTTTGCTCTTTTCTTCTTTTCTTGCTCAACAAAAGCTACAGCCTTTCGCTTTTCAGGTCTAACTTGGGTTTCACCAGCTTTGCTTGTTTCAATTCTCCTTCTTTCAGTCATTTTCTCTTCAATAATTTCCTGAGTTGTTTGTTATGATGTCTGAGTATGGCCAGGTTCTTCAGCTTCTCTGAACTTCAATTTTTCAGTTGCCTCAATCTCACTCAGAGCATCAAGAATCTTCTTTGCATCAGCTTCTTCTCTGGCTTTCTTCTCCAAGGTCTATGCCAACAACTTATCCAATTGACATTTTGATCTCGGTCTTTCCCCCTTTTTGGCATCATACCTTGGGAGAAGTTGGGTTAATGCATTATCCATGTGGTATTGTTCCTTGCCCAAGCTGCGCACTTCCCCAGCCAACTGATCATGCTCATCTTCTAGCCTCATCATGTAGTTCTTGGCCATTGAGAATTCTTCTGAAAGCGGAGCAAACTGTTTTGAGAAGACATCATGCATCATGTCTGTCATCTTGGTCATGAGCAGGGAGCCCATTTCCTCAACAGCTGTCTTGATCATCTGATCATTCTTCTCAACCAGTTTAGCTTCAAGATAAGCAATTCTGTCTTGGTACATTTTCTCCATATCTGAATTGAGTTCTGTCCTGACACCCTCAATTTTTCCTTCCAGAACAGTCATCTTATCCGAGAGAGTTGTTTGCATTTGCAGCATATCAGATGATGAACTCAGATTGTCCAACTTTTGAGTTTGACCAGCCAGTGTTACTTCCATTTGAGTCATCTTTTCCACCATTGGCTCTATCTTCTTTAGTTCATCCAGGATTGGGGTTAGATCAACCACTGGAGCTTGAACAACTGGTCTCAACTGAGTTGAATGCTCCAATTTAGCCTCAGTCTGCATACCATAAACAACAGATTTAAAGATAGGTACTTCAGTAACTTTGGCATAATTTACAATAGTGCCAAAATGTACCTGAAGAGTGCTAACTTCAGTCTGAGGTTGTCTGGTATCAGTCTACTCAGTGTCAGCTTCTTTCTGCATATCATGCTGAATTTCCTTTTCTTGTTCAGGTTCCTTCTCTTTCTCAGGTTCAGTTTCTTTCTCAGGTTCCTTTTCTCTTCCTTGATCTCTTTCATTTTCCTGATTATGAGAACTGGATTCACCAACCTCAGCATTACTCTTTTCAGCTATCTTTCTTTTCACCAGTTCGTCGAAATCAGCAACTTTCATCCTGAGCTTGGTTTTTCTGAAACCTGAGAACTCTGTTAACACAGCAGTTTCAGCATTCCACCAGTCCTCTCCTCTGAAGGAGGCTATGTTCAGCATCTCTGGAAGTGTTTGGTTCAGAATATAAACGGTTGTTCTGAGCCTGAAGAAGAGATCCTGAAGGTGAAGAGATCCTGAAGGTCAGGATAAGCGCTCAGCTCAGGGTATCTGTCAAGAATGAATTGTTCCCCCTTGCTTTGCCATTTAGTTTCTTCCGCCTCTCCCTTCTTCAATTTTGGACTTTCAGGAACAGTAGGCTCAGATTGTATAAGTTATAGTGCTGATGGATCGAGAAAAGGTTCATTCAGGAGTGCATCCAGGTTCAGCAATTCCTGAGGTTCAGATTGATTTGAAGTCTGAGTTGGTCTTGCTTCAGTAGAGATCTGTGGTCCCTTGAAAATTTCCTGAGAAAATTTGTCAGAGCTCAGAGAGGTTTCAAGTACCTCTGAGAATACATGTTCCTCAGTTTCTTGCTCCTGTACATTTTTCACCACCTGATCAAGAACCTGAAGTGGAGATTTCAACCCTTGCTGATCTTCAGCTTGAGTTTCTTCAGTTTCACTAGCCTCATTTTCAGCAATAGTATGAAGCCTTTTTCGCTTCTGAGGAGCCAATGCTTTCTTTTTCAACTTTTCTCCTTTTTCCCTCTTGATTTTCATCAGGGCTTTCCCCCTGGCTTGCTTAGCTTCTTCTTCACTCTCCTCAGTAGATTGTTGAGAGGTTTGTCTGGTTTCTCTGACTTGCTCAACCACTGAAGTATCCTCGTCAGCTTCTTCTTCTGCAGTCTCCTCCTGAGACTCAGCAGGCATTTCCTTCTTGCTTTTCATCCCCTTCTTTGTTGATCTGAACATGATTTTAGACACAAGAAAAGCTCTTGAGTCTTCAAAGATATCTTCCTCTTCTCTGCAAGTTTCCAAGATAAAAGCAATCTTGGTGGCATGTAAGATCCTTTTCTTGATCACAATAGTACCATCATTTTCCTTTTCTACATGATCAGCTTGATCACTGATTATCTTTATCAGATATTACAACCAATTAAATGATTTAGAAGGAGAGTCTTCAATAGCAGCCATCAATCTTAGCTTAGGCCTACTAATCTATTCAAGACTTCATGTCCCACTCATGAGACATCGGCTCACAATATCAAGAAGTACCCTATACTTTGGCTTCAAATATTTCTTAATCAATGTGGCCTCAAGTTTAACAGGGGTTTCCACAATCCCATCCAAGTATTCTTGCTCCCTACCCATCATGTACACAGTAGGATTCTCCCCTCTATCATTCAACTCATAAACAGCATTTAAATTTTTCGGAATGATATAGAGCTCTCTAACAAAATCCACATACTTCGTACCATGTTTCAAATGTGAGACGGTAACCCTAGAATCTATGCAGTTATCATCATCAAGTTCCATATTTGCCACAAATTCGATTACCTCTCTTGGATATTCTGCATCTAGGCGATTCGCGACCAGGCATGTGAGTTTTGCCAAACGGATCATGTGCAGCGCCTCCTCTTCATGTGCTGCATTTGCCGTACCATCTAGAGAAACAACATTCTCATAGCATGGTTTGTTGGAGATAGCAAGTTTGTCAAAGATTGTCAAAGACATTTTGGAGATTTTTTTTTTTTTTGTGAAGGATTTTTGGAAGGTGAAGAACTTTGGGTAATCGGAGATTTTTGGTAATATAGAGTATCGTGAAGATGAAGGTTTTTGAAATAAGGCTTGAATGAAGTCTTTGTAATGGGTATAAGACTTTGATTTATGGAAAATCGCGTGGATTGAGGATTTTGACGGTCAAGATTAAAAACTGGCTAAAACGGGTAATTGAAAGGACGATTTCGCAAGTACTTAGCCTCCAATTTATCCTTATTGGTGAATAATGAACAGTGATTTAATTACTGTTCCTGTAGACCATTGACTTTCCTCGAGAATTTCAAACGTCCCGCCCAATTATTTCCTTAGGTGTTTTATCATTTATTGCCAATGATTTCTGAGATTCAGTTAGATAATAAATGTAGTGCATGAGTCAATACTTCTTCAGACTAATTTTAACGGTCAGTCTTACTGAGTTTTAACCTTGATAAAAATTCAGTATAAAATAGAGTACTGAACTTCAGGATTACTGAGTTTCCCAAGACTCAGTGTTCAGGGCTTTCAATTTTATCCTGAGTTTTTCAGTAGAGCCTGAAAAACTTCATGCATCTGAAAACCTTCAATTTTTCAGATTTACCTTATTTACCTGGATCCAACATACCTAATTCAACTGATAGTTCCTGAAATCTTGATTCAGCCAAAGGTTTAGTCAAGATATCAGCTCTCTGTTTATCAGTATGAATTTTCTCCATTCTGATATCCTTCTTTTCAACATGATCTCTGATGAAGTGATGTATGATATCAACATGCTTACATCTGGTGTGCAATACTGGATTTTGTGTAATAGCAATTGCACTATTATTATCACAAAATATAGGTACTTCATTGGTTATAATCTTATAATCCCTCAATTGTTGTCTGAGCCAAAGAATTTGTGCACAACAGCTTCCTGCAGCCATGTATTCAGCTTCAGTAGTACTGGTTGCTATTGAGGTCTGTTTCTTTGAAAACCATGATATCAGTTTACTTCCAAGAAATTGACAAGTTCCTGTAGTAGATTTCCTGTCAATTCTACATCCTACATAATCAGCATCTGAATAACCAGTTAATTCAAGGTTATCATCAGCTGGATACCATAATCCTCTATTCACAGTGCCTTTGAGATATTTCAGAATCTTCTTGGCAGCCTCCATGTGACTAGCCTTAGGATTAGTTTGGTATCTTGCACATATCCCAACAGCAAATGTAATATCAAGCCTACTTGATGTGAGATATAGCAATGATCCAATGATCCTTCTATAATCAGTGTGATTTACTGATTTGCCTTCAGGATCAGGATCAGGATCCATCTTATAGTTAGTATTCATGGGAATTCTAACTGCATTGCAATTCTGTACACCATACTTAGCAATCAGATCTCTTGTGTATTTTGCTTGATTGATGAAGATTCCTTCCTTAGTTTGTTTCACCTGAAGTCCAAAAAAGAAATTCATCTCCCCCATCATAGACATCTCAAACTTTCCTTTCATCAGGGTAGAAAACTTCTCAAACATCTGATGATTTGGAGATCCAAATATGATGTCATCCACATAAATCTGAACTAGTAAGATATCTTTCCCATCTTCAATCTTGAACAAGGTTCTATTAACTATTCCTTTGGTAAAACCATGATCAGTAAGAAATTGAGAAAGGGTATCATACCATGCTCTGGGTGCTTGCTTAAGACCATACAAGGCTTTTTGAGCGAGCACAGAACTTGGTCATTTACATTCGAAACCAGGAGGTTGTTCTACATAAACCTCTTCTTTAAGCACACCATTTAGAAATGCACTTTTCAAATCCATTTGATAGACTATGAATTTCATGTGGGCAGCATATGCAAGAAACAATCTGATGGTTTCTAGTCTTGCAACAGGTGCAAAGGTTTCATCATAATCCAAGCCTTCTTCTTGGAAATAACCTTGTGCAACTAGCCTTGCCTTGTTTCTCACAATGTTGTTGTTTTCATCTCTCTTGTTCTTGAACACCCACTTAGTTCCAATCACATTGTGCCTCTTAGATCTGTCCACTAGCTCCCAAACTTCATTTCTTGTGAACTGATTCAGCTCCTCTTGCATAGCAATAATCCAGAATGAATCTTGAAGAGCTTCTTCAATCTCAGTATGTTCTTTTTCAGATAGGAAGCAGCAGAACAAAGCACTTTCACCATGGAACCTTCTTGTTTTGACACCTTCTGATAGATCACCCACAATCTGACTTGTAGGATGACTATCCAACCATCTTCTCCTGGATGTTCCCCCTCCAGTAGTATCCTCAACATTAGAAATATTAGGTTCAGGTAATTCATCAAATTCAGGGAACAACAGAAAAGGAGAAGGGAATCATCTTCCTCATGGGAAATTCCATTCAGAACATTGTCAGAGACATTTGTTCCCCTTTGGTTGATAGATTCAGAGTTTGCCTCAGCTGTGACCACATCTTCATCGGCATTTACATACCGAGTGCGAGGCTGGTGTATGTTCGGGATTGGTCACTTCCGGTGTGTTGGCTTTCCTTCAGTGGAGAATTTACATCCTGAGTCTCACCATACCTTAGCTTCTTTATCTGAGTCAGATTCACTCCACTCATAGAAAGTGATTGACTTCTTCTTTTCAGGTTCAGAGGATGTTTTATCATTCTTTTTCAGGCTAAGTCTGGTGATTCTCTTGGTCAGTTCTCCTGAGTCATGTTCATGTTTCTTCTGAACACAAGTAGATTCATCAAAAACAACATGAGGTGTTTCTTCCACAATAAGAGTCCTATAGTTGTAAACTCGAAGGGTTTTCCTGACTTCAGAATATCCTAAGAATATTCCTTCATCAGCTTTGCTATCAAAAGTTTTCAACTGATCTTTACCATTATTGTGTATGAAACACTTGCAACCAAACACACGAAAGAAAGAAACAAAAGTCTTCCTTTCATTCCACAGCTCATAAGGAGTTTTTCCTTGATTCTTGGTCGGCATGGATCCATTCGAGAGTAGCATGCAAAGTGTTGATAGCCCAAATTTCAAAATCTCTTAGGAATATTAGCCCAAAGAATCATTGTTCTTGCGAACTTCTTTTCAGAGTCCTATTTTTCTTCTTTCAAAGAACAACACCATGTGTCCTTTGCGGTGATGTTTCATGAGCTATTCCATTTCTTTGCACAATAATCGATATAATATGGTTGATAAATTCAGTTCCTTTATCTGATCTGATTTTGACCACACTCGGATTCTTTTTCAAGATTGAGTCTTTTCGATGAGTTCAGCGATTTTGTTCGAGTCTCTTTCTTACTGAGTAAGAATATGACTCATGTGTATCTAGAGTAGTCATCAACTACCACAAGTGTATATTTCCTGCCATTAGTGCTCACAGGTGTCACTGGACCAAAGAGATCCATATTCTATCAGTAGATACTTCTACTTTGCTTTTGAATGATGCTCTGATTTTCTTTACTGAACACTTCATTGGGTAACCCCCTCACAAGTGTTAATCTTGCAAGTTTGTTCAGAGTTTTGAAGTTTAAGTGATTCAGCCTTTGTGCCACAACCAACTGGTATCTGTGGAACTTTTTGCAACCAAACATGTATCTTTAGGAGTTGATCTCCAATCAGCAAGATACACATTTCCCTTTCTAGTACCAGTCAGCAGAATTTTCTGTGAAGCATTGTCTTTCACATAACATAAGTTCTTTGAGAACTCAACACTGAATCCTTTGTCACAGAATTGGCTGATAGAAAGCAAATTATGCTTTAAACCAGACACATATGAAACACCATGGATATAAACAGAATCAACTTCAAGAATTCCATATCCTTCAGTCTGTCCTTTGGAATTATCTCCAAATGTAATCTGAGGGTCTTTTTGCTCAACATAGTTAGTGAGTAGATGCTTGTATCCTGTCATATGTCTTGAACATCCACTGTCCAGATACCATGCAGTAGGTGCTACTTCATTTCCGCTCATCAAGGCTATGTTGTCTTCATTCAGATCAGTGCCCTTTTCCTTCACCTAAAAAACAGATCAGGTCTTAGGTACACATTTGGTGTAGGGTCCTACCAGGTTAGCTGTACCTTTTGGAACCCAAATCTGCCTGATAACTCTAATTACTTTAGAGTGGTTGATTTGTCTCCCATAAACATCTACATACACATTCACCACCCTAGGTGCCTTAGCAGTACCCTGTGTATGAGTGTCAGTCTTAGCATGAACATGAGCCTTAGAGTTCTTCTTGGGTTCAGGCTTTTTGTTCAAATGCCTTGGCTTTGGTGCAGCTGGTCTCTGTCTCTGCTGACTTGGGTTCAGGAAACATTTACCTTAGGCAAGTGGGGTTTAGGTTGCATGTACTGAAATTGTGGTCTTTCAGTAATCTGAGGACTTGGTCTTTTTAGTTGAGAATATCTCTGCTGAGTGTTTCTCTTCTGAAAATTCCTCTGATGGTTCAGTGCAGATTTCTTCAAGTTGGTATTCTTAGCCTGAGGCTTTGAAGTACTAGCCTGAAAATTTCCTACTGAGTGTTCAGGTTTTCTAGCATTTTCCTGAGGTTTGGGCTTTCTTCCCTGAACCTTCAGTTTTTCTGAAACCATAGATCCTTTTCCCTTGTCTAAAACTCTGGGTTGTTCTTCAGTAAGAAGATTAGTACATGCCACTGGTTTAACAAAGATAGTCTTGGTGCTACTAGAAGCAGCATTCAGAAGACCTTGTGAGGTTCCCCCTGGATAATATCCCAATCCAACCTTTATAGTTGCAGGTCTTTGATAACTCTGAATTTCATCTATTACTTTAGATGCAGAATTCAATAGAGCTAACTTTCTCTGCGCACTATCCTCACATTTCTTTAGAGTTTCATGCTTCTCAAAGAGGTCTTTGAACACGATTTCGATAAGATGAAAGTGGATTTCTCTAATTTTTTTAGGGTCTCTATCATTTCCTTTTTACGAGAGTTTACATTCAGAACATTGGTTCATCAATAGTTCCCATCAATTGAGAAGTGATCTTGGCATTTTTTAGAGTCTTTCCATTGATTCTGATGGTTCGGCCTTATTACGCTCTTGAGATTCTTGTAACATAGAATAGTCCTTCATAAGATTCTCAAAAGAATCCATCAGGTCAAAGTTACTGGTTATAATTGAACTTGATAACTCAGGTGCTTGTGTAGGAGCAAAAACAGAGATAGAAGAGTTTACCTCCTCCATAGCAACAAGGCGGACATCATCACTGTCACTTTCTGAGAATATCTCATCTGAAGAACTAGATCCTTCTTCAAATTGTTCTTCTTCTTCTGCAATCATAGCCTTCTTGCTAGAGATCTTTCTATCTCTCTTGGCTTGTCTCTCCTTTCTTTCTTTGGCATTCAGCTCAGGACAGTCATATTGAAAGTGACCTTTCTTCTGACAGTTATAGCATCTGTTGGCATCATCATCCTGATCACTTTCCTCCTTGGTCTTGGAGTCCTTCTTTTTGGATGAAGATCCTTCTGTCTTGTGGTCCTTTCTTTTCTCAGTGGATCTGTCCTCAGCCTCAGGGTTATTCCTGTTCTTGTACCTGTGATTCCTGTAATATTTCTTATATTTTCCATATCTGCTATTGAGTCTTTCAAACCTCCTTGCCATCAGTACTATCTTGTCCTCTTGCTCATCCTGATTTTTGGCAAGTGAGTTCTCACTCTCTAGATTTACAGGATTTTTCTTTGGCCTTGAAAGCCACATTCTTGCTAGATGAAGAATCATCTTTGCTGTCAGATTTCTTAGTTTTCTTGTCAATCACAAACTCATAAGCTTTCAGTTAGGAGAAAACTTGTTGATATGGCATAGAATCAATGTTTTTGGTGTTTTCAATCACCACAGCATGTATATCCCATTTCTTAGATAATCCTCTAAGAATTTTCAGTGCCACTTCTCTCTGTGGGTATCTTTTCCCAAGAGCATTCAGATCATTCATAATGCTAGTGAATCTGACTTCTAGTTTGTCAATGGATTCACCATCTTCCGTTTCAAAGCTATCAAACTTTCCAATAGCAACAGAAAGTTTGTTTTCTTTAATATGATATGTGCCTTGACACATAATAGCAAGTGTGTCCCATATTTCCTTTGCAGTTTCACAGTGAGAAATCATCCCCATAACACCATCATCAATAGTGCTATATAGAGTATATTTAGCAATGTAGTCCAGATTGACTAACTTTCTCTCATCAGGAGTAAGTTGATCATCAGGTTTTGGAAATTCATCTCTGGGATCATTCCTCTCAGTGTCAGTGATTTTGGGATTCACAACAGTGTATTTGAATGGTCCTTCAGAAACCACTCTCCATATCCTTTCATGTTTGGAATACAGATGAAGCCTGCATTCTCAGTCTCCATAGCTCCATAGGTCATAGCTCTCAACAGAGAACATAGGAAGTTTCTTAGAAGGCATGATGAATGAGCCTTGTAAGATATCAGCAATAAGATCTATTCAGTAGACCACCAAAGTCTTTCAGCAAATAGACTATGGCTACCAAAGCAAGTGGTCAAAATTGAACCACTGCTCTGATACCACTTGTTGGTCCCGGTGCAAACGAGTCTCACATGTGTATGGGGGGGGAATACACGTGTTCAGTGATTTTTAAAACTTTTTCTTCACTGAGGTCAGATGGGTCAGGTTGTCCTGAGAATTTTGCCCTGAGAAGCACAAATAGCCTTGAGTCAAAAGTTCATCGAGACAATGATCCCGAGCAAATTTTCGGAAGCTTCAGATTAGCCTAACCGATCCCGAAGTTTTATCGAGAGATCCCGAGAAGCTTGGATCGATAATTATCTTCTTGAATACTCAATGAGAGTTAGTTCAGTTTGGTAACTATCTGTTCTAGCTAATCAAGAGTGCGGAATGGTTGGCCCTAAGTTTATACTCGTTTTAGCTTGCTGAAAATCTTCTTCCTTTAATAAAACAGTGGTTAAGGTTGTGATCAATTTGATGCAAGTTCAGTGGATTGGTTCCAACTAAGTATCAGTAAAATCAGATTTCAGTGAAAATCATGCAAAAGATATAATGCAGTACAGAAAGCAAATAACACAGCAATTATAGTGGTTCAGAGACTCAAGCTCCTACGTCCACTCTCTCTGATCTTCAGAGAAATTCCTTAACTCACTTCCTAAAGCTTTCAGGCCGACTCACTGCAGCTTACTCACTTTTCTACCTTGAGTTTTCTGGCTGACTCACTGCAGCTTACTAACTCAAACACACACAAGTTTTCAGACTACCACAAGTAGCTTACTAACTTCTCCTCTAGAGTTTTCTGGCTGACTAACCTGCAGCTTACTCACTCTTTACAACTCTAACTCACCAACAAATCACACACACTCAAACTACCTTATCAAAGGGTTTGGGTTTGGGTTGGTTTCCAACTAGGGTGAGATATCCTTTACAATAAGATCAAATGCAAAGGCTAGGATATCTCTAATAAGATTTGGATATATTTATCAAATCTAGGCTTAGTGTAATGAGCTCTCTCCAATGTGAAACACTTGAAAAATTCTAGGTTTTTCGAGTGCTTTAATTTGCAATAATACGAATGAGCTCTTGAGTTGCTTGCAATTTCCCGTAACCTCTCTATGGTGAAGGTCACTGGTATTTATAGGCAACTTCTCCAAAGGTCACTCTTGAAAAACTATCCTTTGGAAGAGATAGCATCAAGGGTTTCCTCTTCTGGTTATTGATGAACGGCTATTTTTAGGGTTTGAACACTCCCTTGCATGTTTTAGGCAATATTCAACCTTGTAGCCAATCACCAATCTTTGTAGTCTGGAACATAGTACTACTGACAAAATTCAGTGGTCCCGTAAACTTCAAATTGTCGAGAAAAAATGATGATTGTTATGCGGTTCTTGTCTTCAGTGAATGTAGACAAACAAAATGGTTCTTTTCGGTCAATCTATCTGAATGAGACAACCTAAAACAACACTTAGACTTAGTTCCTTTTGTCTGCTCTTGAATGTTTTGGGTAATATCTATTATTCTGAAAATGTGTGTTTTCCTCAGTTTTGTATGTATTCAGATAGATATTTCTTCAGTGCCACTGAACATTCAGTCTTTTCTTGAATCTTGAAGACTCATCGAGTCTTGATAACCGAGTCTTCAATTCTTCAGTATCTTCAATAACTTCTGATCATTCAGGTCTATCTGAGTTCTTCAGTAACTTCAGTATCTTCTGAGTCTTCAGTTCTACCCGAGTCTTCAGTAACTTCAAAATTCCCTGATCTATATCTGCTGACTATACATTGTGCAGATATCTTCCTTAATAATTCTATACTGAAACCTAACTCAGACTATCAAGATTATCCTGAACATGTCATACTCAGGGGTTTTGGGATCTAATCAAAACTTTTTTATTAAATTCATCTCTCAACACATGGGATGGAAAATAAAGTGGTTACAACTCAGAATGTGGTGTAGGATACGCTCTCATAGTTACACAAATATTTTTACATGTAATACTATTATATTTGACCTATTATACTGCTTTCGTTTTTGTTTTATATCTTTTAGAATGTATATTTTTCTTATGTTTTTGAATGTATAATTGTTATGTTTTCTCATGTAGTATTGTTATGTTTCTCATGTAATATTGTTATATTTTTTCTTCAGAAATACATTTTTTTTATTTTGCTTGTAATGTTGCTTCAATTTTTCATGTAATGCCTTTTAGATTTACTTTTTTCTTATGTTAAGAATGTAATAATGTTATATTTTATTATTTTTCATGTAATATTGTTATGTTTTGTTTATAATATTGTTTATGTTTTGCATGCAATACTGCTTTCGTTTAAATTTAAATCCCTTAATAATTTTGTCTATGTTTTGAATTTATAATACAAGAAATACTACTAAAACGGCTCGAAAGGGAAATGCTACTTCATAGTTCTAGACGATATGTGGAGAAAACAAATTGGGAAACTTTCGAAACTGCTTTTCCATATGAAAAGGTGCATTCTCGTATTTATGTGCTAATTATTTGTTATTTTATAAAACTATTAATTAAAAATATATAATTAGACAAATGATTTGACAAGAATTACTTTAAATTTTGTTGAGTGTGTGTATATAAGTAATTTTGTAGTGAGATGAACACTGTCATGACACTAATTCCATACGTTAATAATAAGTTTTGATAATATTTAAAACACAGAAAAGGATAAATAAATTAATAAGAAATTTACTTAATATATATTCAATGTGTTCTAGTGGCATGCCTGCTTTTTAATCTCTTTTTACCACGGAAAAAATAAAAATCACGGTTACAGGGAATCAAACCCTGCAACAAACAATTCGATGCAAGTGCTACCTACCACTGGGCTACTAGAACTGATGGTACCAAATTCATCCGGCCGCTTTTATTACTACTATATTTGCCCTTGAAATACAATTTTCACATGTGAAAATTTTCACATAAGACCTACTCATTTAGAACTATTATTTAGCTCAAACACATTCAATGGTCAAATAATTAAAATTAATAATAAATGAGACACATTTGCTTGAGATATTCTCATGATGAGCATAAGTTGGACATTATCGCTTTTAACATTTTAAGAGGGGTGGGTGTGATTTGTGCTAAATTGTACCCGTGTTATGCGTAAAACCGTCGCATATTTTTTTATCAAAATGAAATATTTTTGGCTCAAATAAAGGATGAAGGTCAGAACCTTACCACCAAAACACATATAATGAAGATTGAATTCCGTTAATTAGTTTGTTATATATACGCTCGCGACCCAATTTCTTAAATGGAATCAATTCCATGTTGAAACTTGCTCACATGGTATCGCACTACAAAAAAATCGCATTTTACCAACGAAATTTTTTCGTCGGTAACAACTTTAGTAACGGATTACCAACAGATTACCGACGGATTTTCTCCGTCGGTGTTTTGCTCGTCGGTAAATTTAATGATGGAATAAACTTCCGTTGGTAACCAATACCAACGGTTTACCGACGGATAATGAAAAATTAATTAATATGATTAATCTGTTGGTACTCCGTTGGTAAAACCGTCAGTAAAGCAAATCCGTTGGTAATTTGGTGAATTAATCTGTCGGTAGGCCGTTGGTAAAACGTTAGTAAATTCTGTCGGTAATCCGTTGGTAAATATTTCCGTTGGTAATTCGTTGGTAATATATGTTAGTAATCTCTTGGTAATCAGTGACTAAAGTAATTTTTTGGTAAAATTAGTCAATAATCCGTTGGTAATTCCTTCGGTTACCCATAACTTTTCTGTCAATATTCCCTTAGCATTCCATTGATAATATTTATTAATTTTTTTTTTTTCCTCATCTGCCCAAATAATATGTTGAATTAAAATATGGCCAACAAAAAGTATTATCTATAAACAAAAGAAGACCATTTGATGTCATAAGTTTCCTAATTCATTTCCTATGGTTAGACAACAAGTTCATTGAGACAAAGGAAACAGGAATGAAATTGCATATAACTATGCCTACAATAATGAAAAACACACAGATAGGACAACACTAAAAGGTTGTCTGAAAGTGCAACAAAATGGAGATGATGATTCACAATTTCCTAATTTAACAAAAGAAACATTCCCATGATTAAAACACAAGATGATAAAAATTTGCAGGGGTTCTGTATCACTAACAAATACATCCCAAATTCTTAGCATAAAATATAAAGGCAAGGATAAAATAGGTGAATTCAGTGAGTTCATAACCCAATTACTGCTTTAGATAGGAGATAGAAATTCTTCGAACCTCCCTTGTGTAAGTCCACGTCTCAATCAATTTCAGCTGGTGTTGGAGGCATTGACACGCTCCGCTAGAATGTGCACCGTCTCCTCCAATTCTCTTTGTTTTGCCACAACATCATCCAATATCATTTGGACCTCAGCTCGACCCTCTGCTCAACCCTCGGCCCGAATGTGTTCTTCATCCACATGTGTCATCTTTGAAGAATTTTCTGATGCGCCCAAAGAACCCATGCCATATACACGCTGCCTTTTAACCCCTCCAACAACATCCATATATATATCGTTGACTTTCATAATACGCACTGACACATCTACTTCGGGATTAGACAGAACAAGATCAACAACAATCATAGACTCGACTTTACCCTGTGAAAAAACAATTTCGACACATCAACTAGAGTATATGTACAGCATATTGGTGATATTGATTGTGTATCTTAATGTATATACAAGCACATGATCAAACTGCATTATAAGAATAAGTAATTTGTAATTTAGAAGCTGTAATTCCACTAATCATATTTCTTTACATGGAAATGTTGTCTAGATTCCTTTAAATGATCTCTCATGATCAGACTACATATTCGTAGATGATATCTCAGCTTCTCATAACTAGTGCATTACTAATTCTATAAGTAGCTCTCATATTATCAGAAACAACCCCTCAACCCCTTAAGCTAGTCTTGATTAATCAATGATTAAGTTATTAATCATGTTCTACTCCACTAAAAGAACGAGACTTGAACCGTAATCTAATTGAAATTACTGGACATATTAATCGATACATTATATTAATCGATCCAATGCATCTAGAATCAACAATGCAGATACTTCTTTTAGCCAAAAGATTCATTAAAACTGAAACAGCATTCAAGATTCCCTTAATCAAAAACGAACCACACCCAGAATTCCCTCCCCACTTTGCAATCCCCCTAAATCACAAAATTCTGCCTCATCAAAAAAAACAATCTCCATCACTCAAGTAATTATTTAGAAGCTGTAATTTCTACACTAAAATTATTGCTGCCCAGTTAAACTCTCTTTTATATATATTGCATTACCAATAGCTTTTTGGAATAATGTTGCAGTGCACACATAGAGAAGATTTTGATCTTGCATATTAAAAGACTTTGAGAAGTTGATATTGAAAAAATGGAGCAAGTATATACATATAAAAGACCTTGACTCTTGAAACAAAACATAAGTTGATTTAGCAAAAGTAGAGGAAGTCTTTATTTAATTTAGAAAAACATATAGATAGCTTCCCAAATAGAAAAGAAGAAGTTCTAATCCGAATGTAATTATAGTTTAATAATGAACTCCATGTTGCATATTTAAATTTAACAAACTCTTTAAAAGAGACAAGTACATGAGACATGCTTGGAAATGAGACAACTTATATGCACAAATTACTTGAACTCAAGTAACTAGGTAGCATTCTTTGAAACACATTATAATTGTAATGCTTAAAAGAGAAGCAAAAACAGCGACAGTATTTCTACTTACAGCAACCTCAGTTGAACGTGTATCCACCCATTTCTTTGCTTTTTTCTTCCAATGTGTGTCTTTGAAAACTTCGAAGTTGCTTGGCTTTCTTCCCAATTTTTGGCCTATTAGGGAGAGGAAATGTTTTTCGTTTTGTGATAAATATCATAAACGTTCAATTGATGAAGTAATACATGTTAACAAAAAGATATTACCATCTCCTTCGCATGCCCATATGTAGATCTGGACCCCCCGGTGTGGACGGATATACCTGTGCCGGGTCCACAAACTTCAGACCTTCAATTAGCGGAGGCTTGCTCACTCTTTCGCTTGAATTCTTCGCTTTCCCACACGATCCACCATCTTTTCCAGACGAGTTCAGAAATAAACAGTGGCTTATCCTCCAATGTTCTCAAATCACATGTTAAACGTGAATAACACCTACCAGCTTGGGTGTTGTAACATTTTCTAATCACCTTCCGAATATTGATATCATAGGTTACATGTTTCTACACATAAGAAAATAGCAAAATAAAATTAGTCAATTACATATTGCAATTAATGCTACAGTAATCAGCCTCTTGCATCTTACTTGAAACTCTCTCCAATAGAGGGTTTTTGTGTCCTCAGACACTGTTTCCAACAGTAACCTTCAGGGTCAATTTTTTCCTTGAAAAGTCCTGTGATTATCCTAGACACTGTATTCCCTGGATCCAAACTGTCACACCAAAACTAAATAAGCAGTGATAAATAGTTATCTTCTAAAGAAGAAGTGACAAGTAAGAAGAAGGGGAGCAAGCAGATAAACAAGTATGACTCATCATCTATAAACTCAAAATGGAAGATGCGAGTAACATTATGGGGTGCACCGAATAAATATAGCATGCATAAACTTTATCTATTCAGAAGCTTAAGCAAGTCATTCTCACTAGAATAGCAAACCGATAAAGATTTCCACATATAATTTAAGTTTACTTAACAAACCTGCAGCCTAATCACTATTTATATATTCATCCTCATCATCTGTGCTATCCATTTCAGATTCAACTATAAGTTCATCATCTTCCTCAAGAAGCTCATCATCAATGTCTATGAATGCACCATTTGGATCATTCAATGATTCAGGTTCTGCTATATTAATTTCTGTTAAATGATGGACGTTTGCACTGTCTTCTTGAAATGGGTGATCCACTTTTTTATGCTTATTTCTTTCAACTGGCGTAGAAACTTCCACTATAGCCCTAGCTTTTGCCTTAGAAACAACCCACCAATCTCTTTGTGCACGACTAGCACCAGGGTACTCACAGTAATATACTTGTGTTGCCTGAATAGCAAACACAAATGGTTCATATTTATTGAATCTCCGTTTACATTTCACCTCCACGATCCCATGTTCAATATGAATCCTTGTTCCCAACCTCGAAGGGTCGAACCATTCACATTTGAACAATAAAATTTTCTTAATCGGTAAACCAAAGTATTCTACCTCAACAACATCTACTAATTGGCCATAGTAGTCACTCTCACTTACGCTTAAATTAGAACCCTTTATACATAACCCACTATTCACAGTCCTTTTAGAAGATCCATGACTGAGTGTGTGAAACTTATAACCATGGACAAGATATCCATGATATGATTTTGACACTTCTTAAAGGGCCTTTGGCAAGGTCTTGAATATAGGGGTTGGAAATACCATTCAAAGGATCATGTGCCTACAGGTGAGGAATAATAAATACACATCAATGAGGAACACAAAGTAGAAACAATTATATTTAGTTATGTTCTTCTACTCACATATTGATCGAACCATTCCGGAAAATTGTTTTCAAGTTTTTCATCAACTTCTTCATCTGAGATGTTTGGTTGTTGGATCTTCAATGAATTTATGAATACTCTATGCATAGGGTTTAACAAATGTTAGATTGCTAAATATACTTGGAACTAATCGAATAGCATCCATCACCATGGCGTGGTAATCCATTGTAGGTCCCATATCATTATCTTCCGTATCATTTTGGCTGCTTGTTGAGTCTAGTTCTTTCTCTCCGTGGCAATTCCAAACATAATAATTTGGTAGAAACCCATATTTGGAAACGTGGTATCTAACATCATCAGGAGAAAGATACACACGATTTCGACACTTACGTTGATTACATGGACATCTAATTTTGTCTATGTCCATCCATTCAACTTGGCTACAAGCGAATTCAATAAAACTTTCCAATCCTTCTAAAAACTCATCAGTTAGGACCCCTCTATTCAATCGATTGTACATCCACTGACGGTCTATACTCATTTTCACTAATTAGAGCTCCTAAATTTTCAAAGTAATATATTAGTCAAAATTGGGCAATTTTATCCTCGGAACATGCTGGAAATGCATAGAGCAAAGTAGTAAATTAAACAAAATGAACAGATTTATTAAGATTGAAACATGATAGAACAAGCAAAGCATGAGAGAGGGTTTTGCATGTTAACTAAGTAGGAGGGAGAAGAAAAACTCCTCCATGACCTAATATAGAAGAACAAAATCAGTAAATCAAAGTCAAGGAAAAAACTTCTCATCCCCATTTTCAGCATATATAACTATATATATATATATGTGTGTGTGTGTGTGTGTGTTGCTACAATAAAGTAAGAAAAAACACAAGATGCAATAAGTGGAAGTGCAGAATTATAACAACTATTACCAAGAATGACATGAGGAAAATTATGCTACTTTTGTTTTCAATAATCTTAGCTAAAATAAGGGCAATAACAACAGCATCTCAGTGGGAAATAAGATATAAACAAATAACAAACATAAGAAGAAATAACTCAAATAAAAGATCATACAAATAAGAAGACTGGAATATCCTGCCTTTGGATTGGTGTACTAGGTATGATATGCAGTTATGCCCTGCACATAGTACTGAAGAAAATCAGTTTAAGATCAATGACACTAATAAGGATTTTCACGTTGAACAGGCCTAAGCTGCTCAATGCAGCTTCATTTCCAATGGTATCATTAAATGTCCATATTATATACTATACAAGTTACAACAAATTCAGCTGATTAAATCAAATTTAGTTTTATTGTCTCATTGCAATAACCCTCTTCTTTTTTCTGGGAGCAATCAAATTAAATGTTTAACAAAATGCACTATATCAAATTCAGCTCAAATGTTTGAGAATGAGACATGGATATGAAATTCAAGGATAGTGTTGAAACTTTATGGAAGAGCATACAAGCAATGCAATGCAAAGGAAAACCAAACTGAATCAGAAAGAGTTGTACAAAGCAGGAAATGAAAGATAAATAGTTAAATAGGCCAACTTTTTTTAGTTCACAATTTCCATGTTGCAACACCATTGTAGTTTCTGTCACACATGACACATGCCAAGCTCAATATGTATTTTCTTAAAGTGTCATAGGATCATACAATACTTGGCTGTCAGCACTAAGTCTAGCACATGAATTTAAGATTTGGAATTAGCAGATAGGTGCAATTATAATATTTTAACACATTACAAAAGGGTTTTCAGTTTGGAATCTGAGACATCACAATTTGTTTTATGACAATTCAAGGCCACATTAAGAAACTGTTCTTTTCCATGCACATAATGTTTATCACCTTTATCCCATAAGAAGATAGCAAAAGTATCACCATTTAATACCCACATTCCCTAATTGCAAGGGTTAACAAAGGAAGAGAAATAAAGAGCATATGTTATAGCTTTTTACTGACTCATCCCATTCCTTTTATGGTATATCACACAACCGGCAAGTGGCAACTTTTATAGGATATATGCACTATCAAATATGCTATTACAAATATCATTAGCATTCAGAAGAGAATTACATCTTTAAATCAAGAAACTGAATATGTTTGTCAAGAAATTTTTAATATGGCAGCATCTTTTCCACTTAAAGTGATAGTATGATACTGGTTAAAGTAAACAAACTCAAATCTTAACACACAAAAAATCCAAAAAAGAAAAAAGTTACAGTACTAACGCACCTCCAAGACATATGTCTTTACAGGAAAAAAAATAGGTTGCATGTGAAAATAATCAAAATATGTAAAATCTACGTTACCACATAGCGGCTTAACTTAAAACTATCAAATATTCCATTAAGGAGGAAACACATGCAAAAGAATGAAGCAACTAAAATTGGGTATCCCGTGTTACCTTTGAATATCAGCACTGATTTTCAACCTTGTGATGGCTCCCCTTCAGCAAATTGAAGCAACTCCTCTCTCTTCACCTGACAAAACAAAAAATATATCAGCTACTTTACAGGCTTACATTTCACTATTTCAGACATACTGGATGCAATGTTAAGGCATAGGATTTTCATCTTCAGACTTCAGCTTATTCTATGTAATTGAGGAATTTACAGTATGAAAGAATATAACCCGAGCGAGGTAGATTAGCCAAGATTCACAGTCAAAGTGCTTGATGCAATTAACAGTGTGTTTAACTTAAGTCCAGTTTCTCAATTATCTCCCATTCTTGTTCGATTCTTACATTTCCTCACAAGGGTTGTAGGTTTCATTCTCTCCATAGGTAATAAGCATCGACCTCAGAGCTCAAAGGCATAATTAAAAATATAAGCAAACAAGATTAGGCAAACTGATCTAAAATTAACGAGAGTTTTGTGCTTACTTGTTCAGCCTTTTTACAGAAAATCCTAAATAGTAGTTGTTGTTACTCAGATACTACTAAAATCATCTCCCTCATAATAAAGAAAGAAAGTAGGCTCTGCTCTGTCTTTCACATGATTTTGCCAATACAAAGCTTTTGAGCCTAAATACGTAGTATAATATATATATTTTACATCAATTGCAGATCATACAAGAATGCACCTAGTCCACATGATATTCTCATTAAATTTTAACAAATATACTCACGAAATAGGGCTCCTAAGGCATTAGTTATGTATCGAAATTTAAATAACACAATCAAATTAATCAAACCAAAATTCGGAAAAATTGTACCTAGAGGTTCCATTATCGGGATTGTGGGAGATAACAATAGAGTAATCCCTGAACCAACTTTCAAATGAACTAAACTATTGGAGAATGGGAGTGAAACGAGAAAGTGAGACTGCGATGGATGCAGAGGTGTGTTGGCGTAATCTGAAACGAGATAATGAGACGGCGATGGCGGCAAAGCTGCGATGGCCTAATCTGAAATGAGGAAGTGAGACGGCGATGGCGGCTGAGCTGTGATGGAGGGAGAGCTGCGATGGCGTAATCTAAAACAGGAAATCAGAAATGAAGAAGTCAGAGAGCGATGGCGAGCTCCGGAATACGACGATGGCGCAGAGCTCGTCGAGATACGGCTATGGCGGCAGAGCTCGGAGAGATACGGCGATGGCGGCAGAGCTCGATGAGATTTTCAAATTTTCACAGTTAAGGATTTTGTGTAGAAGGGCAAATATTTTAGGAGATTCGTAATTAAGGATTTCAACACAATAAATAAATTAACTTTAAGAATTTAATATAATTATTACCGACGGAATTATTGTGTTGGTAAAAAATACATGACTACCAACGAAATTATTTTGTTGTTAAAAATATCTGTCACAATTTCGTTGTTAAAAGGTTATTAAAATAGTTAATAAAAATTGATACATCATACATCAACCATTTACCAACAGAATATTTTTTGTTGAAAATTTTTTGTTGATAATCCGTCTGTAAGTAGTTAGTATTGTGATCCGTCCAATTTTGTTGGTATTCCGTTATTAATTACCGACGGATTAGAATCCATTGGTAAAATCCGTTGGTAAAACGCGAATTTTTTATAGTGTCGACTCTTATATTATTTTTTAAAATATTAATAATTATTGTTTGTGGATTACAATTCACAAAGTGTACATAATACTTGCCGGCCGTAACTAAATTACTACAAAATAAAAAAATTCTTTAAAAAAAATTAGATATTATTTTGCTGAAAAGTTTTTCTCATTTACATAAATAAAATCTTAGATTTGTGATATAATGATCGAATCAAATCTTAAAAAATAGTCGGATACAGAAAAAAAGTGCATGGCAATAATATAAATCTATATTTCTTTTTGTTATCATGATCTATATTTTTATATTTTTTTGACAAAAACTCATATATATAAGATGGTCTCATGTATGAGACGTGTACAACTTAACACAAATCACACACACTCTTCCCAAAGTGTTAAAGCCCTAATATCCAACTTATGTCCGTCTCACCATGCATGAGACGGTCTTACTAGTAATTGAACCCGTGTGATGCACGATTATGATTGCACAATTAATTTTTATTATTATATTATAAGTATTCATATTAAAGTTGATGGTCCCGGTTGAAAACCCATTTTGCGCGTGCGGAAGCAAAAACATTTTATAAGCGATGCATATAAAACAGGGGTGAGGGCAGAGTGTTTCCAAATTTTTTTTTGCTTTTAAGAACGATGTGTGTGTTTTGCTTATAATCGAATGCATATGTCAAGATAAGAACTTAAAGCAGTAAACAACACAACAAAGTATAGTGGTTCGGAGACTCAAGCTCCTACATCCACTCTCCCCTGCTTCTAGGAAATTCCTTTGGACTTATCACCCTCTCGGGTTCGCCTCTAGATATTTGGGAGTTCACACTCCAGCGGGACTTATAACCCTCACTCGGGATTGCCTACCCTCCCTTTCGGGATTCTTAGATGTTCTGGGAGTTCACACTCACCTACAAACTTATCCGACTGATTTGGGTAAGGTTTGTTTGGTTTCCAACTAGGTTGAGATTTTCCCTTACATTTGTTTAGCCTCAATGCTAAGGTTGGAAAAATCTCTCTAAGTTTAGGATACATCGTGGGTTGCTTAGATTGGGTTATAGAACACTCTTTTGAATATATTTGTATATCTATAAACTTGTGTTCTATGGTGGGAATGCTTATTTATAAGGCTCTTGGCTCAGAAAGCATCTTTTGCATCTTCTCCACGAATAATGAAGGAAGAACTTGAATTTATAGTGTGGATTTGAATGTTACCGATTGGATGGAGTCACATTCAAATCCATACTATTCTGTAACTTCTGCTGACTTTTTCAAGTGGTTGTCTTCCTCTCATTGGTCCGCGTCGGTGATTCTAACGGCTATATTCCTCAGATTCCTCGCCTTGGAACCATTCAGGATTCTCTCGAGTCTCGGTGTCTTCACTCTATCCGAGCCTTCAGTCTATCCGATCCGAGTCTATCTGAGCCAATTGACTTCTCTTGTGGACCTTATTCGATCGGACATCTTGACACTTTCAATTGGCGAGTTGACTCTTTGTCTTGAGACATCGACCCTCAGTCACTAGCACTTGCCAATTTGGCGATCATCGGCGGCGTTCGATTCTCGGTGAATATGACTTCGAGATGACTTCTCGATGACTTCTTTCCCGATCGGTATCGATTTACGGTTCTCGATATCGATTTCTTCTGCTTTGATCGATCGGCTCACATGATCGGATCGATTATAACATCAGTCAAGATATCAGTATATCTGCATCAGATTAGTACATCAGGTTAGCATATTAGGTTAGCATATCAATTTAGCACATCTGATCTCAATCACGTCTGATCTTGATCATCTGCTCATCTTCATATCTGATCTAGATCACGTCGATCTCGTCGGTCTCATCATCCTCCTCTTCGATCCGCAACCTTCTCTTCCGATCTTATGGTCGGTTTTTTTTTATCGGCTTATGCGCTCTTCCGATCACCGGATCGATCTAAATGCATTCTTCCGATCATCCGATCGGTATGTTACGGTCATCGATCTTACGATCGGTGGCTTAGCTTTTTTCTTCTCTTCTGATTTTGCTCAGCTCATCAGTTAACTCGAACTCATCTTACTCATCTGATCTCGATCAGTCTCGTCTGCAGCCTCGTCTGATCTCGATCATCTACTCGATCTCGTGAGTTCCCCCTCAATTTGTTCCCTCGTTCCCCCTCAATTTGTTATCTGTAGATTAGCTTCAAAAACACAAGTTGATAATGTTTTGGCATAATTCATCAAAACTAAAATATCCCAACAAAAGTATTTTTTTTTTTTGAAAAGACGATATTTTTTTAATTGATGATATTTTTTTATAGAGAAGATATTAATCTCTCGAAAAATATAAAGTTAATATAAAATGAAAACATTGGTTGTTGTTGGAAAATTCAAATAAAAGTTTATGTTGGTAGGGAAGGGGATAAAAAAAAAATCGTATTCAACTATTTTTTCTCAATCTTGACTTTGATCATATTTATCCTCTTTGAATTTAAACTTTCTATATCATTGTCAAAATTAGAGACAAATTTTTATGTTGCGCAAATTTTAATAATACTGAAAGTGTCATTAAAATTTTCTTTATGCTCATCAGATGATTCAGATCATTAGATGTAAAATAAGAATCTACAAAAAAAATAAAAAAAATCCTCAAAGCATCACAAAATTTAGGCATCTTGTATGGAATACAGATATACAAATAACATAAAGCTTCTGATTTTGAATTTTTGGTAGACGCTGCATTTGATAATCTTCTTTCGATTTAATACAGGTATTTGATATTTTTCATCAGATATAACATACGCACGAAGATTAAGAATGTTATATTATTAAAATATATCATTTAAGTTTTCGCCTTGTAATATATGAGAATTATGAAAACAATACTAAAGATTTTTTTTATTATTATTTGTTAATATCTATTCTATGGTAAAGTATGGTGTGAACAAGTTTTACGGTGAAACTGGTTAAGGAGTGTGATTTTTATTACTAAAGAGTGTGATTTTTTTCTGTAAAGGGCGTGACGTTTTACTATAAAGAGTATTACTCATAAAAGTGAAGGGTGTGACTTATATTATATCAAAAAGAGTGTCAGAAAGTGATAATCAAGAAGGGTGTGACTTATATTACTAAAGGGTGTGACTTATATTACTAAAGAGTATGTCTATAAAAAAAAAAAACCAGTTTCACGGTAAACAAGTTTTACAGCATACCAACTCATATTCTAAAGACTTTTTCTACTTTTTTCCCAAAAAATTTTCCTCAATTCATTAATATATATTAAAATACTAAAAAAAAATTCTCATTATTATTTATTAATATTTATTTTAAAGATTTTATCTATTTTTTTTCCAAATATTTTTTCTCATACAAAAGATTTTTTCCCATTATTATTTGTTAATATTTATTTTAAAGATTTTATCTATTTTTTTCTAAATATTTTTTCTCAATCCATTATTATTTGTTAATATTTTTTTTAAAGATTCGTTTCTCAATTTAACAATATTTTTTTGCGGAAAAATCCAATAGTTTCCATATTTAGGGCGGTTTCTGCTATTATAAGTGCGTCTCATATTTTTTAAATTTTTTTCTAGATTTGACTATATCTTTTTATATTTTATATAACAAATATAACGAAATCCAAAAATATATTCGGTGATCAAAGGGGAAAAAAAAAAAAAGATCCGAATCTCGCCCCAGCCCCAGCCCCAGCCCTTATATTAATTACGTCCGTCTGGTTCATTGTTGTGTCAAGATTAGGGGTTTACAAATAGGGCATATTTGATAATATTTGAAGATGGTGGTTATTCACAACGCAACGGATCTGGTGCTGACACTGAGGGACTACCACAGATGCGAAACGGCAGCGTTACAAGGGTCCTACGGTTCCAAGAAACTGAAATTGCCGGCTCAATCCAAGAAGAAAGTCCCGCGCGCCTCCAATTTACTTAAAAAGTTTTCGTACCAAAAAGAGATTCACATAATGAGCAGTGGCGGCCATGTTCTGCTCGTTTTACGCAGCGATCACTTTAAGAACAACGAGGGCAAGGATATTTCGCTGTCGTTCGGGTGGGATTTTCTGTTGGCTGGTTTCAAAGAATCCAACGGTTCTTGTCCGCCGTCTCACTGGATCTGCGGTGATGTGCGACATGTTCGCGCCGACTTAGATAAGGAGATGTAATTAATTTAATTTTTATTCTTCGTCTGTTAATTTCTGGCTAGCTACTTTTTGAGAATTAGTTATTAATTATTTAATGTTTCTGTGTGTTCTTCAGGGATAAGTACGTGGAGAAGGAGGCGAGGAAGAAGATTTCAAAGTGCTTATTTTTACCATAGGGGAAATATATATTGTGAGATTATTTAAGTTATCTTCTTGACGAATTTAGTTACAGTTGATAATTGACCTAGACATTGAGAGTTAGCTTTTCTTTATAATATATATTTAATTTTCTTTTTTTATTTATACCTTCAGAAACTGAAATTTTGTCGTTTCGTTGTAAAATATTGTATGTGAAATACTCATGATGGAATCCTAATTTTAGATAATTTTATTTTTAAAAGTTTTTTTTTATCAATAATTTTAATTTTATTCCTTTTTTATCCAAGATAATATTTTTTTAGCGTATATATTGTGGTGCGGGCCACAAATTTTTATTCTTCTATTCAATTTTTTAGTTAATTCATTAAGGGTATATTGATCCAAATACTTATTCACTTGGCTAAAAAAGAACAAAATAAAATTTAGTGACAAAAAAGAATGTATTTTTTTTAACTTTAGGAACCTTAGCTAATTGAATTGAGTCAAACATATTTTTTCAAAACAACTTGCTACCACTAAATATGTATTATCACTTACTAGAGGAACAAGTAATACATGTCTGGCTTTATGGTAACACGTGCAAAATATTAAAAATTACTAAATTCGTATTGAGACGGAGTGCAAAATACTTTAAATCAACAATCATTTCTTTTAAAATGTTAAAACGTTGTATCCAAATTATGATCCGTCTCACAAGTGAGATCGTCTCACGCAAGTGTGTGCCTAATTAAAAATTATATTATTATATTATTATATGAACATAAAAGTATTAAATTGTACGAATAAACGTCACTCCTTATGTTTCATCAGCTTGCCCCACTAATTTTTATGCCGCATTTTGTGACAAAATATTGCTTCATACATTATTGATAATTTATAACAATGATAAATTTTGTATATAACAGTGATAATTTTTGTTTATAATAATAATATTAAAAAATCAAATTCATTGTAAACTTGAATTCATACACGTTTTTGTCAACCTTGATTGACTTTATAAGGATATATATCAGAAGTTATTTAAACTCTAGGATATATAGAGGATTTTTATCGGATTATTCATCTTCTTTATTTCCACATTTCTGAAAGATGTAGCAAGAGCATCCATATTTTCAAGTTAAAGGTCTTTCTACACTATTCAATATTTGTGATAAGAACATCAATATTTTCAAATTAAAGTTTTTTTGTATTTAATTGTCTGTAATAAAAGTATCCATATTTCAATATATATATTCAATTATTTTTTTCAAAATAAAAAAAATATTTTTTAAATTAATCTTTTTTCCCAAAACAAAACGATAATAATTTTTTTTTCGAATTGAAAAAAAAAAATATTTTTAAAATAACGAAAATAAAAAAAAAAATTTTTTTAAAAAAAATCAAATATAATTTTTTTTATTGATTTATTTTTGTATATTGAGATGCCCGGGACGAGTTCGATTGGGTCTGAGTCGGGGGTTCGGGCTATGCTCGGGCCGGGTTGTGTTGGATTCGGGCTTATGAGCTATAAAGAGTTTTTTCTGAAATCTTATAAAATAGAAGTATTAAACATTTTATTTTACCAAACAAAATTAAGGAGCTTATAAATTTCTAAACAACTTATAAATAAGCTGTGCAAAACAGTGCAAAACAGGCTCTTAATAGAGTTGAACGCAGCTTGTTATATACAGGTGTCGAGGTTTTCTTGTGATGAGAAAGTCAGTACCATTTCCAGTTCCAATAAAATTTGGAATCTGACCTTGTGGTATTTGTAACAACCACATGCTGCTGCAGTTGGTCTTTGAATGAACATAATGCTCAACATTCCAACGGTAATTAACACTACAAAAAACGCGCATTTTACCGATGAAAATTAGCGATGGTTACAAGAATTGTCGCAAATAGCGATGGTTTTTATGACGGTTAAGGTCAAATGGTCAAAGTCAACAGTTTTAGTGACGGTTTAGAGAACCATCGCAAATAGCGACGGTTTTAGCTACGGTTTTAGCGACTTTTTGGACTAACCCCTTTAACGACGGTATTTATTTTTTTTTTTTTTTTAATATTAATTATGTATATTTTTTTTTTATGTTTCAGGATTATACTAGGTTTTTTAATTGTTGTTAATGCACTTTACCGTATATTTAATTTATAGTCACTTGGAGAAGAGTTCCACCTGACCATAGTCAGATCTATTTCGAGGAGTTTACGGTATAAAATTTAATTCATAGTATATTTAAATATATATATTGACTAAAAGTAGTTCTTGTTTAAATAGAAAAGTAGTACTTTTTTAAATGAAAGTATTACTTGTTAAATGAAAAATATTACTTAAGTTTAAATAGAAAAGTAGTGATTGTTTAAATAGAAAAGTATTACTTGTTTAAATAGAAAAGTAGTACTTGTTTAAATAGAAACGGTTTCTCGGATGGGTATACCAATACATTCTTAAGGTATTTGGGCATCCATCATGAGATACCTAGTATCTCGTAGTAAGTGATATCTTACTACACTCTCTAAGAGTATGATGCAGATCGCACACCAATTTCAATTACATCATCGATATCTCATTCTTGATGATCCTTGATTGGGGTCATTTAAGAATCATGTTTAAGTCATCTGAGTTCTCACAACCTCAATGATAACAATGACTCGTGGGAACATAGATAAAAACAAATGCAAACAATCAAACATAATATTCTAATGAGTGCAACACGATATATTTAATATTAAATAAATAATAATATTAAACTAACACTGAATATTATCTGAGTATTATGTCCTTACAATGGATTGTCTCTAGGACACTTACACTAACAACACCATCATCAATAGTGTTGTATAGAGTATCTTTAGCAATATAGTCCAAGTTGACTAACTTTTTCTCTTCAGGAGTAAGTTGGTCATCAGACTTGGGAAATTCATCTATGGGATCATCTTTCTCAACATCAGTAAGTCTGGGATTCACAACAGTATACTCAAATGGTCCTTGAGAGACAACTCTCCACATTCTCTCATGGTTTGAATATAGATGTGTCTACATTCTCAGTCTCCATAAGTCATAGTTCTCAACAGTGAACATAGGTAGCTTTTTAGAAGGCATGATGAAAAGCCTTGTAAGATGTCAGTAGTAAGATCTATTCAGTAGACCACCCAAGTCTCTCAGCAAACAAGAATATGACTACCAAAGCAAGTGGTCAGTTGAACCACTGCTCTGATACCACTTGTTGGTCCCAAGTACGAGTCACACACTTGTATGGGGGGTGGGAAATACATGTCGATAGTGTTTTTAAAACTTTTAAAACCTTTCAATCAGTGAGTCAGGATTTCCTGAGTTTAGGCCCTGAATAAGCACAAATCATCCTGAGTCAAAGTCTACTGAGACAATAACCCTGAGCTACTTACAAACCTTCAGATTAGCTCAACTGATCCTAAGTGTGAAAAGTCCTGAATAGTTTTGCAAATATAACTATCTTACTGAATACTCAGGAGAGTGGTTCAGTTTGGTAGCTATCTATACTAGCTATCTAAGGTGTGGAATGTGTAGGCCCTAAGTTTATACTCGTTTTAACTTGCCGAAAATACCTTTTCCTTTAATGAAAATTGTGGTTAAGGCTGTGACCAATTAATGCAACTTCAGTGGATTGGTTCCAACTGAATAATAAATATCTTTGTATGCTTTCAGAGATAATATGTAAACAAACAATGCAGTACAGAAAGCAAACAACACAGATTTATAGTGGTTCAGAGACTCAAGCTCCTACGTCCACTCTCCCTGATCCTCAGGGGAATTGCTTAACACTTGGAAATCGCTTGGTTTAGAGTGCCAAGGTACACTGATCAGAATCACCTTTCAAAGGCAATCTGATCCCTGGGATCTACTTCCTTATTCCTAGTACTCAAAACTACTACTCTCCTCAAGCTTCCAGACTGAACAACGCAGCTTACTAACTTTACAACTCTCTCAACTTCCAAACAATCAAACTACACACAAACTACCTAATACTTTAGGGTTTGGGTTTTGGTTTGGTTTCCAACTAGGGTTGAGATATCCTTTACAATACAAACATGTGCAAAGGCTAGGACATCTATACTAATCTTTGGATCTTAGAAAACACTAGGCTTAGTATGTGAGCTCTCTTCAAAGTGAAACACCTGGGAAATTTTAGGGTTTCTAGTGCTTCAAAGTAAATTTGAATATGTTTGAGCTCTGGAATTGCTTGATTTCCCGTAACCTTGTGTATGTGAAGGTCACTGGTATTTTTAGGCAACTCTCAAGAGTCACTCTTGAAAAACTCTCTGTTGGAAGAGATAACATCAAGTGTTTCCTTTTTGGTTAGTGATAAATGGCTATATTAGGGTTTTGATGAGGCTTTGCATGGTTTGGGTAATGTGCAGCCAGGTAGCCAATCATTTTGTTTTGCAGACTGGAAGATATCAGCTCTGACTTTTCCTCAGTGGAACATCACTTTTAGTGTCAGTATAGTACGCTGTTGTCGCTTCCTCATTGGTCGATTTCTTCAGCTTGAACATAGACAAACAAACGACTCTTTTTGGTCAATTCCACTAAACTGATACTTTCCTTAAAGTCTACGAATGCATAACATTCTCTTTATTTGTACTAAGTTTGGGCTTGACACATATTTCTTGAATAGGTGATTTCAGGATCTCCAGGTTCAGTACAAACTCTTCAGGATCTCCACCAAGTATAGTCAGCAGATATAGTTCAGGATAGTTAGGATGCTAAAACATCACTGAATACTAAAGAATCCTGATAAACACAACCTATTTGAAACCTGAGTCCTAACTATCCTAAAACATGTTATACTCAGGGTTTTTGGGATCTAATCAAATCACTTATATTAAATTCATCTCCCAACAAGGTCATCGATATTTGGAAAATCTGGCTCTGTTCTCCAAAGTCAACCTTGTTCGAAGTCTGTATGCCTAAATCGTGAGATAATATAATTGTTTGTGCTCGCAGAAGAGCTTTCTTCCGAGGTCATGTTTATCAATTCCTTGAGCTCGCTCGAGCTTGTTCCTGAAGGCATGGTTGTCAGTCTGGCAAGCAAACTCGAGCTCGCCTTAACCTTAACTAATATTGTCTTAAGATTCGAGCTTAGGAAAATAGGTCTCATCATTATAGTGAACTTGCATCTTCGTCATCATAATAGCGAACTCACATTTTATACCGAGATTATTTACAATACACCAATTACCCTAGGTCGCATGATCGAGCTGCGAGCTCAGGATGTGACCTATTATGTTTGTTCGATACCGAGCCCTGGCCCGACAATTCTTCTTTCCCAAAGCTCTGAAACATTGTCTCGAATTCTATAACCCCCGCATGGCTTGAAGGTGATGATTGAGGGTTACATGATGTAGGCCTAATGATGGCGAGTGGCGCTATGCACCCAATTTGAATCGCTGTGATGAGGGGTCACTTCGTCTTCCAAGCTCCATGTAGGTCCTAAATGGGTTAGTGAGTGGAAAGTCAATAAGGAGGGGGGGTAAATAGACTTTCAAAAACTTATTTAGTGTACAATGCATTTGGCATATAATACTGTAGTGTGTGGAGTTAAACAACTTGATATGATATTCAATCTACTGACAACTCTGAAGCTTATCAGTTGGACGTTTATCAGCCTAGCTGATGTGTAGAAGTTGTTTTTAACCCGTGAGAAAACCTTTTCTAAAATAAATCAGAAGAAAACAAGAATCAGTACACTTGATATGTACTGATCTGATCAGCAGACTTGATGTCCGGTCTGATCTTTTGAGTTATGCATGTTGTTTTTAGTGCAGATAACATGACAATTAATCAAAGCAGTGAACAAAGAGCAGTTTTTATAGTGGTTCGAAGAACTTCTCCTACGTCCACTCTTCCCTGTCAGCAGGGGGATCTTACTATCAAACACCTTAGTTTATAGTGTTAGACACACTTTACAAATGAACTCCATGATAAGTAAACCAAATTTTTACAGAGATCTACCTCTATCCCAGTCTATAAACTAGATAAGACTTACTTACAAACTTGCCTACAAACTTCCTAACAAGGTTTTGTATAGGGGTTTGTTTGATTTTAAATAGTGAAATATATCTTATAATGAATCAGCCTTAAGGTGGTTTGAGAATATTGTTGGAATTTATAGACACGTAATTCACGTAAAACATGCGCAGCGGAATAAATAGTTCACCAACAATGAACACGTAATTGCATAATTGATTGACAGGATACATAAAGAATACTTACAAAAATTTGTAATAGGATTCGAGACAGGATTCTTCAACTATGGTATCCACGTAACAATTGCTCACAGATCTGCAGTGTTCTGCCAGCCTTGAACCATGAGATGGATTTGCTAGGAAAATCCTAAATCTAGGTTTTATGGAGAAGTAATACTTTTGTATTATCTTGTGTGTTTAGGATTTCCCATGAACTAATATATATAGTGGAGACCTGGCTTAATTCTCATGCAGGCCCAAAACAAGAAATAAATCTGTAGGGATTTAATTTCCATATAGACAAAGTCCCATATTAGAAATAAATCTGTAGAGACTTTATTTCCCTATATATAAAATCCTACAATAATATTCCATATATATTATTGTTGGGAAATCTTATTTAATTATATCTAATTTAATTAAATAACTTTAATTAATTCCAAATTAATTAATTAATAATAATTAATTCTAAATTAATATATTATTAATTTCTCCATAAATTAAATATCCATATCCAATATGATATTTAATCACCATCTCTAATCTGTAAACAACTGTTACTTGTTGTGTGACCCATAGGCCCTCGTATACCTAGCGGTTAGTCAAACTAACGGTCTTAATTAAACCCTAGACAATAAATCAGACAATCTCAATATACGAGATACATTGCGAAGAATCTGCAACTACCTGCAATATGTAGGCTATCGTGATATCTTCCTTTCATTCACGAATACTCGATTAATTCTTGAACTTGATGAAGTGTCTATTCAATTAACTTAATCATATTATCTCTAATCACTAATTGATCAAGTAAATCACACTTAGCCACAAAGTCTAAGCTGATGAGCGTCGGCCGACAACTTAGATCCAATTATGACGAGAAGATGAGTATTCTCTCTAAATCCACATTGAGGAGTGAATCCTATTCTTGGCTCAACTATCACGCACATGGATTTCGTGATGAACCCAATCCAAGCATTATCTATCCATGGAAGGGTGCAAGTGTCGGTCATGATCAAAGTTCATCACTCCACACATGTCGTGCGTATTGACCTCAAGTCAAAGGAGTATCACGTCGCTCCCACTAACCGAGACACCCGTAGACACATGTATTGTGAAATTACATCAAACGGTTTCTCGGATGGGTATACCGATACCCTCTAAGGTATCTGTGCATCCATCATGAGATACCTAGTATCTCGTAGTAAGTGGGATCTTACTACACTCTCTAAGAGTATGATGCAGATCGCACATCAATATCCCATTCTTGATGATCCTTGATCGGGGCTATTTGAGAATCATGTTTAGGTCATCTGAGTTCTCACTCACTCAATGACAACAGTGATTCAGGGGAACCCAAATAAGAATATATACAAACAATCAAACATGATATTTGAATAAGTATGATGCCAAACATTTAATATTAAATAAACAATAATATTAAATATAAACTGAATATCATCTTAGTATTTTGTCCTTACAAAGGATCGTCTCTAGGACACTAACACTAACAATCTCCCACTTGGACTAGAGTCAATCACCTACATGTTTAACCCTAGACCATCAAATGTCTAGTGTGTACATGAACACTCAGTGTTTTGGTGAAAAGATCTGCCAAATTATCTTATGTGGGAACACGTTCTAACTCTATTTCTCCTATCGTTATGATCTCTCGGATCAAATGATAAGCTTGGGTACATGCTTGCTTCTGTTTGTTGATCTCGGTTCCTTTGCTTACGCAATCGCACCAGCGTTGTTTCAATACAACTTTATTAGACAACTGACACTAGAAACTACACCTAGTTCTCTCAAGAACTATAAAATCCAGACATCCTCCATGAGGCTTCTGACACAGCAATGTACTCAGCTTCAGTTGTTGAATCTGCGGTCGTCTCTTGCTTGGAACTATTCCAACTGACTGCCCCATCATTGAGAGTAAAACATAACCTGACTGTGATTTGTAATCATCACAGTCGGATTGGAAACTTGCATCAGCGTAACCAGTTACTACTAGTTCTGACTGCCCATCGTAGACAAGAAATACATTCTTTAGTTCATCTAAGATACTTTAGAATGGTCTTGATAGCAATCCAGTGAGAGTCACTAGGATTCTGTTGGTATCTACCAGTGATGCTGATAGCGTAGGTCCACATCGGGCCTAGTGCAAGTCATGGCGTACATGATTGACCCAATTGCAGATGCATATGAGACATTGTTCATGTGCTTGATATCAGCTTCACTAGAAGGACAATCCTTCTTTGACAGTTTTATCCCATGATTTGCCGGTAGAGACCCTCTCTTAGAGTTCTCCATCGTAAAACGCTTCAGCACCTTGTCTACATAGGTGGTGTTAGTGTTAGTGTCCTAGAGACAATCTATTTAAAGGACATAATACTCGATGATATTCAGTTTGATTTAATATTATAATTCACTTAATATTAATGTATGGCAATACACTTGTTTAAATATTATGTTTGATTGTTTGCATTTATTCATGCAAGTGTTCCCATGAGTCATTGCTGTCATTGAGGTTGTGAGAACTCAGATGACTTAAGTATGATTCTCAAATAACCCCAATCAAGGATCATTAAGAATGAGATATTGATGATACAATGGAGATTGATGTGCGATCTGCATCATACTCTTAGAGAGTGTAGTAAGATCTCACTTACTACAAGATACTAGGTATCTCATGATGGATGCACAAATACCTTAGAGGGTATTGGTATACCCATTGGAGAAACCGTTTGATGTATTTCCACTATATGTGTCTACGGGTGTCTCAGTTAGTGAGAGCGATGCAATACTCCTTTGACTTGAGGTCAATACGCATGACATGTGTGAGATGATGAACTTTAACCATGACCGACGCTTGCACCCTAACCATGGGTAGATATGGGTTGGATTGGGTTCATCACGAAGTACATGTGCGTGGTAGTTGAGCCAAGAATAAGATTCATTCCTCAAAGTGGATTTAGAGAGAATACTCATCTTCTCATCATAATTGGATCAAAGTCATCGGTTGATGCACATCAACTTAGACTTTGTGGCTAAGTATGACATACATGATCAATTAGTGATTTGAGATAAATTGATTAAGTTATTTGAATAGACACTTCATCATGTTCAAGGCTTAATCGAGTATTCGCGAATGAAAGGAGGAAATCGTAATAGCCCATGTTTCAGTTACAGATAGTTGCACATTTCCTCGCAACGTACCTAATATATTGAGAATGTCTGATTTATTGTCTAGGGTTCAATTAAGACCGTTAGTTTGACTAATCGCTCGATATATGAGGGCCTATGGGTCACACAACAAGTAATGGTTGTTTACTAATTATAGTTGGTTGATTAAATGTTAAATTAGATTTAATATTTAATTTATGGAGAAGTAATTAATAATAGATTAATTTAGAATTAATTATTATTAATATTTAATTCAATTGGATTTAATTAAATAAGAATTCCCAATAATAATATTTGGAATATTATTGTAGGATTTAATATATATAGAAATAAATCATAGAGATTTGTCATATATGGAATTTAAATCCGTAGAGATTTATATGTGGGAAATAAATCTGAGAGATTTATTTTATTAGGGATTTTTCCTAATAAAGGTTAGCTTAAGATTTAAGCTGGGTCTCTCCTATATATATGAGCTCTTGGGAATTCATAATACGTCAGTTCATATTTTCTCCATAAAATCTCTAAGTTAGAATTTTCCTAGCAAATTCATCTCGGGGATTCAACACTGGCAAATCTGTGCAGATTAGTAAATGAGTATTACGTGGATGTTGTAACATAGATTTTACATCTATGCCACAAACAAGTAATATATGAATTATGAATGAATAGTGGAAAACGTAAGGAACAATCGAATTTGTTGACCCAGTTCGTCCGGAAGGACTACGTCTGGGGGCATACCAAGCCAGGATATTTTACTATATTTTTTCTATGTATTTCCGTGCGTCTTTTCTCTTGGGGTTTTTCCCCTATTTATAATGATTACAATGTACAAAGATAAAAACCCTAATGGGCCATTCAATGGGCCTTCTAAACAGGGAAATACAAGATACACTAAATCTTCACCCGGATCTTCAATAGATGTGTAAGGTCTCTCTTTCCATAACGAACAATGGGAATCTTGCTTATCTTCGATATATGGATGCCGACCTTGCTCCCCGAGGTCGCCCAGTCAACTGGCCCCTATTCTCTTTTTTCCGACCTCGCCTGCGGACCCTCCTCAAGGGAGGTCGCCCGTTAAGGCGAGCTTGATCTTCTTTGCTCGTCGCCAGGTCGCCCTTTGAAGGCCGACCTCGGCATCTCATACTCTTCATTTGAACTCGGTTCTAGCTGCCACATCATCACCATTTGCCACGTCATCGTCATTTACCAAGTGGCTATTGGCCGATTATTATGGCTACAACAATTGCCCCCAAGAGCGGACTTTGACTTTATTCAGAGGTCAGCCTTGATCTTTGTTCTAATGAGTTATCTGATTTTTTTCCCTTGAGGTTGCATTCTCTGCCCCTGTGCATGCTCTGAATGCCTTAATGAGGTCTTGATTGTTCACACTTTGATGATAATACTTCTGGTATTAAATTTGGATCTTCAACTTCAGACTTGGGTGTGCTTTAGTGGGATTGATTCTCTCTCGTGCCCCCGAGTTGGGGGTTTAACTTAGAAACTCGCTGCTTGTCAGGAGGTTAATCATCTGAAATTGCTATTTGTTGAGATTGAGCTCGTCGAGAGTCTTGTCATTTGGTTAGGGATCGACTTGGTAGGTATATTATTTTCTCTTTTGTGCTCGTACTCTGAGGTGAGCCTCTTTGTACGAGTCTTTTGTGCTCGTACTTTGAGTTGAATCTCTTGGTACGAGTCTTTTCTGTGCTAGCACTTTGAGTTGACCCTCTTTTTGCGAGTCTTCTTTGTGCTCACACTTTGAGTTGAACCTCTTCGTGCGAGTCTTTTCTGTGGTCGCACTTTGAGTTGAACCTCTTTGCGCGAGTCTTTTCTATGCTCGCACTTTGAGTTGAATCTCTTTGTGCGAGTCTTTTCTGTGCTCGCACTTTGAGTTGAACCTCTTTATGCGAGTCTTTTCTGTGCTCGCACTTTGAGTTGAATCTCTTTGTGCGAGTCTTGTATGTGCTCGTCGATGACCATTTCTAGTTGAGCGGTTCGCGACTTGATGTATCTAGCCTTTGGGCCTCCTGTCAATGAAACTCATTTCTTTTTCTACCTTTAGCATGCCGACTTGATTTCCTTATGCGACTTTAAAATTGCATATGTTCTTGCCGTCTTATTTGGATGCGGCTTATTTACGAACTTTTGTTTAGTCATCTTACAAAGTCGGGGGAGGATCACACCTGCTAGGGTGGCGATCTCGATGCCAGTATGTTGAAAGTCATACCTCGGGGGTTCGATGTTTACTCATGCGACCTCCTTCAGTTTAACACCCAGAAATTATGAAAAGAAAGGTAACATTTTATTTGACTTGGAAAAATTAGTACAATGTTGCGACTTCTGTTAGCTCATGATAGATAAAACCAGTGAACCTTGCCGAATAGGTGGAAAGCCGACGCCGAAGAGGCGGGCAAGTCGACGCCGTATAGACTGACAAAATCATCGCCTTAGGAGGCGGAATGCCGCCCAAGAGGCGGGCAGGTCGACGCCGTATAGGCGGACAAAATTATCGCCTCAGGAGGCGGAATGCTGACGCCGAGGAGGCGGGTAGGTCGACGCCGTATAGGCGGACAAAATCATCGCCTTAGGAGGCGGAATGCCGACGCCGAGGAGGCGGGCAGGTCGACGCCATATAGGTGGACAAAGTCATCGCCTTAGGAGGCGGGATGCCGGCGCCAAGGAGGTGGGCAAGGCGGGCTGGCCGACGCCGTATAGGCGGACAAAGTCATCGCCTTAGGAGACGAAATGCCGGCGCCGAGGAGGCAGGCAGGTCGACGCCGTATAGGCGGACATAGTCATCGCCTTAGGAGGCAAAATGCCGACGCCGTATAGGTGGATAAAGTCATCTCCTTAGGAGGCGGAATGCCGACCCCGAGGAGGCGGGCAAGTCGACGTCATATAGGCGGACAAAGTCATTGCCTTAGGAGGTGGAATGACTACGCCATATAGGCGGACAAATTCATCGCCTTAGGAGGCGGTAGTGCCATGGTTTGTTTGACCGTTTGAGAAAATTCTTTGGGAGAGAGAGATTTAGGTTTAAAACTCCTTGAAAATTATAAAAATATTATTAGGAGGTCAGAAAATGTTCCTGATATTTTTTGATAAAAACTGACTTTTATTAGTATTTGAAAATGAGACTTGAATTTTGAATTTATTAACAAGATCTTTTTCAATTTTTGTGGTATAAAGCAACCTTGGAGATTTCTGGGGTTTTGCCCCCAGGATCGGGTTTAGATATCTGTTTAAAAACATCTTTCACGGATGTGCAAAGGTTTGGGATCCCTAGGGTCTTGCCCCAGGATCGAGATTTGATTCTCGTTTGTTTGGATCGTCTGTACCAGAGCGATTTGTTGTTTCAAGAATGTGAAAGAGGTTTGGCACATAGGTTTATAGTCATTACAGACTATTTACTTGAATAACTTCTGCGACTATGAATCGTGATATGTTCTTATTGTCTTATTGACATTGCAATTTAAATGAACTTGTTCTTTGTCGCTTATGAAGTCGTGACAAGAATCGAGCCGTTTAGGCCGCGACCTCATCGACCTTGGGATTCGAAAGTCATGGTTACGATGTGAGCTGGAGGATATTCCAAAATGTGACTTTAAACAAGTGTTTTAACTTGGTGTCAGCTTGGATTGAGATATTCGTTTGATATGAAAAGGTCGTCTTTCGAGGTCGTTTTATTGGGGTTACGAGTCTCTTTGACTTGTGATTTGAAGGGCTTATTTGTCGTCTTACTTATGTTGCGACTTGATTGCCTTCTGGTTTGACCATTGCGCCTAACGGTGCCAACAAGGTCATTTTTTGGAAGTGTGACCTTGTTAATTTGAGGTCGTCGGGTCTTGTTTGTTTAAGACCGCGACTTCGTGATTTTGATGTTGTCGGGTCTTCTGGTTTGAGGCCGCGACTTTGTGAATTTGAGATTGTCGGGTCTGCTTGTTTGAGACCGCGACTTCTTGAGTTTGAGATTGTCGGGTCTGCTTGCTTGAGACCGTGACTTTAGGAATTTGAGTACTTTCCTTAATCATTTGATGTGATGTAAGTTTGAAGTCGGGTTATAAGTTCGCTTCATCTGTATAAGACTTTTGAGTGCTCGTAGATAAATTTTGTGATAGTCCCTTCCTAGGGTTTATGTTATTAGTAAGGATTTGGAGTTCGTTTTAAATAACCCTCCAAATTTTGACATGCTAGTTTGAGTTTCTAACGTCAACTAAAGTCCTGAAATTAACTCGAATAGCTCGAGATATGAGCATATATACCCCCGCCTTTTAATATATGTGAAAATATGAACACTATAACATATATTAAAAGGAAGTAAATGGAGTAGAACCTGATGTGAGTGGGCTAGAGGATTGCCCGTAGATTCTTTGAGTTGCCCCCGTGCAATTTTCCTTTGCGAGAGCCACTTTGCATTTTTCCTCGCACAAAATAAGCAATCCGTTAAATATCAAGTTATCCATATAGCACGAAACTTGGAGATAGTAACAAACCTCCTTCTCAAAGTTTCTTATCAGCCATATTATTATTATTACAAACAAATATACATTCATATATATAAGTTTTATTATGTTTTTGGGCCAGAAGGCTGTTAATAAAAGATTAACTGGGCCAAGAAAGTACGTAATAAATGATGGGCCCGAAGACTATCTAAACAACCTGGCCCATAGATTTTGTATCCGCCATGGAGTAGGCCAGAATTTGGTCAGGAAATGATGGGGCCCACGATGCTTGTCCTTCAAATTACTTAATGGCCCAGGCCCAACTATTCAATTAGCAAGTCAGGCCCACGGAGGTAGAGCAACAGAGCAGCGGCCGAATTCATCGCAGGTGTGGGGGCGTCGGGCAAAAACCCCATCGTCGTCAATGGTATCAGAAAGCATGGTGGTGTGCGTCTGATTTCTGGGCTGTGGAGCGGCGTCATCACGGCGCATTGAGACGGCAGCTCTGCGTATATATGAGGCGGCGAACGCCGTGGACGTGATTTCAGACGGGCTTTTGGCGTGGCTGTGCGATAGAACGATCAGGTGTGAGGCAGAGGTTTGTCGAGCGTATGGGTAAACATGTGACCCTGTGCCGCTGTGAAGACTCTTTGGACGACCAGCGAAGGCCACGGAATAGCAGAACGGTGGCGCAACATTCGCGAAAGATCGAAGGCGTTGGCTCCAGTTGACTCGACTTGAAGTAGTATCGGGTCCATCGAGGCTGCGGCGACGGTCTTTGTTGATAGAGCGTCGTCGATTGGAGAAACAGGTTGCACTGGCTTCTCGATTATTGCATGCGGCGACGGGAATTCATCATGACTAGTTAATTTTTTGAGGTACTCTGTTGTGGCGAGATTGGTGAAGCCGATTTTGGCATTGTGTCGGTGGGTTCCCGCGACTCCAGGCGACTTTTTGTGGTTGAAGATGGGATTAACAAGATCTTTCTGGGGTTGAACACGGGTTGTTGTTGTTGTGCACAGCGAATTGTTTCCTGATAATTGCCGATGGGTTTTTTGCGAAAGTTTGAAGAACAGGGTGTATGAGCATGATGATGTTTTTTGATTTTTCATTAGGGTTCTAACAAATATGCAGTGAAATTTGTAAATGTTCCCATAGACGGCGTCAATTGTTGTAACATAGATTTTACATCTATGCCACAAACAAGTAATATCTGAATTATGAATGAATAGTGGAAAACGTAAGGAACAATCTAATTTGTTGACCCAGTTCGTCCGGAAGGACTACGTCTGGAGGCATACCAAGCCAGGATATTTTACTATTTTTTTCCTATGTATTTCCGTGCGTCTTTTCTCTTGGGGTTTGTCCCCTATTTATAATGATTACAATGTACAAAGATAAAAACCCTAATGAGCCATTCAATGGGTCTTCTAAACAGGGAGATACAAGATACACTAAATCTTCGTCCAGATCTTCAATAGATGTGTAAGGTCTCTCTTTCCATAACGAACACTGGGAATCTTGCTTATCTTCGATATATGGATGCCGACCTTGCTCGTGGGGCGACCTCGGGGGAGGTCGCCTAGTCAACTGGTCCCTATTCTATTTTTTTCGACCTCGCCTGCGGACCCTCTTCGAGGGAGGTCGCCCGTTAAGCCGAGCTTGATCTTCTTTGCTCGTCGCCAGGTCGCCCTTTGAAGGACGACCTCGACATCTCATACTCTTCATTTGAACTCGGTTCTAGCTGCCACATCATCACCATTTGCCACGTCATCGTCATTTGCCAAGTGGCTATTGGCCGATTATTATGGCTACAACAGTGGATACCATAGTTGAGGAATCCGTGTACGAATTGCTGTAAGAATTCTGTTTACGTTTATTCATATTTAATTATGCAATTAACTGTTCGTTGTTGGTGAACTTTAATTTCCGCTGCGCATGTATTACGTGTTTACATGCCTCTAAAATCCAACAGTGGTATCAGAGCTTCAGGCTCTTGATTTGATTGCATAATTGGTTTTAAATTAAAGGAATTTGTCTTTCTTTTATTTGGAACAGTACGGTTGCACCCCCTATTTTAATTGACCGCACAATTTTTTATTTGGGTGTGCCTATTGTTTTTGTTTCGTCTTCATTGTGCTCATCTCCTTCACTATACCCAGATTTAGGGTTTCCTTTAAAACCCGCCGTAGTTGCAATCCTCCGCCTCTATGTCGATTTCGCGTCCAGAGCAGGCGTCGACGGTGTCGCTTGAGTTGGTGGCGTAGCTCCGCAACTCATCCGCTACGGAGCAAGTCTGAGCGGGTCAGACCCCGACGCAGTCAATTCGTCTCCGATTCATTTCTCACTGATTCTTCCGTCGACTTGGGGTGACACCTTCGTTTTAATACGTTGGCGCTACCTCCGTGTTGACGCGATTCGCGACGAAACAAGATCAATTTCGTCTCGCCCCTATCTCCGCTGTCTGAGTGTGCACCGCTCGATTGCATGTTATTTTCATTTGACGAAGATAGCAACGCGACGCAACATGCATTTTGAGATCTGCTCCCTTTAGTCTTTGGTTTTATGGAGCCTCTGAACATCTGATTCGAACCGGCAGTAGCGTCAAGTCGCTCGCACGCGCCGCCTGACTTTTCTATGTTTGTTGCGACTCGAAAATCGGAATAGTGTTCAATTGATGTTTATGTTTTGGGCGAATTTGTACAGATTGTTGGACATTCTTGAACAAATTGGACAATTCGAACAAAATTATTGAGTGTTTTGTGATTGAATTGGATTAAATCTGAAAACATTTGATGAATTGTTGGTATCGGTTGTCCGAATTGAAGGACGGTTTCCGGGCGGTGATGAGGGAGGGGCTGTTTTGCAAATTGGATTTCTAACATGCCCCTCCGTGCAAATTCGAGTAATTGCACATGAGCCCTCGACAAACAATTTAAAAACCTTTTTAAATTAATAAATTTATTTTGAAAAGGAAGTTAAAAGTTGGACGTTTAATTAAAATAATTAATTGGATTAATCAATATTGATGACAATTAAAATTAAGTTATTTTTCAGTTTGATTTTAAAATTATGGCTTAATGTTTAAGAGGTTATTAATTCCCACTTGGTTAACTTGTTTATTTAAAATTTGTTAACACATTTATAGTCCGCATTATAATTGTTTGGGTAGGCGTAATAATTATCGGACCGTATTAATTGTTTGGGTAGACGGTGCCCATATAAGTGTTAGTCCGTATAAAATCATGTTTGGGTAGGCGGCGCCCAATAATTGCTCAAATGTGATGTAGATTAACATGTTGGATCTCGATTAAGCAATTAATACCCCGCCTTTAAAACATTCCTCACTAAAATATGATTTTCATTAAATTGAACGATGCCTTCCATCAAAATTAAAAGTAAACCGGAGATTTTGATCCAATGGGTATTTAAGGCCCAAGTTTTTTTGCTTGGATCTATATCTAACGGGACTTTTATAGGGACACGTGTTGGGGAATTAGTTGCACAGATCTATTTGGGTTGAATATTTAAATACAAATTTAATTCTTTAATTATTACTAGCATGAATTAATCCTATATTAATTCAAATAATAATTGCAACAACATATCATGCACATAATAAGCCACGTAAAACCTACGCATGCGGAATCTACAGGGTTTACGTGAACGTACCTCTCGGGATGGCAGTGAATTCGGTTGGACGGACTAACCAAAAGGACTTCCCAAGTATTCCCTTAGCCCTTTCTCAACTATCCGGTGGAAGGACACTTGTCGAACAATTAACAAAAGGAAAAAATAAACTTTGTTGCACCACTTATGTGGATTTGCTAATTTTTTCAGCACATGGAATTGTACTTGAGAATGAAACAATCATCCCCTATTTATAGGTGAGAGGTGGTCGATTTTTTCAGTAGAAAACCAATGTGGGAAAAGACTTTTCTTGATCACCAAAAAATCTTGAATATATCTCCTATATTCTTTTTTCCATAATTAAAATATTCCACAAAAATCCCACCTCCTCTATAATATGGATTTTTCGAAAATACAAGGCTTGCAAGAAACCAAGATTTGGATCTTCTTGAATTTATGAGATATTCTTGTATTTCAAGAAATACATATCTTCCATAATATCTTTTCAAGAAAATCAAGAAAATATTTCTTGCCCTTTATTTTCTAATTTTTCGAAAATTTCAATATAGATAACATAGTGGGAGATTTCTTGAATTTAATGAGATAATCTTGTATTCCAAGAATACATATCTTCATTCCATAACAAAATTCAAAGAAAATCTTTCTCCCAACATATCTATAAATTTTGAAATTTTAGTTGGAAAATTAAGCAACAATATTTATTTTATTTTAATCACCTTTTTCAGTTATTGGACTATTTGTTGGGCTACTCAGGGGGCCTTTAGGAGAATTAAGATTTGACATTCTAATGGACCTTGAATATCTAATATTGAGCCACAATATAATTCAAGCCCATATATATTAATTAATCCCACTACATAATTAATATTGCACTATCCATCTTAACCCATATTACAGTCAATATGACTCCCGGTTATTATTTCCCGTGTTTAAGATTATCTAGCCCATTAATTAATTCAAGCCACTGAAATAGCTTTCCATTAATTAATATCTTTTATCCTTGGTCAAGGAACGATTCAACATTATTATCCATACAGGAAACTAATTCCACTTGCAAGATTTGGTATGATAAAGCGTATGAACCTCCCAAGGGGGCAAATCAAACAAGCGTACTTTCACACGATTATTCGTATTAAATCTTAGCAATCACATGTGACTAATAATATTGCCCAAGATAAAAAGTATTGAATCTCATTTGATTCGCTACCCATGATAAGTCAAAGCAATAGTTACCAATCCCACGTGATCCTATTTAAGGAACGAAGATTAAGAAACAACGAACCACTGAGGTCTAATTCTTCCTTGTTCAGTTCTGAAGAATTTATCCTCATGTAGGTCCTATTCAGTGCATCAGTCATGCACTAGTGTAATCTCTTGGTCAAGACAAACCAATCTGAGCCTTACACCTCAACCTTTCGCGATGGGTTGTTCATTTCCATCTAGGTCGTGAATGGCGTACTTTTAGTTACAAGGGACTGTTAATTTAATCTTCTGTGATCTGGTATCACTAAATTAACTACAATGTAACACGTACGAATTATTGAACAGTTATGCAGTAAATATATGTAACATTCAATCATATTTAAAGAATTGGTGATAAACTATTTATTTCAGTAAATAAGTCTGAAAATTCAGTTTCGATTATACAAAGTAAAAAGCATACTTTCTAGTATAATCCCAACAACACAAAGTGTCGCCGCTTGATGGTTGTAAATCAACTTGACTTTGTTTCACCAGCCCAAGCAGGGAAACGAAAGTCAAGGGGCATCAGATTGAACTAGGTTCAATCAACTAGGAATTGCAGTTTTGCAATTGGTTTGGAGACCTACCAGTTATGCTATTGCAGTAATCAGCCCAAGCAGATATTGAAATAGTAGGAATGTGGATCCTAGTCCATTACAATTTATATCTAATATAAATTCGTACTCTTCCGATGAGGTCGTCGAGTATGTGAAAATAATGGAGACAAAATAAACACTAAAGAAAGACCATGTTTATTTTGATTGCTGAATATTGATCATAGGAATTATGTGTTTAATTCACGTTTTATTTATTTCTCTTGGTTAGTTGAAATGTATAACTGTTGTTGAGATGTATTTTGGAAACAAACAAATTGGCTAGGCCAAATTTTCTGGACTAGCACCTAAACACGTGTTTGGTGCTAAGGCAAGAAAAGATTGAGTACGTGTTGGACACGCCAATCCCTGTTACCCCTACAGCTGGTTTCTTAAGATATCTACGTTTGACGTAACACCTCAGAAGAAGCATCAAAAGGATGCTTCCCAGACGCAGTGTGTGATGTTGCTCGACATGACTCCCGAATTTCTTAAGGCAACATGAGAAAATGGGTCCTTTCGATATGCTCAAGCATCTGAAGGATCTCTTTGATTCTGAATCTCGTTCTGAGATTTATGAAATGATGAGAAATCTGTTCAGATGCCGGTTAGCTGAAGAAGTGAATGTTTCACCTCATGTGCTTAAGATGATAGGCCTAATTGAGAAACTTGGTAATTTAGGCATTGAGCTAAAAAACCAATGTTTCCATTTATGCTATCCTCCAGTCACTTCCGGATTCATATTTTAGCTTCATTGTGGACTACAATATGAACAAGACGGATGCGACCATGCCTGAACTTCACAACATGCTCAAGACTTTTGAGTTCACTATCACTAAGATGATGTTCAAAAGAAGGAGTGGGTAGACAAGGATGTGTGCCTCTACTATAAATAGAAGAGGGCACTGGAAGAAGTACTATAAGGTTCTGGTTGCTAAAAGGAAGGCACTGGATGCTTCTGGCATTAGAACATGTATGTTTGTTATTAAGATAGACATATCCACAAATAACAAATAACGCTAACTGTTGGGTAATAGATACAATATATGGCTCACACATTTGTACGAATGTGAAGGGGCTCATGTGTCTTAGGACAGTTAGGCCGGGTAAAGTCATCTTACACGTGTAAATGGAGCAAGAGTTGCTACTGAACGTGTGAGGATTTATGTGTTAGACTTACCCTTTGGTTTTAGATGAGAACTTAATGATTGTCATTTCGTTCTTTCTATTACTCGCAAAATTATTTTCATTCCCATGTTGGACATTGAGGGTTATTCCTTCCATTTTAGTGATAATAATTGTTATTTCACGTTGAATGGTGTGGTTTATGGGAATGCCCCTATGGTGAATGGTTTATACTTGTTGCATTGTGGATATGATGTTCTTAATATACAAAATAAAAGACTCAAACTCAGTAATCATGAAAACCCGACTTACATGTGGCATTGTAGACTTGATCATGTAAAATAGAAAGGAATTGCAAGGTTAAGGAAGTTAGAGTACTTAACCCCATTTGACTTTGAGTCTTATGGAGATTGCGAATCTTGTCTCAAGGGCAAGATGATCAACAAACCTTTTTTTCTGGGAAAGGGGTGCGTGCCAAAGAAGTTCTAGAGCTGATCTACAACAATGTTTGTGGACCATTGTCCACTCTAGCTAGAGGTTACTTCGAATACTTCATCACTTTTACTGATGATTTCTCAAGATACGGATACGTGTATCTTATGAAACACAAATTCGAATCTTTTGAGAAATTCGAAGAGTTTAAGGCTGAAGTAGAGAAGTAACTTGGTAAGAGTATCAAGACTCTTCGATTAGATCGAGGAAGTGAATACCTTAGCCGTGAATTCACTGATTAGTTGAAGTTACATGGAATCCAGTCACAATGGACTCCTCCCGGAATACCTCACATGAACGGTGTGTCCGAGAGGAGAAACCGAACCCTGTTAGACATGGTGAGGTCCATGGTGAGCTTTTCCTCTCATCCGACATTCTTATGGGGATACGCTTTACAAACCTCAATTTACATTCTGAATAGGATTCCATTTAAATCGATTGAGCATACACCATATGAACCATGGTGTGGCAAGAAGCCAAATTTTACACATATCAAACGTGGGGTTGCCCCGTGATTGTGCAAAGGATGCTTACCGACAAGTTGGAATCCAAAGGTGAAAAGGGTTACTTTGTGGGATATCATAAGGAAACTAAAGGATATTACTTCTATCTACCTGAGAAATAATCAGTGATTATTTCTAGGCAGACCAAGTTCCTCGAAGAAAACTATGTCTTTAAGGAACAAGGTCGTAAGCTGATAGAACTTGAAGAAATTCAAGAACCACAAATTAACAAAGAGATTGAAATCTTGTCAAAGCAACATGACAAGGAATCAGTGGGAGCATTCAACAACTTTCACGGTGGGATCTTTCACTAGGTGATCGTCTTTCAGCCAGTGGGAGAGTAATTGGAGTTGGCTTGCCTGTGCAAGAACTTTCCAAGTGGGCTGAATGAGAACAACATAGTTCAAACTCCCGCCCAAGAGGCATCTGAAAGTGTAGCTCTTGAGGACTCTCCGAACATTGATGATATCGATGCACCACAAAATTTTCACGATCAGAATGTACAGCCTGTACAACGTCAGCTCCGTAAGTTAATTAGGAATCATAATCCACCCATTAGATACAGTTACCTCTTGGAGGAACTCGATAATATGGACTTATCGGATAAGGACGATCCTAATACTTATTCTGAAGCAATATTAGATATTGATTCAGGGAAGTGGCATGAAGCCATGAAATCTGAGATGGACTCGATGTACACCAATCAAGTCTGAGACTTGGTTGAGTTGCCTGAAGGGGTTAGACCCATATGTTGCGATTGGGTCTTCAAGAGCAAGACCAATGCAAATGTCAAAGTACAAACCTACAAACCTAGGTTGGTGGCGAAGCGTTATAGTCAAAGATCAAGTCCATTCGAATTTTACTTGCGATAACAACACACTATGATTATGAGATTTTGTAGATGGACGTCAAAACAACTTCCCTCAATGGCAACATTGATAAAGAAATGTTTATGACTCAACCGGAAGGTTTTATATCTAAGCCGAAATCTAATCTAGTATGCAAGCTAAAGAGATACATCTATGGATTGAAGCAAGCTTCTAGGAGTTGGAATATCCGATTTGATGAAGCTATCAAGTCCTTTTGACTTCATCATTAATTCGGAAGATCCTTGCGTTTATCGCAAACGCAGCGGGAAGAATATTGTTTTCATAATCGGGTATGTCGATGACATATTAATTTTGGGAAATAATATCCCGTTAATGCAGTCCATTAAAGATTTGTTGTTAAAGACCTTCATGATGAAGGGTCTTGGTGAAGCCTGCTACATCCTAGAGATCATGATCCACAGGGATATATCCAAGAGGATATTGAGGCTGTCACAGTCCACCGATATAGACAAGGTGTTGAAGCATTTTGCAATAGAGAACTCTAAGAGAGGGTCTCTACCAGCAAATCATGGGATAAAAGCTATCAAATAAGGATTGTCCTTCTAGTGAAGCTGATATCAAGCACATGAACAATGTCCCATATGCATCTGCAATTGGGTCAATCATGTACGCCATGACTTGCACTAGACCAAACGTGGCCTACGCTATCAACATCACTGGTAGATACCAACAGAATCCAGGTGAGTCTCACTGGATTGCTGGCAAGACCATTCTGAAGTATCTTAGACGAACTAAAGAATGTTTCCATGTCTATGGTGGACAGTCAGAACTAGTGGTGACTGGTTAAGCTGACACAAGTTTCTAATCCGACTGTGATGATTACGAATCACAGTCAGGTTACGTTTCACTCTCAATGATGAGGTGGTTAGTTGGAATAGTTCCAAGCAAATTGACCGCAGATTCAACAACCGAAGCTGAGTACATTGCTATATCAGAAGCCTCAAAGAGGCTGTCTAGATTTTATAATTCTTAAGAGAACTAGGGGTAGTTCCGAGTGCCAGTTGTCTAATCAAGTTGTATTAAGACAACGTTGGTGCGAATGCGCAAGCAAAGGAACCGAGATCAACAAATAGAAGAAAGCATGTACCCAGACTTATCATTTGATCCGAGAGATCATAACGATAGGAGAAGTAGAATTAAAATGTATTCCCACATATTTAATTTGGAAGATCATTTCACCAAAACACTGAGTGTTCATGTACACACTAGACATTTGATGGTCTAGGGGTTAGACATGTAGGTGATTGACTCTAGTCCAAGTGGGAGATTGTTAGTGTTAGTGTCCTAAATACAATCTATTGAAAGGACATAATACTCTATGATATTCAGTTTGATTTAATATTATAGTTAACTTAATATTAATGTATGGCAATACACTTGTTTAAATATTATGTTTGATTGTTTGCATTTATTCATGCAAGTGTTCCCATGAATCATTATTTTCATTGAAGTTGTGAGAACTCAGATGACTTAAGCATGATTCTCAAATAGCCCCGATCAAGGATCTTCAAGAATGGGATATTGATGATACTATGGAGATTGGTGTGCGATCTGCATCATACTCTTAGAGAGTGTAGTAAGATCTCACTTACTACAAGATACTAGGTATCTCATGATGGATGCACAAATACCTTTGAGGGTATTGGTATACCCATCCGAGAAACCGTTTGATGTATTTCCACTATATGTGTCTACTGGTGTCTCGGTTAATGGGAGCGATGTGATACTCCTTTGACTTGAGGTCAATACGCACGACATGTGTGGGATGATGAACTTTGACCATGACCGATGCTTGCACCCTAACCATGGGTAGATATGGGTTGGATTGGGTTCATCACGAAGTACATGTGCGTGGTAGTTGAGCCAAGAATAGGATTCATTCCTCAAAGTGGATTTAGAGAGAATACTCATCTTCTCATCATAATTTGATCAAAGTTATCGGCCGATGCACGTCAACTTTGACTTTGTGGCTAAGTGTGACATACATGATCAATTAGTGATTTGAGATAAATTGATTAAGTTGTTTGAATAGACACTTCATCATGTTCAAGGCTTAATCGAGTATTCACGAATGAAAGGAGGAAATCGTAATAGCCCATGTTTCAGTTACAGGTAGTTGCACATTTTCTCGCAACGTACCTCATATATTGAGAATGTCTGATTTATTGTCCAGGGTTCAATTAAGATCGTTAGTTTGACTAATCACTCGATATATGAGGGCCTATGTGTCACACAACAAGTAATGGTTGTTTACTAATTATAGTTGATTGATTAAATGTTAAATTTGATTTAATATTTAATTTATGGAGAAGTAATTAATAATAGATTAATTTGGAATTAAATATTATTAATGTTTAATTAAATTGGATTTAATTAAATAAGAATTCCCAATAATAATATTTGGAATATTATTGTAGGATTTAATATATATGGAAATATATCGTAGAGATTTGTCATATATGGAATTTAAATCCGTAGAGATTTATATGTGGGAAATAAATCTGAGAGATTTATTTTATTAGAGATTTTTCCTAATAAAGGTTAGCTTAAGATTTAAGCTGGGCCTCTCCTATATATATGAGCTCTTGGGAATTCATAATACGCCAGTTCATATTTTCTCCATAAAATCTCTAAGTTAGAATTTTCATAGCAAATTCATCTCGGGAATTCAACACTGGCAGATCTGTGTAGATTAGTAAACGACTGTTACGTGGATACCATAGTTGAGGAATCCGTGTACGAATTGTTGTAAGAATTCTGTTTACGTTTATTCGTATTTAATTATGCAATTAACTGTTCGTTGTTGGTGAACTTTAATTTCCGCTGTGCATGTATTACGTGTTTACGTGCCTCTAAAATCCAACAGGTGGACTGTGACAGACCCAACATCCTCTTGGATCTATCCCTGTGGATCATGATCCCTAGGATGTAGCAGACTTCACCAAGACCCTTCATCATGAAGGTCTTTAACAATCAATCTTTAACGGACTACATTAACGAGATATTGTTTTCCAAAATTAACATGTCATCGACATACACGATTATGAAAATAATATTCTTCCTGCTGCGTTTACGATAAACGCAAGGATCTTCCGAGTTTCTGATGAAGTCAAAAGACTTGATAGCTTCATCAAATCGAATATTCCAACTCCTAGAAGCTTGCTTCAATCCATAGATGAATCTCTTTAGCTTGCATACTAGATTAGAATTCGGCTTAGTTATTAAAACCTTCCGGTTGAGTCATAAACACTTCCTTATCAATGTTTCCATTGAGGAAGGTTGTTTTGACATCCATATGCCAAATCACATAATCATAGTGTGCTGCTATTTCAAGTAAAATTCGAATGGACTTGATGTTTGCAACTGGTGAGAAGGTCTCATCATAGTCAATGTCTTTGCTTTGACTATAACCCTTCGCCACCAACCTAGCTTTGTAGGTTTGTACTTTGCCATTTGCATCCGTCTTTCGCTTAAAGACACATTTGCAACCTATGGGTCTAACCTCTTTAGACAACTCAACCGAGTCCCAGACTTGATTGGTGTACATCAAGTCCATCTCGAATTTCATGGCTTCATGCCACTTCTCTGAGTCAACATCTAATGTTGTCTCAGTGTAAGTTCTAGGTTCGTCTTTATCCGGGATCTCCACGTTATCATCTTCCTCTACGAGGAAGCCATAATATCTAGTGGGTGGATTACGAATCCTAGTAGACTTATGGAGTTGTGGTTGTGCAGGTTGTACATTCTGATCGTGAAAATTTTGTGGTACAACGATCTCATCGTCTACCGGAGAGTCCTCAAGAGCAATACTTTCAGATGCCTCTTAGGTGGGATTTTGAACTATGCTATTCTCATTCAGCCCACTTGGAGTTCGTTGCGAAGGCAATGCAACTCCAATTATGCTCCCACTGGCGGCTGAAAGAGGATCACCTAGTGATAAACTTCCACCATGAGAGTCGTTGAATGCTCTCATTGATTCTTTGTCATGTTGCTTTGACAAATTATCAGTCTCTTCGTTAATCTGTGTGTTGGAATATTTTAGTTTTGATTATTTATGCCAAAACATTATATATTTGTCAACTTGTATTGTTTAAGTTCATCTATATAGGTAACAAGTTGAGGGGGAACTGATCTGAAGTCTCCTGAGAAAACAGGCCTGAAGACAGGTGGCCTGAATGGAAAATAGACCTGAAGACAAGAGGCCTTAATGGAAAATAGGCCTGAGGAAAAGTGGTCTGAATGGAAGAAGGCTGAAGTTCAATACTGCTGAATGTTAGAATGGCCTGAACGAGAAGTGCTGAATGCTGGAATGCTAAAATCCTGAAAGCTGGAATCCTAAGTATTGGAATCCTGAGTGCTGGAATCCTGAATGCTGGAATCCTGAGTACTGGAATCCTGAGTACTGAAATCCTGAATGCTGAATATTGAATCCTGAATGCTGATTTCAGAAGGCCTGAATGCTGACGTGGACCAATCAGAGGTGGTCAACAAGCCTGACAAAAAGCTACAGAAATTACAGAATAATATGGATTTGAATGTGACTTTCTCCAACGGTAACATTCAAATCCACACTATAAATATAAGCTCTTCCATCATTTTAAGTATGAAAAAATGCTATCAAGCCAAGAGCCATATCTTCAAGCATCACCACAGAACACAAATCTGTAGATATCCAAAATATATTCAAGAGTGTTCTAAACCCAATCTAAGCAACACATGTAATATCCCAAGCTTAGAGAGATTTTCCCAACCTTAGCATAAAGGCTAAACCATTGTAAGGGAAAATCTCAACCTAGTTGGAGACAACACCAAACCCAAACCCTTTTCTTGTGAGAGAGTTAGTGGTTAAGTGAGGTAGTTAAGAGGCAATCCCGTGGAGTGTGATAAGTCCAGAGGCGAACCCGTGAGTGTGATAAGTCCAGTTGGTAGGAAATCCCGTGTAGGGTGATAAGTCCAGAGGCGAAACAGTGAAGGTGATAAGTCCAGTTGGTAGGCAATCCCGTGGAGGGAGATAAGTCCCATTGAGTAAGAGCTCTATAAATATTTGTATGGTGGTGTGCCTAACACGTTAAACTAAGGTTTCCTTTGGATTAAGGAAGTGTCCCATGAAGGGAAGAGTGGATGTAGGAGTTGGACTCCGAACCAATATAAAATCGTGTGTTCTTTATTGATTTATGTTCTTACTTGCTATATGCGTTTGGTTATAAGCAAAACACATCATTTATGTTGGAAAATTTATAGTTTTGATGGAAGTTCCAAAGCAGATTGTAATAGGACCAGTCAGACCTGTTAGCTGACTGATGACTTAGAATCAGAATAGGATGACCAACTGATATGTATAGACAACTGATGTAATGAATAGGCCACATATTGAGGGGGAACTTCAATATGTATAGGTTTAGTCTTGAAGAAGATCAGAAGATCAGACGAGTCAGAAGATCAGACAAGTCAGAAGATCAGACGAGTCAGAAGATCAGAAGATCAGACAAGTCAGAAGATCAGACAAGTTAGAAGTTCAGAAGATCAGACAAGTCAGAAGATCAGAAGATCAAACAAGTCAGATAGTCAGATGATCAGGTGAAGACATGAAGCTGAAGAATCAGAAGACATGAAGATCAGATGACTACCAGAAGAACAAGACCAGAAGACCTACATCAGAAGAATGAAGAATAATATGCTAGTTGCGATAAGACAAATTGCATCAGAAGACTCTATCAGGTAGACTGATCAGGTCAGCTCACACCAGGTGACAACTGAAGATTCACCACGACATACGATGTTAATCAAACAAGAAAAATGTCAATCTTAGTTGGTAAAGCAAACACTGAACAACTGTACTTGTTAACCAATGAGATCGAGACAATTATGTACGAAGCTGACAATGCGGGATTCGGCGCTGCACAGTCAAACGGTTAGAAAGGACAAACATACATGCTTTCAACCATGCCGTCCCTGAAGCGCGTCACATCAAGCCTGCAAATCTACCTAAAATAGCTTGAAATTCAAATTGCTCTCCAACGACTCTTTGATTTCAAGGTCTATAAATACGGGATCAAACCTTAATAGTAACGTTACATAAATTATTATCAAGCTCAAGCAATCAAGATTTCCGCACGAAGAACACAACTCAAGATTCATTCTAAGTGTTCATCCCATAAAGTTCTTAGCATAGAATTCTTATCCTCCAGCCTTAGGCTACTCATATACTAGGATAGAATTCCAGTTGGAACACAACAAATCTTATACCCAAACCAAAAGTTAGGTTAAGTTTGTTTAGCAAGATTTCAAATTAGGGTTTCTAATTTCTAATTTCTGGGATTGGTTGAGTGAGAACTCTTGAAACATCTGTTGTACTGTGTTGGACTAACACATTAAACTAAGTCCAATTGGTTAAGTTGGTGCCCCTGCTGATAGGGAAGAGTGGACATAGGACAAGTTGTCTGAACCACTATAAAAATCTGGTGTGCATTATCTGATTTACTTGCTTTACATTTTGCACACTACTTGTTAAAATATTGCATGCATATTCTGAGTCTGGATCAGATTTGCATCAAGTAACTGATCTGATCAGTTTGACACTTTGTCATCTGATTCAAAACAAATAACGCAGAATTGTGATTTAACAAAACTGGTTTTTCACACGGGTTAAAACTTAGCTTCCGCACACCAGTTAAACTGATAGACACCGAACTGATCTGCCTTCAGGCGATCAGTAAGTTGGATATCAGTCCAAACTGATTCACACGCACTCTGATCAGGCATACTTATTATTTACACCTGATCTCACGAAAAAGTTTTTCAGAAGTCTATTCACCCCTCCCCTCTAGACTTCTATCCTCACGAAACCCGTTCGGGACCTACAGTTTAAAAGAAAATTTTTAAATCACCATTTCTCCCCCTCCCCTTTTTCATAAAATTAAATTATTTTTTGGGACCAACACTGTGGTTCTTGAATTTCTTCAAGTTCTATCATTTTATGGCCTTGTTCCTTAAAGACATAGTCTTCTTCGAGGAACCTGGCCTGCCTAGAAACAATTACTGTTTGTTTCTCAGCTAGATATAAATAATATCCTATAGTTTCCTTAGAATATCCCACAAAATAACATTTTTCACCTTTGGATTCCAACTTATCAGTTAGCATCTTTTTCACAAACGCGGGACAACCCCACGTCTTGATATGTGAGAAAGTTGGTTACCACACCATAGCTCGTATGGCATATGCTCAACCGATTTAGACGGAATCCTATTCAGAATGTAGATTGAGGTTTGGAGTGCATAATCCCATAAGAATGTTGGAAGAGAGGAAAGGCTCATCATGGACCTTACCATGTCTAACAAGATTCAGTTTCTCCTTTCGGAAAATCTATTCATCTGGGGTGTTCCGGGAGGAGTCCATTGTGATTGGATTCCATGCAACTTCAGATAATCAGTGAATTCATGGCTAAGGTATTCACCTCCTCGATCTGATTGAAGAGTCTTAATACTCTTACCAAGTTGCTTCTCTACTTCAGCTTTGTACTCTTTGAATTTCTCAAAAGATTCAGACTTGTGTTTCATAAGATACACATATCCGTATCTCGAGAAATCGTCAGTAAAAGTGATGAAATATCCGAAGTGACCCTTAGCTAGAGTGGGCAATGGTCCACATACATCGCTATGGATCAACTCTAGAACTTATTTGACACGCACCTCTTTCCTAGAAAAGAGTTTATTGATCATTTTCCCATGAGACAAGATTCGCAATCTCCATAAAACTCAAAGTCGAATGGGGTTAAGTAGTCTAACTTTCTTAACCTTGCAATTCTTTTCTCGTTTGCATGATCAAGTCTACAATGCCACAAGTAAGTTGAGTTTTCCTGATTACTAAGCTAGAGTCTTTTATTTTGTATATTAAGAATGTTATATCCACAATTCAACAAGTATAAGCCATTCACCAAGGGGCATTCCCATAAATCACACCATTTAACGTGAAATAACAATTATTATCACTAAAATGGAAGGAAAAACCCTCAATGTCTAACATAGGAATGGAATAATGTTGCGAGTAATAAAAGGAATGAAATGACAATCATTAAGTTCTATCTAAAACCAAAGGGTAAGTAACACATAAGTCCCCACACGTTCAGTAGCAACTCTTGCTCCGTTTCCACGTGTAAGACGACTTCACTCGCCCTAACTGCCCTAAGACACATGAGTCCCTTCACATTCATACAAATGTGTGAGCCACATCCGGTATCTAATACCCAGCAGTTATCGCTATTTGTGGACGTGTCAATCTTAATGACAAACATACATGTTCTAGTGCCAGAAGCACCCAGTGCCTTCCTTTCAGCAACCAGAACTTTACAGTCCTTCTTCCAGTGCCCTCTTCTACTTACAGTAGAGGCACACATCCTTGTCTACCCGCTCATTCTTTTGAACACCATCTTAGTGGTAGTGAACTCAAAAGTCTAGAGCATGTTATGAAGTTCAGGCATGGTCGCATCCGTCTCATTCATATTGTAGTTGACAAGGAAGCTAGAATATGAATTCGGGAGCGACGGGAGGATATCATAAATGGAAACGTTGGTCTTTTAGCTCAATGCCTAAATTACCAAGTTTCTCAATTAGGCCTATCATCTTTAGCACATGGGGTCAAACCTTCCCTTCTTTAGCTCACCGGCATCTGAACAGATCTCTCATCACTTCATAAATCTTAGAATGAGATTCAGAATCAAAGAGATCCTTCAGATGCTTGAGCATCTAGAAGGGACCCATTTTCTCACGTTGGCTATGTATATCGGGAGTAATGCCGAGCAACATCACACACTGAGCCTGGGAAGCATCCTCTTGATGCTTCTTCTGAGCTGCTACGTCAAACGTGGCTGCCTCAGGGAACCAGATTCAGGGGTAACCTGGATTGGCTTGTCCAACACGTACTCAATCTTTTCTTGCCTTAGCACCAAACACATGTTTCGGTGTCAGTCCAGAAAATTTGGCCTAGCCAATTTGTTTGTTTCCAAAACACATCTCAATAACAGTTATACATTTTAACTAACCAAGAGAAATAAAATAAAATGGGAATTAAACACATAATTCCTATGATCATTATTCAGCAATCAAAATAAACATGACCTTTCTTTTGTGTTTATTTTTGTCTCCATTATTTTCACATACTCAACGACCTCATCGGAAGAGTACGAATTTATATCTAATATAAATCGTAATGGACTACGATCCACGTTCTTATTATTACAATATCTGCTTTGGCTGATTATTGTAATAATAAAACTGGTAGGTCTCTAAACCAATTGAAAAACTGCAATTCCTAGTTGATTAAACCTAGTTCAATCAGATGTCCCTTAACTTTCATTTCCCTGCTTTGGCTGGTGAAACAAAGTTAAGTTGGTTTACAACCATCAAGCGCTGACACTACTTGTCCCTATAAAAGTCTCGTTGAATGTAGATCCGAGCAAAAGACTTTGGTCTTAAATACCCATTGGAACGAAATACCCGGTTTACTTTTAATTTTGATGGAAGACATCGTTTCAATATAATGAAAAACCATATTTTAGTGAGGAACATTTTAAAGAAGGGGTATTAATTGCTTAATCGAGATCCAACATGTTAATCTATATCACATTTGAGCAATTATTGGCCGCCTACCCAAACATGATTTTACATGGACTAACACTTATATGGGAGCCGTCTACCCAAACAATTAATACGGTCCGACAATTATTGGGCGTCGCCTACCCAAACAATTATAATGCGGACGTAAAATTCGTTAACAGAATATAAAACACGTTAACCAAGTGGGAATTAATAATTTGTTTAATTCTCTTAACCAGAATTTTAAAATCCAATTTTAAAATTGAGTTTAATAATTAAATTCATTATTAATATCAGCTTTTAATTAATCTAATTAATTAATCCGTCATTAGTCCAACTAATACGTTTTATTAAAACCCAAATTTTATTAATTCTAACAAATTAAATCCAATTTAATTTCAATTTAGGTCCAAGCTTTTAAATTTTAATTTCAAAAATTAAAACTTATCAAATTAAATTTGTTTAATAATCGGGCGCTCAGTGCAATTTCCAAAATTGCATGGAAAGGCTTGTCTCAAATCGAATTTGCAAAACAACCCTTCCACATCATCACCCATCCAAACAGATCAAATCCGTACAATTCCAGTAATCCCAAAAATTTCCAAATCCAAAACATTTCCAGTTTCATCGTTCATCAACAAGAATCATAATCATCAATTTTGGAACATAGGAAATCAATGAATTAACAGGATTCGAAACATCAGAAATGAAAAACCGGCCCAAAAAACACAGACGAACACCGCGTCAATGGACAAATAGGCATCACAACGGATGTATCAAATCAGAACCAATGGGCCATCGATGCGGAGCCTTGACCACTGGTGATTTCATTGCGCCGCCCTTGGCGCGCTGGTGTATCGCCACCGCCGCTCAGCTTTGCTCGTTCGACGAATCGATCCAAGTGATTGAAATCAAAGAACGAACGCCTCCGCCACTCAATCAGCGAAAGCGAGGTCGACACGACGAACGCAACGATGGCGAGCCATCGATGGTCTCGCGAATCGAACCAGAGACAGATTTAGCAACGATGGTGAATCGAATCGCAGAGCAAGATGAATAGAGTAGCGAACGGGATGCGCCGATGCCGCGTATTGTGAGCGGGTCCACGCGGCCATTGCATAGCGATGCACCGCGGGTCTCCACCGTGATCCGGGCGACGCTTCAGTGTCAGGGGACAACTTAGGGTTTCGAAGGCCGAGTGATGAGGAAGACGAAGTGAAGGGCCAAGATAAGTGGGTGGTTTTATCAAATTAAGCCATCCACAAATACCTAGATACATCAAGTCGTATACCCTAAACAATTAAACAAGCAATTCAGTGGTGCGGTTGACGTCAATCTCGACCGCACCAATCACATATATTAAAAATTTCTTTTAATATAAATCAATTAGCAATTAAATCAAGAGCCTGGAGCTTTGATACCACTGTTGAAATTTATAGGCACGTAATTCACGTAAAACATGCGCAGCGGAATAAACAGTTCACCAACAACGAACACGTAATTGCATAATTGATTGATAGGATACGTAAAGAATACTTACAAGAATTCGTAATAGGATTCGAGACAAGATTCTTCAACTATGGTATCCATGTAACAATTGCTCATAGATCTGCAGTGTTCTGCCAGCCTTGAACCACGAGATGGAATTTGCTAGGAGAATCCTAAATCTAGGTTTTATGGAGAAGTAATACTTTTGTATTATCTTGTGTGTTTAGGATTTCCCATGAACTAGTATATATAGTGGAGACCTAGCTTAATTCTCAAGCAGACTCAAAGCAAGAAATAAATTTGTAGGGATTTAATTTCCATATAGACAAAGTCCCATATTAGAAATAAATCTGTAGAGCATTTATTTCCCTATATATAAAATCCTACAATAATATTCCATATATTATTGTTGGGAAATCTTATTTAATTATATCTAATTTAATTAAATAACTTTAATTAATTCCAAATTAATTAATTAATAATAATTAATTCTAAATTAATATATTATTAATTTCTCCATAAATTAAATATCCATATCCAATATGATATTTAATCACCAGCTTTAATCTGTAAACAACTGTTACTTGTTGTGTGAACCATCGGCCCTCGTATACCGAGCGATTAGTCAAACTAACTGTCTTAATTGAACCCTAGACAATAAATCAGACAATCTCAATATACGAGGTACGTTGCAAAGAATCTGCAACTACCTGCAATATGTAGGCTATCGTGATATCTTCCTTTCATTCACGAATACTCGATTAAGTCTTGAACTTGATGAAGTGTCTATTCAAATAACTTAATCATAGTATCTCTAATCACTAATTGATCAAGTAAATCACACTTAGCCACAAAGTCTAAGCTGATGCACGTCGGCCGACAACTTAGATCCAATTATTACGAGAAGATGAGTATTCTCTCTAAATCCACATTGAGAAATGAATCCTATTCTTTGCTCAACTACCACGCACATGCATTTCGTGATGAACCCAATCCAAGCATTATCTACCCATGGAAGGGTGCAAGCGTCGGTCATGGTCAAAGTTCATCACTCCACACATGTCGTGCGTATTGACCTCAAGTCAAAGGAGTATCACGTTGCTCCCACTAACCGAGACACCCGTAGACATATATATTGTGGAATTACATCAAACGGTTATCTTTTTTTTGATAAAAAAATATATTTTATCTTTTTATGACTTATTCATTCTTACTAAATTAATGCATATTGATTAGTGTTTAAATATGTATATGTTATATCTATTTTATGTGTTATTTTGGTATGTTATTTGTAGCATTTTCATATATAATTTCATAAGTACTATTTAACATGGCTAGTAGATGTATTGCTTGATTGTTGACGTAATAACTTGAGTTATACTTATCCAAATTATAGGATATTGATGTTGTTGGACACCTAAGATAATGTACTAAAGCTATAAGTTTTCATATTGGTCCAATATTGCAAGTTTGGGATCCAATTATACTCAAAAAGTCGAGACTACATTGCTGTACAGATTTTGAATGAGTTTTGATCCAAAACACATTTTCGTATTTGGACAATATCTTGAGATACACTAATTCAATTGACCCAATTCTAGTTGCATTACATCACTAACCCATTGTGATACAAGTTGTCTTCAGGTCCAAAAGGTTAAAAACATCGGCCTCAAGGGTGAAAAGCATAATCAATGTAAATGCTACAAATTTCAAATTGCACAGGACAAAATCTGGAAGATTTTTCACAATAATTCACCAAAATATCCAAATGACACAAGGCCAACTAGAATGAATAGCTAAGAGGCGTGTCAAAACAGTGTAAAAAGATCAATGTCATTAAATTCACACAAGTGGAGATATTGAGTGTTCAATTTATCAACAAAATCTGCCAAGAATCATAAAAGCAGATTGAGTTACTTCACTATATCGGTCATAAATTTTAAACTACAAAGCCAATTTTTGAGATCTTGGTCTCCTTGGAAAGATATTTTAAAGGCCTACAATACTTATTCAGGGAGAAAGTCAAGAGTTGGACAGATAGAAAACTGAAATGATCAATCTTTGTGGGCTACCGAATTGATTACAAAAGTCCACACAATGCACAAACTTGTGGCCTATATAAAGGGCTTTTTGGCAACCCTTGAGAGACATCCAATTCTTGTAATACATCTAACATTAGTCTAGTATTTATATCAAAGAAAATGAATTGTGTTTGTATTAGTATGAGTAGCTAAATGTTTTGCTAGAGCTAGGGATGAAGCTTTAGTAAGATACTAGTGATGCTCTTGGCTTGTCAATAAAGATCTTCAAAGGTTTATTCTTTTTAGTTATTTAATGAATTATGTAAAATATTTTGTTATGTTGAGACTTTGATTTTTTGTAGACATATTGACACAATGAATGCTTAGCCTTACATATCAATAATTGATTTCATAAACTTATTAAGTTAACTAAAAGAAAATCTTCATAATTCTCTAAGTGCTTAACGTTTTATCTTCCTATTGAAATCACTTGATTACAAGATTTCAATTGAGTTATCAAAGATAGCCAAGATAACTCTAGTGTTATTTAAAATGGAATCTCAAAACTCTAGTATTTCGATCATTATATAAACCCTTGAAATATTACCTACTAGTTGACATATTTTCTTCCAAACCTCCTTGTGGTTCGACACTCGGACTTTCGAGAAATTTTATTACTTGAGACAAATCTATACTTGGGTGTGTTGGAATTTAGAGGCACGTAAACATGTAATACATGCGCAGCAAAAATAAATAGTTCACCAACAACGAACAATTAATTGCATAAAAGATTACAATAATCATAACGAGAAATCTTACAGTAACTTGAGAGCAGATTTCTCAACTATGGTATCCACGTAATCCCCAATCACGGACTTGCACGGATTTGCCAGCGTTGAATCCCGAGATGAATTTGCTAGGAAAATTCTAACTCTAGATCTTATGGAGAGAACAATGAATTAACGTTCTTTGTTAATTCCCAAGAGCTTGTATATATAGGGAAGACTCAGCTTAAAACTTAAGCTAACCTGATTGGGAAATAAAATCCCTAATCTTTATTTAAATAAATCTCTTAGATTTATTTCCCACATATAAAATCTCTACGAATTTAAATTCCATATATGTCAAATCTCTACGATTTGCTTCCATATATATTAAATCCTACAATAATATTCCATATACTATTATTGGGAATTCCTATTTAATTAAATCCAATTTAATTAAATATTAACAATAATTAATTTCAAATTAATATATTATTAATTAATTCTCCACAAATTAAATATTAAATCCAATTTAACATTTAATCAACCAACTATAATCCGTAAAAGGGAACTACTTGTTGTGTGACACATAGGCCCTCATATATCGAGTGATTAGTCAAACTAACGGTCTTAATTGAACCCTAGATAATAAATCATACATTTTCAATATATGAGGTACGTTGCGAGAAACGTGCAACTACCTGTAACTGAAACATGGGCTATTACGATTTACTCCTTTCATTCGCGAATACTCGATTAAATCTTGAACATGATGAAGTGTCTATTCAAATAACTTAATCATATTATCTCTAATCACTAATTGATCATGTATGTCACACTTAGCCACAAAGTCTAAGTTTACGAGAAGACGAGTATTCTCTCTAAATCCACATTGAGGAATGAATCCTATTCTTGACTCAACTACCACGCACATGCATTTCGTGATGAACCCAATCCAAGCCATATATACCCATGGAAGGGTGCAAGCGTCGGTCATGGTAAAAGTTCATCATCTCACACATGTCGTGCGTATTAACCTCAAGTCAAAGGAGTATCGCATCGCTCCCACTAACCGAGACACCCGTAGACACATATAGTGGAAATACATCAAACGGTTTCTCGGATGGGTATACCAATACCCTCTAAGGTATTTGTGCATCCATCATTAGATACCTAGTATCTCGTAGTAAGTGAGGTCTTACTACACTCTCTAAGAGTATGATGTAGATCGCACACCAATCTCCATTGCATCATCAATATCTCATTCTTGATGATCCTTGATCGGGGCTATTTGAGAATCATGCTTAAGTCATCTGAGTTCTCACAACCTCAGTGACAGCAATCACTCATGGGAACACTTGTATGAATAAATGAAAACAATCAAACATTGTTGGTCCCGAAAAAACCCGATTTAAAACTCGTAAAATCTCAATGGGAGGTGACTTAATTATTTTTTTTTGAATGTGTTATGCAGATTTGCTAAAGTATGTATGACAGTTAATATGAAAGCAAATAAGAACACACGTATTTTTATAGTGGTTCGGACAACTCGTCCTACATCCACTCTTCCCTTCAAGGGGCACCAACTTAACCAACAGATGTTTACCGAGTTCTCTCTCAAACGGGACTTATCACCCTCTAAGGGATCGCCTACCCTCCCTTTCGGGATTGCTTAGATGTTTACCGAGTTCTCACTCAAACGGGACTTATCACCCTCTAAGGGATCGCCTACCCTCCCTTTCGGGATTGCTAGATGTTTACCGAGTTCACACTCACCTACAAACTTATCCTATCAAACTGATTTGGGTAAGGTTTGTTTGGTTTCCAACTAGGTTGAGATTTTCCCTTACATTTGTTTAGCCTCAATGCTAAGGATGAGAAAATCTCTCTAAGCTTAGGATATAACATTTGTGCTTAGATTTAGGGTAGAACACTTTTGAATATATGTGTGTATTTCTTGCTCTGTGTTCTATGAATGGAGTTGCTTGAATATTTGGCTTTAATTTCACTTTGCAGATCCTCCATTAGCTTCTTTTGAAGATAGTACAATGTATTTATAGTGTGGATTTAAATATTACCGTTGGAAAATAATATTCAAATCCATACTAATAACTTCCAGCTTTTCTTTGTCCTTTTGCACTTTTCCCTGCAGCTTTATGTCACATCAATATGTGTGTTGTCTTCTTATTGGCCATTTTGCTTTTGTGTCTAACTCTCATCGATTCAATTTTGTTCAGATTTCAGTCTTTGATCGGTATCTGATTTAAATGAAAACAATGCAAGAAGAAATCTAGTCCGATCGATCGGCCAAGAATCGGATCGACCTAAAATCCGACAATCATCAATGGTCAATACAAAATTCTTATGTGATCCAACTTTCGGTCGGTACATTTGAATTCCTATTTAATTAACACATTTAAATTTAACATCATTAATTTCAAAGAATCATCTTCAATTTAACATTTCAACCTTCTACGGACATAATATTCTTCAAAAATCAACATGTTTCTTCTTGTTGACTCATCGGTTTATCATCGGAACTCATCCTACTCATCGATTACCTCGTCGATCTCAATCATCTTAAATCGATTTTAATTGAGTTCCCCCCTCAACTTGTTATCTGTAGATTATCTTAAATAACACAAGTTGATAATGTTTTGGCATAATTAATCAAAATTAAAATATCCCAACAAACATAATATTCAAACAAGTGTATTGCCATACATTAATATTAAGTGAACTATAATATTAAATCAAACTGAATATCATCCAGTATTATGTCCTTACAATAGATTGTCTTTAGGACACTAACACTAACAGGGTGTACAACTTCAAGAGTTATCAAGTTTTTGGCACCGTTGTCGGGGAGGTTTTGCAGAGAACAATTCCTCCTTCGTGAGGCTTCGCCGCCACAAGTAGGTAACTTCTCTTTCTCTCCATTTCTTTACTTTATTGTTTTTGTTAGTTTATGCATAATTGGACTCGTAACAGAATAAATGGTCATTTAATAAGAAATTACATAGTCAATTTAAGTATTATCGCTTCAATCATGGTTGAAAATGAAAGTGTGGATGGAGAAATTGAAAGACACATTAATAAAAATTTACAAGCTCGCTCCATGCGCGATTTCTTAGAACCTCAAAGCAATTCCATCCCATCATGTATTGTATACCTACAAAATGTAAATAATTCCAGATTCAAATATGGTATGATTCAATTGCTTCCCAATTTTCACGATTTTGAATCTGAAAACCCTTATTTGCATTTAAAAGAATTTGAAGAAATTTGTGCAATGTTTAGTGAACCATTATATACTCAAGAATCGATTAAGCAAAAGTTATTCCCTTTCTCTCTTAAAGATAAAGTAAAAACATGGCTTAATTCTCTAAAACCTAGTTCAATTATATCGTGGCAATAAATTCAAACCGAATTCTTGAACAAGTTCTTTCCAATTCATAAAACAAATGCTTTGAAGAAGCAAATCAAAAACTTTTCTCAATAATGAACAATATTTTCAATGATGTGAACGTTTTAATGATTTGTAAAATTCTTGCCCTCACCATGGTTTTGAGAATTGGAGAAACTGTAAGTTTTTTTTATAAAGGCTTAAATTCTGATACAAAACAGTTTGTGGAAATGATTGTAATGGGGAATTTTTGGATAAAAATCCTGAAGATGCACTTGAGTATTTAGACCATTTGGTTGAAAAAACTCAATCTTGGTATAATGAAAATACTTCTAAAGTTTCAATTAGATCTAATTTTGAAAATGCTAATAAAGGAAAATATCATTTTAATCAAGAAGATAATCTAAGCACTAAAGTTGCTAGTTTAGCTAGACAATTTGAAAATATGCAATTAAAGAAACCCAAAGAAGTAAAATTTGTGCAAAACGATGATATATGTGATATATGTGCTATTAATGGACTTTTAACTAAAGCATGCCCAAAAATTCCTGTCTTCAAAGAGATGTGTTATGAAAAAGCAAATGCAATGTCTAACTTTAAAAAACCATATCCATCTGCTTTTTCTGAAACATATAATCCTAATTGGAGGAACCATCCAAATGTTAATTGAAAAAAATGATAGTAATGCACAACCTTTGCCCAAAAAAATACCTCTAACTCAAATTTCACCCCATATAATAAGTCCCAACGAAAAGCCATGAAGAAACTTTGCAAACCTTTATGCAAGGTCAAACAACAATCAACATCTAAACTTCACAGGCCATCAACGATATTAAGATTACATTGTCTACACTAACAAATTCCTTGAGAACAACTGAGAAAGGAAAATTTCCTGCTCAACCTCAACAAAACCCTGCTGGTCAATTTCAAATCTCACCTGATACATCGTCAGAAAATGTAAACTCCGTTACTACCCTACGGAGTGAAAAAACAAATGACAAGACAATTCCCCTCAAGAAGCCAGAATTAGGATCTACTTCAAATGATGAAGATAAGAATGAAGGTAAGGATGACGGTAAGAATGTTGATAATTTAAATTCTAGTAAAAAACCATCTCCAGCTCATTTTCCTCAAAGATTACATCCTATTAAGAAATTGAACCAAAATCCTCAAATATTTGAGATTTTGAAACAAGTGAAAGTCAACATTCAACTATTAGATGCAATAAAGAAAATTCCATCTTATGCCAAATTTTTGAAAGATTTGTGTACTGTGAAAAGGAAATTAAATGTTCAAAATAAGGCATTTTTGACAGAAAGTGTGAGTTCAATCATTCAACAGGAAACTCCCCCAAAATACAAGGATCCTTGTTGTCCAACTATATCTTGTATAATTGGAAATACAAAAATAGAACATGCACTTCTTGATCTCAATGCGAGTGTTAATCTTTTATCATTTTACTTGCATAATAGATAACCTAAGGTTTCTTATCTTTTCGTTGTCCTAACACAGCTCCAACCGCATAATCACTAGAATCACACATAATTTCAAAAGTCAAAGTCCAATCTGGAGGTTGCATAATAGGTGTAGAAGTGAGCATTTCTTTGAGTTTTACAAAAGCCATTTCACAAGAATCAATCCATTCAAATACTGCATCTTTTAATAAAAGGTTACATATAGGCCTAGAAATTGTGCTAAAGTTTTTTTATGAACCTTCTATAAAAGCCTTCATGTCTTAAAAATGATCTAATATCTTTAACTGATTTTGGTGTTGATAAGTTGACAATTAGATCAATTTTGGACCTGTCCACTTCAATTCCTTTTGATGAAACAATGTGTCCTAATACAATTTCCTCAGTTACCATAAAATGACATTTTTTCCAATTAAGAACAAGATTTTTCTCCTCACATCTAGTCAAGACTTTAGCTAAATTCATTAAATATTCATCAAAGGAGTTTCCAATGACAGAGAAATCATGCATGAAAACTTTGAGAAAATGTTCAACCATGTCACTGAAAATGCTTACCATACATCTTTGAAATGTTGATGGGGCATTACATAATCCAAATGGCATCCTTCGATATGCAAAGGTTCAAAAGGACATGTAAATGTTGTTTTTTCTTGATCCTCTAATGCAATTGCAATTTGATTATACCCTGAATATCCATCTAGGAAACAATAAAACTCATGTCCAACAATTCTATCTAAGATTTGATCCATGAAAGGCAAGGGAAAATGATCTTTTCTAGTCATTAAATTTAATTTTTTGTAGTCAATCCACACACGCCAACAAGTAATAGTCCTAGTTGGAATCAATTCATTGTTATCTTTTTTAACTACAGTTACCCCAAATTTCTTAGGTACAACTTGAGTAGGACTTACCCATTTACTATCAGAAATATGATAAATAATGTCATTATCTAGTAGCTTAATGACTTCATTTCTTACTACTTCTTTCATATTAGGATTAAGCATTCGTTGCATTTGCCTAGAGGGTCTAGAATTTTCCTCTAAATAAAATGTTATGGGTACATATTAATGAGCTAATTCCTTTTATGTCAGATATAGTCCATCCTATTGCATGTTTGTGAACTTTTAGTACTTATAACAATTTATGCTCTTGATCATGGTTTAATTTTGAGGATATTATTACTGGATATGTATCATTATCACCTAAATATGCATACCTCAAATTTGATGGTAAAGGCTTCAATTCTAACACTGGTGGTTGAACACTTGATGGTATTGGAACCTTTTCAGATTTTGACAATTGTTCAAACTTAGGCCTCCATTCACTAACTTCTGAAACCTGTGAAGTTTCAAACATAAAAGCAAACTCCGAATTGTCCTCATTAACACAATCATTTGTTATTAAAATTTCTAATGGATTAGAAAATGAAGTCATGAAATGTTCAAGAGTGTATCTTTCAGTTACATCAATTTCATATACTTCATCATCATTTTGTGGTTGTTTGGAAATGTTAAAAACATTTAACTCCAATGTCATATTTCCAAAAGAAAGATTTAAATCTCCATTTCTGCAATTTATTAAAGCATTAGAAGTTACAAGAAATGATCTTCCTAAAATGATTGGATGGTGAGATGTTGGGTTTGAAACTGGGTATGTATCCAAAACAATAAAATCTACCGAAAAATAGAATTTATCAATTTGAACTAATACATCCTCTATTATACCTCTCGATATTTTTACAGAACGGTCTGCCAATTGAAGTGTGACAGTAGTTTTTCTTAATTCTCACAAGTTCAGTTGTTTATAAACAGAAAATGATAAAAGATTAACACTCGCACTGAGATCAAGAAGTGCATGTTCTATTTTTCTATTCCCAATTATACAAGATATAGTTGGATAATCAGGATCCTTGTATTTTGGGGGAGTTTCCTGTTGAATGATTGAACTCACTGTTGGGAGATGAATTTAATAAAGATATATGATTTTGATTAGATCCCAAAACCCCTGAGTATGACATGTTCAGAATGATCTTGATAGTTGAGTCAGGATTCAGTTTTAGAATTTTCAGGATGTTATCTGCAGAATGTATAGTCAGCAGATATAGTTCAGGATAGGTACTGAAGACTCAGTAGGATACTGAGTAACTGAAGACTCAGCGTGAAGATTCAGTACAACAGTCAATATGTCTCAGAAGAACCTGAAGACTCAGAAGACTCTGAAGACACAAGACTGAAGACTGAGAACTGAAGATCAAGAATACTGAAGGCACAGTAATTACTGAAGACTTAGTAAGGTACTGAATGCTCAGTATGAACCTGAATGTTCCGAGGCACTGAATATATCTATCTGAAGGATGCAATACTGAGAAGACGCGATTCCTTAGAAAATTAGATATTGCCAAAACATTCAAATGCAGACAAAAGGAACTAAGTCAGAAGTGTTGTTAAGGTTATATCAAACTCAGAGTTTGTAACCAAAAAGAGCCGTTGAAAGGTGTGTACCTTTAACTGGAGACAAAAGTCAAAAAGAGGAAGACGACACTGTACCATACTGACACTGACAGTGAGAAGTCTCTGTAAAAGATGTCAGATGTACAAAAGTTCCAGACTGCAAAAAGTGAAGACCGGCTACATGAAAGGCTATTGCCTAAAACGTGTTAGGGAGTTTCAAACCCTAAATATAGCCGTTTCACACACCACAAGAGGGAACTCACGAAGCTATCTCTCCAACGGATAGTTTTCAAAAGTGACCTTGGTGTATGCTTATAAATACTGGTGACCTTCTACATTGTAAGGTTACGGGAAATTTATACGCAACTCAAGAGCTCAAGCTTATTCTTGCAAAAGTTAAAGCACTCGAAAACTTTGAAATTTCCCAAGTGCTTCTATATTGAAGAGAGCTCACTATACTAAGCCTAGCTTGATAAGAAATATCCAAAGCTTAGTCGAGATATCCTAACCCTTTTCATTGTGCTTCATTGTAAAGGATATCTCATCCTAGTTGGAAACCAACCTAGAAACCCCAAACCCTTGTGACGGTAGTTGGAGTGTGTTTGTTGGTGAGAAAGTGTTGTAAAGAGTTAGTAAACTACGCGGAGTAGTCAGAAAGCTCTAGAGGAGAAGTTAGTAAGCTACAGGAGAGTCTGAAAGCTTGTTTGTGTTTTGAGTAAGTAAACTACAGAGGTAGTCAGAAAACTCAAGGTCGGGTTGAGTAAGTAAACTACGTGGAGTAGTCAGAAAACTCAGGGCCGAGTTGAGTAAGTAAACTACGAGGTAGTCGTAAAGCTCGAAGTTGATAGTGAATTTCTCTGAAGAGTCAGGGAGAGTGGACGTAGGAGCTTGAGTCTCTGAACCACTATAATTGTTGTGTTCTTTATTGCTTTCCTTATCTGTTCTTTAACTTGTTGCATTGACTTGATTTTGAAAGCATACTTTTCATCGATATTAGGTTGGAATCAATCCATTTGAAGTTGCATAAGTGAATCCAGCCCTAATCACTATTTCATAAAGGGAAGGTTTTCAAACAAAGCTTAAAACGCAGTATAAACTAAGGGCCAACCATTAAGACATCTCGAGTAGCTAGAACGGATAGTTACCAAACCTGAGCGTACTCTTCGAGGGTTGATAAGCTAGTTATCGATCCAAGCAACTCGGGATCTCTGACACTCGAGGACTTCGGTTGGGATTATCCGAGGTATCCGAAAGCGGCTTTTCGGGATCAACATCTCGATGAGACTTTGACTCGGAAGCGATCGTGCTTCTCGAGAACCTAATCTTGAGGATTATCTGACCTAAGCTGACCTCAGTAAGAAAAAGTTTTAAAAACACTGAACACGTGTATTCCCCCCCATACACGTGTAAGACTCGTTTGCACCGGGACCAACACTCACATTTTTTGTCAAAAATGTCTTATTTTGAACATTTAATTTCCTTTTCACAGTACATAAATCTTTCAAAAATTTGGCATAGATGGAATTTGCTTTATTGAATCTAATAGTGGAATGTTAACTTTCACTTGTTTCAAAATCTCAAATATTTCAGGATTTTGGTTCAATTTCTTAATAGGATGTAATCTTTGAAAAAAGGAGCAGGGGATGGCTTTTTACTAGGATTTAAATTATCAACATTCTTATTGTCATCCTTACCTTCATTCTTATCTTAATCATTTGAAGTAGATCCTGATTCTGGCTTCTTGAGGGGAATTGTCTTGTTAATTGTTTTTCCACTCCGTAGGTTAGTAACGGAGTTGACAATTTTTGACGATGTATCAGATGAGATTTGACATTGACCAGCAGGTTTTTGTTGAGGTTGAGCAGGAAATTTTCCTTTCTTAGTTGTTCTCAAGGAATTTGTTAGTGTGGACAATGTAATCTTAATATCGTAGATGGCCTGTGAAGTTTGGTTATTGATTGTTATTTGACCTTGCATAAAGGTTTGCAAAGTTTCTTCAAGGCTTTTCGTTAGTGACTTAATATATGGGATGAAATTGGAGTTAGAGGTATTTTGTTTGGGCAAAGGTTGTGCATTACTATCATTTTTTCAATTAACTTTTGGATGGTTCCTCCAATTAGGATTATATGTTTCAGAAAAAGCAGATGAATATGGTATTTTAAAGTTATACATTGCATTTTCTTGTTCATAACACATCTCTTTGAACACATGAGTTTTGGGCATTCTTTAGTTAAATGTCTATTAATAACACATATTTCACATATATCATTGTTTTGCACAAATTTTATTTCTTTGGGTTTCTTTAATTGCATATTTTCAACTTGTCTAGCTAAACTAGCAACTTTAGCACTTAAGTCATCTTCTTGATTAAGATGATATTTTTTCATATTAGCATTTTCAAGATTAGATCTAATTGAAACTTTAGAAGTATTTTCATTATACAAAGATTGAGTTTTTTCAACCAAATGGTCTAAATACTCAAGTACATCTTCAGGATTTTTATCCAAAAATTCCCCATTACACATCATTTCCACAAACTGTTTTGTTTTAGAATTTAAGCCTTCATTAAAAAAACTTACAGTTCTCTAATTCTCAAAACCATGTTGACGGCAAGAATTTAACAAATCCTTAAAACGTTCCCAGCATTGAAAATATTGTTCATTAAACTTTTGAGAAATTTTTTTTGATTTGCTTCTTCAAAGCATTTGTTTTATGAATTAGAAAGAACTTTTTCAAGAATTCGGTTTGAATTTGTTGCCACGATATAATTGAGCCAGGTTTTAGAGAATTAAGCCATGTTTTTACTTTATCATTAAGAGAGAAAGGGAATAACTTTAGCTTAATCGATTCTTGAGTATATAATGGTTCACTAAACGTTGCACAACTTTCTTCAAATTCTTTTAAATGCAAATAAGGGTTTTCAGATTCAAAACCGTGAAAATTGGGAAGCAATTGAATCATACCAGGTTTGAATCTGAAATTATTTACATTTTGTGGGTATACAATACATGATGGGATGGAATTGCGTTGAGGTTCTAAGAAATCGCGCATGGAGCGAGCTTGTAAATTTTCATTAATGTGTCTTTTAATTTCTCCATCCACACTTTCATTTTCAACCATGATTGAAGCGATACTACTTAAATTGACTATATGATTTATTATTAAATGACCACTTATTCTATCACGAGTCCAATTATACATAAACTAACAAAAATAATAAAGTAAAGAAATAGAGAGAAAGAAAAATTACCTACTTGTGAGGCGAAGCCTCACGAAGGAGGAACTGTTCTCCGCAAAACCTCACCGGCAACGGCACCAAAAACTTGATAACTCTTGAAGTTGTACACCCAAGTATAGGTTTGTCTCAAGTAATAAAATTTCTCGGAAGTCCGAGTGTCGAACCACAAGGAAGTTTGGAAGAAAAGATGTCAACTAGTAGGTAATATTTCAAGGGTTTATATAATGATCGAAATACTAGAGTTTTGAGATTCCACTTTAAGTAAAACACTAGAGTTATTCTTGAAAATCTAACAATCAAGTGATTTCAATCGGAAGATAAAACTTTAAGCACTTAGTGAATTACGAAGATTTTCTTTTAGTTAACTTAATAAGTTTATGAAATCAATTATTGATATGTAAGGCTAAGCATTCATTGACCCAATATGTCTACAACAAATCAAAGTCTCAACATAACAAAATCTTTTACATAATTCATTAAATAACTAGAAAGATTATACATTTGAAGATCTTTATTGACAAGCCAAGAACATCACTAGTGTCTTACTAAAACTTCATCTCTAACTCTAGCAAAACACTTAGCCACTCATACTAATACAAACATAACTCATTTTATTTGAGAGAAATATTATACTAATGATAGATGTATTACAAGAATTGGATGCCTCTCAAGGGTTTCCAAAGAGCCCTTTATATAGGCCACAAGTTTGTGCATTGTATGGACTTTTGTAATCAATTCGGTGGCCTACAAAGATTGATCATTTAAACCTTCTATCCTTCCAAATATTGACTTTCTCCCTGAATAAATATTGTAGGCCTTTGAATTATCGTTCCAAGGAGACTAAGATCTCAAAAATTGCCTTTGTAGTTTGAAATTTATGACCGAAATAGTGAAGTAGCCCAATTTGCTTTTACGATTATTGGCAGATTTTGTTGACAAATTGAACACTCAATATCCACTTATGTGAATTTAATGGAATTGGTCTTTTTACACTGTGTTGACACGTCTCTTAGCTATTCATTCCAGTTAGCCTTGTGTCATTTGGATGTTTTGGTGAATTATTGTGAATAAACTTCCAGATTGTGTCCTGTGAAGTTTGAAATCTGGAGCATTTACATTGATTCTGCTTTTCACCCTTGAATCCGATGGGTTTAACCTTTTAGACCTGAAGACAACTTGTAGCCCAATATGTTAGTGATCTAATGCAACTTGAATTGAGTCAATTGGATTAGTGTAGCTCAAGATATTGTCCAAATACAAAAATGTATTTTGGATCCCTTATCCCGGGCATATACTTGGGTGTAAGTGTTTGCATTCTCATGTTCATCATTAACTACAATGTGGAAGAAGAATTTGGTGCATTTTATGTATACATCATGGCACTTGTTCCACCATTTTTATTTTTAGCTTGGGGAGCGGTTATTTTATGATTGATATGTAATGTATTGAAATTTGAATAAATCTTAGCTTTCATCTTTGCGTAGAACTTTCAATTTGACACTATTATTGGCACACACTTACAGGTAGTAACATGAAGACCAACCACTAAAGAAGGTTGTTCATGCCAATTATTAGGACTCTCAAAATCACGAGAAGCTCGAGCAAAGGCATGAGTCATATAACATTAACATCACGCCTGACAACAAGGCTATTGCTTCTTTAAGTAAACGTTTTCCTTATTTCGTGAAAAATGATTTGATTAAAATATACCATGCTCGATGTGAGAGATTAAGGTTATTAATGATTAAGGAACTCCCAATTGATTTACGTTGGTTGATCGAAGCAAAAGTTAGGTTTGGGGTTGAATTTCCTGATTCAATTGTCTTATGATTGGCTGGTTTGGGTAGAAGTTCTTATTCAAAAAAATGAAGAGCTAAAAGAATGGATGTTTGCAATAAATGTGCTATATGGACGTGTGACAGTCGTTGTAGGACTATAGGATATGCATCCACAAATCGATATGATAAGATAAATTTTATTAAGAATGGGCTGAGTAAGGAGTCTTTGGATGATATTTGATTGACTATTGAGACGCATTCTTGTGGATTAGTGTGACTAACGATTATCGATTTATGGAATGAATTCAAAAAAGATTGTATTCGTAGTCTCGGGAATCTGACGTTAAAAGACACTGTTTACCAATTTTTAAGAAAATTGGATGGGAAGCATATCCCCGACTCATAGAAGGCGTTTAAGCGTTTCTAGATGTAAAAACAGATGAAGATGTGAGCCACAATCACAACTACTGTCCCCAAGTGGGACCTCTACTTCTGAAACTTAGTTTGACTTTTAATAGTGCATTTAGAGTTGTATCATGTACGCTTTTTTTTTTTTTTTTTTTTTTTGTTATATATAATCCGTCATCTAGTGTTTCACAACTCATATCGTTTTTGAGAAAAGTTTAAATATGACAACATCATCTTCTTGAAAAATAGGTCATAATAATGAATGTTCTCTTGTAGCAAATAAACTTGGTAGTGTACTAGCATGAAGAAAAATCAACCTAGTGTACGGAGGTGGTACACTTGGTTTGACAAGTAATGTTGCTTTCATGGCATCCCTTGGAGGGTCTAAAATTCTAGGAATTGTTCTCATTGCTATTAAGAGATTTATTGGTAACACAATGGAACATTCTGATGCATTCATAGCTCTTCCAGGTGGACTTAGTACTTTGGAGGATATTTTTCATATTGCTTCTTGGTTATCATTAACTATTCATTCAAAGCCTATTGGAATATTGAACATAAATGATTTTTATGATGGGTTACGAACTTTTTTAGATCATGTAGTACAACAAGGTTGTTGGAATATACTAGCACGTAAACACGTAATACATGCGCAACGGAAATTAATAGTTCACCAACAACGAATAGTTAATTGCATAAACGAGTACAAATAAACATAACGAGGAAGCTTACAGTAATTCGTATGCAGTTTCCTCTACTACGGTATCCACGTATCTCCATGTATGGACTTGTACAGATTTGCCAACGTTGAATCTGAGACGAAATTTGCTAGGAAAATTCATATTCTAGATTTTATGGAGAAATTAGGTTTTCTTGTAGTAATTAATGAATCCCTAGGATGTCCTATATATAGGAGAAGCCCAGCTTAAAGATTAAACAATCATTATTGTGTGACTCATAGGCCCTCATATATCGAGCGATTAGTCAAACTAACGGTCTTAATTGAACCCTAGACAATAAATCAGACATTCTCAATATATCAGGTACGTTGCGAGAAATGTGCAACTACCTGTAACTATAACGTGGGCTATTGCGATATCTTTCTTTCATTCACGAATACTCGATTAGTCTTGAACATGATGAAGTGTCAATTCAAATAACTTAATCATATTATCTCTAATCACTAATTCATCACTTATGTCAAACTTGGCCACAAAGTCCAAGTTGACGTGCATTGGCCAATGACTTTGATCCAATTATGATGAGAAGATGATTATTCTCTCTAAATCCACTTTGAGGAATGAATCATATTCTTGGCTCAACTACCACACACATGCACTTCGTGATGAACCCAATCCATGCCACATCTACCCATGGAAGGGTGCAAGCATCAGTCATGGTCAAAGTTCATCACTCCAACATGTCGTGCGTATTGACCTCAAGTCAAAGGAGTATCACATCGCTCCCACTAACCGAGATACCCGTAGACACATATAGTGGAACTACATCAAACGGTTTCTCGGATGGGTATATGAATACCGTCTAAGGTATCTGTGCATCCATCATGAGATACCTAGTATCTCGTAGTAAGTGAGATCTTACTACACTCTCTAAGAGTATGATGCAAATCGCACACCAATTTCAATTGCATCATCAATATCTTATTCTTGATGATCCTTGATCGGGGTCATTTGAGAATCATGCTTAAGTCATCTGAGTTCTCACAACCTCAATGACAGCAGTGACTCACGGGAACATAGATAAGAATAAATGCAAACAATCAAACATAATATTCTAATAAGTGTAACGTCATATATTTAATATTAAATAAATAATAATATTAAACAAATACTGAATATTATCTTGGTATTATGTTCTTTCAATGGATTATCTCTAGGACACTAACACTAACAATCTCCCACTTGAACTAGAGCCAATCACCTACATGTTTAACCCCTAAACCATTGAAATGTCTAGTGTGTACATGAACACTTAAAGCCTTGGTGAAAGGATCAACCAAATTATCTTTTGTGGGAACGCGTTCCAACTCTATCTCTCCTCTAGCAATTATCTCTCGTATCAAGTGATAATGCCTTGGTAAATGCTTATTTCGATTATTGGATCTCGGTTCCTTAGCTTGCACAACCGCACCAGTGTTATCACAATATAACTTTATTGAACTCCTAGCACTCAGAACTACCCCTAGTTCATTTAAGAACTGTTTTATCCAGACAACTTCTTTGGCAGCTTCTGCAGCAGCAATGTACTCAACTTCGGTTGTTGAGTCCGCGGTAGTCTCTTGTTTGGAACTAGTCCAACTAACCGCCACACCATTGAGAACGAAAACATAACCTGACTGTGATTTGTAATCATCACAGTCGGATTGGAAACTTGTGTCAGCATAGACAGTTGCAACTAGCTCTGACTGTCCTCCGTAGATAAGAAAGCAATCTTTAATACGTCTGAGGTACTTCAAAATGTTCTTGACAGCAATCCAGTGAGGTTCACCTGGATTCTGCTGGTATCTACCAGTGATGCTGACAGCGAAGGCCACATCAGGCCTAGTGCAAGTCATGGCTTACATGATGGAGCCAATTGCAGATGCATATGGCACATCCTTCATGTGCTGGATATCAATGTCTGTGGAAGGACAATCCTTCTTAGACAACTTTATCCCATGACATGCCGGTAGAGAACCTCTCTTAGAGTTCTCCATCGCAAATCGCTTCAACACCTTATCTACGTAGGTGGACTGTGACAACCCCAACATCTTCTTGGATCTATCCCTATGGATCTTGTTCCCTAAGATGTAGCAGGCTTCACCAAGATCCTTCATCATGAAGGTCTTTGATAACCAATCTTTCACCGACTGCATAAGCGGGATACTGTTTTCTATAATCAATATGTCATCCACATATACGACTATGAAAATAATATTATTTCCGCTGAGTTTACGATAAACACATGGATCTTCCGAATTTCTGAAGAAGTCAAAGGATTTAACAGCTTCATCAAATTGGATATTCCAATCCTAGAAGTTTGCTTCAGTCCATAAATGGACTGTTTAAGCTTGCATACTAGATTAGATTTTGGCTTAGATATGAAACCTTCTGGTTGAGTCATAAACACTTCCTTGTCAATGTTACCATTGAGGAAAGCTGTTTTGACGTCCATCTACCAAATCTCATAATCGAGGTGTGTTGCTACCGCAAGTAAAATTCGAATGGACTTGATCTTAGCAACAGGTGAGAAATTCTCGTCATAGTCACTGCCTTCGCATTGACTATAACCTTTCGCCACTAACCTAGCTTGTAGGTTTGTACCTTGTCGTTTGCATCAGTCTTACGTTTGTAGACCTACTTGCAACCTATGGGTTTGACCCCTTTCGGTAATTCAACCAAGCCCAAGACTTGATTGGTGTACATCGAGTCCATCTCGGAATTCATGGCTTCATGCCACTTCTCTGAGTCAACATCGAATGTAGCCTTAGTGCAAGTTCTAGGGTCATATTTATCCGGGATCTCCATGTCATTATGTTCCTCTACGGAGTTTTGGTTGTGCAGGCTGTACATTCTGATCGGGAAAATTTTGTGGTGCATCGATTTCACCAATGCCCGGAGAGGCCTCAAGAGCTCGTATTTGGACAATACCATGAGCTACACTAATCCAATTGACCCAATTACAATTGAATTGGATCACTAACCCATTGAGCTACAAGTTGTCTTCAGGTCCAACAGGTTAAAAATATCGACTTCAAGGGTGAAAAGCAGAATCAATGTAAATACTCCAGATTTCAAACTGCACAGGACACAATCTGGAAGTTTATTCACAATAATTCACCAAAATATCCAAAATGACACAAGGCAAACTGAAATGAATAGCTAAAAGGCGTGTAAACAGAGTGTAAAAAAGATCAATGCCATTAAATTCACACAAGTGGAGATATTGAGTGTTCAATTTGTCAACAAAATCTGTCAAGAATCATAAAAGCAGATTGAGTTACTTCACTATTTCGATCATAAATTTCAAACTACAAAGCCAATATTTAAGATCTTGGTCTCCTTGGAAAGATAATTCAAAGACCTACAATACTTATTCAGGGAAAAAGTCAAGATTTTGGACGGATAGAAGGTTAAAATGATTAATCTTTGTAGGCCATCGAAAAACCTATACTTGGGTGTACAACTTCAAGAGTTATCAAGTTTTTGGTGCCGTTTCCAGGGAGGTTTTGCAGAGAACGATTCCTCCTTCGTGAGGCTTTTCCTCACAAGTAGGTAATTTTTATTTCTCTCTATTTTTTTATTTTTTATTTTTGTTAGTTTATGTATAATTGGACTCGTGATAGAATAAGTGGTCATTTAATAAGAAATCATAAAGTCAATTTAAGTAGTATCGCTTCAATCATGGGTGAAAGTGAAAGTGTGGATGGAGAAATTGAAAGACACATTAATAAAAATTTACAAGCTCGCTCCATGTACGATTTCTTAGAACCTCAACGCAATTCCATCCCATTATGTATTGTATACCCACAAAATGCAAATAATTTCAGATTCAAACCTGGTATGATTCAATTGCAAATGAATAGCTAAGAGGTGTGTCAACACAATGTAAAAAGACCAATGCCATTAAATTCACACAAGTGGAGATATTGAGTGTTGAATTTGTGAACAATATCTGTCAAGAGTCATAAAAGCAGATTGAGCTACTTCACTATTTTGGTCATAAATTTCAAATAACAAAGCTAATATTTTAGATCTTGGTTTCCTTGGAAAGATAATTCAAAGGCCTACAATACGTATTCAGGGAGAAAGTCAAGATTTGGATGTATAGAAGGCTGAAATGATCAATCTTTGTAGGACACCGAATTGATTACAAAAGTCCACACAATGCACAAACTTGTGGCCTATATATAAAGGGCTCTTTGACAACCCTTGAGAGGCATCCAATTCTTGTAACACATCTATCATTAGGCTAGTAGTTCTCTCAAAGAAAATGAGTTGTGTTTGTATTACTATGAGTAGCTAAGTGTTTTGCTTGAGCTAGGGATGAAGCTTTAGTAAGATACTAGTGATGTTCTTAGCTTGTCAATAAAGATCTTCAATGGTATAATCTTTTTAGTTATTTAATAAATTATGTAAAAGGTTTTGTTATGTTGAGACTTTGATTTGTTGTAGACATATTGGCATAATGAATGCTTAGCCTTACATATCAATAATTGATTTCATAAACTTATTAAGTTAACTAAAAGAAAATCTTCATAATTCTCTAAGTGCTTAACGTTTTATCTTCCAATTGAAATCACTTGATTGTTAGATTTCAATTGAGTTATCAAAGACTAGTGTTTTACTTAAAGTGGAATCCCAAAACTCTAGTATTTCGATCATTATATAAACCCTTGAAATATTACCTACTAGTTGACATCTTTTCTTCCAAACCTCCTTGTGGTTCGACACTCGGACTTCCGAGAAATTTTATTACTTGAGACAAACCTATACTTGGGTATACAACTTCAAGAGTTATCACATATCCTTCTCATTAGGTCGCGACCCAAGCACAACTCTTTTTAGTAAGAAAAAATGTGTCTTAAAAGGGTAAAAAAAAAAATTATCAAGAGAGTAAAAAAGAGTTTGAACTATCAATGCAGGACATTTTTACCAAAATTTTTTTTTTTGGACTCATAGAGTAATGTACATATTTGATAGTCAATATCTTCTTGAGCCATCATTTTGGGACAATCGATTTAGTTATGAGACCAAATTTATACAATTAATTTTTTTGGGATGAAAAATGGACAGTAGATAAATTATTAGACCAAGAAACTTTTTTTTCTCCTGATGTGGTAACATTAATGACAATATCAACACATATATTTGTAAATATAAATAGGGATCGTGTTGGGAGATGAATTTAATAAAAGATATATGATTTTGATTAAGATCCCAAAACCCCTGAGTATGACATGTTCAGAATGATCTTGATAAGTTGAGTCAGGATTCAGTTTTAGAGTATTCAGGATGTTATCGCAAAATTTATAGTACACAGATATAGATCAGATAGGTTTCAAGACTCAAGAACTCAAGATGTTTATGAAGAAACCGGAAGTTTCAAAGATGAAACCGAAGTTTTCAAGACTCAAAGGAGAAATCGAGAATCAAGACTCAAGATGAAATCGAGATATCAAGACTCAGATGATATCGAGAAATCAAGACTCAAAGATGAAGACTCAAAGATATCAATCAGAAGACACTAAAGACTCAGAAGACTCTGAAGACTCAGAAGACCTCAAGACTCAAGACTCAAGACGCAAGATCAAGATCGAGAATCAAGATCAAGAATACTAAAGGACAAGAATTATCAAGACTCAAGAATGCATCAATGCAAAGATAAACCTGAATGTTCTGAGGCACTGAAAATATCTATCTGAAGGATGCAATACTGAGAAGATCGCGATTCCTTTTGAAAGTTAGATATTGCCAAGACATTCAAATGCAGACAAAAGGAACTAAGTCAGAAGTGTTTTAAGGTTATATCAACTCAGAGTTTGTAACCAAAAGAGCTAGTTGAAGGTGTCTACCTTTAACCGGAGACAAAAGTCAAAAAGAGGAAGACAACATCATGCCATATCGATACCGTAAAGGATGTGTCATTTGAAAAAAAGATGTCAGATGTACAAAAGTTCCAGACTGCAAAAAGTGAAGACCGGCTACATGAAAGGCTATTGCCTAAAACATGTTAGGGAGTTTCAAACCCTAAATATAGTCGTTCCTCACACACCATAAGAGGAAACTCACGAAGTTATCTCTCCAACGGATAGTTTTCAAAAGTAACCTTGGTGTATGCCTATAAATTCTGGTGACCCTCTACATTGTAAGGTTACGGGAAATTTATACGCAACTCAAGAGCTCAAACTTATTACTGCAAGTTGAAGCACTCGAAAAACTTAGAATTTCCCAAGTGCTTTTATATTGAAGAGAGCTCACTAAACTAAGCCTAGCTTGATAAGACATATCCAAAGCTTAGTCGAGATATCCTAACCCTTTGCATTGTGCTTCATTGTAAAGGATATCTCATCCTAGTTGGAAACCAACCAAGAAACCCCAAACCCTTGAGAAGGTAGTTGGAGTGTGTTTGTTGGTGAGAAGAGTTGTAAAGAGTTAGTAAACTACGCGGAGTAGTCAGAAAACTCTAGAGGAGAAGTTAGTAAGTTACAGAGGTAGTTTGAAAGCTTGTTTGTGTTTGAGTTAGTAAACTACGGAGGTAGTCGTAAAAACTCAAGGTCGGGTTGAGTAAGTAAACTACATGGAGTAGTCGAAAAGCTTCGGGCGAAGTTGAGTAAGTAAACACGTGAGGTAGTCGTAAAGCTCATAAGTGATTAGTGAATTTCTCGAGGATCGAGAGAGTGGACGTAGGAGCTTTGAGTCTCGAACCACTATAATTCTTTGTGTTGTTTATTGCTTTCATTATCTGTGCTTAACTGTTGCATTGACTAGAATTTTGAAAGCATACTTTTAACTGATATTCAGTTGGAATCAATCCACTTAAGTTGCATAACTGAATCACAACCTAATCACTATTCCATAAAAGGAAGGTTTTCAGCAAAGTTTAAAACGAGTATAAACTAAAGGGCCAACCATTCCGCACGACTGAGTAGTTAGAGCAGATAGTTACCAAACTGAACTTACTCTTCTGAGGGTTCAGTAAGTTAGTTATCTGATCCAAGCATCTCAGGATCTCGACACTTTCGAGGACTCGGTTGGGATTATCTCGAGGTATCGAAAGTAGCTCGGGATCCTTGTCTCGATGAGACTTTGACTCGGAGAGCGATCTGTGCTTCTCAGGACCTAATCTTCAGGATTATCTGACCCAAACTGACCTCAGTAAGAAAAAGTTTTAAAAACACTGAACACGTGTATTCCCCCCCATACACGTGTAAGACTCATTTGCACCGGGACCAACAAGTGACCACCTGCTTTGTTGACCAAAGTTTTATTTTGCTAAAAATACTTGTGGTCTATCTGAACTGATCTTATTCGCTGATTTTATTTTTCAAAAGCTCAGATAAAAATGTCTTCTAAAAAACTTCCCATGTTCTTAGTGGAGAACTATGATCTATGGAGACTGAGAATGCAGGCTCATCTGTATTCCAAACATGAGCGTATGTGGAGAGTGGTCTCTCAAGGGTCATTCCTATTTACTATGGTGAATCCCAGAGGAACAGAAGATGAGAGAATTGATCCTAGAGCAGAATTTCCTAAGTCTGATGACCAACTGACTCCTGAGGAGAGAAAGTTAGTCAATCTAGACTACATTGCTAAAGACACACTATACAGTACAATTGATGATGGTGTGATGGGAATGATCTCTCACTGTAATACTGCTAAAGAGATTTGGGATACACTAGCTGTAATGTGCCAAGGCACAGATCATATAAAAGAAAACAAACTTTCAGTGGCAATTGGAAAGTTTGATAGTTTTGAAATGGATGATGGTGAATCAATAGACAAATTGGAAGTCAGATTCACTAGCATCATGAATGATCTAAATGCACTTGGAAAGAAATATCCACAGAGAGAAATTGCGTTGAAAATTCTTAAAGGTCTTTCTAAGAAATGGGACATCCATGCAGTGGTGATTGAAAACATCAAGAATATTAATTCAATGCCCTATCAACAAGTTTTATCTGAGCTGAAGACCTATGAATTTGTAATTGATAAGAAATTCAAAAAGGCTGACAACAAAGATGATTCATCATCTAGTAAGAATGTGGCTTTAAAAGCCAAAGACAAAACCTGTAAAACTAGAGAGTCTGAGAACCCCTATGCCAAAAATCAGGATGAGCTTGAGGAAAAGCTAGCACTGATGGCAAGGAGGTTTGAAAGATTTAATAGTAGATTTGGAAAATACAAAAACTATTACGGGGAACCACAGTACGGAAGAAACCTGAGGACAGATCAACTGAGAAGGAGAAAGACCTGAAAGCTGAAGGATCTTCATCCAGAAAGAAGGACTTCAAGTCCAAAGAAGAAAGTGATCAGGATGATGATACCAACAGATGCTATAATTGCCAAAAGAAAGGTCACTTCCAGTATGATTGTCCAGATTTGAGTGCTAAGGAGAGAAGAGAAAGGCAAGCTAAAAAGAGACAAGATGTTCTCTAGCTAGCAAAAAAGGCCATGGTTGCGAGAAGAAAAGAACATTACGAGGAGGGATCTAGCTCTTGGATGAGATATTCTCAGACAGTGGAAGTGATGACATTTGTCTGATGTCCATTGAGGAGGTAAACTCTTCTTTCTCTGTTGTTGCTCCTACACTAGCACAAGAGTTTTCAATTTCCACTGACAATCATTTTGACCTGATGGATTCTTTTGAGAATCGATGAAGGTTTATGTTGTTTTACAAGAAGCGCTAAATAGAACTCAAGAGCGAGAATAAGGAACCGAAAAGTCGAAAAATCTAAAATGGAAAGACTCTAGCAATATGAAATCACTTCTCAATTAATGGGAGCTCTTGATGAACTGGATGTTATGAAAGTACAACTCTCGAGAAAGAGAAGTTGATAATGACCCTAAGCGAAAAGCTAGAGAAATCCTTCGAAGAGATTGACTAATCGGGACTAAGTTCAATGACCTCTCCGAGAAGCATGAAACTCTACAGAATCGTGAGGATAGTGCGAAGAAGTTAACTCTATTGAATACTACATCTAAAGTAATAGATGAAATTTGAGTTACCGGAGATCTGCCACTATAAAATCTGGATTGGGATACATTCCGGAGGAACCTCACAAGGTCATCCGAATCTTTGCATCAAGTAGCAAGAAAACAATCTTTGTAAAACCAATTGGCACCCACACTTCAAAGCGAAGAAATGCCCAAGGTTGTAGACAAGGAAAAGGACCTATGGTCTCGGTAAAAACCGAATGATCATTTGGAAAGCCCAAACCTCGGTAAAGGCTAGAAAACCCGAGCACTTTCGGTTGGAAAGTTTCGAAGCAAGTACTTCAAAGCCTCAAAGCTAAGAATGCAAACCCGAAAGGCTCCACATCGAACCATCGGAGGAATCCTCGGATGAGAAACACTCAAGAGAGACATTCTCAATCGAAGAGACCAAGTCCTCAAAAGATCTTGAAAGACCAGATTTTCAAAGATGCATAACCCGAACCCCACTTGCCTAAGGGTAAAGGTTATCTGAACCCGAGTCAACAAAGATTTAGACCGGCTGCACTAAAGCCTAAGCATCTGAACAAAAGGCCTGAACCAAATAAGAATTCAAAAGCCCATGTTCATGCTAAAGCTAGCACACATACACAGAAGACTGCTAAGGCACCCAGAGTAGTGAATGTGTATGTTGATGTTTATGGAAGACAAATTAGTCACTCTAAAGTGATTAGAGTTGTCAGGCAGATTTGGATTCCGAAAGGTACATCTAACCTTGTAGGACCCTACACAAACTGGGTACCTAAGAATTGATCTATTTTTCAGGAGGAAAACAAGGGCACAAAGCTGATTAAAGATCACATAAAGACCGATGAGCGAGAGATGAAAAAGGCCCACGATGTATGGTATCTCGACGGTGGATGTTCAAGACATATGACAGGATTCAAGAAGATACTCAGTGACTATGTTGAACAAAGAGGCCTACAGATCACTTTTGGAGATAGCTCCAAGGGACAGACTGAAGGATATGGAACTTTGGAAATTGACTCAGTTCATATCCATGGTGTTTCATATGTATCTGGATTGAAGCATAACTTGCTTTCAATTAGCCAATTCTGTGATAATGGCTTTAATGTTGAGTTCTCTAAGAACTTATGTTTTGTGAAAGATGATACATCACATAAAGTTTTACTGACTGGTACAAGAAAAGGAAATGTGTATCTTGCTGATTGGAGTTCAACTCCTAAAGATACATGTTTGGTTGCTAAAAGTTCCACAAATACCAGTTGGTTATGGCATAAAAGAATGAATCACCTAAATTTCAAAACCCTGAACAAGCTTGCAAGATTAGCTCTTGTGAGAGGGTTGCCTAATGAAGTGTTCAGTAAGGAACATATTTGTGATGCGTGCTAGAAAGGAAAACAAATAAGAGCATCATTTAAAAGCAAAGTAGATGTTTCTACTGACAGAATACTTCAGTTACTACATATGGATCTTTTTGGTCCTATAACACCAGTGAGCACTAATGGCAGGAAATACACATTGGTAGTAGTTGATGACTACTCAAGATATACTTGGGTCATATTCTTACTCAAGAAGAAAGAGACTCGAGATAAAGTTTGCGAAATTCATGAAAAGACTTCGATATTGAGAAAAATCTAAGTGTGGTCAAAATCGGATCGACAAAGGAACCGAATTTATAAATCATATCATATCGATTATTGTGCGAGAAAATGGAATTTCACATGAAACATCACGGTGCAAGGACCCTCAACAAAATGGTGTTCTTTGAAAGAAGGAAGGACTCGAAAGAAGCCAAGGACAATGATAAGTGGTCGATATTCTAAAAGATTTTTGAAAAGTTTAACAACGCATGCTGCTACTCTCGAAACAGATCCATCTTGACCAAGAGTCAAGGCAAAACACCTTATGAGCTTTGGAATGAAAGGAAGCCTCTTGTTTCTTTTCTTTTCGTGTGTGTTTGGTTGCAAGTGTTTCATACACAATAATGGTAAAGATCGATTGAAAACATTTGATAGTAAAAGTCGATGAAGAAATATTCTTAGGATATTCTAAAGTCGATAAAGCTTTGAGTTTACAAATTGTAGGACTCTTATTGTGGAGGAAACACCTCATGTTGTTTTTGATGAATCTACTTGTGTTCAGAAGAAACAGGAACATGATGCAGATGAACTGACTAAGAAGATCACCAGATTAAGCCTGAAATAGAAAGATAAATCATCCACTGAACATGAAAAGAAGAAGTCAGTCACATCCTATGATTGGAGTGACTCAAACTCATATAAAGAAGTTCAGGATGGAACTCAGGATGGTGAGGCTCGGGAAAACCAACACTCAAAAGGTGACCAATCTCGAGCAGACACCGATTCGGACTCGGTATGTGATGCCAATGAAGATGTGGTCACAACCCGAGGCAAATTCGAATCTATCAACCAAAGGGGAACAAATGTCTCTGACAATGTTCTGAATAGAATCTCCCCTGAGGAAGATGGTTCCCTTTCTCCTTTTCTGTTGTTCCCTGAGTTTACTGATTTAACTGAACCTAACATTTCAAATGTTGAGGATACTACTGAAGGGGGAACACCAAGAAGGAAATGGTTAGATAGTCATCCTACAAGTCGAGTTGTGGGTGATCTAAGCTGAAGGTGTTAAAACAAGAAGGTTCCATGGTGAGAGTGCATTATTCTGCTGCTTCCTATCGGAGAAAAGAGCCTCTTGAGATTGGTGAAGCTCTACAAGATTCTCATTGGATTCTTGCTATGCAAGATGAAAGTGAATCAATTCTCAAGGAATGAAGTATGAGAGCTAGTAGATAGACCTGAAAGGCACAATGTCATTGGAACCAAGTGGGTTTTCAAGAATAAAAGAGATGAAAACAACAACATTGTAAGAAACAAAGGCAAGACTAGTTGCACAAGGTTATTCCCAAGAAGAAGGCTTGGATTATGATGAAACCTTTGCTTTTGTTGCAAGACTACAAGCCATCGATTGTTTCTTGCATATGTTGCCCACATGAAGTTCACAGTCTATCAAATGGATGTGAAAAGTGCATTTCGAACGAGCGGTGTGCTTAAAGAAGAGGTTTATGTGGAACAACCTCCGGTTTCAAGCAGAATGACCAAGTTTCTGTGCTCGAGAAAAGCTTTGTATGGTCTCAAGCAAGCACCAGAGCATGGTATGATACTCTTTTCTCGGTTTCTTCTTGACCATGGTTTTGTCAAAGGAACTGTTGATAGAACTCGTTCGGGATAGAAGATGGGGAAGATATCTTACTAGTTCGGATATATGTTGATGACATCATTTTTGGATCTCCAAACCATCATTTGTGTGAAAAGTTTTCAACATCGATGAAAGGCAAGTTTGAGATGTCAATCTTTGGGAGAGATGAATTTCTTTCTAGGTCTTCAAGTGAAACAATCAAAGGAAGGAATATTCATCAACGAGCGTGCAAAGTACACCGAGATCCGATTGCCAAATATGGGTGTGACAGATTGCAATGCGATTAGGATTCCTATGAATACTAACTACAAGATGGATCCCGATTCGAAGGCAAATCGGTGAGTCATAACCGATTATAGAGGAATCATTGGATCATTGCTCTATCTCACGACAAGTAGGCGGATATAACATTTCTTTGTTGGGATATGTGCAAGATACCAAGCTAATCCTAAAAATTTAGTCACATGGGAGTCGCCAAGAAGATCTTGAAGTATCTTAAAGGCACGATGAATAGAGGTTTATGGTATCAACCGATGATAACCTTGAATTAACCGGGTTACTCGGATCTTCGATTATGGAGGTTGCGGGATTGATGGGAAGTCCACTACGAGGAACTTGTCAATTTCTAGGAAGTAAGTCGATATCTTGTTTTTGAAGAACGGACCTCGTAGCAACCAAGATTATCGGAAAATTTAAATACATGGGTTGCAGAAGTCGTGTGGTTTCGATTCTTTGGCTCGAGACAACAATTAAGGGATTATAAAGTTGTAGCCAATGAAGTACCAATATTTTGTGACAATAATAGTTCCATTGCTATTTCACAAAAATCCGTTATTGCACACCGGATGCAAGCATGTGGATATCGGACATCACTTCATCGAGAGATCATGTCGAGAAAAAGGACATAAGGATGGAGAAAATTCATCTCGATAAGCAAAGAGTCGATATCTTGACTAAACCTTTCGTTTGAATCAAGATTTCGAGGAACTTTCGATTGAATTAGGGATGTTAGATCGGTGTATAGAGTAAATCCGAAAAATTGAAGGTTTTCGGATGCATGAAGTTTTTTTTCTTAATTTTACCGAGAAGCTCGAGGATAAAATGGAAATATCGAATCGGGTCTCGAAACTTCAGATTTACTTAAAGGTCAAGATTGTGATTATTATCTTGAACCAATTCGATTTTCGATATTATCTTGACATTTTATCAAGGTCAATTTTTCAAGAAGATTGAGAGAGAAATTAGTCTGAGGAAGTAATGACTCATGCAACTCATTTATTGCTTAAGTAAAGCTCCGTAATCATTTGCAATAAAAACAAAACACCTAAGGAATGTTTTTGGGCGGGATCTTTTGAAATTCCAAAGAAGGTCAACAGTCATTTAATGCTCTGTTACATTAATGACCAATGAGGATGTTTTGGCGGCTTACTTTTCTGAGATCGTCTGTTCGTATACCCGATTAATCGGAGATTAATCTCAACCGTTCCTTTTCACCTAACCAACGCGATTCCCCATGATCTCGAAGCTATATATTCCCCAATAAGCCATTCAAGCCAAATTTTTATCAAACCCTTCGTTTCCAAAATCCTCTGCGAAAAATCCCCTTTGCCCAGAAAATCCTAAACCCTAAATCTTCAAATCTTCAATCTCTAAAATGGCCCCAACCTTGTTCGATAGATTAGTCGAAACCAACAAGCCTTGGTACGAGTTCGTTGTCTCACTCGATAGCACAACCAACTCAAAGCCAGAAGAGGAGGCTCTGCATATGATTCGACTGGCTAAACTCACCCATCTTGTCGCAAGCCGACCGAATCAAGAGTTTGCGAAAGAGGTAATCGAATTCATCTATAATCTGGAGATAGATGAAGAGGATGGTTTACATTCTAAGATTACTGTATCACATTTAGAGCAGTCGTCCAAATACATCGATTTTGAGAGGGAATTGTACATAATTCCAAAGAATTTAAATGATGTTTTTGAGCTCTGTGATAAAGGAGAGGATCCTGCGATGTATATGTTGGGTAGAGAACAAGAGTATTTAGATAGGATTGCTGAGAATCCTGTGAAATTTGAGGCTACACTGCATAAAAGGCATTTGAAGCCACAATATCGTGTTTTGATGGATATTGTGAGCAAAAGCATCATGAGCCTTGCGGGGAGTTTTGAGCAGATCAGTACCCCAAAGCTCCGATTGATGGCGGCAATTGAGGCCTCACCCACCACTGACTTCAACTGGCTAAAATTTTTGATTCAGATGGTCAGTGAGCAAGCCAAAGTCTTCAAGAAGGTTGACGGGGTGATCTCGATTAAAGGCAAGATCCACCATGCAACCAAAATAGCTTATATTTTGGAGATGTGCAGAGAGGAGGAGGATATCTTCGCCAATTCAACCTCATTCCCCAAGTCCAAAGTACTCTTCAAGCCCATTGCTGTGAAGAAGCAGGCCATCAGGGGGAAGAAGGAAAAGAAAGCAGAATCACCGGTTGCAACTGCTGAGAAAGAGACCCAACAAGCTAGGGGGAAGGCTTTGTTGGAGACAAAGAAGGAGGAGGGTGAGAAGTTGAAGATGCAGAAAACCCTCGCTCCCAAGCGCAGAAGATTGGTGGTTCTCACTGATGAAGATGACAGTGATTCTGAAGAGATTCAACCTGAGAGCCAAACCGCTCAGAATTCGCCACTACAAGTTTTGGCTCAGGTTATCTCTAAGGCACAAGAAACAGATCGAGGAGCGTGTCTTCTCGAGGTGCTTGAGACATCGCCAAATTTCGGATAAATTTCTCAGAAATTTTCAAAGGAACTCGAGCCTCAGAGATTCCTACCAAAGAAGTTTACCCAGACAAACAGAGAGCCAACTCGAGTCAATCGAGGATATGCTACCAACCTCCCGAACCCATTTCCGATGCAAATCGAGGACTGGACGCGACAACCTTCGGAGGTCACGAGACTCGTGAGCGAATATTCTTGATGAGCTCCCTGGTGATCTACTTTTGATCCTCACCGATGCTTCAACCCGAACTGGTAGAGCCTTAGACGGAAGAAGGGCGAGGTGAAGAAGTGGAGGAGGAGCAAGGGGAACGGTTCATTCTTGACCGCTACCCTGAGCTCAGCTCATACCCTGATCTGCAAGATGTCTTCTTCAGATTAAGGTCGACTGTGTTCATCCTCAACCAGACTCTTCCAGAGATGCTTGATATTGCTGCATTCAGAGGGGAAGACTGGTGGAATGAGGAGACAGCCTTCCTGACCGACTTCTCAGGGTTCAGGAGGACAAAGCTCAGGATGAAAAACTCCAATTTTGATGAGGTGGTTCAGAGGAAGATAGCTGAGAGGAGAGCTACTGAAGTTGGTGCCCCTAGCAGAGGAGACAAATCTCAAGATGGAGATGGGGACCAACAGGGAGATGCTGAGGATCAGTCTCAGATGGAGAAGGAAACTTCTCGTGCTGATCAACCTAAAATCGGTCAACCTCAGACTGAAGCTAGCACTCTTCAGGTACCTTTTGGCACTATTAACAATTATGCCAAAGTTACTGAAAGTTCTATCTTTAATTCTGAATTGTCTGATATACAGACTGAGGCTCAGTTGGAGACTGGAGCTCAGGATGAAGCGGAAGCTCAGGATGATCAATCAACACAGAAGGTGCAGAAGGTTCCTGAGATCGATCTCACTCCCTTGGTGGAAAAACTTGAGAAGGTTGAGCCAATGATGATCAAGATTGCTCAGATGGAAGAAACATTGGCCAACCAAGCTCAGAAGATGGAAAGTCGTAGTCACTCTTCAGAGCTGGTGCTAATCCAAAACACTCTGACCTCACAGATGACCTCCATTGAAGATAAAATTTGAATGAAAAGTTGAGGGAGTCAAGGTCGAGTTGAGTCGAATCAAAGCGAAGCACAGGAGTCAACTGCATTTCTAGAGGTGAAATTGGCAGAGAGGAATGAAGTAATGATAAAATCTGCTGTTGAGGAAATGAGCTCAATGCTCATGACCAAGATGACAGAGATGTTTAAAGAAGCTCTCTCTGGCCAGTTTGCCCATTTATCTGAAGAATTTTTCGGGCCAAGAACCATCTCGGGAGAGGTTGGAAGACGAACAAGATCGAGATAAGCGAGGAGAGAGGTGAGCTGTGTGAGCAAAGAGCAATATCACATGGACACAGCACTCTCCAGACTTCTTCCAAATTACGGTGCCAAGAAGGGGGAAAAGGAAGGTGAAGACTTCAGGAAATTATTGGCACGTACTTTGAAGAAAAAGGCTCAAAAAGATGCTGAAATGTATAACCTATCAAAAAGCCTTAAATGAAGTCGGTTCTTGACAAGATGAAGTTCGCTCAGGTGGAGAAGCCTATCTACACTCGAGTTTCTGAGGAAACCATGCTTGATGTTGCAAGAGAGAAGCTGAGTGCTAGAGCAAAGGTTAGAACAAGCCAGGCTGCTGCTGAATTGCCTATAAAGAGGAAAGCCTTGGGCGTTGTTGAACCTGAAAGGAAGCGTGCGAAGGCTTCTAAGACAATCCAAAGAAAGCTGATTCTGGATGAAGATGAAGAAGAATCTGAGTCTCAACCTCAGAAGAAAGTCTTCAACACAAGAGATGCTCTGAAGACACTCCAGATAGAACAAGCTAAGAAAGCTGCTGCTTCGGTCTCAGGCGCGTCTGTGATCAGAAAGAAGATAGACGAAGAGCAGAAGCGAAGGAGTGAATTCAAGAAGTTTGCGAGCAAGAGGAAAGGGACATCAAAAGCACTGAAGTGGCCACACGTTGACAAATGGATGCCTATCAAGCTCAACGATATGTGGGAAGAAGTCAAGAGAACCTTCTGGTTCTATTATGATGTGCTTTCCAGGAAGTGGAGAGGGAAAGCTCGGATCGTAATGAAGCGTTCATTGAATATCTCCTAACCTTCTATCCAAAATATCTCCAAAGTTGGATGAACTTAGCTGATGAAGGAAAGGTACAGATAGTTGCCCCTGATCCATTTTCCTACCCTCCTCCAAGACTTGGTAATGTCTTGGTGGATGAGAAGGCCATTACTCAAGAAATTGCTCAGTATGCTGGTCAGTTGGGTTTGATAGGAAACAGTCCGGATATTATTAAGGAGAGAAATGCTCTGAAGAAGAGGTATTTCGGAATGTTCAACCTGGAGGTGCCCGCTGATGAAGTTGAAGAAGAAGCAAACTGAAGAGCAGAAGACTGAAGAGCCAAATCTGAAGACTGAAAACTCAGAAGATTCTATAATCTTTAAATTTTTGTATTTTTGATTTTGTTGATAAAATTCATTGTAATCTGTAATGGTATACTCATCATCAATGAAAACTTATCACTTATGCTCACAAGATAATATCTCATTATCTTATTTACATGTCTTTTATTTTGATATGCTGAATGAATGTCTCTGAACTGATTGTATGTTGATAAGGGGGAAATTGTTTAAGTATTTGATGATGAACTATTTAAGAAGATTCATTACTGAAGAAATTGTTGAATGATTTAAATTGTTGGGAGACTCTCTGAAATTGTTGGGAGATTCTTTGATTTAGGAAATTGTTGGGAGACATAATCAATCTTGTAATAGAATAAACTGAAACCTGAGTATAGGTTATATGTTTGTAACAAGATAGGTTTTGGCATCATCAAAAAGGGGGAAATTGTTGGGAGATGAATTTAATAAAAGATATATGATTTTGATTAAGATCCCAAAACCCCTGAGTATGACATGTTCAGAATGATCTTGATAAGTTGAGTCAGGATTTAGTTTTAGAGTATTCAGGATGTTATCTGCAAAATGTATAGTCAGCAGATATAGATCAGGATAGGTTCTGAAGACTTTGAAGAACTCAAGATATGTTTCAAGAAACCGAAGTTCAAAGATGAAACCGAAGTTTCAAGACTCGATGGAGAAATCGAGAATCAAGACTAAAGATGAAATCGAGATATCGAAACTCAAGATGACATCGAGAACCGAAGACTCAAAGATGAAGACTCAAGATATCGGTCGAGAAGACACTAAAGACTCAGAAGACTCTGAAGACTTAGAAGACCCTGAAGACTCGGAAGACTCTGAAGACGCAAGACTGAAGACTGAGAACTGAAGATCAAGAATACTAAAGGGACAGTAATTACTGAAGACTCAGTAATGTACTGAATGCTCAGTATAAACCTGAATGTTCCGAGGCACTGAAAATATCTATCTGAAGGATGCAATACTGAGAATATCGCGATTCCTTTTGAAAGATAGATATTGCCAAGACATTCAAATGCAGACAAAAGGAACTAAGTCAGAAGTGTTGTTAAGGTTATATCAACTCAGAGTTTGTAACCAAAAGAGCCGTTGAAGGTGTCTACCTTTAACTGGAGACAAAAGTCAAAAAGAGGAAGACAACACTGTACCATACTGACACTGACAGTGACAGGTCGCTGAAAAAGATGTCAGATGTACAAAAGTTCCAGACTGCAAAAAGTGAAGACCGACTACATGAAAGGCTATTGCCTAAAACGTGTTAGGGAGTTTCAAACCCTAAATATAACCGTTCCTCACACACCATAAGAGGAAACTCACGAAGCTATCTCTCCAACGGATAGTTTTCAAAAGTAACCTTGGTGTATGCCTATAAATACTTGTGACCCTCTACATTGTAAGGTTACGGGAAATTTATACGCAACTCAAGAGCTCAAACTTATTACTGCAAGTTGAAGCACTCGAAAAACTTAGAATTTCCCAAGTGCTTTTATATTGAAGAGAGCTCACTAAACTAAGCCTAGCTTGATAAGACATATCCAAAGCTTAGTCGAGATATCCTAACCCTTTGCATTGTGCTTCATTGTAAAGGATATCTCATCCTAGTTGGAAACCAACCAAGAAACCCCAAACCCTTGAGAAGGTAGTTGGAGTGTGTTTGTTGGTGAGAAGAGTTGTAAAGAGTTAGTAAACTACGCGGAGTAGTCAGAAAACTCTAGAGGAGAAGTTAGTAAGCTACAGAGGTAGTCTGAAAGCTTGTTTGTGTTTGAGTTAGTAAACTACGGAGGTAGTCAGAAAACTCAAGGTCGGGTTGAGTAAGTAAACTACGTGGAGTAGTCAGAAAGCTCAGGGCCGAGTTGAGTAAGTAAACTACGTGAGGTAGTCAGAAAGCTCAGAAGTGATTAGTGAATTTCTGTGAGGATCAGAGAGAGTGGACGTAGGTCCTTGAGTCTCTGAACAACTATAATTGTTGTGTTGTTTATTGCTTTCATTATATGTGCTTAACTGTTGCATTGACTCGAATTTTGAAAGCATACTTTTCACTGATATTCAGTTGGAATCAATCCACTAAAGTTGCATAACTGAATCACAGCCTAATCACTATTCCATAAAAGGAAGGTTTTCAAACAAAAGTTTAAAAGCAGTATAAACTAAAAGGCCAACCATTCCAGACGATCGAAAGAAGCTAGAACAGAGATAGTTACCAAACCGAACTTACTCTTCCGAGGGTTGATGAAGTTAGTTATCCGATCCAAGCATCTCGGGATCTCGACACTTAGTACTTTCGATTGGGATTATCGAGGTATCGGCGGCTTCAGGATCTTTGTCTCGATGAGACTTTGACTCGAGAGCGATCGTGCTTCTCGGGACCTAATCTTGAGGATTATCGACCCAAGTGACCTCGAAGAAAAAAGTTTTAAAAACACTGAACACGTGTATTCCCCCCCATACACGTATAAGACTCGTTTGCACCGGGACCAACAGATCGTCAGCCCCATTAGAAGGGATACGAATTTATGTGTAAAAACACCTAGATCGATCCTTTATTCTCTTGCATGACAAAAACTTGTATGCAATATTGCATACAAGTTATATGTGCAATTGGATCTTTTTTTCTCGCGGTCAGGGGAACCGGGTTTTAGGGCAGATTGTTGGTGGGCCAATGGGCTTCTTCATCTTCTTCCTCGCGCTCAGCCGGACGCGGTCAGAGTTTCTCTTCTTCCTCCTCTCTTCTGGCGAATCTCATGGGCTTTCTTCTTCCTCGTTCGTGCCCTAATTTTCTTTTTCTCTCCGATTATTGGATGAAATAAGATTGTTCAATTTGAATTTTGGTATGAATTATGCGAGAAGAAGAAAGAATATGTGTGTGGTGTTTGAATTACCCCTCAACACAAAGTGTGTGATAAAATTCAGATCCTTCCGCACTCTTTTCACGCAGTTATGTAAATTTGTAATTTTGAACTGAAGATTTTTTTCGCGTTTGTACTGGTTTTTGTTCATGTAGTAACATTATTTTGCTCATATGGTAACACTATTTTTGTTCATGTAGTAACACATCAAGTTGCTCTTTAAATCTGTAATTTTGGACTGTGAATTTCTTTTCGCGCTTGTACTAGTTTTATTTATGTGATAACACAGTTTTTCTTCATATGGTAACACGTTTTGTTCATGTAGTAACACATGTTTTTTTAGTAATATGTAACACTGTTCATATATCGTCGTAATACTATGTGAATACTCATGTGTTACCATATGAACAATAATGTGTTACCTTGTGACTCATGTTACCTTATGAATATTTATGTGTTACGATATGTTTTATTACATGTTAGGTAAGATATGAAGTTTTTTCAATATAACAATGTAGTAACACACAAAAATTTGACAAAAAAAATAAAATAAAATTATGTGCTCAGTAGGAATTGAACTACGACCACATACATTAACAATAAACCTGAACCACTAGACCACAACACATATTTTATAAAGATATTCTTCTATAAATATATATCCGCCCGCGCCCACACCAGCCCACAACCCTTACACCGCGTCGTGCTTGGCGCGTGCTCCTCGACCCACCCACCCTTGACCCTTGAATTTGAGACTATTTTTATTTTATTTATGTTGTATTGCACATAACACTAGTGTGTAATATTTCACAGAAGACCTTCTCATCTTGCATTTATCACCAAAAAGCATATCCTATGTCTTCAATTATTGTCTCAATCATACATTTATAATGATTCTTCTCATTAAACTACTTGTTTGTTAGTCAACTCACCACATCATTTAAATCACCCACCAAGATTTAGCTAACAACACAGTATAATTAAAATATTTTCTTATACTAGTAGTATCAAAAATATAGTTTTTTTTTTAAAACAAGATTTCTGATACTAAATCTTTTTTTTTTCTTTTTGTACATGGAGAAATTAATAATCCATCATTATGGAACAAAATATTCACACCGTATAAATTAATTCTAGTATATGGTTATGGAAGTATTTCTTGGGTAATTAATTAATTAAGATTATTGGGTGGTTAAACTGCGTGTTCTCCGTAGGACTGGTGGTTAAAATGATGGTTGGGTATGAAATTAAGTAGGAATATCCAACATAATCTTCGATGCATCCCCTCCCTCACTTTCTCCGTAAAGTAGGTTTCACTTATCTCGCAAACCCAAGAAAAGTTATACACATGATGATTAATACATTATGTTTTCTATTTCGATTCTCCATCATTTGATCATGCATGTAGTGGGCAAAACCTGAAGATATAATTTGTGAGTTGAAATTTAATTTTGTTATATATGCACCTACGTTAAAAGGATGAGGAGTGCTCTAAAATCTTCAAAAAGTTCCTTCTACGAAATCAAGGAAACCAAGAAATATGAAGATGCAGAGGCATTGTCCACCGTCGCCAGAAGTGTGTCGTTGATTGCCGGTAATTAATTAGATATGAATCTAAAAACATTTCATGAGATATACATCATTTGTATATTAATTTTCAAATTTTAGAATATTATTATATTTACAATTAATTCATACATGCATTTGTAATTAATGCAGGTGGCAGCAAACAAAGAATAATAGCAGAAGATATAGCACGACATGGTGTGAGCGCTCCTGTTGAGGCACTCGCCTTCCGGGAACTGGCAATCGCCACGGAAAACTTCAATCCTGAATTGGTAGTTGATGAAGGAGGATTTGGGAGGGTCTACAAAGGATACCTCAAGAAAATTGATAAAGTATATATATAAAAATTAAGTTTTGTTATCATTTAACACTTGTACATAATATTCAATAATATATATATATATATATGTGTGTGTGTGTGTGTCAGGTAGTGGCTGTAAAGCAGCTAGACAAAAATCGTGTTCAAGGAAAAAGGGATTTCCTGGCAGAGGTGTTAATATTGAGCCAGGTTAATCACCCCAACCTCGTCAATCTCATAGGATACTGTGCTGATGGCCCTCAAAGGATACTCGTCTATGAATTCGTCCATAATGGATCCTTAAAAGATCACCTCCAAGGTACATCTCACTTCCAATTTTTAGAGTGAAATGGCAAAACAACGTTGTTTTGAGTTTTCCGATTTATTTGAGATTAAAATTGGACATTGTCAAAATTATTGAGACTAAATCTACTACAAAAACTTATGCAACAAAATCTATTTGAGACTTAAGTTATGAGACCATCTGCGATTCAAACTCAGTAATTGTTTAATTGTCAGATTTAGGTGAAAACAAAAAGGGCCTAAATTGGCACAATAGGATGCAAATAGCAAGAGGCGCAGCTAGAGGACTGGAGTACTTGCACGATACCTTGAGTCCACCCATTATATTCCGAGATTTTAAGGCGTCCAACATTCTATTGGACGAGGAATTTAATCCCAAGTTGTCTGGTTTCGGACTTGCTAAGTTGAGCACCATTAGTGACGAAGCTCACGTCTCGACAATGCCCATGATGGGAACGTATGGCTATTGTGCGCCCGAGTATGCGCGGACGGGCCAATTGACAACCAAGTCTGACGTCTACAGTTTCGGAGTGGTGCTTCTCGAGATTATTTCTGGAAGAAGGGCTATCGATAGCACTAAACCGCTTGACGAGGAGAACCTCGTTGCATGGGTTAGTACCCATGCATGGTCTCTTTTAGAGTAAAATTCATTTTCGGTCCCACAATTATACACCCACCACTTTAATCCCAAAATTATTTTTTTCATGCAGTTTTAGTCCCACCGTTACGTTTTTTATTAAAGTCAGCTGTAGTTTTGGTCCCACAGGACAAGGTTTGGGACCAAAAGTCCAGTTGAACGTAACAGAAGGACCAAAATTGCATGAAAAAAATTCTTACGGGACCAAAGTGGTGAGTATTTTGACTAAAATCTTGAGGTCTCGTGTCCTGTAGGACCAAAAGTGAATTTTACTTGTCTATTTTGTATTAATTAATTTGTAATGTGAAATTAATTTGTAACTTGTAGGCAAAGCCACTATTGAGGGATAGAAGAAAGTACAAATTAATTGCGGATCCATTGCTGGAGGGAAAGTATCCGATGAAGGGATTGGAACAAGCTCTTGGTGTTGCAGCTATGTGTCTCCAAGATGAAGCTACCACCCGCCCTCTAATTGAAGATGTTGTCACTGCACTTGAACATTTAGCCATAACAACAGATGAAGAAGTTACATGTGAACCTGACGTAGAACTCATGTAATTTTTGTATTAATTAATTACAACAGCTAGCTGACGAAGGAGTTTACGGTATATATATTATATATCATCATCAATATCCTCCTCCAATACAAAAATAATGTTTAGAGACATGATAATTTAATTAAATTCATTATCATCGACACAAGGTACATTTTTCTCTTATTAATTTGTAATGTATTTTGTAAATTGAGTTCTTATTTCAATACAGATAATGATTCGGAATCCTAGCTCTATTATATTTTTAGCATTGCATCATTTACCATAAATTATGAAGGAGATTTAAATAAAAAAATTGTGGATTGAATTGCACTACAAGAAAATGATCAATAATGACAAGTTCATGGGGTAGTCATTAATTAAAGATATAATGAAAGAATTTTCATGTCATACATGTGCCTATCATTATAACTTTTTTAGATGAATGTTATTTACGACAAGAAACAAATCTTATCATTATTTTTGTTTCGTACTTATGAAGATCTAAAGAATATGAAATGAACATTTGAACTTTGAATAGAGCTCAAGGGAGTTTGATGTTTGTTACAATAGAAAATGAATCCGGGAAATGAAGTTATGAGCTGGGAATCTAACTTATCTTATATATATAATCTATACAGTATTACTAGTATAACAATAAAGTATTAGTATTAGTTGGTATACACAAAGGTATTAGTTGGAAAAATAACTATATATCTTCAGACACCTCCTCAAAATTGGAGTGGATGTTGAGAAGTCCTATTTTTTCCTAGAGTTCATTGAAGAGTAATGGGCCTTTGGCTTTGTAAGAAGATCTGCAATATTTTATGTGGTTGGAATTTGAATGATCTTCAAGTCCCTTTGTTGAATCTTTTCTCTACTGAAGTGATAATCAATTTGGATGTGCTTTGTTTTCTCATGCAAGACTGGGTTATGAACAATGCAGAAGGCAGATTTGTTGTCTGTATAGAGCATGGCTGGTTGAGGATGTGGTATCTTCAGATCATTGAGAATGTAAAGGATCCATTGGAGTTCACAAGTTGCTGAGCACATTGCCATGTATTCAGCTTCTGCAGAAGATCTGCTAACAATGCTTTGTTTGTTGGATTTTCAATATATAAGAGAGTCTCCAAGGTATGTTGCATTTGCATATCCTGTTATGCTCTTTCTTGTGGCTTCACAACGAGCCCAATCAAAATCTGCAAAAGCTTGTAACTTGAAGTTGTTGTTAGATGGATATAATATACCTTGTCCAATGGTGAATTTGAGATACCTAAGTAATCTGTGAACTGCAGTGAGATGAGTTTTTGTAGGTTTGTTCATGTGTTGAGATATATAGAGTTTGGACATCATATGATATGCCAGGTCTTGTGATTGTAAGATAGAGTAACTTACCTATAATCTTCCTGCATTCTGAGGAATCATCTAAGAGAGGGGCATCTATTACTCATTAACTTAGTTTTGAATCCATTGGTGTATTACAAGGTTTACTACCCAAATAACCACAATCATTAAGTAAATCTAGAACATATTTTCTTTGGCAAAGTTGTATTCCTTCATCACTTCTAACAATTTCAATACCAAGAATATATTTCAATATACAAGATCTTTTATAGTAAACTTTTCATGCAAGAAGGATTTAACGGTCTGAATTTCAGTTATACTAGTTCCTGTAAGAATGATATATATCATCTACATAACATAAAAGGACAGTAAAATACTTTTGACTTAGTGAAAAGAGATGTATTTACTTTTGATTAAGTAAAACCAATGAAAATCGATGTTTCAAAAGTTTAGTAAATCATTGTTTACTAGCTTGTTTGAGTCCATATAAGCTTTTATTCAATCTACAAACACTATTTTCTGGAACACAAAGGGGTGGGATCATATAAACTTTTTCATATAAGTCACCATGTAAAAAACTTTATTCACATCACATTGATGAATGCACAAATTTTTAGCAATAATAATTGAGAGTAATATTCTAACGGTGGTGATCTTAGCAACAAGAGAGAAAGTATCAAAATAAGCAATGCCTTCCTCTTGGGTGTGACTTTTAGCTACTAATTTGGCCTTATGCCTTTCAATTGTCAGTTCAATTCCTCTGTGTCATTTTTTCGTGTTCCAAAATTATTCCACCTCTTGGATCTTTAACACATGGACCCAGGATTATGGTGGTCCCTTGGATATTTTTGTTCATTCCACATGTCATTAATCTAGACTATGGAATACATAGTGGAACACCATTTTTGGAACAGATGATATTGTGGCTTCGATTGTACCATCAGGTTTGTATTTAACTTGGTAAACCCATTTACAGCCTATACAATGTTTATTTTCAGGTAATGGTACTATTTTCCAGGTATTAGTTCTTTCAAGAGCCTGTATTTCATTATTCATAGCCATGTTCCAATTTTAATCTTTGTTTATAGGTTTTAGGTTCTATGATATGAGTAATAGAAGCAGTGAAAACTTTATGAGAATGACTAATTTGTCAGTAGACAAGTAGTTTGTAATAGGATACTGAATATTGTGATGAATTACAAAATTAGTATTTCCAAGATTCACAGAATTAGATAAAAATAAATTATAAACATCCAAGTAAGCAGGTGAATGTTTTATTTTGGAACACCTTCTAAGGCCCTCTTGATCATTTTAATTGTTCTTTATTAACTACAACATGATTATGATCAACTTTATGATCACTAGCATGACTAACATTAGTAACTTCATCTTGTAGATCGTGATGAATATAATTATGTATAATATTCTCTCTAGTTCTATGTTGCTATGTTTATTAACAATATAAGGAGAATGACCAGAATTATTGTCATAACTATGACCATATAAAGAATCAGAGGTAATGAGATCATCATTATCAATGTTATGAATGGAAGGAATAATGTCATAAGATTGCTGTGTAGATATGGTTTTATCAGAAAAAGGAAACCTTGTTCATGGAATCTCATATTTCTAGAAACAAAAATAGTACCAGTAGTTATACCAAGCAATCGATATCCTTTGTTTCAAAAGAATAGCCCAATAAAACACACTTAGTTGCACTGGGATCAAATTTGGATCTATGAGCTGCCAAAGTGCTTTTGGAATTTAATAGCACGTAGTACAAATAAAGCATGCGCAGCGGAATTAACAATTCACCAACAACGAATTATAGATTGCATAATTAAATAACGGAATACGTAAACAAAATTCTTACAATACTTCGTAAGTAATATCCTCCACTATGGTATCCACGTAATTCTCGTTCACAGATCCGCATAGATTTGTCAGCGTTAAATCTCAGATGAACTTGCTAGGAAAATTCTATTCTAGAGATTTTATGGAGAAATAAATTTCTTGTGTTAATAATGAATTCCCAAGGACTCATATATATAGGAGAAGTTCAGCTTAAATCTTAAGACATCTTTATCAGGAAAATAAATCCCTAATCTTGCAAATCAAATCTCATAGAATTAATTTCCCTATATATAATTTCCTACAATAATATTCCATATATTATTTTGGGATTCCTTTTTAATTAAATCCAATTTAATTAAATAGTAATAATAATTAATTCCAAATATAATTATTATTAATTCTCCATAAATTAAATATTAAATCCAATTTAATATTTAATCAACTATAATCTGTAAAGGGAATTACTTGTTATGTGACCCATAGACCCTTATATATCGAGCGATTAGTCAAACTAACGGTCTTAATTGAACCCTAGACAATAAATCAGACATTCTCAATATACAAGGTACACTGCGAGGAAACATATAACTACCTGTAACTGAAACGTGGGCTATTTTGATAATGTCCGATTAAATTTTGAACATGATGAAATGTCTATTCAAATAATTTATTCATATTTTCTCATTACACTAATTGATCCCGTTTATCACATTTGGTCACAAAGTCCAAACGTGACGTGCATTGATCAATGACTAACGATCAAATTAGTATGAGAAGACGAGCACTCTCTCTAAATCCACATTGAGGAATGAATCATTTTCTTGGCTCAACTACCACGCACATGCATTTCGTGATGAACCCAATCCATGTCATATCTACCCATTAAGGGTGTAAGCGTCGGTCATGATCAAAGTTCACCACTCCATACATGTCGTGCATATTGACCTCAAGTCATAGGAATATTACATCGCTCCCACTAACCGAGACACCCATAGACACTTAAGTGGAATAACATCAAATGATTTCTCGGATGGATATACCAATACCCTCTAAGGTATCTGTGCATCCATCATGAGATACCTAGTATCTCGTAGTAAGTGAGAACTACTACACTCTCTAAGAGTATGATGCAGATTGCACACCAATCTCAAATGCATCATCAATATCTCATTCTTGATGATCCTTGATCGGGGCTATTTGAGAACTATGCTTAAGTCATCTGAGGTCTCACATCCTTAATGATAGCATTGGTTCAAGGGAACACATATAAGAATAAATACAAACAATCAAACATAATATTCGAACAAGTGTATTTCCATTCATTAATATTAAATGAATAATAATATTAAATCAAACTTAATATTATTGAGTATTATGTCCTTACAAAAGATTGTCTCTAGGACACTAACACTAACAATCTCCCACTTGAACTAGAGTCAATCACCCACATGCCTAACCCCTAGACCATAGAAATGTCTAGTGTGTACATGAACACTTAATGCCTTGGGGAAAGGATCAGCCAAATTATCTTCTGTGGGAACACGTTCAAACTCTATTTCTCCTCTAGCAATTATCTCTGGAATGAGATTATAACGCCTTTTAAATTTATTTTGTCTCCATTATTTTCAAATACTCAACGACCTCATCGGAAGAGTACGAATTTATATCAAATATAAATTGTAATGGACTAGGATCCACATTTCTACTATTATAATATCTGTGAGGGTTGATTACTATAATAGCATAACTAGTAGGTCTCCAAACCAATTGTCAAACTGCAATTCCCAATTTATCGAACCTAGTTAGATTGATGTCCCTTAACTTTTGTTCCCTGCGAGGGCTAGTGAAACAAAATTAAGTTGGTTTACAACCATCAAACGACGACACTACATGTCCCTATGAAAGTCCCTTTAGATGTAGATCCGAGCAAAAGACGAGGGTCTTAAATACTCATTGGAATGAAATCTCCGGTTTACTTTTAATTTTGATGGAAGACATCGTTTCAATTTAATAAAAAATTATATTTTAGTGAGAAACGTTTTAAAGTTGGGGTATTAATTGTTTAATCGAGATCCAATAAGTTTACTAAGTCATATTTGAGCAATTATTGGGCGCTTCCTACCCAAACATGACATATACAGTCTAACAAATATTGGGCGCCATCTACCCAAATAGTTAATATGGTCCGACAAGTATTGGGCGCCGCCTACCCAAACAGTTATAATGCAGACTATAAAAGTGTTAACGAATTATTTAAATTAGATAATCAAATGGGATTTTAATATTGGGGTTATACTGGAAAGTATGTTTTTTACTTTGTATAACCATATTGAATTTCTTATTTATTTGCTAAAATAAATTATTTATCACTGTTGCATTAAATATGATTGAATGTTATATATATCTACTGCATACACGTTCAATAAATAGTACGTGTTACATTGTAGTTAATTTGGTGATACCAGATCACAGAAGATCAAATTAACAGTTCCTTGTAACTAAGTACAAATTCACAACCCAGGTGGAAATGAACAATCCATCGTGAAAGGTTGAAGTGTAAAGCTCAGATTGTCTTGTCTTGACCAAGAGATTACACTAGTGCATTATGATGCGCTGAATATGACCTACAGGAGGATAAATTCTTCAGCACTGAATATGGAAGAATTAGACCTCAGTGGTTCATTATTTCTTAATCTTCGTTCCTTAAATAAGATCGTGTGAAATTAATAACTATTGTTTTTTACTTATGATGGGAAGAGAGTCAACGTGATTTGATACCTTATATCTTGGACAATATTATTAGTTACACGACGATTGCTAAGATTTAATACGGAGAATCGTGTGCAAGCACGTCTTGCTTGATTTGTCCCCTTGGTGGGCTCAGAAGTTTTATCATACCAAATCTTGCAAGTGGAAATTTATTTCTGGTATGGATAATAATGTTGAGTTGTCTTTACTCCAAGGATAAATATATTAATTAATATAAAGTTTTTTCAGTGGCTTAATTAATTAGTGGACTAGATAATTTTAAACACGAAAAATAATAACCGGGAGTCATATTATTGCAGCATCGTAATATGGATTAAGATGGATAGTTCAATATTAATTTTATAGTGGAGTAAATTAATATTAATGGGCTTGGATAATATTTTGGCTTAATATTATAAATTCATAGCCCATTGGAGGTCCAATCTTAATTCTCCTAAGGGCCCCTCAGATAGCCCAATTAAAGTCCAATTAATGAAAAAGAGAAGAAAATATTATTGCCTATTTTTCCATGATATTTTCAAAAATTATGAGTAGGAGAGAGAAAATATTTTCTTGATTTTCTTGGAAAGATTTTATGGAATAAGTATTCTTGAGATACAAGTTTATCCCATAAATTCAAGAAAAGTCAAAGATATTTTTCCTTCCCTATTTAATTGGAATTTTTGAAAATTTGCAAGGCAAGAAGAATGAGAAGATTTTGTTGGGAGATATTTTGGGAAATGGAATATATTATATTCTAGATTGTATCTTGAGGAAGAAGCAATGAAATTTCCCAATGACCCAATTTAACCTAAAATTTTCGTCCTCCCCTTGCTCTATAAATAGGGGATGACTTTTTCATCTCCAATGTAATTCCATGTGTTGGAAAAATTAGAAATCCACAAAGGTGGTGGCAAATATTTTTAGTTTTCTCCTTTATTAAAATCGTTTATGAGAATCCTCCCACCGGATTACGTTCGTGGACTTGGGTCATGTTTGAGAAGGCACTTTGGGTTGATCCATCGTCTCAACGGTTGTCTCTACAAAAGGTATGTAATTTCGTAACTCCTAGATTCCGCATGCTTAGGATTTACGTGAATTACGTGTACGCATATTGTTTTTGCTTATTTGATTATTATGTTGAATTAATTTAGGATTGATTCATGTTAGTAATTAATTGAATAATTTAAATATGTATTTAAATACACCTCGAATAGATCCAGACACCCCGTATTTCCCAACATTTAATAATTTTCAAAACTCATTGAATTTTGAAATCCAATTTTCAATTCAATTCTAAAGTTAATCAATTATTAAAATTAAATATTTAATCCAATTAATTAACTTAGGTCAAACCTTTAAAACATTTCAAAATTAATTTTATTAATTTCAAAACAGTTTTAATTTATTTTAACAAGGTCTCAGGTGTAATTTAAAATTACTCGGGAGGGTCTGCCCCAAATCAAATTTACAAAACAGCCCCCCGGAGATCCAATCCATAATTTGGGACAAACAATTTTCAAAATCCAACAATAGTTCATCAATCACAGCCTAATTCTCAAAATTAATCCAATTAGTTCATCAAATATTAGCCAACTGTGGTCAATCGAAAGGAACAAAAGGCAAGAGAGTCGACAAAGTAGGCAAGCAGACAGCGAGTCAGTGCGGCGCGTGCGTAGCACCGCCGCCAACGGAGACACTTTCGCAGATCCAGGATGAGCCTAAGACGCTCAGGGCTCGACAAATAGTCGCTGTGATGGAAGATGTCGAAACGGGTCACCTCGTGTCGCGCGAGCACGAGCGAGTCTCGCTGCCGCTCAAGAGCGCACGCGCATCGTTCTGTCAGAAAAAGAGGAAACTATCGTCGTCAATCGACGCATCGCATCATCGCTGGAAGGGGCGACGAGAGTCCCCGTCAGAATGGAGACCACGCCGCCGCCCTCGGTTGCAGACGAGACTCGAAGGGAGAACGAATCGATCGATGGATTCCACAGATCGACGAAATGGCCACCGCAAGCTCCACCGTGGGCTACCACACACGTCACGAGGCACTAGCCTTCAGCGATGCTGTGTAGCGTCGTCAGCGTAACGAAGACGAAGACAAGCAGTGGCAGTTTTCCCAAGGAAAACCATAATTTCAAAAACCGGGGAAGACGAAGGGGAAACCCAAGTGTGTGTGTGTGGGAATCAATCAATTCATATAATACTCCCAAAAATATATAAACACACATGGTGCGGTTGGTTTCGAAAATCAGTCGCACCGATTTAAAAAAATAAAAATAAATAATAAATCAACAATTATACAATCAATCAAGAGTCTGGAGCTCTGATACCACTATTGGATTTTACTAGCACATAAAGCAGTTAAACATGCGTAGCGGAATAAACAAATCACCAACAACGAATTATAGATTGCATAATTAAATAAGAACATAAAGCGGAATTCTTTAAACATGCAATATCTCCGGAATAACGTAAAATCACGGTGTTGAATCCCAAATGAACTTGCTAGAAAAATTCTATTCTAGAGATTTTATGGAGAAATAAATTTCTTGTGTTAATGAATTCCCAATGACTCATATATATAGGAGAAGTCCAACTTAAATCTTAAGTCATCTTTATTAGGAAAATAAATCCCATGAAGTCCCTTTTCATGCTAAATTGTTATAGAGCTAGTACTCCCTCCCTCCCATTTAATTTGTTTAATTTGTTTAGAGTGTTTTACAAGAATTTAAAAAAATTAAAGAATTTATCACAAATACCATTCCACTCTTTGGTAACATCTTTCGTCAAGACTCTACGGAATCCATCTTGATGTATCTTGGTTGAATTGACCGGAGCTCCAAATGGGTTTGAAATCCATGGATTATCATTTCTTCATCTCATGCGACTTGGAAAAACCCATTTTTTCTCTTGATGTCGTCTTGGAAGAAAACGAGGCTCCATTTGGATGGGTTTTGGATTTCAAACACAAATATTAAAAAGTATATATATATGTTGAATCTCAAATGAACTTGCTTGGGAAAATTATATTCTAGTGAGATTTTATGGAGAAATAAATTTCTTGTGCTTTTAATGTGGTTTACTAACCTTTCTACTTTGAAATTAGGTTTACTAACTTTCAAAAGCCTCTGGATATATAGGATGAAGTTCCAAATTAAATTTTAAGTCATCTTTATTAGGAAAATAAATCTCTTCTAATCTTGCAAATCAAATCTCATAGATTTGATTTCAATCCTATGGGAAAATTTCCTACAATAATATTCCATATATTATTTTGGGATTCCTTTTTAATTAAATCCAATTTAATTAAATAGTAATAATAATTAATTCCAAATGTAATTATTATTAATTCTCCATAAATTAAATATTAAATCCAATTTAATATTTAATCAACTAACTATAATTTGTAATGGGAATTACTTGTTGTGTGACCCATAGGCACATATATCGAGCGATTAGTCAAACTAACGGTCTTAATTGAACCATAGACAATAAATTAGACATTCTCAATATACAAGGTACGTTACGAGGAAACATGCAACTACCTATAACTAAAACATGGGCTATTTTGATAATGTCCTTTCATTCGCGAATGTCCGATTAAATCTTGAACATGATGAAATGTCTATTCAGATTATTTAATCATATTTTCTCATTACACTAATTGATCCCGTTTATCACATTTGGTCACAAAGTCCAAACGTGACGTGCATTGACCAATGACTAAAACAATCAAATTAGTATGAGAAGACGAGCACTCTCTCTAAATCCACATTGAGAAATGAATCCTTTTCTTGGCTCAACTACCACACACATGCATTTCGTGATGAACCCAATTCATGTCATATCTACCCATTAAGGGTGCAAGCGTCAGTCATGGTCAAAGTTCACCACTCCATACATGTCGTGCGTATTGACTTCAAGTCATAGGAATATTACATCGCTCCCACTAACCGAGACACCCATAGACACTTAAGTGGAATAACATCAAACGGTTTCTCGGATGGGTAACCAATACCCTCTAAGGTATCTGTGCATCCATCATGAGATACCTAGTATCTCGTAGTAAGTGAGAACAACTACACTCTCTAACAGTATGATGCAGATCGCACACCAATCTCAAATGCATCATCAATATCTCATTCTTGATGATCCTTGATCGGGGTTATTTGAGAACTATGCTTAAGTCATCTGAGGTCTCACATCCTCAATGACAACATTGGTTCATGGGAACACATATAAGAATAAATGCAAACAATAAAACATAATATTCGAACAAGTGTATTGTCATACATTAATATTAAATGAATAATAATATTAAATCAAACTGAATATTATCGAGTATTATGTCCTTACAAAAGATTGTTTCTAAGACACTAACACTAACAAGTGCTAGCAAAAGAAAAGCATCCAAAATTTCTTAGGTAAGAATAATCTGGAACTTTATTATTTAATACTTCAAAAGGAGTTTTTTTTTTTTTTTTTAAGGAAAATGACTAGAACCCATGACCTCTTGGCATAGGTAGTGATACTCTAACCACTTGAGTCATCCCACTTTGTCACTTCAAAAGGAGTTTTGTTATGTAAAACAGATGAAGGAGTCATATTTATCAAAGGAGTTGCAAGTTGTATGCAAAAACTCCAATATTTCAAAGGTAAATTAGATTGAAACTATAAAGATCTAGCAACTTTTAAAAGGTGTTGGTGTTTTCTTTCCACCAAATGTAATAGCCGTGCTTCTTAATACTACTATTTGGCCAATATATTTCATGCATATTGTGCATTTTATATTATTTACGTATTATTTATGTCTTGTTGGTTATTCCGCATTATTTATCTTACGTGTAATTATTTTAAAGGTTGAATTATTTGTTATGTTCATTTGTGATTAATTGTGAGAAAAACCTAGAATAATAATGGAGATTTTATTAGAATAAGAAGGGAATTGAGCCCCAGTGTTCAAATTTAAATATGTTGTACTACTAGTATGAGGAAATAATGAGTTAAAGCAGTATAGATGCACTAGTTGCGCTATGAGAAGGTATTGTGTGAAATATTGCACACTAGTATTATATGAAATATAACATAAATAAGGTAAAAATGATATAAAACTCGCGGGTAATCAAGGGCGGGGCAAATCTGGCGCGGGCGCAGGCAGGGCGGGCATGAGTTATGGGTTGTGGGTTTCAGGTTGGGCGGGCGCATATGTATTTATAAAAGGATATCTTTATCAAATATGTGTTGTAGCCTAAAGGTTCAGGTTTGTTGTTAATGAATTTGGTCGCAGGTTCAATTTCTACTGAACACATAATTTTTTAATTTTTTTTTGTCAATTTTTTTTATGTTACTACATCTATGTATAAGTGTTACTACATTGTTATATTGAAAAAACTTCATATCTTACGTAACACGTATTAAAATATATCGTAACACATAAATATTCATAAGGTAACATCGGTCACAAGGTAACATATTATTGTTCATATGGTAACACATGAGTATTCACATAGTATTACGATGATATGTGAACAATGTTACATATTACTAAAAAAATATGTGTTACTACATGAACAAAAAGTGTTACCGGCCCTATGAAGAAAAACGTGTTACCACATGAACAAAACCAGTACAAACGCGAAAAGAAATCCCCAGTCCAAAATTACAGATTTAAAGAACAACTTGATGTGTTACTACATGAAAAAAAAAGTGTTACCATATGAGCAAAAGAGTGTTATTGCATGAACAAAAACCAGTACAAATGCGAAAAAAAAAAAAAAAAACCTCAGTCCAAAATTACAGATTTATAGAACAACGTGAAAAGACTGCAGAAGGGTCTGAATTTCATCACACTTTGTGTTTAGGGGTAATCCAAACATCATATACATATTTTCTCTTCTTGTCGCAGAATTCACACCAAAAATTAAATTGAACAACCTGATTTCATCCAATGATCGAAGCGAAAAAGAAAATTAGGGCATGAACGAGGAAGAAGAAAACCCGTGAGATCCGCCAGCAATCTGAAGAGAAGAGGAAGATGATGAAATCTGACCAGCGTCACGCACGCGCTGTGGAAGAAGATGAAGAAAGTCCATTAACCCGCCAACAATCTGCCCTAACCTATCTTTTACCTGACCACGAAAAAAAAAAGTCCAATTGCAAATATCACGTATATGCAATATTGCATACAAGTTTTTGAGTTGCGCTATATGTACAAAAAAACTATAACTTATAAATTACATGTATGCTTCTAATATTAAGAAATATTAAGTATAACCATGGGATAAATATATATAGTTGATGTGTATTCCTAGTTACAAGTGTATATTGCTTATATGTGTATATATGTGGTTTCTTAGGAAAACCTAATAATAATATTATGTAATATATATCTTAAAAGTGTAGAAACTAAGCATTCCATCTTGTGGAGTAAACATGTACACGTTAACATCATTACCACCATATCATATGCATATATACCCGTACATGTGTATAATTAATATATGTAAGCAACAGTCAAGTGAAAAAAAAATGTATAAGTCGGTGGTTTGGGAGATAAGTTAGCTTCTACTGAAAACCCTATTTGTATACTTATTTAGCTCACCTTCTAGCTAAGCGAGAGCAAGCAAACAAGAGGGGAGAAGGAAGAGAACATTAGGAAAGGAGAAACAGGTAATTACTTGAGATATGTATATAATTTCATGAATTTTATTGTCTAACTTCCAATTAGGGTTTTGTTATGAAAGTAATGAACACTGTATATACATATATAGACTTCTTGTAAGCTTTATTTTCAGTAATTAAGTTGTTTCTAATTGATATGAATGAGATTACTAATCGACTAATAATTCGACATTGAGTAGCAAGAAGTATTTCATTAGTTGAGTTTTATTAGTGTATCTGTAACTATATCAGAAGGGGTGTTTGGCGATTAGGAAATAGGACCTTTTGCAACTATTACATATTATACTATTTTTAACTTGTTTCTTACATAGGTAAAGTTGATATATGAAGTTAAATTAACATGCTTACGAAGCTTGGTAAAGGGAAAATGGAATGGTTAATTAAGTAAATGCCTTATTATACTTTGAAAAATAAGAGAACGTTCTAGAGGGTGGTTAGTGTTAGTTTTAACTCTAATTTCAATTAGAATTTAATAACTTGCAGCTAGACTCTTAGAATATAATTATGAAACGATTCATGTGACATTAGCTAGTAACTAAACAATATTGGGTAATTTATTTTCTTAGATGTGATAGAAGGAGTTGATAAGGTGAATTAAGAGTTCGGGTTATCGGCAACTTTCGGTCTTGAGGTAAGTAGAAATTTATTTGCAACTACGGTGCATAAACATAGTATTATGTGAATAATGTATGTGTAATTGACAATATGTGGATTTTATGTGAATTATGAGATTTCTGGTGTTGTCTTGCGTTGCATCATGCATATCATGCATTGTCATGAGATAATAATTGATAAGATGATGAGAGTGTTGGTCACTGATTATACACCGAGGGCGAAAGGGGCGACTTGGGAGTAAGGTGACCAGGGAGAACCTGGCGTGGGATACCAAGAGTAGGCCACCGTCTTATGTGATTATACTGAAGGGGCGACCTATGAGTAAGGCGACCAGGGAAAATCTGGCGTGGGCTACCCATAGTAGGCCACCGTCTTTTGTGATTATGCGGAAGGGGCGACTTGGAAGTAAGGCGACCAGGGAGAACCTGACGTGGGCTACCCAGAGTGGGCCTCCATCTTATGTACTATGTTGTTGGACCACCTAGGAGTAAGGCGACCAGTGAGTTCCTGGAGTGGGCTACCTAGCGTGGGTCATTTGACAACCTGGGAGTAAAGGCGACCAGTGAGCTCCTGACGTGGGCTACTCAGTGTTAGCCATAGTGTTTGCCATTTGACTATATATGTTATGAGTTCATGCCGGTGTATAGCAGTGAGTCACGGGCCCTGCGAGTGTTTCATAAATTAATTGGTGATTTCAAAAGAGAGTGCATGGGGAGGATTTTCAAAAGATTCAAATCATCATTCATAATTTCTGCTTACTGAGATTTATATGTCTCACCTAGTTTATGCGTTGTAGGTAATTCTGATGAGATGTGACAAGCTGGTCTTACTGGACAATTTGTGGAGCTTCTGCGGGTTTTGAGTGATTGTGTAAATAGATGACGACTTGTTGGGCATACCGTGGTTTGGCTTATTGTGCTTCCGTTGTTATATGTTTTCGCTTTTAGGATATGTTTTATTTTATATCATGTTATTAGGGCTTGTACATACTAGTGTGTGTTGGCTTGGAGTTTGACTTTGAATTGTTAGGTTGTTGACTTGGAGTTTTATTATGAGTCATTATTGTGTTGGCTAGGGATTTGAGTTGGGTGGTTGGCTTATTGGTATTTGATATATATATATATATATATATATATATATATATATTAAGTTACCGGTTATATTGGGGTTGAAATTAAGTTATATTGGTGTGTGAGATGATGTTGATGTCATAATGTTCGACAAAAAAAAATTATAGCAGAATTATAGGTTGTATTATATTTATTTATATTCAGATAATGTTGGGTTTAATAAGCAGCGGGTGTGGGGATGGGGGCGGTGGGCGATTTTGCTTTGACAAGAAATTGAAAGTGTTTGCAGAAATTTGAGCTTTTGCAGAAATGATTGTCATGCCGAAAAATCGGAGCGTTTGCTATTCTTTTTTTACAAGAAATCGGGTAATTGAATCTCAAATTGCAAAAGGAATTGGGAAAAGGAATTTGAATTTCATATTGCCTGCAAAATAGCACGATATCTGCTGCATATTTTCTGGTAAATGGCTGCTGCATAAATCTTGGGAGGAGAAGGATCCATTTTGGTAATGTTTTGACCGGTTATTTTGGATAAAATATATCCTTAATTTATTATTTCGTATATCCCTAATTTATTATTTTATTAGCAAAATGGTAGAAATGTCAACTATTGCACCTAAAAGTATTACTAAAAAGTGCTAGCACTTAATAGTAATACCTTATGGAAAATAACACTTTTCAGCAATTTTTTTTTTCTAGACAATATATTTATATATGCTCAATGCAATTTTTTTTTGTCTCACAATGCATTCTAGTTGTGCTCATTGCAACTTTTTATTCGCACAATGCATTTTCTAGCCTAAAAAATTCTAAACTAATTTCTTTTTTTTATTATTATTATTATTTAATTGTATAACACATATTTTACCACATAATTTAATAAAAAGAAAAAAAAATCGAAAACTAATTTTTAGCAATATTATATCAATTAAAAATAATTTTAATACATGTGGAAATAGATTTTTCATTTTATTATATTGAAAAGTTTTTAAAATCACCTTTTTTTCATTTTTTTTAAAATTTATATGTGTAATGTTATTGTCTTTATCTCAGTATCATTCTCTATTTCATAAATTCATTCACAAGTCATCAACTTCATTAATCTCGGCAGTTCATTACTCTCTTTACTGTTGTGTGGAATTAATCCACAACTCTATCATCTAGATACAATGTGGGAGAAAACATATCACTTAGATACAATCTAAAACCCTTATTTCAATCCAATACAATTTGACACTTATAAAGACTAAAATACCCTTAATGAAAAATCAAGAAATCTGGCGGTAATGTTCATCGTCGAGACATTTTTACTGTTCATTTTTTGCACAGATATATAATTTTTTGCACGGATAATATAATTTTTCACATTATTTTAAAAATATATTTTTTTAAAATTTAAATTTCATTAGGAAAAATTCAAATATTTTTACTACATTTTAATTTTTATTCTGTTTTCTTGTTTATTACCTACATTTTTTTATACTGGCCTTGTTTATTTTTTGCACGAGCACAAAATAAATTCAACTCGGTGCAAAATATGTTTGCACAACTGATGAATATTTTACTAATTTCAGAATGAGGAAGAAAAAGAAATATGTAATTATGAATTAAATAACTCATCTGATATTCTCCAAAAAATTTGAACAAACAAACCCATTTCTATGACGAAAACCACAAAAACATTCATCCCCCTTTTCGATCAAAGAAATCAGAAATCAAAAGTTCTGAATCATTTTGCACGGCGATGGGAAGGCGCGGTTTCATTCGTTTTCCATGTTTATTTTTTGCACGAAATATAAAATAAATTCAGCCTCAATGCAAAATATATTTGCACAATCGCTAAATATTTTACCATTTTCAAAATTGGGAAGAAGAGAAGAAATATTGCAATTATGGGATGAAAAAATAGTTCATCAAATTATAGAAAATGGGTAAGAAGACAACAATATTGCAATTCATCTTCATTTATAGACAAAGTATCAATACTAAGAATAGTTTACACTCACCTGTGCAAAATTCTTTTTGCACAAATTCACTTTATGGCCATCATCCGTGCAAAAAAAAAATACCAATAAAAAATGAACTTCCAATTCTTCTCCAAAAATACCAGATTTTAGTAGTCAAAAATGTATTTCCACTTCTTCTCCAAAATACCAAAAACAGAGTAAAAACACTTTGAAAATCTACATAAATTTAAGCACACACCATATTGTAAAATAATTTTAATTGCACGTACATACATCATTAATCCCCCAAAAATTGTTTACACTCACCTGTGCAAAAAATTTTTTTTGCACAAATTCACTTTATGCCCAAAAAAAATTTCATCCGTGCAAAAAAAAAAAAAAAATACCAGTAAAAAATGAACTTCCAATTCTTCTCCAAAAATACCAGATTTTAGCAGTAAAAAATGTATTTCCATTTCTTCTCCAAAATACCAAAAATAGAGTAACAACACTTTGAAAATCTACACAAATTTAATCACACACCATATTGTAAAATAATTTTAATTGCACGTACATACATCATTAATCCCCAAAAATCTGTCGAATAGATCTTTCAGCGCAAAAAAAATAAAAACCCAGAAACAACCCAAAAATAAAAAAAAAAAAAAAAATCCTATTTCAAGATCTAAGCCGTCTTTCAATATCTCATGCAACAAAGTGTGCGATTGCGTGAGAAATTACGAGAGAATCCGGAGGAGGCCACAAAACCGCCCGCAAACCTGGAAAATCGTCGTCGTATAAACCTGCAAAAACCTCAGATCTTTGCTGACCTTGCCTTCTCACCCCAGGGGATGAAATTTTTCGCTAATCTCCAGATGCAGAAACCGACCTCCACCGCTGCTTCCGTCGACCTCCGATGCCGACATTTTTCGTCTTCTCCGATTATCAAGTTCGTTTCAAATGGTAGAGTGGAATGAAAATTTCTTCTATTTATTTGAATTTGAAATTTTTAGAGAGAGAAAGTGTAAGGAGGGTAATTGGGGAGGAAGATGAATTGATTATGAATTGTGGTATTTTTAATAAAAGGCACGATTATTGAGTTGGTGAAAAAGAAGGGTATTGTGGACTTTTTAGGGTTCATTTTGTACCTAATTGATAGGAAGGGTTTTGATTGTATGAAAGTGTAAGTTGGGCAAATATCTTGTAGCTCCCTGAAATTTATCCTTTAAATTTTTTATAAATAAATATTTATTTTTCATTTAACATACAAAATATAAAAGAAATATGCATAAATTATTTTGACGATTGAACCGCCGGTTTAACGGTCCAACAGATTGGACCGACAACCGATGCCCAGACCGATTTGGTCGCCGTTTCGATTATGAAAACACTGCTTTAAATTGTAAATTTTCAAATTTCAAATGAAAATTACTTTTCGTGATGTGATTGATGTACACAGACATGCGTGGGATTATTTTTGGAATAAAAGAGTTAATTCTAAATAAATACATGACTTTTTGGCCAAATATCAATTTAATCATGACCTTCAAGATTATTGTATTAAAGCTCAACCTTTGATATTGTTTCAAATCGATACACGTTTTTTTCCCGTGGCTCACGGAGCATGTGTATACTTTCCAGTTAGGATGATACATATTAAATAACATTTTTTAATTATTCCACATCATATTACACATCCTCTATCATTAACACTTTTGAAATAAATTAAAACAAAAAATAATAATTAAAAGAAGTTAAAATCTAAAAAAAACAATTAAAATATAAGCAAACAATAAAAAACCAAACAATTCATCTTCATCATCCCTTCATCTTCACCAAAAAGTCGATTGGTTCTGCAAAACCCAAAACCCTCATAATCGCAAAACCACAGACTCCACCCCAAATTTGAGTTCTGTGAATCCCCAAAATTGATTTTTGCACCAAAATCACAGAATCCCCAAAGCAAATTCCTATCCCCAAAATCGCATACGCGAATTTGGTTCAAATTTGCAGGAAAAAAAAATTCTACATCAAATTTGCAGAACTACACATCAAATAAACAACAATTAAAATAAAATCAATCACAAATTGCAAAAGAAATTTCTATCCATTTCATAAAATTGATCGAATCTCAATGAACAATTCATAAATTTAGTTTAAGGAGGGGTTGAGGGAGTGACAATAGGCAATGAGTGGACTGAAGGGGGAAGATAAATTGAAGGAATACATTTAATTTTGTTTAATTTTGGAACATGGGAACATATTTAATTTTGAAACATTGACGGTGAGAATAATTTTTAAGGTTTGGAATTTAGATTTAAATAAATTTTTTTATTTTTTTTAGATTTTTTTTTTTTATTTTTTTTTTATAATTCACCTTTTCAATATTTTTTATATTTCTGATTTAGACATTTCATCATACGTGTAGTCTGATATAATAAAAACAATAGTTTCAGCGAGCCACATCATCTTTTCACGGCCGGTGAAAAAAAATGTGTATTAATTTGCAACAATATCAAAGGTTGAACTTTTATACAATAATTTTAAAGGTCGTGATTAAATTGATATTTGGTCTAAAGGTCATGTATTTATTTAGAATTAACCCAGAATAAAAAGTGACAGAGGGGAGTAACACTAGGGGTGAAAACGGATCGGATACGGACGAATAGTGCTTATACCGTATCCTAAACCATATATTTTTCTCGAATTCGGAGTCGGATACGGAAAAGCCGGATTCGGATACGAAATTGGAATATTTGGTATACGGATACGGGACGGATATCCGACGAATCCGGGCCGGATTCAAATAACTATAATTGGATAATATATTTCAAACGAAAATCATCAAAATGTGATTGAAACACATAAAAAAAATCTACCTATGCAATATTTCATAGAAGTTCTAATGCAAATTATAAAAATTATATCTACTGCTAATAATATGAAACTAAAAACAATGTTTTTAAAATTGGACCGGCCACTGAACCGGACGAAAAATTGGGTCACTGGTTCAACCGATTGAACCGTTGAAAAAAACCGGATGACTCACATACATATAAATTTTATATATATTATATATATGCACATCATAAAATTTTTATAAATTATGAAAATAAATTTATTAAATATATATTAAAATACATCACGAACGTGCATAACATATGGTTGAAATAAAATATTTAAATAAATAATTTAAAATACTTAATTCTAGTAGTATAATTTAACGAATGCAACATATTACAGCTGCAATTTATACTGCTACTATCAATGACCATTTACAAATAAGAAGCCCAACATAAAATTATTAACAAAGCCCATTACAATTTCTTTTTACCCTAAACCCTAGTAATATATAACAATTGCTCACACTTTATCGCCTCTTTGTGCGTTTCAAAAAACCAGATTCATTTCTCATTTCTAATCCTTGTGCAACAGTTACTTTTCACGCTTTTTATCTCTAGAAATAATTTTCTTCCCTTTCATAGAAACTTTTTCTTCCCTCTCAAGTCTGAAGACATCTAATCCGTGAGTGATGGATGTGCGGATGTATGTATAATATATTTCGACACTGCTGATCTTCTTCCCCTTTTTTTTCAATTTTTTTTTTATAAAAACCGGTTTCTTGGTTTCTTGGGTCGGCCGGATATCCGGATTTATTATCCGGATAATATCCGATAAAATATGGGAAAACTCGAATATATTATGTATTCCGAATCCGATTTCGAATCCGAAATCAACTATCCGTATACAAATCCGTATCCGTCCGGATATTAGTTTTTTATACCGAATTCGATAACGACCGGATTCGACTCCGGATCGATCGGAAAATATCCGATCAATTTTCACCCCTAAGTAACAACACCCTTTGGAGAGAAATTGAGGGTACTTTAGTCTATTTAGGGGTCATTTTGTAGTGGGCAATTATGACCAATAAATGATGTACCGCTTAGTAAATGGGAGGGAGTGAATTGTAGTAAATAGTTAATACAAGGGATTATTCATTCATAAGACCAATGAAAGATCAACACCAAAAAGGAAAAAGGAAAACTATAATAAAAATAGAAGAGATCAAAATATTCGCAGTGAATGGAAAAGTAACTAATCTGCAACATTTTTCATAAAAGAGTTTATTCTTAGCATTTAAAATTACATTGGAGCTATTTTTTTCATTCACACAACATTGAATTGAACTATTTTGTGCTATCAAGAAATGTTTCATCTCTTGTTGTTCCAGTCTCCCAAAGTAAGCAGTTTGTTTCATTATACCCTGAAATACAAGAACAATCAATTATTAAAAGGGAATTCATATATGGTGCAAATCTTACATTTCAAGGTGGCATGATAATACAAAAGAAGCAAAGTAACAAATGGAACAAAAAATAATCACTGTGTTTGTTGTAACAAAAGGAAAAAGAAGATCTTCAATTAGAAGATATTATGAGGTAAAGAAGGTGAATGAAAATATATGAGTAGAATTTGCACTATGTCGCACTTTGCACCACACAAAATAAAATTCAGCACATGAGGGTAAATGACAAACTAAATTTACTTGAAAATTCTTGTGAACCTAGAAGATCAAAGAATCAACAAAGGTGAGATTATATAACTTGGCTAAAAAAAGATTAACATTAAACATGTATGAGGAAACAAGACATAAAATTTTGAACAGGTATAATAAGAAAAGAAAAACTACCCGTCAACGAGATAGTAAAGCTAATATTAAGAAGAACAATTCTTCTATACGACTTTGGTGAACATGAAGCATAGCCTCGAGTGTCTCAAGTGTAATTGACTATGCAGTGCATGTATCAACTCTCAAAATCTTCCGCAAGTCAAACCCAGATTCAACAAAAATACCTCCACAGACTTTAGTAGTAACTTGCATAAAAAATCGAGAAAACTTATTAAGTGAACGCTAAAACTTGTATGCAATATTGCATACAAGTCGTATGTGTAATTACAAATTAATTAGGCTTTTTTTTTTCACGGGTCTGCAACGTTGGGTCGGGCAGGGCTTCTTCTTCCTCGTGTCGCACAGCCTCCAGATTTCTTCTTCTCCCTTGCATCGCAACAAACGCGATTTAGATCTCATTTTTTATTTTCATAGCACTGCTTATTCAGGTTTTTCCTTCTCTTCTTTTGTTCTTTTTCTTTTTTCTCTTTCATATTATTCTCAATTTCTTCAGTTTTCTCTACTCACAAATTTACAGGTCCTTCTACACTCTTCTCACGATATTTTTTAAATATGTAATCTTCAACTGAGAATTTCTTTTTCGCGATTGTACTGATTTTTGTTCATATAGTAACACTCGTTTGTTCATAGCACACTCTTTTGTTCATGTAGTAATACATCAAGTTGTTTTTTTTTAATTTTCTTTAATTTTAATCATGAGAATTTCTTTTTTTCGCGATTGTCTTGATTTTTGTTTATACTAATTTTGTTCATAAAGACACTCTTTTGTTCATGTATGTAGTAAGTTGTTTTTTCTTAATAGGGTAACTTTTTTTTTTTTGTTCATGTAATAACACTTTTTTTTTTAGTAAATTTATTTCATGTAATAACACTTGTTTTTAGTAATATATAACACTAATACTATGTGAATACTCACGTGTTACCATATGAACAACAATGTGTTACAATATATTTTAATATGTGTTACGTAAGATATGAAGTTATTTCAATATAACAATGTAGTAACACTTACACATAATGTAGTAAAACACAAAAACTTGACCCAAAAAATTTTTTAAAAATTATGTGCTCTATAAGAATCGAACTTGTGACCGAATACATTAACAACAGACTTAAACCACTAGCCTACAACACATATTTGATAAACATATCATTCTATAAATTTATATCCACTCGCCCAACTGAACCTCACAGCCCTTGCCCGCCCGCGCCCTACCTGACCCGCTGTTGACCCGTGATTTTTTTTTTTAAAATTTGTCTTAATTGAGGTGTATTGCACATATCATTATTGTGCAATATTTCACAAAAGTCATACTCTTAAGTGAATAGATACTCTTAAGTGAATAGATTACAGGTAGCACCTGTAATGCTCTCCATATTTTCTCAAAATGATAAACAATATCCTAATACCAAAAGTAAATTATAATTTATAACCATATTTAGTCCCAATAATTGCATGTAGAGTAAAAGAAGCCGTGCTGAATGAAAATGAGCATATATAAAATCAAACTAAAAACACAAATAATTTTACATAAATCATATTTAGTTGGTATCATGATCTGTCTTAAATCGTTTTTTTAAAAAAATCTACTATAATAAATCACACTCGACATGGTAAAAAATTATACTAATAATGATCAAACCACCAAGCTAAAGTCCATGAAGAAGACCTACAAACTATGAAACAAAACCAGAAATTAATTCCCGAGAAATTAATTCATAAAGTGTCACAAATCATACACTCAATCAAATAACGCTGATAAAATAAGTAACCCAACAATCTATCATGATTTCAAAAGCTAAAACATCAAAATAAAAAATAATGAAAATGATGAAAGATCAAATTTAAGAAAAGGCCTCAAATATATATATACCTACAAGTTGTTCAGCTCGGCAATTCATCAAGCAGGATCATGCAAGAGCACACGCTGCAAGCTAAAGAATATCATTCAAATACAATCACACGATACAATGATTAACATACATGAACCAATGATGAAAATATTTAGAGATTGGAGATGTAATTGTTGAAATGAAGCAGTTCTTGAAGAACGTACTTGACTTCCTTGTAACAAATCATGTAAGACTATTAGAGAATAAATTTCTGCAAGTAACAAAGAAAAAAAGACTGAAGATTAGACGCACTTCGTTGAAGATATACAAACTATACAACATGAAACTAAACATATCTCAATTGTAAACAATATCTGGTCTATAATGCCAAGAAAATAATTAACCAAAAAAGAGTCAACATTGAGATTAATCACTATTTAACAATGGAAAAAACAGGTTCAGATTATAGTGAGATCTACTGTCAATATATAAAAGAAAAGGGAGTAAAATTAAGAGTAGAATGTTTACTATTTAACAAAGGATCTGTTATCAAACATGCCATGAGAAAATTAAAGAATTAAGTACTATTAGGTCCAATATCCATCCTAATATAACTCATAGGTCCAACTCACTTTTAAAATAACTCATAGGTCCAAAACATACCCTAAAGACCCTAAAATACCGTTCCCTCATTAAATATCCCCACCCCACTCATTCAACCCTAATATCTCGTCCAACTCACCCCACCCCAAATAAACTCAGCAACATTTTTTCATCCACCGCCGCCGCCCCACCCGCTCGGCGTCACCCCGCCGCTGCCGAGAAATTACCTGTTCTTCACCCATGATTTCCTGAAGCCGGGCCTTGACTTTGGGCCCGTGGCGCCCGCCACTCTTCGAATTGATAAACACCACCATCGGCCACTCGGCGGGCTCCGACAGCGGCGTACCTTCCCAGTGAGCCGCCTCAGCGCAGCACCACCACCGCGGCCAGATCTATTTCGATGTCGTCGGAAACATCAACACAGGTGCCGCTCCCCTTCCCAATTTTACAGATCGAACAACATCAGAACCGCCGCCGCTGCATCTGACACGAACGGCTAAGTCGAAGGTGGCGGCAAGGCTGAAGACGAAGCCGAACCCAATGTTCATATTTACTCTCAAGTGGGTAACAATGTCGTGGGGCTCTTGTTGCGTTGATTTTTGGGTTTTCGATTTTGCTAATTTCTGAATTTGCTAATTTTTGGTTTTGGAAACGAAATCGAAGTATTTTTGGGCGGTGGATGTGAAGATCTGGGTTGTTGATATGAAAGTTTTTTTAAGATTAATTTATGAAGATTTGGGTTTATTAATTTCTGAGGGTGAAAATCTGAAATCAGAGATGAACATGTTCATACTTTTTATGAACATGTTCATGTTTTGATGAACATGTTCATATCGTAATAGAGATGAGGATATGTAATTTTTGAGACTGTAATTGTAGATTTTATATATGTAAATTTTTGATATTTTTTAAATTTTAATATATAATTTTTGTAATTTTTCAATTTTAATATGTAATTTCTATAATTTTTCAAGTTGTAATAATTTTCATTAAAATTTTATAAATCTATAATTTGTTTTGGAAGAGGACAACAACTAAATTCAACTCAACTTACAAACAATAGCCAAGCAGATGCAGAAAAAATAAAGAAAAGGACAACAACTAATTCTGCAGAAAAAATAAAGAAAAGGACAGTCAGAATTCAATTAAGAGGATAGAGAAAAGGATGGTCAGAAATCATTAAGGGCATTGTAGACTTTTAAATCCTATTTTTTGTACCTATAAGTAATTCTATCATATCATGGACTTAAAAGTAATAGGGGGTTGGGATTTGGACTTGTAAGTAAGTCACTCAAAATTAAACCATACAGGATTTGTTGAAAAGAAACTTAAATGTTTGCTCAGAATGATGTATAGAAACAAAACCATATGATTACACTACTTTCTACAAAACAAATTAACAGAACAAAGCATTGACAACATGATTAAAGGAAGCAAGAATACAGGTCAACCGAGATTTAAAATAGTGCAAAAGAAACCACAGAAGAAGTCACAAATAATAGATAAAACCAGAATCATTGATGAAAGGAAGCAATGTGCTTAAAAATAGACTACTGGAAAACAGAGCAATGTACTTAAAAACAGGAACTGAATAACAAAGAGCAGAAAAACTCAACAAAAATATGCAGCAATGATCTTGTCAGTCAAGCTGAGAGATCGAGAGATTTAAACTTAGGGGGTTTTGTCGGAAGAGCATGTAGACTCACCATAGAAAACAGTCGACATTCATATTTAAGTACAGAAGATTTGTAAGAGAGAATATATCTACATGCACAGACAAATATATAGAAAGAAAAAAGAAACAAAATAGCAACAAATAATATATCAGAAGAAAAATAATTCAATATTTTTTACATCTATAAAAAATTCTATATTCGATGCCAAAAGAAAAATAAATCAAATAGAGTTACCTGAGGGAGTATAGGAATTGTTTTCCCCAAAAGAATAGCTGATCAATTCATTTGTATGGAATAACGTCAAAACAATACATGCTGTTAATTGTTGTTTACATACAAAAATCTAAAACTATTCATAAAATTTTAACTAACAATTTTGTCAGAAGAGCACAAAAATAGAGTATCTAAAGAGGAAGCACAAGATAAATTATTTGTAACGAACTAATTTAGGAAGACATGAATCAGTCCACATAAATTTGTCCTAAAATAAGAATCTTTAGGGATACAGACTTTCATCCTTCATCTGGAAAAAAAAATCATAAAGATGCCAAGACTATATAAGGTAGCCTGCAACTCTATTTATACCAGCACAACCTGAAAAAATGAAATTGGAAATGACCTTCGCAAAATTAAGGCCATCGCAAAATAGAATTTTACATTAACCTTGGCAACCTATAGAGTCTGGGATCAAGATTGAAGGTTTGAACACCTGAAAATCTGTCCTAAAAATCAAGACCAACAAAAAAGGCCATAAAATCAAGGCCAACAAAAATGGCCATAGATGTTGTCCTAAACTGTATGTGGTCCAGAAGAATACCCAAAAATACTCTTCAATAACTATAGATCCAATCATATAATTCAAGATAACGCTAATAATCTAGATGCAACTTTAATTTAAAAAAAAAAATCAACAAATACAAATTTAAACCAAGAAAATCGGCTAAGAAAGGAGGAATAACATATCTTGAATTCTCAGATTGTACCTCTTCAAATCATCCCTCGTCACTGGCCCAAAACTAATAATCCTGAAATCCAATAATCTGAGAGAAGATCAATTACAAAAAAGTATTGTAAGTGAGTGAATGTATCTCAACATCAAAAAGTATTGTAAGTGAGGTGAATATATCTCAACATCAAAAAGAATATACAAATAAAAATTAAACCAACCAAATTAACTGAGAAATTGAGACGACGAACAGCAGCGAGAGAACTGAGATTCGAGCGGCAAGAGGCAAACATCAAGAAAAAGGCACGACGGGAGGTGACGGTGAGAGGGAGAAGGAGCATGACGCGGCAAGGAAAAAAAGCTAGGTTTTGTATTCTATTTTACAGAAACAGAAATAAATTAAAACAAAATGACACATAAGATGACACATAGGACTTTCATTAATGACGTGTATTAAACTTCTCATAGAATGACACGTAAGTTAAATCAATGTAGTGTTGACACATCAGCAAAAAAAAACTGTCTATTAAAAATATAGAGGATTTTCACATTTTTGTTTTGTTTTTCCTAGTCTACCAGGGACCTGAACCTTGAGTTTCCGTTTCTGCACTCCAAAATTCCCCTTTCTCTCCTCCATACCATATTAATTTCTCATAATAATTTTCATCTTCCTCCTCATCATCCTCTGAACTAGTATCTTCTAGTTGGAATAAATCATCCAATCCATCTTCACAGTCATAATAATGCTCCTCATGATCTTGTTGATTGTCCAAATTAGTTTCAGAGAAGAAGCACTCCCTCTTTCTAATCTCTCTACGCAACATCTTTCCTTGTCTTATTAGCTTCGTCATCTCATCTTTTATTACCAGTATTTCATCCTTTTTGACAAGTGCGCCCTTATCATTATATCCCTCCACAAGAAACACAGTGTCCCTTTGCCCCTTTAAGCTCACATAGAACATCTCAGGGTGCCTCACCAGCATTCCTCTCAGCTTGTTTGGCAACCCAAAATCCTTCCTGAAATGCGTCAAATGGTCCACCAAAGTCCTCTTCTCAACCGCCATCCCTAAAACCTCCCTCACCACACCACAAGCTCTCTTCTCCGCCTCCATCGACTCTTTCACTAGCTCTGCTGGATTAGTGTTGTACGGGCACACGTCTGGGAGTTCCTTAAACTTTATAAGATACTCATAGTGCTGCCTCTTGATGTTTAGCCCCTTCCGGAGCCTCAAATGCTTGAATTTCAGTGGTCTATCTACTATCAGCCTGACGGGATTTTCTTCACCACGAGACGGTAAAACACTAGCCAACTTAGGATCCCAAGAAACGAGCTCAAGTGCACGTCCGTAACAAGTGTCGACGACCCTAAACTTATCCGGATGATCATTGCAAAGCCGCGAGCGGAAGTTAATGGGAAGACCGAGATCGGTGCCTAAATGCGCAAGCTTCGACAACAAAATCCCGTTATAGGGGGGTGCAAGCATTAACAGCTTTTGCAGTTTAGCAGCCAAAGAAAGAGCCATGGATTTCTTAAGATGGGATTCCTTCTCTGCGAGGGCGGCAGCAGCTGGTGTGAGACGGACACAGAGTTGGGACAGCGGCTCGGTGGCATGGGACGGTGTGGGTGGCGTCGGGACAGTGAAGAGCTCGAAAATACTGGGGTAACGTCGGATCATCGATAAGACGGATCGCGGTTTTGGTAGAGACAAGAAAGAGCGGCATTTGTAAAGGACTTGAATGGGCATGAAGTGCTTGGGTTTTGAAAGGAGGAGAATCTTGAGCTTCTGTACAAAACGCATTCTGTTTTGCTTTACCACATGCTTGTCTAGCCTAGGATCACGGACTAGTTTGTGAGGATGAGGAGATGAACAACACTTAATTACACCACCAGAATTTGAATTTGAATTTGAATTTGAGCTTGCGATATTAACTCTTCCAGGTTTACGAACAGGATGGAAGAAATTGGATTGAAGTGAAAGGGCAGGTGTAGAAATTGGTGAAACGCAGAGTAGTGCCATTAATTACTATTTGATCAGCTGCGCATTTTATCAAACAGGTGGGGTGCGCTAGAAACGACTGCACAACAACATAGAAACTGGATTATCAGTATACCAAATAATTGGGGAATGAATGATTCTCCAATCACACCTTCACTTCACATACGCCTAAAAGGACTGAGGATTAGTCGATTCTTGCAAGTAAAATAACAAGGCCCAATCAGGACCCAAGAACACAAATACCCCAACCTTGTATGTATCAACTGCCCACGCCAATCATCATATACTATTATTTTTGTCAAAAATCAGTTGAAATTAACAAATTTCGATTCTGGCGTCAAAAAAGAAAAGAGAAGGAGATCGTAACTTTACCAGAGATCTGAGGGAGAAAGAGAGCGGGAGGGAACAGAGGTTGTCAGGTAGTGGATGGGAGGCGGCAGGCGACGGCAGCCGATTCAAGAAAAACTGAAAAACTGGAAAATGAAGGTAGAGAGAGAAGATTAGGATTTTTTTTTTTAAGCGGCCCTTTTTTTTTTGTTTTTTCAGCCCAGCCCATTTACCTTTCTCTTTGCTTTTAACAATTTTTTGGTTTACTTGCTTCATTTTTCTTTTATAAAGTACAATCACCCTTGATTTATTACGTAACACTATCAAAATTCTGCTAATTCAAAATTTTAATTTCTCATTATTTTTAATATTTATTAAATATCCCATTTTTTCTTAACCGCCTCATCTTCTGCTTTCTTATTACTAGAGTTTCTCCCGTGCGATGCACGATTAGTATATTAATTAAAAAAATTAAACGAATAATGTAACATACGAAGTGAACCCTTCAAAATTATAGATTGAAAAATCTCATAATTTATAGATACAATGATAATCAATAATAGAAGCAACTAATTATATGTTTATATATAATATACCTTTATCCAATAATCATAATTATAACTAGGCTATTACATTTCCTCTCTAGAAATCCAACATGAACATAGAAGCTTTCCGGGCATATGAACGATTAATGTGATGCTCTGGGCGCCTGTTTGTGATTGTTATATGATAGGAACATTGACGCTTTCCGGATAGATGATCGATTAGTGATATTTTGGGCGCCTATTGTAAGGATTTATAAGGGTTTGGTAGATTTGTGAGTGTTACCTATTGTTTGTGATTGTTTCTTTGTAGTCGTTGTTTTCTGTTTGTCTCTCCTGGTTGAGAGTTTTGGTCTGCTCTAGTTTTTGCTAGATTGTGATTTGTTTCTTGATACACTTCTCGGATGGAGGAGGAAGATGAGTTGGTGATTGAGATGGAGGGTTTAACAACAGCAGATCTGAATGGCGATTTGTGTCTTGTGGGGAAATTTCTCACGGACCAACCGATAAACTTGAATGTGGCAAAGGGCCGATTGGCAGGACTTTGGAAATAGCAAAAAGGTGTTTCGCTCGTTTGTTATTTGAATTTTTTTCATTTGATGTGATTGATGGAGGACCATGGAATATTGGAAACCATCCTTTACTGGTTCACAGATTGAAGGTGGGAGAGGTCCCAAATAAGGTTTCGTTGAATAGCATTGCATTTTGGGTGCAGATTCACAAACTTCCATACGGAACATTCACGGAGGGTGTGGGTCGATCTCTAGAAAATTAGATTGGTCGCTTTTTGGAATATGATAGCACAAATAGGGGTTCTGCCTGGAAGAAATACATGAGAATCAGGGTGGAACTCGATGTCAGTAAGCCCCTGAAGAAGGGTCGAAAAATTACGGTGGGAGGAGTGTTGACCTCTGAGGATTTCAAGTGGAGTACAGCAGGAGGGTGAACAATGGTTGCATGTTGATAGCCCCTCAGACGAATCTCGTTTTTCCGGAGGTGAGGGCTCCGATAAACACGCAGTCAATTAGATCCCACAATTCACTCGCCATAATGGGGGGAATCAAGACAATATCTGATTAGGCGGGATGGAGTTGACCTCCATAACTATGGGACAATAATCAATGACTTTCCAAATGTTGTCATGTAAAATCCTTGTTTCGAAATTTCCTCAAATGCTGATGAAATGGAGTTTGACAAAATTGCCCTTAATGAAATGAAAAAGAGAAAACGACTTGCAAGTCTTACGGAGATGGGGGCGACTACATCAAACTTAGAGGATAATTTTCAAATGAAGGACAACCTGAAGAATGTGACGGAGGATACATGACTGGAACAAGAAGGAGTTGATCATTTTTTAACGGTAAGTCCCGGCATTGGAGCTTGCCGGGAATTATGATCATCTTAAGCTGGAATTGTAGGGGATTGGGCCCTGATCCTACAATTCCGAAGCTTAAGGAGTTTGTTAGGGTTCGTCGTCTGGATATGTTATTTTTATTTGAAATGTTGTTTTATGGTGTGAGGCTTGAAGCCCTTAGAGTCAGTCTTAGCTTTTCCAGTCGCTTGTCTATTGATTGTGTAGGCCGGAGTGGTGACCTAGTTGTTTTGTGGAATAATAATATTAATTCTTTTGTTTCGAGTTATTCCAACAACCATATCGATATGTATGTTAATGATGTGAATGGTAATTGGCGTATCACGGGGTACTATGGCTTCCCTGAGCGTAGTAGGAGACAGTTATCGTGGGATTTGTTGAGAACTTTGGGTAATGTTAATGATCTCCCGTGGGTGGTTATTGGGGATTTTAATGATCTTCTTAGTTCGGAAGATAAATAGGGTAGGGTGGACCATCCGCAATGGTTGTTTGGAGGCTTCAGGGAGGCGATTTCAGATTGTAGGCTCTCAGACCACTATACTTGGTCAAGGGGCAACTTGGTGGAGGAGCGGCTAGATAGAGCTATGGGGACTCCGGAATGACATTCCCATTTTTCGAACGCTATGCTACAATTGTTAATAGCGCCAGTGTCGGACCATAGGTTAGTTTGTCGGATTCTTCGTGCTAAATATTTCCCTAGAGGTAATTTTCTTAATGCACGCCTTGGGGGGAACCCGAGTTACACTTGGACAAGTATTTATGCTTGCCAAGGTTTGATTCGGAGTGGTGTTCGATGGAAGGTTGGTGATGGAGGTGGCATACCGGTCTGGGGGCAGCCTTGGCTCGATGATGCAGATGATTTTTACATTAGGACGAACTGTCCAGCTGGTTTCGAGGATATGCGAGTGCATGAGCTCATGTTGGGCGACTCTAGAAAGTGGGACGTGGAACAGTTGGAAGCAATGTTGTTGCCTGACGATGTTCGGAGAGTATTGAAGACTGCTTTGCCACCTAGCGGAGTGGTGGATGGGGTGACATGGCAACCATATCAGCACTTGGTTGATAATTTTCATATAAAATTTGTTTGTTTTCAAGCAGCTCTAACATGTAAACTAATATGAATCGCTTTAACCCTAACTGTGCAAGAGATTTATCCAAAATAAGCAATGAGTTTACAACATACACTAACTATGCAATTGATTCAAAATCATGCAGTTTATAAGCAATTGATTTAAAAATATGTTATTCATGAGCAATTAATTAACCATGCAATTGATTCAAAATCAAGCAATTTATAAGCAATTGATTCAAAATTAGCTATTCATATGTAATTAACTAACTATGCAGTTGGTTCAAAATCAAGCAATTAAACAATTGATTCAATCAAATTATGGGAGCTTTAATATATGATTTGTTACTTTGTCTTAGCAGACTACCATTTTTAATCTCGTTATAATCTTTGTAGTTCTACTCAAAGAATTTTGTAATTGTATCCGCAGCTATAACAACATGTTTGCATTCACATCAATGGGTGTACATTGTGACAAATCTTTGGCTAGAAGAAATGATGAAATTTATACGTTCCGAGTACAGGGCCAACTATATCATTTTATAGATCAACTAATACCTCCAAATGATGAAAACCCAAAAAAAACTTCAATTGTACTTCTTTGATATAGATCACGAAATTCTAAACCTCATGTCTATTAGTTCAAAATTTAATGAATCACTTGTCGAAAAATTGAGACGCATCTTAGAGGTAAATCCATATGCAAACTTTTTTAGGAGTCTTAATAGTTTTCACGACTTGAACTAGTATAAAATAGCATTACAAACTAACCCCAGATTTGACCAAAATATTTTCAACGCACCTTCTACATCTCAAGTCGCTGGAATATGGTTAGAATCTGAAAGAGACTAGTCAACATATTCAGGTGTACCCAAAAAGTTGTCAGCCTCAAATAATTAAACATTATTTTGGTTGTTTTGATCCCATGCAATATCCCCTCATATTTCCAAATGGAGAATCTGGTTGGCACCGTACAATTAAAAGACTCAATAAAAGACAAAAAGCGACGACCTCTTGACCAACATGTGATGATGAAATCATTTGTGACATCTAAAATTGTACAAATATAGACAACTTCATGCAATCTGAAGATCAAGGTAGCATTCAAATTTAATTGTTTCACTGTTATAATTTAGTCATAAATTGATTACTAAATAGGTATTTATGTTATTGTTTGTGTAGGTTCTAAAAGCAAGAACACTCAAAGGACTAGGGTATCATGTCGTGAGTAATATTGCTATAAGTTACAACAAATAAGAGAACATGATAAATCATTTCTACTACATATTGGTAGACTTCTGCAACAATATGTGATTGAAATGTATATTAAAATTGAAACATCAAGGCTATACTTCTTTAGAAGTGCAGATATGCAAAAACGTTTTTGAAAAGAGGTATATCATGGTTTACTAGATGGTATTGCACAAGGGTGTTAACTAGGCAATGATATTGGGTTAGGTTTTATATTACCAACATCATTTGTTGGGGAACCCAAAGATATGCGAAAAAGATATACGAATACTATAGCTTTAGTACAACGGTTTGGGAAACCTGATATTTTTTTAACAATAACTTCAAACCCAAATTGGCCAGAAATAAAAAGCATTATGTTTACCTTCTGATGAGATACAAAATAGACCTAACTTAATAGCGAGAATATTTCGTGCGAAGCTCCAAGTCTTAAAAAATGAGTTGTTTAAAAACAAAATTTTTGGTCACGTTGTTGCTTATACTTACATAATAAAATTCCAAAAAAGAGGCATCCCTCATGCTCATTTTCTGCTTATTTTGAGCCGAACATCAAAAGTGTATTCTCCTGAAGTGCAGAACTTCCTGATAGACATACAAATCCATATTTGTTTTCATTAGTAGTTAGTCATATGATGCATGGACCTTGTGGGCTGCTTAATCCGACATGCCCTTGTATGAAAGAAGGTTTCAGCAAATTCCATTATCCTAAGTACTTCTTAGACATCACTAAATATTCGACAAACTCATATTCAATATATCGATGCACAAATAATAATCATATCGTTGCTGTAAGAGGGTCAGAACTTGACAATCGGTGGGTTGTACCTTACAATCATATCTATTGGCAAAATTTAATTGTCACATTAACGTTGAAATATACTCAAGTGTTCAGGCTATCAAATATATGTATAAATACATTTATAAAGGACATGATAAAATATCATACTCATTAGAAAATGCTAACAATACGATAGTTGATGAAATAAAAAAATTTCAAAGTGTCAGATGAATTTCAAAATGCTAACTTCCCCCTGTAATATGCTTATTGATTCATTTAGAGAATGAACAATTAATCACATTCTCTGCTAATCAATCACAATATTGCAAACAACCCTGCGAATCAAAAAACTATGTTAACTGAATTTTTCTTCATGAATGAATGCAACGCCTACACTAAGAGCCTCAACTTATTATATGTTGTATGCAACGCCTACACTAAGAGCCTCAACATAATATTTCACTTGGTATAGTAGTTCAAAAGAATGGAAACCCCATCAAAAGAAGGAAGTTATAGCCCTCATTTTGAGCTGGAATCTTGAGGCAGATACATACAATTTCAGTAACCACAAATTAATAACAACTAAATCAATTAGAAACAAGAATACATAAACCAACGTATTCTATGTTGTATTAATTTAAGATAATTCCAAAGAAAAGACTGAAATCCTCCAATTATAACAAATTGTGGCACATTCAATATTGCGTCGTAGTTCCTGTAAAATAAGAGTACGAAACATGAGTTTTATCAACAATAATCATACCTGAAACCCACATAAAGACAACGCAAATCAGATAAACGCACTCAAGTTTTAAGCATCACTATGACATAACAAGAGATTAAAACTTTGTTATGTAATTTGAAAGACCATTTATTATATAAATGTATACCTTATTGCTTAGCTCAATTCAGCCGATTTTGGGTTAACAATCATGGTTTTAGTAATGAAATTTCTGGTTTGGTTTGGTAATGCTCACCCCTCTAGTAATAAACTATATCTACTAAAAATATTGTAGTTAAAATTTTAAATAGGTAAAAATCTTGTCGTTTAGTGATGGAATCTTCACTTATTTTGTTAAACGAATTAAAAGGTACTATATTTTGTTAAAATTTTGTGGCAAATGCAATATTATGTTAATTAAGCCCCAAGTGAATTGGTGTTGGTATATTTCTTATGTTTTTAATGTCAAGCTACACTTTTACTTTATTGTGTATTATGTATTTTTAAAATGCATTATGACTCATGTTTCAATACAATGATTTCTTTTACTTATGAATCCGAAAAAAATTGATTAGGGTCCAGAACACAAAGATTTAAAGATATTTTTTTAAATTGCTCTCCATTTCTAAGATCATAGTCGTCATGGTAACTTCATCAATATTACCGACTTAAAAAAAGACATGTTCAAGAAGACCATCTAATTCTCTCAAAAGTATAAATTAAGACCCTCTACCAATTTCTTCTAGACCAACACCACTTATATGTTGCTTTATCAGTAACGGTTGCCCTCTCATTCAAACTTCATTCTACTAGTTTATTTGTGTACATCTCTATTGAGTTTTTTTGGCAAAAAATGTTAATTAATCATCTAACCTACTTCATATTGAAGGTTGTGCTATGGTATATATACAATGAAACCATTCCCATAAAAATTGTTTAGGGTCATGTTCTTTGGTCTAGGATCTAAATGATAATAGTAACAAAAAATAAGGACCAACAAGTGGTATTAGAGTAGGAGTTTAAAAGATCACTAACTTTTAATGTGACCACCTGACTGATCTTTTTAAAACCTATTTGTATTAAAATGCATATCTTTCATAAAGTTCATGGAGGTTGACAATCATCGTCTCATCATTTTTTTAAATGCATCAAACACTCTTCATCGTATCACTTGTTTAAGTAATACCATTTTCTCGTACGTTATTTTTAATCGTTAGTTAGTTTTGTCATCATTATCAAAAAAGGGAAAATTATTGGGATAATTTTAGTTTTGATTATTATGTCAAAACACCTTGTAATATGACAGGCTAAGTTGTATAGAAAACTTGCGTTTCTAGATTTAGTTTTATTTTTACAGGTAACAAGTTGAGGGGGAACTCATCAACATTAGACGGGACTGATCAAGATAAGACGAGACTGATGAGTTCCAAGTAAGCTGATAAGCTGAGCAAGAAGAAGTCGTGTTGATGTTGTGCTGATCTGTCGTGCTGGTCTGCCATGCTGATCTCTCGTGCTAGTCTGTCATGCTGATCTGCAGTGCTAGTCTACCGTGCTGATCCGTCATGATGATCTATCGTGCTGATGCCATGCTGATCTACCATGCTGGTACGCCGTGCTGATTTGATAAGATTAGGCTGATCAAATTCGTTACACACACAAAAAGTAGACCAATGAGAAGTTGACAACACATGTATGGATGTGACATAAAGTTGTGTGCAACAGTGCAATAGGACAAAGAAAAACTGAAAGATTATTAGTATAGATTTGAATTTACTCTCCAACGGTAATATTCAAATCTACACTATAAATACATTGCACTACCTTCAAAAGAAGGTAATGGAGAAAGCTGCCAAGTGAACGAGAAAGTTAAATATTCAAGCACTACATTGCATTATACATCTAAATTTATCCAATAGTGTTCTACATCATATCTAAGCATAAATGTCATATCCTAAGCTTAGAGAGATTTTCCCAACCTTAACTTAAAGGCTAAAACAATGTAAGGGGAAATTTTACCTAGTTGGAAACCAAAATCAAACCCCTTTCCATAAAACCGATAGGAAGTTTGTAAGCATGTCTTGAAGCTTTGTTGTTGAAACAAGCCGATAGATGGGTTTCGATAGAGGGCTAGAACTCTATATAAGTCTAGAAGTGATCACCCGATTGATGGTGTGCCTAACACTATCAACTAAGGTTCCTTAGGATTAAGGAAGTACCCCATGAAGGGAAGAGTGGATGTAGAAGTTGGGTCTTCGAACCACTATAAAAATATGTGTGTTCTTATTTACTTTCATATTAATTGTCATACTTTAGCAAATCTGCATAACACATTCTAAAAAAAAAAAATCAAAGTCACCTCCCATTGAGATTTTTTGGGTTTTAACTCGGTTTTTCGGGACCAACAATTGTCGGTATCATTTTGAAGACTTAAAAGCTAAAATTGAAATTTTATTACTTAAAAGTATGTAATTCATATTCATTTTGATCTTTCAAGTAAACAATAACTAAGTATATACAACACTGAAGTCTTAAACAACCAAGAGTTATTTAAGCAGCTCAAATTTAAACAACCTCACTGTTTATAAGTTATTTAAATCATTTTGAAGACTTAAGATCTAAAATTGAAGTTTCATCACTCAAAAGTATGTAATTCATACTTCGCTGGCCTTTCGTAAGGACAATAACGAAGTATAAACAACATTGAGGTCTTAAACAACCAAGAGTTGTTTAAACAACGATGTTTTAAACAACCTTATTGTTTATTATTAGATATAAGTTAAACAACCCATGTTGAAAACATAAAAGCTAAAATTGAAATTTTATCACTCAAAAAGTATGCAATTCATACCCCATTTAACCTTTCACATGAACAATAATAAATTATGTACAATATTGAAATCTTAGACAACTCAATTTTAAATAACCTCGTTGTTTACTATTAAATATAAGTTATCTATATAATTTTGAAGTCTTAGAAGTTAAAAATGATTGTTTATCACTCGAAATTATGTAATTCATACTCTGTTTTGACCTTTCGTTAGAACAATAATGAAGAATATACAACACTAATGTTTTGAACAAACAAGAGTAGTTTAAACAACCCAATATGGGACTGAGGGAGTACAACTCAATCAAAAGTCAATTTATCACTTTAAACAAACAAGACTACAATAAATACCTAAGTTGCACGGATACGGGTACGACAATACGGGTACGATACGATGCGGGTACTGGGACATAGGTTTTTAAAAACAATTGGGTAAGATACGACGTGGGCACGATTACAATTTTTCAAATTATTTTATATTTTCATTGTATATATAAATATTTTAACAATTTTTTTTTTTTGAAAATATGTGTCTTTATAGCTATGCAATTTTTTTAACACCTAAACAAATATAAAATCAAAATGAGATGAACATCGTAATAAAATATGTAAACGACTAACAGTTTGACAGTGGTGTGACCGTATGAGCAATAGAGAGAGTCAATATATTTTTTTACTATTTGTGTGCTAATTTGGGTTAATTGATTTATTTCAAGGCAAAAAACAAAATAAATTTTACAAATTTAACCCCACGTGTACCCTATTTGTGTCTGATACGTTAATCAGACGTGTTCGACATGGTACCCAAAATTATTATTAATATTTTTAATTAGGACACGCCACATGGCGTATCGGGTGCGTATCCCACTCGTATCCGCGTACCCAAGTAACCACGAAGTATCCGACACTGCATTATTCAAAAATTTCAAGTACCCATGCATCCTAGATAAATATTAATACCCTCAATCAAACAAGACTACAATACTAATACTAATACAATAAATCTTTCATTTTAAACAAACAAGACTACAATATCCTCAATCAAAAGTCATTTTATCACTTTAAATACTAACAAATAATTCTTACATTAAAACTCGTGCTGTAATTAAACGGATAAACAAATTTGGGACGGAGGGAGTACAACTCATCTATGTTCCAAATCATTTAGGGATTAAATTCAAAATGTTCCCATAACTTATCACCTTTTTTGAAATAGTCCCAAGAAAGTTTGACTAACACAATTAGTCTCAACTTTTTTAATTGTACAATTTTAGCCCCAAAATTCATCGGAGACTCGGAATGACACGAAATGTCGTCGTTTCGTGTCATGCGAGAGGCACGTGCGTGTTGGGATTATACTGGAAAGTATGCTTTTACTTTGTATAAACAGACTAACTGAATTTCGGACTTATTTACTGAAATAAATTGTTTATCACTGATGCTTTAAATATCATCGAATGTTACATATATTTACTGCATAATTGTTCATTAAATAGTATGTGTTACATTGTAGTTAATTTAGTGATACCAAGATCACAGAAGATTAAATTAACAGTTCCTTGTAACTAAAAGTACACCATTCACGACCTAGATGGAAATGAACAATCCATCGTGAAAGGTTGTAGTGTAAGGCTCAGATTGGTTTGTCATGACCAAGAGATTACACTAGTGCATGACTGATGCATTGAAGAGGACCTACAGGAGGATAAATTCTTCATAACTGAACTAGGAAGAATTAGACCTCAGTGGTTAGTTATTTCTTAATCTTCGTCCCATAAATAGGATTGTGTGTGGTTAGTAACTATTACTTTGACTTATTATGGGAAGAGAATCAGTGAGATTCAATACCCTATATCTTGGGCAATATTATTGGTCACATGGGATTGCTAATATTTAATACGGAGAATCGTGTGCAAGTACGCTTGTTCGATTTGCCCCCTTGGGAGGTTCATAAGTTTTATCATACCAAATCTTGCAAGTGGAACTAGTTTCCGGTATGGATAATAATGTTGAACCGTTCATTTACCAAGGATAAAAGATATTAATTAATGGAAAGCTATTTCAGTGGCTTGAATTAATTAATGGGCTAGATAATCTTAAACACGGGAAATAATAACCGGGAGCCATATTAACTGTAATATGGGTTAAGATGGATAGTGGAATATTAATTATGTAGTGGGATTAATTAATATTTATGGGCTTGAATAATATTGTGGCTCAATATTGATAATTCAAGGTCCATTGGAAGGTTCAATCTTAATTCTCCTAAAGGCCCCCCAAGTAGCCCAAGATAAAGTCCAATAACTGAAAAAAGTGTTTAAAAATAAAATAAATTTGTTGCCTATTTTTCCTTGTCTTTTTCGAAAATTATGGATAAGAGGGGAGAAAGATTTTATTTGAATTTTGTTATGGAATGAAGATATGTATTCTTGGAATACAAGATTATCTCATTAAATTCAAGAAATCACCCACTTGGTTATTCATATAGATAAATTTCGAAAATTTTGAAATATAAGGGAAAGAAAGATTTTCTTGATTTTCTTGAAAAGATATTATGGAAGATATGTATTTCTTGAAATACAAGAATATCTCATAAATTCAAGAAGATCCAAATCTTGGAATCTTTTCTCCTAATATTTCGAAAATCTCCATAACATGATGAGGTGGGATTTTTGTGGAATATTTTAATTATGGGGAAAAGAATATAGGAGATATATTCAAGATTTCTTGGAGATCAAGAAAAGATTTTCCCACATTGTTTTTCTTCCCTAAAAATCGACCACCACCCCATCTATAAATAGGGGATGATTCTTTCATTCCCAAGTGCAATTCCATGTGCTGGAAAAATTAGTAAATCCACAAAGGTGGTGCAACAATTTTTTTTTTTTCCTTTTGTTAATTGTTCGCGAGTATCCTTCCACCGGATTGTCGAGCAAGGACTAGGGAATACTTGGGAAGGACTTTTGGTGTGTTTTCATATACAAGATCATTGTCATTCCAAGAGGTAAGTTCGCGTAAACTCGTAGTAATTCACATGCGTAGGATTTACGTGAACTGTTTATATGCATGATTTGTTGTTGAATTATTATTTGAATTAATATGGGTTAATTCATGCTAGTAATAATTATCAGAATTAAATTTGTATTTAAATATTCATCCCGAATAGATCCGGGCTAATAATTCTCCAACAGTGCGCCAGTTTCTCCGGTGGAATTGCTGATTGTGTTAATAATAATAATATATATTTATTTTTAAAGACAAATACAATTTTTTAATTTTCACGTCACTAATTCAACTAAAAAACTAAATCAATAATTATTAAATCATATAAACCACTTATTCGTTGTTGCTGAAGCTCGCTGGAAAGACTCCGGCCGGAACTTGCTTATCGGTACAGTAAGGACCGCCGCCGCCCTGAATCGCTGGTGGTGGTCCTTTTCCGGGCGCCTTGTAATACTCTCCGCCCATGAATCCGCCGGAGAAATTCAGATCTGATTTTTTGCTTTAGATTCCTTGCTCTTCTAGCCCCCAGCATCTTCGAATCCTGAATGTGCTTCTAGATCAGATCTAATCCCATAAACCTCTCATCAGAATTAGGAACATAAACTAGATCCTCAACCTCCGGAACTCTCCCAACCACAGGATGTTGTATCAAAGCCTGCACAACCATTACATTTACTTTCTCCAACCTAAATAAAATATCAACATTACTAACTGGAGGTTGCGGCTGTGGCGCAGCAGAAGACACCGAAGGCGGTTGAGTAATTCAGTGCCTCAACGAACCTCTCCTTCTCCGACCTCACCTCATCCGAGCCGAAGCTTCGTGTCGAGAAATTCAAGCTCTAATTTAGAGTCTGAAAAATGACATCCTCAATCTCGCTGCTCATACTCGTGCATCATGTACTCCAAATCATCATCGTTCGCCACCGAAGTCAAAGCATCCAGATCCTCACCAGGTAACTTATATTTAAAAGAAATATTATCATTATCGCAGAGAGAGATTAGCTTCGCGAGCAGAGAATCAAATTTGATGTTGCGATCAACGGAGAGAATTTTCGTCTCCCCACCCATGGTGGAAGCTCATGAAAGGTAAGATGCTATTGTCAGAGATTCAGTCGCCAAGATTTTTGCCTTTGGGAAAGTTAGAATTTTTTTCTATAACTTAGAAGAAATTTGGGGAAGAAGACGAGATTGGTGAATAGGCTGGTGGAATGCGATTTTGGGGAAGAAGACATTTTAGGGGTGTTTCCTTATAATTAATAATTATTGATTTAGTTTTTTAGTTGAATTAGTGACTTGGAAATTGAAAAAATTGTATTTGTCTTTAAAAGTAAATATATAATATTATTATTAATACAGTCAACAATTCTGCCGGAGAAAGAGGCGCAAGTGCTCGGCACATGACACCTAACGACGTCGTTTCGTGTCGTTCCGAGTCTCCGATGAATTTTGGGCTAAAATTGTATAATTTGAAAATAAAATAAAATTGAAACTAATTATATTAGTTAAACTTTTTTGGGATCATTTCAAAAAAAAGTGATAAGTTATGAGACAATTTTGAATTTAATCCCAAATCATTTAAATCCAAAACAAGAAATAGGTTACCCTTTTAACAATCTTGATTTTTCACAAACCACAAGGCGACACCTTGACGGTTCGACCCAAAGGAAGAAAATGAGGTAATTGTATCATTACGCCTCTTAAGGCTGGTAGAAGGGTTGTGCCCCCCACCCCACCCAGCACAACAAATTTGGGAATTAATAGAACATATCACAAACTAGTACGTACTGGTCAACTGGAACAACCCAGATAATTTAAATTAGGTTTTTGCAAGCAAACAAACCAAAAGGTTGAAGAACAAACATTTTGTGGCCAAGAAAACAAAATTGACGAATAGCCCAGAAAAAACACTCGGACTCTATTTGAATGGATGAATTTGAAATTCATGGATTTCACATACAAATCATCACTCTCCAATGGATTTATACAAATATTTAGATTTGAGAGTCTAGGGAAGAGAATGAAGGGGGGAGAGGGAGGGAAGGGGTAGAGATGAGGGGATTACAAATGACTAGGTTTTGATGAAGATTTGAAATCCATCCATTTTAAACTAAACTCTCAAATCTAAATATTTTTAAATCCATTGGAGAGCGATGATTTGTGTGTGAAATCCATGGATTTCAAATTCATCCAAATGGAGCCTCAGATCAATTCAACCAAGACGACATCAAGAGCTAAACGGTGTGGCGGTTACTTTTAAATCCGGTGACGAAGATCTTTGCGACGACAAGGATAATAAAGAGATGAAGAAATGATAATAATGGTATTTGTGCTTTAATACATATATATGCATGGAGTCCCTTTTCAAGCTAAATTGTTATAGAGCTAGTACTCCCTCCCTCCCATTTAATTTGTTTGTCGTTTTAGAGTGTTTCACAAGAATTTAAAAAATTAAATGGGAGGGAGAGAGTACTAGCTCTATAACAATTTAGCTTGAAAAGGGACTCCATGTATATATATGTATTAAAGCACAAATACCATTTATTATCATTTCTTCATCTCTTTGTTATCCTTGCCGTCGCATCTTTCGTCACCAGACTTCTGGAATAACCGCTCACACTGTGCTTCTCTTCGCTCTTGATGTCGTCTTGGTTGAATTGATCTGAGGCTCCATTTGGATGGGTTTGAAATCCATGGATTTCAAACACAAATCATTTAAAAAAGTATATATATATATATATATATATGGACAAAATTGCAAAAGTAAATATAAGAACAAAATTGATATATGACATTTAAATATTCTTACATTTAGATTAGTGTAAAATACTCCCTTCGTCCCAGATCAGTTTTCACAGTTGCCTTTTATACGTGTTTTTGCGAGCAAGTTTTTTTATTAGTAGTTGAAATGATAAAGTAACTTTTAAGGAGGGGTATGATAGATGGATGTTCGTCTATCATACTTCTCCTTAAAAGTCACTTTATCATTTCAATTACTAATACAAAATTCGCTCGCAAAAATGCGTATAAAATTCAATTGTGAAAACTGGACGAAGGTAGTAATTATTATTTTGGGACAACAAAATTTCTCTAGAAAGAAAATCAACATGGGACAGAGGAGGGAGTATAGATTTACCTTATTATATAGTATATATTTTTCAACCGTAACTTTTTCATTTCTATCCTATATCCATTAATAAAACATAATGCTTTATATTTTCCAACCGTAAATGACTTGTTGGGTAGCTATCAAACAGCCATATAACACTGTAAATGAAGGCCTCTAATTTTATTCCGCAATAATTAATTAAACTTGGATGAAGTTAAGATAAGAAAAAGTTGGTTAACAAGAATTGATTTGTGCATGAGTATGAGTATGCATGGAGTGAATAATTAAGCTATATATATATATATATATATATATATAGCGCAAGTGTAGATGGAGGTGATTATATATATAATTAAGCATGTACAGGTATGGAGACGCATCCTTTTAAGCGTTGGATAATGGCGTTACGGGTAACGAGGCCCGTGTGAAGATTTAAAGGGAGTCCCTCCTTTACGCACTCGTCGTACTTTTCTAATGCGCAAACGATTTCACTAAAGTCAGGCCGCTTCGACGGGTTCGCCGACCAGCATCGCTTTATCAGGTGCGCAATTGCTGGTTGGCAGCTCGCAGGTAAAGGCGGTCGCTCGTTCTGCAATTAATAATAAATTTAATCAATCACTTGAGTTGAATCAATAAAAGAATGGAATATTGATTTTATTTTTTCCGTAACTTTCTCCCATTTTGATCATGGTTCTATTTATTTACGCGTTTTGATCTTAGTCCTGTAATTTTATAAAATTCGATTTTTTCATCCCGTTACCTGCTAGTTACCTACAGTAGCAGGTGACAGGACTAAAATGTCGAATTTTGTAAAATTACATGACCAAAACGAATTTTGATTTTAGTCCTATAACTTAAAAAAAAAATTAGCTTGTAAATCATGTCACCTGCTATTGCAGGAAACTAATAGGTGCAGGATGAAAAAAATCAAATTTTGTAAAATTACAAGATCAAGGTCAAAACGTGTAAGTTAGTAGGAACCACGATCAAAATGGGCGAAAGTTAAAAAAAAAAAAAAGAATTTTTTTCAAGAGTGGATCTCATGTACACCTAGGTGCACCATGCATTCATAGTGCATTTTAGAAACGTGCGACTTATTATACTGAAAAGTGCAACTTATTTATATTGAATCGTGCAATTATTTTTCTTTATTAATAAGTGCAAGCTTCAATGTAAATAAATTGCACTTTTCAAATATAATAAGTCTGCGTTTCTAAAATCTTATTTATGAATAGTATCGACGATCAAGGTCACCCTGAGTGCATACAAGACCCAATCTTTTCCCAATATTAACATAATTATATACATGCATGATACCTTTTCGGCGACTGCGAAGGCAGCTTGCACGGGAGTCATCCCTTGAAACGGAAGAAGAGCAGTAGTGAGTTCCCAGAGAACAATCCCGAAGCTATAAACATCGACTTTTCGAGTGCAGGGTTTGTCCTTGATCATCTCGGGGGCCATCCAACGGTAGGTGCCCATGTTGCCTTTCGTCTCCCTGCACTGCGTTTCCAAACAAGACGTCCCGAAATCCGCAACCTTAACGCGCATCTCGTCGTTTAAAAGCAAGTTGTTGGACTTGAGGTCTCTGTGAATAACCCCCTGCGAATGAAGATATTCCATTCCACGCGAAATGTCCAGCCCTAATCTCAGAATCGTTTCCGCCGACAGCGAGTACGGCTCTTTCTTGTTCAAATACATCCGAAGAGTCCCTTGTGACATGTACTCTGTAATGATACAGTATACCGGAGGCTTTTTACATGCCGCAATAAACTGCATCACCATTATATATATATTAATTCATCATTTTCCATCTATACATATATATATATATATATGTACAACAACATAAAATTACATTCATACTTTCAAATCTTTTAACAATATAATTAAATTTTAAAAAACATGTGAATGTGTATTTATATTGAGTCTAATTATTGAAATGCAACCACATAAGCTTGAACCTTGCACTTTATGTGCTTCCAACTACACAATATTATACAAATATTTACATATTGTAAATATCTTTTTTGTATTTTACTTTTCTATATTTTGTTTAAACAGAGAGTCGTAGAAATGTTTACTAATTATTACAAACTTAATTATATCGTTCTTTTTAAAGGTACTAATTTTTAGTTTATTTTTATTCGATTTTGCTTATTCAGTTCGATTCAGTAACCAAACCGACCGATGCTCACCCCTATAAAGCTTTAAATCTTGCATAACATAGATCCACTAAGAAAACCCGAGTTCATTGCACTTTTGGTCCCACAGGACACGCCTCCTCACACTTTTGGTCCCAAAGCCGAAATTTTTGACACTTTTGGTCCCACAGGACGCGCGATTTGGGACCAAAAGTGTCAAAAATTTCGATTTTGGTACCAAAAGTGTCAAAATTTTCGGCTTTGGGACCAAAAGTGTAAGCTTTAAGACCAAAAGCGTGAGGAGACGTGTCCTGTGGAATCAAAAGTGCAAAAAAAACTCAAGAAAACCCTGAGCTTGATTCTATATTTTTGGTCTCTTCCATAATGAAGGACTCTAATCAAAGATGTATAACCCGTTACACAAGCATCAGTTTAGTATTTGAGGGTCATTTGGTTAAACTTATTTTAATCATCCTAAAACACTAATATTTTACAAGTTGTTTCAAAATCTTATAGTATACAAATTTTAAGTAACTTATAATTAAATTGTTAAGGTGTTTGACTAATAATACTTATAAGTCCTTTGATAATTAAAATAAATGTTTTTTTCTAAATTTTATATTTAATATAAAATAATAATGTGTTTATTTTTATGTTGAGAGGGAGGGGGTGGGTGGGTTTGGGTGTAATTACAAAAAGTAAATTGTTTTTTTTTTTTTTTTTTTTTTAGGGTTTAGGGTTTAACCCGACCTGGCCCGACCCGACCCGACTGATTTATGGTTCATCCAATCCGAATGGTTCATGGTTTAGGGTATAGGGTTCATAGTTTAGGGTATAGAATTTAGGGTTCATGGTTCATCTAAATTAAAATTGAATTCAATTACACCAATTGCATCTTAGTGCAATTGGTGCACACCTCTATCTCTCTTCCAATATATATATAAATATGAGATAAAATTTTTTGCCGCCCAATAACTTTGGCAACTTTTGAAATTGACCTTGTAGATACCATATTTTGATATCTTCTCTATATGTTTCAACTTTTTTTTATTTTAATCCCCAAAATCGGTCAACCCGGTTGGTCAACCGGTAACAGTACACGTGGATTTTAATTTTCAATTTTCTTTTATTTTTTCGCCGCCATGTGTGTATTTCCTATTTTCATTATTGATTTATATTTAATCATTAATTTTAATTGGGTTCCAGGTTGGGTCGATTTCGGGTCGGGTCTAGTTCAATTTAAAAAAAAATATTTATTGATATATCTGGGTCGGGTTATAACCGATTTAGAACCGACCCAACTATAAAAAAAAACCTAATCCATATCTGTCTAAACCTTCTTCATATATTTTTTCTAAACCTTCTTCTTCCATATCTGTCGTTTCGCGTTTGCTCCAAGGCAGCGGTAAACGGGTAGAATTGGGGGTTTTTGGCCCGGTTTATTTTAGGGGAAAAGGCCTCTCTCATGAATCTCTTGGGCGAACGGGGCGATATGGGGAATCTAATGGTTTGTTCTGATCGTACTCAAATCGGGGAGGCGGATTCAAGGGCTTGATTTTGCCGCCGTGGAAGAGCTCGTCGGTGGGGCGGGAAGTCCGTTCCAAGTGGCCGCTGAAATCGAATGCGAAATCAGTATCCTCTAATTCGTCTTCAGCGTCGCCGTAATTGGAGGAAGTGGCGGTGGTGACGTTGGATTTGGGAATTCCGGGCTTTTCTTCCCAGTCGAATGGGACGCCGGAGAGAGATTCGCCGCCGTGGAAGAAGGAGGAGATGCGGGAGGGGCTGGTTGGGGCGCTGTAGAAGAAATTGGGGGTGGATTTGGGGGAGGATGGGGCGCTGATGTATGGCGTGGTGCAGGCGCTTTGGAAGTTGGAAGCAGGGGGTGAAATCATGACCTCCATGTCCATTGCTAGTGTGGATGGAAACTCTGATTTAGGAAGAAGAAGGTTTAGGAAGAATATATGAAGTCCGAATCATGTGCGCCGGATTTGGGGATCTTGGTTTTCTTCTTCTTAATCTTCTTCTCCATTTTGGGTGGCGTTTCGGCGGCGGTGGCTGATTTCTTCACGAGCCTCCACCTGCTCGCAGGAACACCCCTGGATTCGTCGGGAAGGCCGTAAAATTGGGGAATGGTTATGAATTGGAGATTTGGGGATAAAATTTTGAATTATTTGGGATAAAACCCTTAATCTTCTTCTCGATCTTAGTTTTACGAATTGGAGATTTGTTATTAGTTTTATTAATTTTGAATTGGGATAAAATTATGAATTAGAAGGCGTACAGTAATTTTTATATTTTATGAATTACTATATTTTATTGGTTAATGTGACGTTTAATACGGATTAGGGTTTTTTATAGTTGGGTCGGTTGTAACCTACCCAAATACATTAATAATTAAAAAAAAAATTGAACTAGACCTGACCCGTTTAAACCGACCTGAAATCCAACCCGAAAATCGATCCAACCCGGAACCCAATTAAAATTAGTGATTAAATATAAATAAATAATGAAAATAGGAAATACACACGTGACGGTGAAAAAATAAAGGAAATTTGAAAATTAAAATCCACGTGTACTGTTACCGGTTGACCAACCGGGTTGACCGATTTTGGGGACTAAAATAAAAAAAAAATTGAAACATACAGGAAAGATATCAAAATATGGTATCTACAGGGCCAATTTCAAAAGTAACCAAAATTATTGGGCGGCAAAAAATTTAATCCCTATAAATATATACATATATTTTGAGCGTATAAGCTGTAAAAAGTTTATGTTAAGATTTTATAAATTGTTAAACATCTTTTTTTTTACCAAACACATTTACACATGTTATAAGCTCTTAAATATAGGTTGTTTTAAGTTCAACCAAGTTAAGGGGCTTTAACTACATCTAAATTTGTATTGCACAATTAGTGTTCATGCTTGTAATTGTAAAGTTGGTTTATCATGAAAGAAAGAACGAAATAAGAAATATCTAGAGTTGACATAAACAGTTTCGATTAGATCGGAAAAATCAGAGGCCTTGCTCGCTCTTTTTTCCGTCTGAATCTAGCGGAGAATTGAGCCCAAATTTAAAAGGAAGAAACTTAAATTTATCAATTCTTTTAGGCTCCATTTGGATGGATGTATTTGAAATTCATAGATTTCACAAACAAATCATCACTCTCCAATAGATTTACAAATATTTATATTTGAGAGTCTAGTTAAAATGAATGAATTTTAAATCCTTATCAAAATTTAGTCATTTGAAATTAGCTCTCTTCTACCCTTCCCTTTCTCTCCCCTTCACTCTCTTCTCTTCTCTCTCATATCTTGAGAATTCATGATTTAAACCTGATTATTGGATATATACTAATTAATTATAAGATGGCCTTACATTTACGATTTCCTGTCCAATATTCGATTGTTCCAAGTTTAAATCTATTGATGCAACTGTAGCTTAATATTTTTAATAAAAAAGAAAAATATGATGAATTTTGTAGTGATTAACTAAGAAGATTGGGTTACCTGGACGATATTTGGATGATACAATCGTGAAAGTAGAGCGACCTCGCTCTTGAACTGGTGCTCGAGCAAAGCACGCGTCTCGTGTTTATGAGTTGGAATCCTGACCATTTTGACAGCAACGGCCCTCTGTTTGTAAATCCCTCTGTAAATCCTACTGTGCGCACCCGACGCAAACTTGTTGCCTATAAACAACTGAGAAAGATCTGCCGTCCACTCCTCCCGATCCGACGCACCACCTGCTGCTTCCCACGTTTCCACATTCTCCGACTCCAAAATCATCGACCATGATTCCAAGCTGTCGAATCTCTTTCTCTCCATATTCTCTGATGGGCCTGGAATATTATTTGATGATAATGCTATTGCTGTTCCAGATTTGCTCTTTGATTTTCGAAATGGATTAATATTGAAACACGAACCACCCATTAATTATATAATTCTTGCTGCTCCTCCTATTTATATATATACTAGTATCTTTTTAGCGATGTCAAAACACAGGGTCACAAGGTATTTTCCTTCTGAAGGTGTGCATTGATTTCAGAAAATGCATCAACTGATTCAGAAACATGAGTTCGAGGGGGTAATACAGGAAATTTGTTGTGGGGTTTCATTTATGTATCAATTAATAGATCAAATAAACACACAGAGACGACAAGCATTTGAAATTAAAGATATAGTTTTGGCTTGGCTTGACATTTCATTCATTATAAGGAAAAGTGATGAAGTAGGTTGTTTGGCACAAGATTGTGAATTAATCCAAGTGGAGAAAGAGTTCATGGATGTCCCGTGACTTGTTGTTTTTAATTAAAGTAGAGATGAAGAGAGGCTCTACACTTTTCTTATGCTCGGTTTTGTTGATTTCAGCTTCAAAACTTCTATTGGAGACTCTATAGTTGACAGGGATTTAAACCAAAATCGTCACATAATTTTGCACCTTTATTGAAATAATCTCAATAATTATAAACTTTTTCAAATTAATCTCATATGTATTCAATTTGATTCAATTTAGTCTCAAACTGCAGGAGGTCGCTCAAAATTGCCTAAAACGACGTCATTTTTTACACGTGTCTTATATATTCTAGTAAAAATTGGGGGTGTGTGTCGTTTTGGGCAATTTTGAGTGATCGACGATTTAGGATTAAATTGGATCAAATTAAATATATGTGGGATTAAATTGAAAAATTTTAATAATTATGAGACGTACTATTTCAATAAAGGTGTAAATTTACGAGACTATTTTGGTTTAATTCCCATAGTTGACATCATTATTTTAACTTGCATGAGACGTCTCCCGGTGAGACGGTGCATAAATTGGGTATTGACGCTTTAACATTTTGGAAAGTGTTGGTGTAATTTGTGCTATGTTGTACCCCGTCTCATATAAGTTTTTGTCTTAATTTTAAAATTCGCTAATTAATCTCTTCTACACTGGGCAAGAACCATATGCGCGTGATTTCACGAATATAGTCACGCCATGACTTTAATACAATTGTGGTTCTCTTGCATTTTCCCTCTTTCATACACACTTTATATCATGCATGGGAATGACCCGGATTCATCTTTCTCCCAACATTTAATTATTTAATAGAATAGTATAAACTATTAATTCTTCATATTGGGAACAAGAAACTTTGCGTATGCACCACTTTAACCTGCAAGTTTAGTAGGCCAACTGTGTCTAATCAGATTCCTTGAATTATATATCGAGATGAGAGAACTTCTTTGAATTATAGTTTCCTTGAAGATTATATATCGAGATGAGAGAACTTCTTTGAATTATAGTGGATTTTTTTGCACTTTTGGTCCCATATATAGGACACATACTATTTTGGAAATGATCTCAACACTTGCAGACTTAATCCTATGTGGCTGAATGGGAAGAGATTTCGCGCGAGGGGAGAGGAAGTACACAGTTTTTCTTCGTGAGAGATGAGACGAGATTTCAGCGTGAGGGGAGAAGAGAGGGAAGCGGGAATTAGAAAATGAGTAGAAAAAACTGAAATTTACATGTTTATATATGATCTGTTTGTGATGTACGAGTCAGGGTTGACCCATGTTCACACCATAAACCATGTCTATAGAAGTTTTTGTCATGTCCTAATGTCCAATTAGAATTTAGATAAATATTTTCCTATTTATCTAATTATACTAGCAATTTTTGGACCTATGGTTGATTTTATAATTTTTTTCTCTAATTATTTTTATTATATTATTATGGTAACTAGTTGTTTTTACCACCTCTTGTTTTCTAAAATCAAAAGTAGTATTAATTCCTAGCCCTTAAATATATTATGATGATATATGGATGCTTAGTTTTTTACCACATATTCTATCAAAAAAAAATTTCATCAACACTCTCTACAATTTTAGGGGTTGAGTCGTCCAAATAGGGTTGGTGTGTGAGAATATTGTTCTACCCTATGTATTCCTTAATAATGAAGATGTGGAATTTCTACATTCTAATTTAATTATTTTTAATTCCTAAGTAGATTTTAGGGATTATAAATTAATCCTAAATTTATATTATAAGGTCTATGTGACAAATTAAATTATATACTAAGATTATATGACAAAATCCATCTTTCTTAGGATCGGATTAATTATTAAATCAAACAACTCATGCTAATTATGAAATATTTGATATATGATAGGTATCCCTTGATATGCTTACCATATCCATTAATTCATTGCATATTTGATTAGTATGGTAAATATTTAGTGCATCATATATTAGCATAATTGTAGGGATCTTTTATGATCGGCTTGTGTAAATATGTGTATATTGCCCTCTTGAATGAGTTGAATCAATAACACAACATATTCCCAAATCTTCTTCTATATGCATGAAATTCTTCACGGCACCAGCACAGGAAAGATCAACTAGCTTCTGTACCATAATTGTTCATACCAAATAAACATTGTTCATTGTATCATCAACAATGACAAAGAAGGGCGATGAAACGTCCGACTCGAATGTGATGTCACCACAATACCTCTCCGCGTCCAGCAATTCAAATATTTGTTTTCACAAGAGATCCTCTTCATGATGGAAACTACGTAGATTGGGTCGATGAAATGAGTAATGCCCTCTACGCCAAAAATAAATTCGATTTTGTAGATGGTTCTCTTCTGATTAATCCGGCTAAAGGGACATCAGAATTATTGATGTGGAAAAGATGCAACGCATGGTGAGGGGTTGGTGCATAGTACCATGGAAAAGGAAATCCGTAACAGTATCAAACATGCGAAGGCTGCACGCGAAGCTTGGAAAAATTTACAAGAGCATTTTGGGAGCGAAAGTACACCTAGAGCATTCAAACTAAAATGTAAAATTACTCTCACGCGGTAGGAGAACTATTAGTCTTGGCCTACTACAAGAAACTCAAAGGGTTTTGCTATGAGTTTGAATCTATCTCGCAAATCCCCAAGTGTAAGTGCGATGGGTGCACTTGTGATGTCTCTAAGCAATTGACGGACATGAGGGATAAGGTACGAGTTTATGAGTTCCCCATGGGCTTGGACGAAAATTTTTGGGACAGTTAAGACCCATATATTGAGCAACAAACTAGTGGTCTCACTGGGTATGACCTTTCATATTGTTTCAGAGGATAAAAATAAAAACAGATTACTGCTGCTGGGAAGGCTTCCATTAATGATGTCGCTATCTTAGGCTCAAACAACAAGACGTTCGGAGAAAAGGGGAGGGGAATAGAAAAAAAATGGTCGTGAAGTCAAGAAATTTAGAGATCGTCAAAGGTTATATCACACGGTCGATGAATGTTATGAACTCATTGGATACCCAAAATCCCAAGACAAAGGAAGTTGTTGTTGGGCTTAGGTGTTAAAATAAAAGGGGTTTTTTTATCCCACATCGGATGAAAACAAAGAAATGAGACTTCCAAATCCTATATAAGGAGCTTTTGTGTTCTTGTTACAAGTGCATCAGTCAATACACTTTAGTCTAGTGCTTGATTCTAAATAAATTCCTTTCTCATATTTGTGAGAAGGTGAGAGTATGTAGACGTGTAATAGTGAAGGGGTGTCGAGAGAGAGGAAAAATCTGTATGATTGTAGAAATTTATCATATAGTGATGTTTCTTTCGTGGTTCGTGGTTTTTCTCTGGTTTTGGAGTTTTCCACGTAAAATTCTTGTGTTGTTGATTGTGGTTTTGTTTCTTCATTTATTTCTTGTTTGTTTCGTTTTCTCTTATTGTGAATTGAGACTTAATTTCCCAACAAGTGGTATCAAGAGTCGGGTCTGGTCTCTAGATATTCTGAGTATGCTCTGTGGTTGCAGCCTAGTATGATCTTTCACATCAAAAAAAGAATACTTGAGAAAGGTTCGGGGTTCAACAAGAGGTGGAGAAATAGTATGTCAAAGGCTTCAAGTCCAATGAAGTTTGATGTGGAGAAATTTGATGGGATAATCAACTTTAGCTTGTGGCAAGTGCAAGTTAAAGATGTGCTGATACAATCTGGTGACACAAGGCTCTGAAAGGAAGGCCAGGTTCGTCTGAAAGTACAAGCACAAAGGATTCCGGTATGAGTGATGAAGACTGGGAGGATCTGGATCTGAGGGCTGCAAGCACAATAAGTTTGTGCTTGACCAAGAATGTTCTTGCAAATATTCACGGGATTTCAAGTGCCAAGGAGTTGTGGGAAAAACTAGAGGCTCTTTACCAAACGAAGGGCATTTCGAATCGGTTGTGTTAGTGTTAGTGTCCTAGAGACAATCTATTATAAGGACATAATACTCGATGATATTCAGTTTGATTTAATATTGTAGTTGTAAGTAAGAAATTATGCATATTTTTAATGGATTAGAGTGTAATTTATTGAGCTTGTTTGTATTAAGATGACATGATTAATTACTTATGTGTGTTTTGATGATATTATTCCACATTTAATCTATTCTTTTATTTTGAATGTAATTAAGTGTCTTTTATGGAATATTGATGGGCCGGGCAATGTGTAAAATAAAAGCCCAATATTGAATGCCTCAATGTCAAGCATTTTCATGATCAGCGAATCCAGCCCAAGCCCATGATTTAATAATTGTTGATCACGATGCTGGTCACGTTTTGTGGATAGAGTTAGAGAAAAAGGCCTTGACCAAAGCCCATGATGATTATACTAATTGACGCAGTACATGTAAATTATTTCTTGGAAAAGATACATAGATATCATATATCTTGATTAAGTATGGCGGTGATTTGGCTTGGAGAATAAGAAAAGCATATTATATATGTGGGAGTCGCACGACAGTTTTGGGGGGAGGGCAGAGGACGCCGAATTGGAGGTGGCTGGAGACTTACGCACGCAGCAGCTTAGGTGAGAAGATGCCGCAATTATATTTAGTTAGTAGTTTTATCCCAACTTCGGGAATTTCTGAACCCATGTTTAATGTGATTATTTAATTCGAGACGTTTAAGATATTCGTTTTGAGATTATTTAATTTATCTGTTTGAACTTCTTGCGTGTTTAAATTAATTGATTTAGATTGGTCATCTAGGTTAGTTGTTTAAATATGTATGTTATGTCTAAGCATGTAATCCGTGTAATTGTTATATGTGGAGACTCTTGGTAACAACTAGTGGATTCACTTGGGTGAATTAGACCAGGTTCTTACGAGTCGCGCTAAGTGTACTTGGGAATTTGTTTGCTCTCTATCCTAGGGTTTAATGCTTTTAACTGGGTTAAATCTATGGGCTAACCTAGACTGCTTAATTAAAAAGGTTTTCTTGAAGGAGCGTCTTTTCAATTAGATATACTTAAGGGATAGGACCGGGAAATCGAAGCGTTTTGATCCCCAAGGGGCATTAATCTTGAAAACAAATAAAGTAAACGTCGAGGTCAAAGTGGTCGTGTTAACATGGGGGATGAATGAACCGTGAGTTGGGGTATTTATTTCTCCTTGGTTTCGTTCATTAAACTTTCAGTATTATTGCTTTTAATTGTTTAATCTTATTTATTAGTTCACTATTTTATTTATCTTGTAGTTATAAAAATCCAATCCATACCTGTTGGGATTATACTGAAAAGTATGCTTTTTACTTTGTATAATCGAAACTGAATTTTCAGACTTATTTACTGAAATAAATTGTTTATCACTGATGCTTTAAATATTATTGAATTTTACATATAATTACTGCATAACTGTTCAATAAGTCGTACGTGTTACATTGTAGTTAATTTAGTGATACCAGATCACAGAAGATTAAATTAACACTCCCTTGTAACTAAAAGTACGTTATTCACGACCTAGATGGAAATGAACAACCCACCGTGAAAGGTTGAAGTGTAAGGCTCAGATTGGCTTGTCTTGACCAAGAGATTACACTAGTGCATGACTGATGCACTGAATAGGACCTACAGGAGGATAAATTCTTCAGAACTGAACAAGGAAGAATTAGACCTCAGTGGTTCGTTATTTCTTAATCTTCGTCCCTTAAATAGGATCACGTGAGATTGGTAACTATTGCTTTGACTTATCATGGGTAGCGAATCAATGAGATTCAATACTTTTTATCTTGGGCAATATTATTAGTCACATGTGATTCCTAAGATTTAATACGAAGAATCGTGTGCAAGTACGCTTGTTTGATTTGCCCCCTTGGGAGGTTCATAAACTGTATCATACCAAATCTTGCAAGTGGAATTAGTTTCCGATATGGATAATAATGTTGAACCGTTCCTTGACCAAGGATAAATGATATTAATTAATGGAAAGCTATTTCAGTGGCTTGAATTAATTAATGGGCTAGATAATCTTAAACACGGGAAATAATGACCGGGAGCCATATTGACTGTAATATGGGTTAAGATGGATAGTGCAATATTAATTATGTAGTGGGATTAATTAATATTTATGGGCTTGAATTATATTGTGGCTCAATATTAGATATTCAAGGTCCATTAGAAGGTCCAATCTTAATTCTCCTAAAGGCCCCTTGAGTAGCCCAACAAAAAGTCCAATAACTGAAAAAGGTGATTAAAATAAAATAAATATTGTTGCTTATTTTTTCTACAAAATTTCGAAAATTATGGATAAGTTGGGAGAAAGATTTTCTTTGAATTTTGTTATGGAATGAAGATATGTATTCTTGGAATACAAGATTATCTCATTAAATTCAAGAAATCTCCCACTTGGTTATTCATAAGAGATTTTTGAAAAATTGGAAATATAATGGGCAATAAAGATTTTCTTGATTTTCTTGAAAAGATATTATGGAAGATATGTATTTCTTGAAATACAAGAATATCTCATAAGTTCAAGAAGATCCAAATCTTGGAATCTTGCACATCATTATTTTTGAAAATTCCATAATTTGAGGAGGTGGGATTTTTGTGGAATATTTTAATTATGGGAAAAAGAATATAGGAGATATATTCAAGATTTCTTGGTGATCAAGAAAAGTCTTTTCCCACATTGTTTTTCCACTGAAAAAATCGATCACTCCTCACCTATAAATAGGGGATGATTCTTTCATTCCCGAGATACAATTACATGTGCTGGAAAAATTAGCAAATCCACATAAGTGGTGCAACAAAGTTTATTTTTTCCTTTTTGTTAATTGTTCGACAGGTGTCCTTCCACCGGATAGTTGAGCAAGGGCTAAGGGAATACTTGGGAAGTCCTTTTGGTTAGTCCAATCAACCGAATTCGCGCCATCATCGAGAGGTGCGTTCACGTAAACCGTAGATTCCGCATCGTAGGTTTTCGTGGCTTATTATATGCATGATATGTTGTTGCAATTATTATTTGAATTAATATAGGATTAATTCATGCTAGTAATAATTAAAGAATTAAATTTGTATTTAAATATTCACCCCGAATAGATCTGTGCAACTTATTTCCCAACAATTGGTATCAGAGCCACGGTTTGCTGAATTTTTAAATTGTAATTTAATTCGTTGGCATTAAATTTGAAATTGGATAGTAGAATTGCTAGATCACAGGGTATCCAATTGTCATGGAATTTAATGTATTTATGCATGCATATAAACCGTGTTTTTTAATTAGATTCGATTCAATTCGTTTTTTTGCCTCGTGGAGAAAATCCACGAGTAGATTAGAATTTGTTTGATTTGATCAATGTAATAGAATAGTCTAGATCTAGGTTTATTTATTTTTTGTAAATAAATTGAACCGGATCAAAAACGAAACGAGACGAAGAATTAAAGGACAAAAATCTAGAACAGCGAAGATGGGCGGGCGGGCGCTTATAGCACGCATGGTCAGCGGCGGGCGCAGGAAAAGCTGCGCGGAGGAAATGCCGCACGCACGGGAGGCGTAAAGGCGACGCTGCATAAGATTGCCGAGTCGAAGGACGCGGGCGCCGCTAAGGTCGCGGGCAGGCGAGGCTGGCAAACAAGGTTGTTTTTTAATTAAAGAGTCACCGGCATGAAGAACCTGGCGGTGCCGAGGTCGCTAATTGGTCTGATTAAGAGGACGACCGGAAGCGTATCCCATTTGTGTCGACTGCATGCGTTTAGACCTAAGTTTTTGAGACGATTGAGTGGGAGAAATTCGAGACGTGTTTCTTTAAGATCAAGCCAAGAAAAATCAAACCATGACAATTGGATAATTTGTGCCCAATATGTTTATTTTTCTGTTTTGCTTGATTTATTTGTGCTATCTTATGCTTTATTTAATTTGTTTAAATGTGTTTGCATGAGGGTTGCCAAATGGAAAAATCTCATCTTCAAAATTACTAAGTATGTTTAAATAATTAATTGACAATTTTATTCCGGATAATAAAATTGAATTAATTTTGACCTCCATGATTTATTTATTTGTGAATTCTTTTGGAGAAATTCCCCCAATGGGACGGTCAAAAGATAGCTTTCACATGAATGAATTCCAAATGGATGATTGTGGGTTATTACTAGTGGCGACGATGACCCTCTCAACGAGGCTCGATCAAAGCGAAATAATAATCTCGTATTTAATCATGGTTATTACTTAGGTATAAAATTGATATGCGTATACTTCCCCGAAGTCCCTGTCAATTTTATATTGGTCAAGTGGGAGCCAACTATTAATCTGGATATTAAAGGTTTGTAACTGTTCTTGTTTGTAACCTGCTTGAATGTGTTTAAATAATGACCCACCCAACGTGGCTTATTTAAACTGTTTTGAGATGTTGGCTGATGCATGTTCATATTTTTTTTGAGATTTTAATATGATACATGTGATCGAACCTTGTGATATATTTGTGCTTATGCATATTATTATTTATTTTAGTTCATCATGTCGTAACCTTTTAATCCACTGTTATATACACTCAAAGAACACCAATTAACTGGAGATAACTATAATGTTTGGAAACGAAATATGAACTTTGTCCTACCTGCACAAAAACATTATTGGATTCTTGATTTACCCAAGCCACGTAAGCCTACTGATGAATCAACTGATGCGGCAAGACATGAGTATAATATTTGGGAGCAGACCAATGAACCCATGAAACGTATAATCTTGACTTCACTGTCTGATGATTTGAAACACATTCATGAAGGTGTTGAGTCCATTTCATGAAATTATGCAAAGTCTTGAAGAAATGTTTTTAACAAAAGACCGCATGATCGATCGGTTTAAAAACGACTACGCATTTGATTTATTTGAAAATGGCCGAGGGAAACACCGCAAGGGAGCATGTTCTCGAGAGTCAAACACCATTTTCTAAAACCGGCTTATCTCGGAACTAAGTATTGTGATGAGGCCCAAATCAATTTTCATTGCTTTACTCGCCAAGGAGCTTCGATGGATTTTTTTGTGGTTTTGTGATGAGTGATCACATGTTTACTATGGATAATCTACAAGAAGCCTTGGAGAAAGTGGAGAAGCATTTAGAAAGAAATCTGAAGCATTGGTGACCAAAAGTCTTTTCTCGAGATCTAGGCGATTGGAAGGCAAGTCTCAAGAAAAGGAAAGTGGTCGTAACCAAAGCAAACTCATCACTAAGAAAAGTGAGAAAAAAGGCGGTTAGTTGGTTGGGTGTCAAGAAAGGACCAAAAGGAATATGTTTTTAATTAAGGGGAAAGGACATTGGAGGTCACTGTTCAATCCCAAAAGGAAAAGAAAGAAAGGTAATCCTCACTCACTAGTTGTTGAAACTTGTTTATGGCGTATGCCTCCCATTTTATGGGTGGTGGATCTGGGATCCATCGATCATGTTTGTTTCACATTACTGGGGGTTTAAACGGACCCGACAACTAAGTGGAAGTGAGATCCTCATCACACCGGGCGAAATCTTGAGAGTGGCGGTGAAGCGATGGGAGAAGTGCACTGTCTTTTGAAAGCGAGTTTTAATTTTAAGAGATGTTTCAGACGTCCGAGTTTTAGAAAGAATTTGATTTTAGTTTCTAAACTTTTTTCATGATGGATATTCGGTTACTTTTAATAAAGTTGTTACCATTTATCTTTATGATAAATTTATACGTCATGGAACGTTGGCGAATAATCTCTATACAATTAACGGTGCACACCACTCACTTAAATGCATCCTATAACACATCAATCGCATTTTCGAGAAAAGAAAAACGTTCATCGACGTGAACGAGACACTTCTTTGGCATCTAAGATTGGGTCATATAAATCCAAAGAGGATCCAAAGGTTGGTGAAAGACGGTTCACTAGAGCTTCTCCAAGTTGAACCGCTTTCAACCTACTGAATCATGTTTGGAGGTAAAAAAATGACAAAGAGGGCATTTGGAGCCAAGGGGAATAGGGCCAACGGCGTTAGAGATCGTTCACTATGGATGTATGTGGTCCAATGTCAACCAAAGCAAGAGGAGGTTATGAGTATTTTGTCACTTTTATTGATGATTACTCGAGAATGCAGTTACATTTTCCTTATGAAGCATAAATCTGAGACCTTTGAGAAATTCAAAGAATTTAAGGCTCAAACAGAGAATCATAAGGAAAAACGATATCAAGTCTCTACGATCCGATCGTGGAGGCGAATACCTCGGCGATGAGTTTTTGAACTACTTATCGATGAAGGGATTGTATCCCACTCATTTGCACCAAAACCCTCAACAAAAGCGGGGTTGCAGAGCGAAGAAATAGAACTCTTTTGGAAATGGTTAGATCAATGATGAGTTATGCGAGATCTTCCCAAGTCGTTCGGGGTCATGCCTTTGAAACAATGGCTTACATTACGAACTTGGTGCCATCCAAATCGGTTCCCAAAACTCCTAAAGAATTGTGGACGGCGCAAGCCTAGTATGAGACACATGAGAATTTGGGGGTGTCCGCCTACGTGTTGGACAAGGAAGAAATAAATTGGATCCTCGTCGTAATTAAGGTCGCTTTTGTAGGATACCCGAGGGAACAAAAGGGTGTATGTTCTATGGTCCTCAAGATCAAAAGGTGGTCATCAAGACCCACTTTAGATTTTTTGGAAGAAGACTATATGAACCAAAGAAAACCCAGTGAGATTACCTTAAATGAGCTTAGAGGGCAAACCTCAGTCAATCAGATACTAGATGATATACAAAACGATACGTTTTCAACCCCGAACCTCGTCAGTAGTGGGAGGGTTGTTAGACAACCCGAGAGATTCATGGGAATAGGAGAGTCCTGGGACTTGATTCGGGACAAGACGAATCGGACCCATGGACATATGACGAGGCACTCCAAGATAAGGATGCGATTCTTGGCAAACAACAATGAAAGCAGAAATGGGTTCTATGTTTCATAATAGAGTGTGGGAGCTAGTCGAACCACTTAATGTGGTCAAACCCATTGGATGCAAGTGGATATATAAGAAGAAAAGAGGACCGGACGGGAAGGTTGAAACCTTTAAAGAAGACTAGTGGTGAAAGGTTATACTTTCGGAAAGAAGGGATCAATTATGAGGAAACTTTTTTCGCCAGTAGCCATGCTTAAGTCCATCCGTATTCTCTTATCGATTCTTTGCAAGATTTCGACTTTGATCGGCAAATGGATGTCAAGAGCGGTTTTCCTCAACGAAAGTCTTGATGAAGAGATCTATATGCAACAACCCCAAGGTTTCTGTTGGGATATTTTAGTTTTGATGAATTATGCCAAAACATTACTAACTTGTGTTTTTGAAGCTAATCTACAGATAACAAGTTGAGGGGGAACGAGAGAACAAATTGAGGGGGAACTCACTAAATCGCATTTAAGATGATCGAGATCGACGAGGTCGCAGATGAGACCGACGAGATCGATGAGTAAGATGAGTTCGAGCTAACCGATGAGCCGTGCAAAATCAAGAAAGAAAAGCTAAGCCACCGACGTAAGATCGATGACCAGATGACCCGATCGATGACCAGATCGGAAGAGGAGGTTGCAGATCGAAGAGAAGAGGATGAGACCGGACGAGATCGACGTGATCGAGATCAGATAAGCTAACCTGATGCAACTAACCTGATATGCTAACCTGATGTACTAATCTGATGCAAATAAACTGATATGTTGACTGACGATATCGTGATCGATCCGATCAAAGCGGAGAAGAAATCGACATCGAAAAACCGTAACTGCGATACCAAATCAAAGTAGAAGAAATCAAGAGAAGTCATCGAAAAACAAGTCATCCAAGTCATGTTCATCGAGAATCGTAACGCCATCGATGATCGGTTAAGCTTGAGTGCTAGTGACCGAGGGTCGATTGTCCGAAGTCAAGAGTGAACGAAGAAGTTCGAGTGGTAAGATGATCGATCGACAGTCCAAGAGAAGTCTCATTGAATCAAGAATCCTGAGACTCAGAAGAATCCTGAAGACTCAGAAGATCCTGAAAAATATAGCCGTTAGATTCAGCTGACGTGGACCAATGAGAGGAAGACAACAAGCCTGAAAAAGTTGCAAAAAGCTACAAAATAGTATGGATTTGAATGTGACTCCATCCAACGGTAACATTCAAATCCACACTATAAATACAATATCTTCCATCAAATTATGTGTGGAGAATGTGGAAAAAGATGCTACAGAGCCAAGAGCCACATACACAAAGCATTCCCACCATAGAACACTGAGCAAGAAATACACGCATATATTCAAGAGTGTTCTACCCTAGATCTAAGCACAAATGTAATATCTTAAGATTAGAGAGATTTTCCCATCCTTAGCATTGAGGCTAAACAAATGTAAGGGAAAATCTCAACCTAGTTGGAAACCAAACAAACCTTACCCAAATCAGTTTGATAGGATAAGTTTGTAGGTTGAGTGTGAACTCGGTAAACATCTAGCAATCCCGAAAGGGAGGGTAGGTAATCCGTGAGGGAGATAAGTCCCGTTTGAGTGTGAACTCGGTAAACATCTGTTGGGTGTTGGACTAACACGTTAAACTAAGTCCAGTTGGTTAAGTCAGTTAAGTTGGTGCCCCTGATGATAGGGAAGAGTGGATGTAGGAGTTGGACTCCGAACCACTATAAATCGTGCGTTCTTTACTGCTTTATGTTCTTACTTGCCATATGCATTTGATTATAAGCAAAACACACACACCGGTTCTTAAAAGAAAAAAAATTGGAATCACTCTGCCCTCACCCCTGTTTTATATGCATCACGACATGTTTCTCTTCCGAACGCGCAAAATCGGTTTTAATCGGGACCCAACAGTTTCATTGAAACAGGCCAAGAACATCTAGTTTGTAAGCTCAAGAAGTCCATTTACGGACTCAAAACAGCATCCAGAGCTTGGAACCAATGTTTTGATCATGTTATAAAGTCTTATGGGTTTGATCAAAACGAGTTTGAAAGTTGTGTGTATAAAAAGCGTGTCAGAACTGCATTGGTATTCTTAGTACTATATGTAGACGACATTCTGATCATCGGGAACGATGTGAAGGTGTTATCAGACGTAAGGGCATGACTTTCAAAACAGTTTGATATGAAGGACTTAGGGGAAGCCGGACACATCCTTGGGATCAAGATCACTCGAGATCGCAAGAAAATGATGATAGTCTTATCGCAAGCTTCATACATAGACACTGTCTTGAAACGCTTCAGCATGCAAGATTCCAAGAAAGGATTCGTAACTTTCAGGCATGGAATCCATCTATCCAAGAAAATGTCTCTTAAGACGCAAGAGGAGATAGATGACATGAAAGACATTCCTTATGCTTTACCGTGTCGGAAGCCTTATGTATGCAATCTTTCAGGTATGCGAGACCCGGATATTTGCTTTATCGAGGCATGGTGGCAAGATATCAAAGTAACCCGGGAAAAGAGCATTGACTGACGATTAAAAACATACGAAGTATCCGAAAAAGAACTCGGGATAGAATGTTGGTTTATCGGTCGAAGTAGTCAATCCCCATCCGGTTACACGGACTCGATTTCCAATCGGACGTAGACTCGGAAAATCTACCTCCGGTAGTGTGTTTTGCATGGGGAAGGAGCCCCGACATGGAGAAGCGTCAGCGAAATCGTCGCAGATTCTACCACAGGAAGCGAATATGTAGGCTGCTAGCGAGGCAAAAAAAAAAGTGGTTTGGCTCAAGCACTTCCTAGTGGACTTAGATGTGGTTAAATTTGCCCAATAAGAATCACATTTATTGTGACAATCTTGGGAAGATTTGCAAATTCAAGGAACCAAGAGCCCACAAAAGCGGCAAACACATAGAAAGGAAATACCATCTTATACGAGATATCGTTAGAGAGGAGATATAGATGTGGCAAAGATAGCATCTAAGGACAACCTAGCAGATCCATTCACAAAAGTGCGCCTCTGAATACATACGAGAGACATGTGGAAGGAATGAGTGTCAAGAGGCATTAATCTGCTTTGAGTATAAGTGGGAGAAATTATTAGGTTCGTGTAGGTGACATTAGATGTCACGGACTACGCGAGACATGTTGTAGTATACTTAAAAGCAGACTTTGAGTATAAGTGGGAGATTGTTGGGATTATACTGAAAAGTATGCTTTTTACTTTGTATAATCGAAACCGAATTTTCGGACTTATTTCTTGAAATAAATTGTTTATCACCGATGCTTTAAATATTATTGAATGTTACATATATTTCTTTGATAATCGTTTCAATAAGTAAAGACGTGTTACATTGTAGTTAATTTAGTGATACCAGATCACAGAAGATTAAATTAACAGTCCCTTGTAACTAAAAGTACGTTATTCACGACCTAGATGGAAATGAACAACCCATCGTGAAAGGTTGAAGTGTAAGGTTCAGATTGACTTGTCTTGACCAAGAGATTACACTAGTGCATGGTGATGCCTTTGAATAGGACCTCTGAGGAGGATAAATTCTTTAATCGAACAAGGAAGAATTAGACCAAAGTGGTTCATTATTTCTTAATCATCGTCCCTTAAATAGGATCACGCGGGATTGGCAACTATTGCTTTAAATTATCATGGGTAGCGAATCAATGAGATTCAATACTTTTTATCTTGGGCAATATTATTAGTCACATGTGATTGCTAAGATTTAATACTGAAGAATCGCATTAAGAAAGCACGCTTGTTTGATTTGCCCCCTTGGGGAGGTTCATAAGCTTTATCATACCAAATCTTGCAAGTGGAATTAGTTTTAGGTATGGATAATAATGTTGAACCGTTCCTTGACCAAGGATAAAAGATATTAATTAATGGAAAGCTATTTCAAAGTGGCTTGAATTAATTAATGGGCTAGATAATCTTAAACACGGGAAATAATGACCAAGGGAGCCATATGACCGTAATATGGGTTAAGATGGATAGTGCAATATTAATTATGTAGTGGGATTAATTAATATTTATGGGCTTGAATTATATTGTGGCTCAATATTAGATATTCAAGGTCCATTAGAAGGTCCAATCTTAATTCTCCTAAAGGCCCCCTGAGTAGCCCAACAAATAGTCCAATAACTGAAAAGGTGATTAAAATAAAATAAATATTGTTGCTTATTTTTCCTATAAAATTTCGAAAAAATTATGGATAAGTTGGGAGAAAGATTTTCTTTGAATTTTGTTATGGAATGAAGATATGTATTCTTGGAATACAAGATTATCTCATTAAATTCAAGAAATCTCCCACTCGGTTATTCATAAGAGATTTTCGAAAATTTGGAAATATAATGGGCAAGAAAGATTTTCTTGATTTTCTTGAAAAGATATTATGGAAGATATGTATTTCTTGAAATACAAGAATATCTCATAAGTTCAAGAAGATCCAAATCTTGGAATCTTGCTCATCATTATTTTCGAAAATTCCATAATTTGAGGAGGTGGGATTTTTGTGGAATATTTTAATTATGGGAAAAAGAATATAGGAGATATATTCAAGATTTCTTGGTGATCAAGAAAAGTCTTTTCCCACATTGTTTTTCCACTGAAAAAATCAATCACTCCTCACCTATAAATAGGGGATGATTCTTTCATTCCCAAGATACAATTCCATGTGCTGGAAAAATTAGCAAATCCACATAAGTGGTGCAACAAAGTTTATTTTTTCCTTTTTGTTAATTGTTCGACAAGTGTCATTCCATCAGATTGTTGAGCAAGGGCTTAGGGAATACTTGGGAAGTCCTTTTGGTTAGTCCGTCCAACCGAATTCACTGCCATCCCGTGAGGTACGTTCACGTAAACCCGTAGATTCTGCATGCGTAGGTTTTACGTGGCTTATTATATGCATGATATGTTGTTGCAATTATTATTTGAATTAATATATGATTAATTCATGCTAGTAATAATTAAAGAATTAAATTTGTATTTAAATATTCACCCCGAATAGATCTGTGCAACTTATTCCCCAACAATACCTCCCCCTCTTTGCGTTTGTCTCTATAAATTCATACAATTAGCATAATAATTATTCTACGTTCCCTGTGTATCGACCCCTTACTTGCCACTACTACGAGTTAGTAGGGTAGATTTGGGTATTTATTTTTTTCGCACCTCGACAGTGCGGTCATTAATGTATGGCAATACACTTGTTTGAATATTATGTTTGATTGTTTGCATTTATTCATGCAAGTGTTCCCATGAGTCATTGATGTCATTGAGGTTGTGAGAACTCAGATGACTTAAGCATGATTCTCAAATAGCCCCGATCAAGGATCATCAAGAATGGGATATTGATGATGCAATGGAGATTGTTGTGCGATCTGCATCATACTCTTAGAGAGTGTAGTAAGATCTCACTTACTACGAGATACTAGGTATCTCATGATGGATGCACAGATACCTTGGAGGGTATTGATATACCCATCCGAGAAACCGTTTGATGTATTTCCACTATATGTGTCTACGGGTGTCTCGGTTAGTGGGAGCGATGATATACTCCTTTGACTTGAGGTCAATACACACAACATGTGTGGGATGATGAACTTTGACCATGACCGACGCTTGCACCCTTCCATGGGTAGATATGGCTTGGATTAGGTTCATCACGAAGTCCATGTGCGTGGTAGTTGAACCAAGAATAGGATTCATTCCTCAATGTGGATTTAGAGAGAATACTCATCTTCTCATCATAATTGGATCAAAGTCATCGGTCGATGCACGTCAACTTAGACTTTGTGGCTAAGTGTGACATACATGATCAATTAGTGATTAGAGATAATATGATTAAGTTATTTGAATAGACACTTCATCATGTTCAAGACTTAATCGAGTATTCGTGAATGAAAGGAGGAAATCGTAATAGCCCATGTTTCAGTTACAGGTAGTTGCACGTTTCTCGCAACGTACCTCATATATTGAGAATGTCTGATTTATTTTCTAGGGTTAAATTAAGACCGTCAATTTGACTAATCGCTCGATATATGAGGGCCTATGGGTCACACAACAAGTAGTTCCCTTTTACGGATTATAGTTGGTTGATTAAATGTTAAATTGGATTTAATATTTAATTTATGGAGAATTAATTAATAATAGATTAATTTGGAATTAATTATTATTAATGTTTAATTAAATTGGATTTAATTAAATAGGATTCCCAATAATAATATATGGAATATTATTATAAGATTTAATATATATAGAATCAAATCTGTAGAGATTTGATATACATGGGAATTAAATCCGTAGAGATTTTATGTATGGGAAATAAATCTAAGAGATTTATTTTATAAGATTAGGGATTTTATTTCCTAATCAGGTTAGCTTAAGATTTAAGCTGGGTCTCCCCTATATATATGAGATCTTGGGAATTCATAAATAACGTTAATTCATTTTTCTCCATAAAATCTAGAATATGAATTTACCTAGCAAATTCCGTCTCAGATTCAACGCTTGCAAATCTGTCCAAGTCCGCGAACGGGGATTACGTGGATACCATAGTAGAGAAATATGCGTACGATTTACTGTAAGATTTCTCTTTATGTTTATACGTATTCAATTATGCAATTTCGTGTTCGTTGTTGGTCTATTTATTTCCGCTGCGCATGTATTACATGTTTACGTGTCTCTAAATTCCAATAGAATGTACCTGAAAGAACAATTTCACACCTTACAGATGGATGAAGGTATGAAAATTTCGGATCATTTGAGTACTCTTAATGGTATTATCTCTGAACTAGAGTCTTTTGAAGTGAAAATTGAAGATGAGGATAAAGCGTTGAGGCTCATCTTGTCTCTTCCACATAATTATTGAGCATATGAAACCAATTTTAATGTATGGGAAGGAAACTTTGGATTTTGCTGAAGTCACAAGAAAACTTCTTTCTGAAGAGAGAAGACTGATGAGTGAAGGACGAACTTCAACAAAAAATTCAACAATGGTGACTTTTAGCAAAGGAAGGAAGAAGGACTTTAATGGTGTTGTTTGTTGGAAGTGCGGGAAACCTGGACATATAGAGTGAAACTGTCAAGTTGGAGCGGTCATGGCAAATAGCTCTGAAATTAACATTGTGACAGACAGTGATGTGTGTTGAGGACATGAACATCCTTATGGCATGTCCAACTGCCATAGAAAAGGATGTGAATGTTAGTTGGACCACATGTGCATTGGTTTGGCATTGATGCAAGGTGTGTGGTGAATGTATGTCGATGGCTGAAGGACTTCTAGGGGAGCCAAAAACTAGAAGGAGCACCATAGTTTTCAGCAGGTTTTTCGACATGTGCCGAGGGAAATTCTTAGAATAGTTGATTCTAAGTGGTTAAAATTCTTAGAATGATTTATTCTAAGTGTTCTACTGACATGGTGGAGTAGGTTATTCTCTATTTTGAGAATGATGGTTCTTTGGTTTAAGGATCATGATTGTTGATGAAGACAATGGATTGTGGGCGAAGACAGTGGAGTTTTCTTTTATTTTACCAAGGTGGAGATTGTTGGGCTTGGGTGTTAAAATAAAAGGGGTTTTTTTTATCCCACATCGAATGAGAAAAAAGAAAGGGGACTTCCAAATCCTATATAAGGAATGTTTGTGTTCTTGTTACAAGTGCACCAGTCAATACATTTTAGTATAATGTTTGATTCTAATTAAATTTCTTTCTCATATTTGTGAGAAGGTGAGAGTCATGTAGACGTGTAATAGTGTAGGGGTGTCGAGCGAGAACGAAAATATGTATGATTGTAGAAATTTATCATATAGTGATATTTCTTTCGTGGTCCGTGGTTTTTCTCCGATTTTGGAGTTTTTCACGTAAAATTCTTGTGTTGTTGATTGTGATTTTATTTATTCATTTATTTCTCATTTGTTTCGTTTTTCCTTGGTATGAATGGGGGACGGAGTTTTCCCAACAGTTGTGATGGAGTAAAGAGGGATGACTCATGGAACAAGAAGAAAGGTGGGGATAAATCCGCACACAAGGCGGCGAATAGTAGTCCCATTTCTAAGCTCTTAGAATATTTCAAAGGTATTGATGGTTCACAGGCTTCTCATAATGAGAGTCCTTCCACATCCAATAAGTGACTTGAAACCTTCGATAATTGATTTCGGGGCAACTAAGCATATCACATTTGATAGCAAGTTACTTAACAATCAACAGGAGCAGGAACCGAAATGCCCGTCAAAATTTCAAATGACGACATTATACCTGTTATAAGTGTAGGGGACACAAATTTGCAAAATGGGATGAAATAGGAATGAGTCTTGAACATTCCTGATTTTAAATGCAATTTGCTTTCTGTTAGCAGATTAACGAGAGATATAAATTGTGTCCTGGTTTTTTTTTTTTTTTTTTTGGTGTAAAACAGGACTTACTTTCGAGGAACCTGATTGGAGTGGGTAGACATCGCGATGGTCTATATTGCTTGGGGCCGATAGCAGGAGAAGGTATGGCTATGCTAGGTAGTAGTATAAAAACTTCTTCTTATTTTGAGCTTATACACTGTGATATTTGGGGTAGCTATCGCACTCCACCTTTTTCGGGTGCACATTATTTTTTGTATGTGGCTGATGATCTCAGTAGAGGTATGTGGGTCTTTCTTATGAAACAAAAATCTTAAGTGAGTTTTTTTTTACTATGTTATGCAATATGGTGTCTAAACAATTTGGAAAGTTTGTTAAAAGGATTATAACATATAATGGGGTAAAGTTTCAGTCAAAATTTATGATGGATTATTATAATGGTCATGGGATTATACTTGAGACATCATGCACAAATACACCACAATAAAATGGGGTAGTAGAAAGAAAGTATAGACATATTTTGGAGGTGACAAGGACTTTACGTTTTGAGGTAGGGTTACTCATAGATTTTTGGAGAGAGAATATTTTGTTTGAAACTTATATCATAAATCGTTCACCCTCCAAACTGCTCAAACAAAAAGCACCATATGAAATTATGTTTAATAAGAAGCCTATCTATAATCACCGTAGGATTTTTGGTTGCTTAGCTTATCTAAAGATAATCGAAAAGGGATATATAAATTTGGGGTACGAGGAAGACAATGGGTTTTTGTTGGATATCCATATTTTCAAAAAGGGTATCGAGTGTTTTGACTTGGAGACAAGATAAATATACACGTCACAGGATGTGGAATTTATGGAGAATGTCTTTCCCTACAAGACATCCAAAAGAGAAAATGTTTTTGAAGAAATAAGCATTCGACGGGAAAATGAATGGAGGTCAAATGGATATGGACTAGAAATGATAGAAGATGATGGCCCATTGCATGATGCGAATGTCTTGGGAAGTGTAGAGTTGCAGGACTAGCCTAGAACAAGTGCCGAAGAAAATCCCATTAACATTGGATCCAACCAAGTTGAGGGTGTTATTGTCGAGACCTCACATCAATCAAGTCACACATAGCGCAGAAGTGAACGAGTGAAGAAAAATCCAAACATCTTGAGTCTTATGCCACATAACTGCCCAAATCTATAGACCTTTCACAGTGTACCTCCAATCTAGGAACCTCTGAGGTATAACCACTATCATATTATGTCTCTTATGATAAATTCTCTAACACTCATAAGGCTTATCTTGCGGTCATCACTTCTCTCGATGAGCCTAAGTATTACCATCATGTTGTAAAAGATGAACAATGGTGTGATGCAATGAAGAAAGAAATTTAGGCGTTAGTGGAGAATGGTAACCACTACAACTAGTGAAGAGTTGTTGACTCGAAGTGGACTTATAAGATAAAATATAAACCCAATGGCAAAGTGGAGAGCTACAAGACCCGTTTAGTAGCGAATGGTTTTACACAAATTGAAGGAATAGGCTTCCATGAGACTTTTGCACCATTTGCAAAACTTGTTACAATGAGGTGTTTACTTGTTGAAGCCAAGAAGATTTGGGTTGTACATCAGCTAGACGTGTAAACAACACTTTTCTTCATGGAGATTTGGTGGAGCATGTCTATATGAAAGTGTAACAAGGGTTTGCAAAAGATGGAGAATCATGTGTATGTCGGCAATGAAAATCACTTTATGACCCTCATCAAGCCTCAAGGAATTGGTATCATAAATTCACTCGGACAATGGTTGACATTGGGTTTCGACAATCACGAGCGGACCATTCACTTTTTATTTTCAAGCTAAGAGATACGTATGTTGCAGATTTTATATATGTAGATGACTTCATATTAGTGGGTAATGATGATCGTAAAATTGGTCATGTCAAGGAGTATCTGGACAAATTTTATAGCATCAAGGACTTGGGGCCCTTGAAATACTTTCTTGGGATAGAAGTCGCTCGCTCGAAGAATGTAATTTTTTTTAGGCAAAGGAAGTATACACTTGATATCTTAGAGAAAAGTGGTTTACAAGGTGGACGTCCAAATGTATTTCCAATGGATCAAAACTTGCGATTAAGTAATGAAGATGAACGGTCCCTTTGTCGATGCTCTTCGTTATAGGCGATTAGTTGGTCAGTTACTTTACTTGACCATCACAAGGCCAGATATACAATTCACCGTCAACTATTTGAGCATGCTTATCACAGCACCTCGACGAACTCACATGAATACAACCGTACGAGTCTTACAGTTCCTCAAGTCCACAGCTAGACAAGGAATTCTCCTCCCAACAAATAATATTTTTCATCTTGAGCTTACTGTGATGCAGATTGGGGAGGTTGTCCCATGATGAGACTTTCTTGTACGGGCTATTTTATCTCGTTAAGGGGATCTCCAATTTCTTGGCAAACTAAAAAGCAATTAGTTATCTCACGTTCATCGGCAGAAGCGGAATATAGAGCAATGACAACCACAATTAGTGAGATTCTTTGGCTTCGATTGCTACTTAAGGATATTGAGGCCAAGCAACATGAGGCAATTTCACTTCATTATGATAGCCAAGCAGAACGACATATTGCCAACAATCCTTTTTTTCATGAGCGAACTAAGCACGTTGAAATAGATTGTTATTTCTTCGTGAACGAGTTGAGTTCAACGAGATCATAACATGTAAATATCCACAAATCATCAAGTCACGGATCTCTTCACCAAAGCAATAAGTTGGGCATTTTTAACCTTCATGCACCAACATGACGGGGAGTGAAATATTTGATATGATATATGTCCCTTGATACACTTACCATATATATTCATTGTATATTTTATAGTCTTATTTGATTAGCATGGTAAATATTTAGGGTATAATAGATTAGCATAATGGTTGAGATCTTTTATGATCTGCTCGTGTATATATGTGTATATTGCCCTCTTGAATCAATAACACAATATTCCCAAATCTTCGTGTGCGTGAATTCTTCAAATTAAACAACCAAGTAAGGTGCACATGTAAAATAAAATATCAAATAATCAAGTATGGACATGCGATTATTTTCGCAACAAGCATATAATTAAATAAATCAGTTAGCACTTAGGGATTAATAATTTAATCATGCATGAGATCATGTAATTAAAATAGGGGCAATTACTCTAAGATGTCATTTATAAAACACATTTACTCTAAGGTTCACTACTTTTTAATCCTAACTCTAAGGTGCTAAAATTGTGCCAAAATATCTAAATTACCCTTATGTTTAATTAATATGCATATTTTAAATTTTAAATTTTAATGAATTCTTTTATTTATCAGTCTATTTATTTAATTAATTTCTTTTTTCAGATATTAAAATATTAGCCAAAAAATTTGTATATTTCAAATTTTAAATTTTACTAATTATATTTAATTATCAATAATTTTATTTAATTGATTTTTTTAATATTAGTCAAAAAATTCTACACACCACAAAATTTTGCACACCAGCAATAAATTCTGCACACTCTTAAAAAATTTTGCACACTCCAAAAATATTTTTTAATCATCTTTTCTTTTATTTAAAAATTCTGCACACCTGAAAAAAAAAAAAAATCTGCACACCTATAAAAAAAACAGCATGCCCGTAAAAAAGAATTTGCACACCCGTAATAAATTTTGCACAAATTCTGCACAGCCGCAATAATATCCCTTGCAATAATTCATCTTTTCAATTTGATGCTTCATCTTGTATTCAACTGTTTTAAATACTCCATGTGATCTAAATGACATAACCAAGTGTACTATAAATATTTTTAATAATTTTTTGTTTATTCGAAGAACAAAGTACCATATAATGTAGAAACAATAGACTGTTCAAACCAATTTCCTTTATTGATTAAATTTGCTCAAAAAACCATCGCAGAAACTACAAAAAGGCTCTATTATCTTGGTATATATACAGAGCAAGAAAAGAATTAATCATCAATGGTACAATTTGCAGGGCCTCCCATAAGGGTTGTTTGGTTGATGAATTGCATCTCAACCCAACCACAAACGATGTATATATGTGATCTTTCTTCATACCCGTAATTCCCTGTTTCATTTTGATAGTAAAGAATCACTCACAAAGCTAACCAAAACAAATTCGAGAGCTTAAAACTTAATTCCAAACCATATATGAAACTGACCAATTGTTTAATCCAAAATAAGCAGTAGATACAAACAAAAATCAGAAGAATGAGAGTTCGTAAAAAATCGTGACCCAGATCTCTATCGCCGGCCGCCAACGCCGAACTCCAGGCTACCGTCGGCGCACTCAAGTCACCGCCCACAAAACTCGAATCGCCGCCGCACTCCAGATCAGGCCCATATCCGCCACCAAACTCGAAACACGGCCAAGGCCGCCACCTCTCAAATCCACCCAGATCGATGAATCTTCCGCCAACGCCATGGTGGGGGAGACGGGTGTCTCCGCGTCGGAAACGCCACTGGCAAAGCTCGAAACGCGGCCAAGGCCGCTGCTGCCCAGATCCACTCCCCCCGCCGGCGTATCGTCGATCCGCCACCACACACGCGATGGGGATGTCGGTGGAGGCTGCGGCTCGGGGGCGATGGCGTGGGGGTACGAGTCGTCTCCTTGGCTGTCGGGGCAGGTGATGGTGTGCCGGCGGCGTGAGTTGAGAGAGGTTTTTTTTGGGTGGGTTTATAAAATGGAGATAATGAGAAAGTATATTATTTAATTAACAAAGTTTATTATGAAAATTTTCATATACATGAAAAATTCACTCTGCTCAAGTAGTTTATGGTTCACCCGGCCAAAATAAATTATAATTTAGGGTTCATTATTTAGTGTTTAGGGTGTAGATAGTTGATTTAGGGTAATTTTATAAATTTTCATACATAAAAATTTTCACACTAGACCTACTCTATTTAATTTGATTGGGGAGCCGGTATTTAATTTTGAAAGATCCATAGTATAATTGTCCAATTTTGCACCTTAGAGTACTACCAAAAAGTGGTAGCACCTAATAATAATACTTGTTGGAAAATGAGTAATTTTCCCATTAAAATATAAAGTGCATCATGCTGCATGAAATTAAGAAAGTGTTGCACATATTAGGGCATAATTAGAAATATATAGGCATGTTATGGCATGTAATTATAATTCAATTAATCAAATAGATTAGCATGCAATAATTATTAAGAGATATTTAATTAAATTATATCTAAGTCAAATTACGAGAGCTTTAATATTATTGATTATCCTATTTCATTTTTATTACTTTTATTTGTTTCTTGTGTTAGGGAAGTTCGATCATTTGGTTACATCTTCTTGTAAAATTTTTTAGTGAAATTGTTATTGACTGTACAATATAACAATATGAATGATGTAGAATAGTTAGAAAATTTTAGGCATGAACAATTAAGAATATTAACTACGCATGCAATTGCATAAATTAAAATGCATGAAATTTTGGGTTCGGCCGGGTTTTTGTGCTCAGGCTTTGTATTATAGGTTAACATAATACTGTATAAATAAAGACGTTGTACTTTATAAGGTAAACAATTAATATTGTCTATGCGACTTTCGATTTTGACCTGGGCGAGATCTTTTAACATGCCAATATTTTTTTTCATATGTTAAAGGATATTTTATGATTCAATATTATATATAAAGTCTTTACTATATGTAACGAGAGTTTAATTATTAAATAAAATGTTTATTGGAAGGCTGAGATTATTTGCTCCGACCACTACAAAAAAGACGGGGTTTAACGACGGAAATTAGCGACGGTTAACCAATCCGTCGGTAATAGCGACGGTTTTCTCGACGGTTTCAGTCAAACCGTCAAATTCACAACATTTAGCGACATAACAAAAAATCGTCGGAGTCAGCGACGGTTTAACGACGGTTCATCGACGGGTAGTCGAATCGGCATTTTAGCGAAGGTTTAAAAAAAAAAAAAGCGTAGCTAAACTTTGCAGAAAACGAAGAGATACACCCGTTGGAGATCCGCCTGTTGGGAGGCGGTGTCATTAAATTTAGCGATGGAATTAGCGACGACTTTGTTAAATCCGTCGCTAAATCCAATTCTATAAATACCAGACTAGCCTGCCCATTTTTTCATCGATCAAATCAGAAAGCAATACAAACAAGCCTCGTTCATCTGTATTCTTCGATATTCACGGTACTACTTTAATTATTTTTTCGTATATTTATTTATATTTAATTTAATTTTATATAATATAATTAATATATAAATTTCATATTTTATTTAGATGGCTGCTGAAAGTGGCAACGTTCCTGCTTCATCCCGATGGCCTACTACTGGTTTGTCTATCAATATTTTTAATGGAGCGTAAGTGTTGTTTTTTTATACGATAATAATTATATAATTAATTAATTTAATACAATAATTATTAGTTCTGTATTTATTTTTAATGTGTTATATATAGTATTGTTCCTGGTCACCAGGCTTCCTGTATAGCCTACAACGTCATCATGCATGCGGGTGGGAATTGCTGTCAACGCTTATTGTTGAAAAAATGTGTCAACTGATCAGCGTCAATTGTATTTTGAGGAGTTTACAGTATAAAATTTACTTAAAATATTTTATTTTAATATATATTGTTAAAATTAATTTAATTAATTATTGTATTATTTTCGAAATATAGAAACAAACTACGTGGAGTCCTGAGCTCGAGACCGATGTAGTTTATAAGACATTTTGTAAACTTGCTGCACCGCGTTACCATGAGATGATGTACAAGTGGCGTGGACAGTGGAGGGAAGACGGGGTGGATTTATCAGAAAAACTTGGGCAGGAAGTTTGGGAGTCAATTGTAGCTATTTGGAGGGCAAATCCCTTCTAGGATCATTGTTATTTTAATTATGTTATGAACAATTTTTAATTTTTAATTTTATGTTTTTATTTTTATTTTTAAAATTGAACAATTTTAATTTATGTTTTTTTTTAAAAAAAAATTGTGTATTTAGCGACGGTTATTTGAATTTCGTCGCTAAATCGTCGCTATTAACGACGAAAATATCTGTCGCTGTACAATCATTAGTAGCGACGGTTTCTAGAAACCGTAGCTGAATCCGTCGCTAAAATCCCTTAAAAACCAGACAACTCAGTCTGCAGAACAGTCGAAAACCAACAACAAACTATCGAAAACCAACGCCAAATTTTGTGTAGATAGAGGCGAAAATCATTTTTTGAAGTGCATATTGTGTAGCGGAAGCATATCTACTCCTCGAGGACGATTTTACCGTACATTTTCACATTTCTACCGTTTAAAAATATATATAGTGTAATGTAAATATATAATTGATAAGTTTGGTATTGACATATATTTTATTGATAGTTTATGTTAAATGAATGTTGTGATCATAGCTAGATGAATATTGGGTAGATAGTTTATGTTAAATGAATGTATTTGATGTTATTTGATAGAAGAATATATTTGGATATTTACATATACAGACGAAACTCTGTCAATTTTTTTGTAGAATTGACATATTGATAATGATTTGAAACAAATGGAATATCCAAATCGTCAGTGGATGTATTCGACTCCTCGACTTATCAACGGAAGTATAAATATGGAGTTCTTGAATGAAGTTAATAACTTCATTCAGTTTGCAATTAATCATGGTGCAACAAATTCAGAAGGTCGTATAAGATGTCCGTGTAGTGCAAAAAAATGTCAAAACAAGTCATACAGAGAGACTGTGGATGTTCAGACACATATCATCATGAATAGTTTTGTTCCATATTACTACAATTGGACACGTCATGGTGAAGAGCGGTGGAATATTGATTTCAATGACCTTGAAGTGTATTATAATACTCTCGAATACAATGAGACACACGATGATCATGGATTCGATGATCCTGGAGTAAAGTTCGAGTCACCTGCAGTGGATACACCGGATATGTATCATACGATGATTTGGGAAGTTGGTGGGATTCAAGATAAGGCTATGGAGGAGGAACCAAATGAGGAAGCAACTAATTTTTACAGAATACTCAAAGCAGCTGACGAAGATCTGTATGATGGATGCCAAACTCACTCTCTGTTGTCATTCAATGCTCGACTCATGGCTATCAAGGCTGGGAACAAACTTTCTCTAAGAGCCTATAACCAGATTAGTAAGTTGATCAATGAGGTATGTCCTCTCGGTAATAAGGTGCCTATTACAGAATATCAAGCCAAAACTCTGTTGAAGAGTATGGGTCTACCAGTAGAGAGTATTGATTGTTGTATCAATAACTGCATGTTATTATGGGGTAACGAAGAAGACGCGAATCTAGATAAGTGCAGATTTTGTGGGCACTCTCGGTACAAAGTACCGCGATGGAACTAGACTGACGTAGGTCGAGGGAAGCTGAAAACGAAGAAGAAAGTGGCAAATAAAATAATGTATTACCTCTCAATCATTCCTCTGTTGGAATTTAGAGGCACGTAAACACGTAATACATGCGCAACAGAATTAAACAGTTCACCAACAACGAACATATAATTGCATAATTGAATACGTATAAACATAAAGAGAAATCTTACAGTAAATTATACGCATATTTCTCTACTATGGTATCCACGTAATCCCCGGTCACGGACTTGCACAGATTTGCCAGCGTTGAATCTGAGACATAATTTGCTAGGAAAATTCCTATTCTAGTTTTATGGAGAAATATGAACAACGTTATTTGAGAGTTCCCAAGAGCTTGTATATATAGGAAAGACCCAGCTTAAATATTAAGTTAACCTGATTGAAAAATAAAATCCCTAATCTTTATTTAAATAAATCTCTTAGATTTATTTCCCACATATAAAATCTCTACGGATTTAATTCCCATGTATATCAAATCTCTACGGATTTGATTCCATATATATTAAATCCTACAATAATATTCCATATATTATTATTAGGAATTCTTATTTAATTAAATCCAATTTAATTAAATATTAATAATAATTAATTCCAAATTAATCTATTATTAATTAATTCTCCATAAATTAAATATTAAATCCAATTTAACATTTAATCAACCAACTATAATCCGTAAAAGGGAACTACTTGTTGTGTGACCTATAGGCCCTCATATATCGAGCGATAAGTCAAACTAATGGTCTTAATTGAACCCTAGACAATAAATCAGACATTCTCAATATATGAGGTACGTTGCGAGAAACGTGCAACTACCTGTAACTGAAACATGGGCTATTACGATTTTCTCCTTTCATTCGCGGATACGCGATTAAGTCTTGAACATGATGAAGTGTCTATTCAAATAACTTAATCATGTTATCTCCAATCACTAATTGATCATGTATATCACACTTAGCCACAAAGTCTAAGTTGATGTGCATCTGCCGATGACTTTGATCCAATTATGATGAGAAGATGAGTATTCTCTCTAAATCCACTTTGAGGAATGAATCATATTCTTGGCTCAACTACCACGCACATGTACTTCATGATGAACCCAATCCAAGCCATATCTACCCATGGTTAAGGTGCAAGCGTCGGTCATGGTCAAAGTTCATCATCCCACACATGTCGTGCGTATTGACCTCAAGTCAAAGGAGTATCACATCGCTCCCACTAACCAAGACACCCGTAGACACATATAGTGGAAATACATCAAACGGTTTCTCGGATGGGTATACTAATACACTCTAAGGTATTTGTGAATCCATCATGAGATACCTAGTATCTCGTAGTAATTGAGATCTTACTACACTCTCTAAGAGTATGATGCAGATCGCACACCAATCTCCATTGTATCATCAATATCCCATTCTTGATGATCCTTGATCGGGGCTATTTGAGAATCATGCTTAAGTCATCTGAGTTCTCACAACCTCAATGACAACAATGACTCATGGGAACACTTGCATGAATAAATGCAAACAATCAAACATAATATTCAAACAAGTGTATTGCCATACATTAATATTAAGTGAACTATAATATTAAATCAAACTGAATATCATCGAGTATTATGTCCTTGCAATAGATTGTCTTTAGGACACTAACACTAACAATCTCCCACTTGGACTAGAGTCAATCACCTACATGTCTGACCCATAGACCATCAAATATCTAATGTGTACATGAACACTCAGTATTTTGGCGAAATGATCTTCCAAATTAAAATATGTGGGAATACATTTTAATTCCATTTCTCCTATCCTTGTGATCTCTAAGGATCAAATGATAAGTCTAGGTACATGCTTGTTTATGTTTGCTGATCTCGGTTCCTTTGCTTGCGCATTCGCACCAACGTTGTCTTAATACAACTTTATTAGACAACTGGCACTTGAACTACCCCTAGTTCTCTTAAGAACTATAAAATCCAGACAGCCTCCTTGAGGCTTCTGATACATCAATTGTTGGGAAATGAATTTAATAAAGAAGATTTTGATTAGATCCCAAAACCCCTGAGTATGACATGTTCAGGATAATCTTGATATATGAGTCAGGATTCAGTTTTAGAGTGTTCAGGATGTTATCTGCACAATGTATAGTTAGCAGATATAGATCAGGATAGATTTCAAGACTCAAGAGTTTCTAAAGAAAACCGGTTTCAAAGATGAAACCGGAAAGTTTTCAAGACTCAAGCAGGAAATCGAGAATCAAAGACTCAAGATGAGATCGAGAATCAAGACTCAAGATGAGATCGAGAAATCAAGACTCAAGATGAAGACTCAAGATATCAATCAAGATATCCGTGAAGACTCGTAAGACATCAAGACTCGTAAGACATCGAAAACTCGTAAGACTCAAGACACGTAAGATTGAAGATCGAAGACAAAGGATATCAAGGCACAATAATTATCGAAAACTCAAAGAATTAATCAATGCTCAAGATAACCTAATGTTCCGAGGCAATCAAGCCGAGGAATATAACCGCTGGAATCCAAAAATTAACGTGGACCAATGAGAGGAAGACCTTGACTGAAAAAAAGCTGCAGAACTTACAAAGAATAATATGGATTTGAATGTGATTCTCTCCAACGGTAACATTCAAATCCACACTATAAATACAAGTTCTTCCTACATTATTACGTGTGGAAGTGCGGAGAAGATAACAACGATGCTACAGAGCTAAGAGAACATATACTCAAGCTTTCCCACCTTAGAACACAAGTCTATAGATATACAAATATATTCAAAGAGTGTTCTAGAACCCAATCTAAGCAACCCACGATGTATCCTACGCTTAGAGAGATTTTCCCAACCTTAGCATTGAGGCTAAACAAATGTAAAGGAAAATCTCACCATAGTTGGAGACAACACCAAACCCAAACCCCATTCTCGTAAGAGATAACTAGTGGTGAAGTGAGGTAGTTGTTAGGCAATCCCGAGAGAGGGTGATAAGTCCAGAAGGAGTGTGAACTCGTTAAACATCTAAGAGGCGAGCCCGAGAGGGTGATAAGTCCAGTTTGAGTTAGTAAACTACAGAGGTAGTCAGAAAGCTCAAAATAGAAAGGTTAGTAAACTACAGAGGTAGTTAGAAAGCCTTAGGAAGTGTTTGAAGGAATTTCACTAGGAACAGGGAGAGTGGATGTAGGAGCTTGAGTCTCCGAACCACTATACATTGTTGTGTTGTTTACTGCTTTATGTTCTTATCTTGTCATATGCATTCAATCATAAGCAAAACACAACACATGAGCTTAAAAGAGAAAAATCTGGAATCACCATTCCTTCACCCCTGTTTTTATATGCATCGCACGACATGTTTGCTTCGGCACGCGCAAAATGGATTTTTTCACCGGGCCTAACATCAATGTACTCAACTTCAGTTGTTGAATCTGCGGTCATTTTGCTTGGAACTATTCCAACTAACCACCTCATTATTGAGAGTGAAACGTAACCTGACTGTGATTTGTAATCATCATAGTCGGATTGAAACTTCAGGTCACTTAACCAAATCACTCTGGGTTCGACCGGCCCACCATAGACAAGAAAACATTCTTTAATTAAATGCGAGATACTTGAGAATGATCTTGTGACAATCTAGTGAGACTCACCTTTGGGGATTACATTGGTATCTACCAAATGATGTTGATAGAGACCAGGCCTAGTGCAAGTCATGGAGTACATGATTGACCCAATTGCATATGCATATGGGACATCTTTCACGTGCTTGATATCAGCTTCAACAGAAGGATAATCCTTCTTTGATAGCTTCATCCCATGATTTGCCGATAGAGATCTTCTCTTAGAGTTCTCCATCGCAAAATGCTTCAACACCTTGTCTACATAGGTGGACTGTGACAGCCCCAACATCCTCTTGGATCTATCCTTGTGGATCTTGATCCCTAGGATGTAGCAGGCTTCACCAAGACCCTTCATCATGAAGGTCTTTAACATCAAATCTTTAATGAACTGCATTAACGAGATATTGTTTCCCAAAATCAATATGTCATCGACATACTCGATTATGAAAACAATATTCTCCCGCTGCGTTTACGATAAACGCAAGGATCTTCCGAATTAATGATGAAGTCAAAAGGACTTGATAGCTTCATCAAATCGGATATTCTAACTCCTAGAAGCTTGCTTCAATCTATAAATGGATATCTTTAGCTTGCATACTAGATTATAATTTGAATTAGATGTAAAACCTTCCGGTTGAGTCATAAGCACTTCCTTATCAATGTCTTCATTGAGGAAAGTTGTTTTGACGTCTATTTGTCAAATCTCATAATCATAGTGTGTTGCTATCGCAAGTAAAATTCAAATGGACTTGATCTTTGCAACTGATGAGAAGGTCTCGTCATAGTCAATGCCTTCGCATTGACTATAACCCTTCGCCACCAACCTAGCTTTGTAGGTTTGTACTTTGCCATTTGCATTAGTCTTACGCTTGAAGACCCAATCGCAACATATGGGTCTAACCTGTTGGGGAATAAGTTGCACAGATCTATTCGGGATGAATATTTAAATACAAATTTAATTCTTATAATTATTACTAGCATGAATTAATCCTATATTAATTCAAATAATAATCCAACAACAAATCATGCATATAATCAATTAACGTAAAACCTACGCATGCGGAATTTCTACGAGTTTACGTGAACGTACCTCTTGGGACGGCAATGGTCTTGTTGATTAGACTTACCAAAAGAACTTCCCAAGTATTCCCTTAATCCTTGCTCGACTATCCGGTGGTAGGACACTTGCGAACAATTAACAAAAGGAAAATAAACTTTGTTGCACCACCTTTGTGGATTTACTAATTTTTCCAGCACATGGAATTGTACATGAGAATGAAAGAATCATCCCCTATTTATAGAGTGGAGGTGGTCGAATTTTTAGGGCAAAAACAATGTGGGAAAATCTTTTCTTGATCTCCAAGAAATCTTGAATATATCTCCTATATTTTTTTTCCCATAATTATAATATTCCATAAAATCCCACCTACTCCTTGTTATGGATTAATTTCGAAAATTATAGGGCAAGAATCCAAGATTTGGATCTTTTTGAATTTATGAGATATTTTTGTATTTCAAGAAATACATATCTTCCATAATATCTTTTCAAGAAAATCAAGAAAATCTTTCTTTCCCTTAATTATCAAAATTTTCAAAAATTTCCCTATGGATAACCAAGTGGGAGATTTCTTGAATTTAATGAGATAATCTTGTATTCCAAGAATACATATCTTCATTCCATAACAAAATTCAAAGAAAATCTTTCTCCCCTTTTTATCCATAAATTTCGAATTTCATGGAAAAATAAGGCAACAATATTTATTTTATTTTAAACACCTTTTTCAGTTATTGGACTATATGTTGGGCTACTTAGGGGGCCTTTAGGAGAATTAAGATTGGACCTTCCAATGGATATTGAATTATCAATATTGAGCCACAATATTATTCAAGCCCATAAATATTAATTAATCCCACTACATAATTAATATTGCACTATCCATCTTAACCCATATTACAGTCAATATGACTCCCAATTATTATTTCCAGTGTTTAAGATTATCTAGCCCATTAATTAATTCAATCCACTGAAATAGCTTTCCGTTAATTAATATCTTATGTCCTTGGTCAAGGAACGGTTCAACATTATTATCCATACCGGAAACTAGTTCCACTTGCAAGATTTGGTATGATAAATCTTATGAACCTCCCAAGGGGGCAAATCGAACAAACGTACTTGCACACGATTCTCCGTATTAAATCTTAGCAATCGCATGTGACCAATAATATTGCCCAAGATAAAAAGTATTGAATCTCGTTGATTCTCTACCCATGATAAGTCAAAGCAATAGTTACCAACCACACGTGATCCTATTAAAGGAACGAAGATTAAGAAATAACGAACCACTGAGGTCTAATTCTTCCTTGTTCAGTTCTGAAGAATTTGTCCTCCTGTAGGTCCTATTCAGTGCATCAGGCATGCACTAGTGTAATCTCTTGGTCAAGACAAGCCAATCCGAGCCTTACACTTCAACCTTTCACGATGGGTTGTTCATTTCCATCTAGGTCGTGAATGGTGTACTTTTTTAGTTACAAAGGATTTATTAATTTAATCTTCTGTGATCTGGAATCACTAAATTAACTACAATGTAACATGTACGATTTATTGAACAGTTATGCAGTAAATATATGTAACATTCGATGATATTTAAAGCATCAGTGATAAACAATTTATTTAAGTAAATAAGTCCGAAATTCAGTTTTGATTATACAAAGTAAAAGCATACTTTCCAGTATAATCCCAACAATCTCCCACTTATACTCAAAGTCTGCTTTTAAGTATACTACAACATGTCTCGTGTAGTTCCTAATACGTGACATCTAATGTCACCTACACGAACCTTATAATTTCTCCCACTTATACTCAAAGCAGATTGACAACGGTCTTGACACCCATTCCTTCCACATGTCTCTCGAATGTATTCAGAGGCAGACCCTTTGTGAATGGATCTGCTAGGTTGTCTTCTGACGCTATCTTTGCCACATCTATATCTCCTCTCTTAAGGATATCTCGTATAAGATGGTATTTCCTTTCAATGTGTTTGCTGGCTTTGTGGGCTCTTGGTTCCCTTGAATTTGCAAATCGCTCTCAAGCATTGTCACAATAAAAAATGATTCTCTTTGGGCATATTCGTAACCACATTCAAGTCCACTAGGAAGTTCTTGTGCTAAACCGCTTTTTCATTTGCCTCGCATGCACTACATATTCGCTTCCATGGTAGAATCTGCGACGTATTCCGCTTTTGATGCTTCTCCATGTCACGGCTCCTCCCCCATGCAAAACACACTACCTGGGAGGTAGATTTTTCCGAGTCTATGTCCGATTGGAAACCGAGTCCGTGTGGTGATGGGGATTAGACTATCGATCGATAAATTAACATTCTATCCCGAGTTCTTTTAGATACTTTTAATGTTTTTAATCGCCATTCAATGTTCTTTCCCGGGTTACTTTGATATCTTGCCACCATGCCAACGGCAAAGCGGATATCTGGTCTCGCATACGACATTGCATACATAAGGCTTCCGGCGGTACGAAGCATAAGGAATGCCTCTCATGTCATCTATCTCCTTTCAAGGCGTCTTAGGGCACATTTTCTTGGATAGATGGATTCCATGTCCGAAAAGGCAAGCCTTTCTTGGAATCCATCATTTCAATCGTTTCAAGACAATGTCTATGTATGAAGCTTGCGATAAGCCTATCATCATTTTCTTGCGATCTCGAGTGATCTTGATCCCAAGGATGTGTGCGGCTTCCCCTAAGTCCTTCATATCAAACTGTTTTGAAAGCCATGCCCTTACGTCTGATAACACCTTTACATCGTTCCCGATGATCAGAATGTCATCTACGTATAGTACTAAGAATACTAATGCAGTTTCGACACGCTTTTTGTACACATAACTTTCAAACTCGTTTTGATCGAACCCATAAGACTTTATAACATGATCAAAACATTGGTTCCAAGCTCTGAATGCCTGTTTGAGTCCGTAAATGGACTTCATGAGCTTACAAACTAGGTGTTCTTGGCCTTTTTCAATGAAGCCTTGGGGTTGTTGCATATAGATCTCTTCATCAAGACTTCCGTTAAGGAAAACTGTCTTGACATCCATTTGCCAGATTTCAAGGTCGAGATGCACAACAATCGATAAGAGAATTCGGATGGACTTGAGCATGGCTACGGGCGAAAAAGTTTCCTCATAATCGATCCCTTCTTTCTGAGTATAACCTTTCGCCATGAGTCTTGCTTTGAAGGTTTCCACCTTCCCGTCCGGTCCTCTTTTTCTCTTATACACCCACTTGCAACCAATGGGTTTGACCCCATTAAGTGGTTCGACTAGGTCCCACACTTTGTTATGAAACATAGAACCCATTTCGGCTTTCATTACTGTTTGCCAAGAATCTGCATCCTTTTCTTGGATTGCCTCATCATATGTCCATGGGTCTGATTCGTCTTGTCCGGGAATCAAGTCCGAGGACTCTCCTATTCCCTCACAACCCTCCCACTACGACGAGGTTCCGGTTATTTAAGTGTGTCGTTTGGTATATCATCTTGTACAGTTGGCATTGAGGTTAGCCCCCTTAGCTCATTTAAGGTAATCTCACTTCTGGGTCTTCTTTCGTTCATATAGTCTTCTTCTAAAAATCTAAAGTGGGTGTTTATTACCACCTTTTGATCTTCGGGACCATAGAACATACACCTTTTTTGTTCCTCGGGGTATCCCACAAACAACCTTAATTACGATCGAGGATCCAATTTTCCGGCTTCCTTGTCCAACACGTAGGTGGACACCCCCCAAATCCTCATGTGTCTCAAACCAGGCTTGCATGGGTCCACAATTCTTTGGGAGTTTTGGGAACCGATTTGGATGGCACCAAGTTCGAATGTAGGGTCTTGTTTCCAAGGCATGACCCCAGAACGACTTGGGAAGATCCGCATAACTCATCATAGATCTAACCATTTCCAAAAGAGTTCTGTTTCTTCGCTCTGCAACCCCGTTTTGTTGAGGGGTTAAAGTGCGATTATTTGGGATGCAATCCCGTCATCGATAAGTAGTTCAAAAATCATCTTTGAGGTATTCGCCTCCACGATCGGATCATAGAGACTTGATACGTTTTTCCTATGATTCTCTCCTTGAGCCTTAAATTCTTTGAATTTCTCAAAGGTCTCAGATTTATGCTTCATAAGGAAAATATAACCGTACCTTGAGTAATCATCAATAAAAGTGACAAAATACTCATAACCTCCTCTTGCTTTGGTTGACATTGGACCACATACATCTGTGTGAACGATCTCTAACACTTCTTTGTCTCTATTCCCCTTGGCTCCAAATGCCCTCTTGGTCATTTTACCCTCCAAACATGATTCGCAGGTTGGAATTGGTTCAACTTGGAGAAACTCCAGTGAACCGTCTTTCACCAACCTTTGGATCCTCTTTGGATTTATATGACCCAATCTTAGATGCCATAGAGGTGTCTCGTTCACATCTGATGAACGTTTTCTTTTCTCGAAAACAATTAATGTGTTATAGGATGCATTTCGTGAGTGGTGTGCACAGTTAATTGTATAGAGATTATTCGATAACGTTCCATGACAGATAAATTTATCAAAAAGAGAAATGGTAACAACTTTATTAAAAGTAACCGAATATCCATCAAGAAAAAAAACCGAAATTAAATTCTTTATAAAATTTGGAACGAAAAGAACATCTCTTAAAATTAAAACTTATCTTCAAAAGAAGGGGAAAAGTGCAAAATGAATAATTTTTGCCACTCTCATAAAATCAAATTGTGAAGGATCTCACTCCCACTAAGTTTGTCCGCTTGAACCCCATAAAGTGAAATAAACATGATCATTAAATCCACCACCCATAAATGGGAGGCATACGCCGCTAAGCAAGTTTCAACAACTAGTCGTGAGAATTACCTTTTTTCCATTCCTTTTGGGATTGGAATAAATTTAGTGTCCTACTCTCCCGCTTTCAAAAACTTTCCTCATGCTTGATTCCATGCTTTTATTTGATGTTGAGTCTGCTTGGTTCAACTTTCTTCTTTTTCATCACCCTTATCACCACTTGACCTAGGATGAAAAAAAGAAGATTCTTTTTTCCCAAGTTCTTTTCCTCGGCTCCCTTTCCCTTTCAACCAAATGAGAAGCATTTACAAGATCATCCATTTAAAATCTAGATCTTCCATTAGATACTCAAGATAGTGGTGATTATAGCTCTTTGGTAAGGATTGGAGAATGAAATCAATCTTAGTCTTGAAATCACATTTTGTATATAGGATCTCAAGTTCCTCAAATAACACCATAACCCTAAGGACGTGCTGCTCTAGAGTTGTCCCTTTTTCCATTTTTAATTCAGCAATTTCTTGCTTCACACTTTGGATTTCCATATGGGTCTGATGTGCGAACATTGCTTTGAGAAGAAGATGTTCCCGGTGACTCATAATTTTGATGAAGGTGTTCGACTATCCGGCGGATAGGTGTTTCCTTCATCAATTTATTTGCCAGCTCCCATTCACCATAAATCATCTCATCCCATATTCCCGCATCCTTAGTTGGTTTTTTGGGTTTTGGTGTATCAAGTACCCATTTGGAAGGTGATGCGGTTAGGACATGTTTTAGTTTGTATTTCAATCAAAATAGTTTTCATCCCAAGAAGCAAATTGTCTTTAAGTATATTGAATGGTGGATTAGAAGGTTGCGACATGATGAACTTAAATAAACAATAATATGCATAAGCACAAATATATCACAAGGTTCAATCACAAAAATGATGCATCATATTAAAATCTCAAAAACATTTGAATATATCTCCCAATATTCAAAAAGTTTAAATAAGCCCGTGGGGTGGGTCATTATTTAAACACATTCAACAAAAGTACAAACAAGAACAATTACAAACCTTTAATATGGATTAATAGTTGGCTCCCACTTGAAATATAAAATGAGGGACTTGGGGAAGTATATGCATATCAATTTTATACCTAAGTAATAATCATGATTAAATTGAGATTATTATTTCTTTGATCGAGCCTTGGGGAGGGTCATTCGCCACTAGTAATAATCCACAATCATCCATTTGGAATTCATTCATTTGAAAGCTAAAATTGGGGGAAAATTCTTCAAAAGAATTCACAAATAAATAAATCATGGAGGTCAAAATTAATTCAATTTTATTATGTAATAAAATTGTCAATTAATTATTTAAACATACTTAGTAATTTTTACGGTGAGATTTTTTTCATTGGGAAACCCTCATGCAAACACATTTAAACAAATTAAATAAAGCATAAGATAACCTAAAAATAAATCAAAGCGATTCCAAAAAAATAAACATATTGGGCACAAATTATCCAATTGTCATGTTTGATTTTTCTTGGCTTGATTTTGAAGAAACACCATCTTGAATTTTTATCGAAAAGAACTAAATGGGATGAATTTCATGGAAAAATAAGGCAACAATATTTATTTTATTTTAAACATTCACAAGACGCTGATTTTCTTGTTATTGGACTATATGTTGGGCTACATGAATTTTCCATCCGGGGGCCTTTAGGAGAATTAAGATTGCGCTCTTCCAATGGATCTTGAATTATCAATATTGAGCCACAATATTATTCAAGCCCGATTTTATCCTAAATATTAATTAATCCCAATTTACATAAAAAAATAAATAAACTATCCATTTCAATTTATTAACCCAATTAAATTATAATTTAAAAATTCAAACAAAAGTAAAACCGTGGCTCGATACTAGTTGTTGGGGAATTTCATGAGATCTATTCGGGATGAATATTTAAATATAAATTTAATTCTTATAATTATTACTAGCATGAATTAATCCTATATTAATTCAAATAATAATCAACAACAAATCATGCATATAATCAATTCACGTAAAACCCACGAGATGCGGAATTTCTACGAGTTTACGTGAAACGTACCTCTTTGGGACGACAATGGTCTTGTTGATTAGACTCACCAAAAGAACTTCCCAAGTATTCCTTAATCCTTGCCGACTATCCGGTGGTAGGACACTTGCGAACAATTAACAAAAGGAAAATAAACTTTGTTGCACCACCTTTGTGGATTTACTAATTTTTCCAGCACATGAAATTGTACATGGGAATGAAAGAATCATCCCCGATTTATAGAGTGGAGGTGGTCGAATTTTTAGGGCAAAAACAATGTGGGAAAATCTTTTCTTGATCTCCAAGAAATTTTGAATATATCTCCTATATTCTTTTTCCCATAATTATAATATTCCACAAAATCCCACATACTATTTGTTATGGATTAATTTCAAAAATTATAGGGCAAGAATCCAAGATTTGGATCTTCTTGAATTTATGAGATATTCTTGTATTTCAAGAAATACATATCTTCCATAATATCTTTTCAAGAAAATCAAGAAAATCTTTCTTTCCCTTAATTATCAAAATTTTCGAAAATTTCCCTATGGATAACCAAGTGGGAGATTTCTTGAATTTAATGAGATAATCTTGTATTCCAAGAATACATATCTTCATTCCATAACAAAATTCAAAGAAAATCTTTCTCCCCTTTTTATCCATAAATTTCGAATTTCATGGAAAAATAAGGCAACAATATTTATTTTATTTTAAACACCTGTTTCAGTTATTGGACTATATGTTGGGCTACTTAGGGGGCCTTTAGGAGAATTAAGATTGGACCTTCCAATGGATCTTGAATTATCAATATTGAGCCACAATATTATTCAAGCCCATAAATATTAATTAATCCCACTACATAATTAATATTGCACTATCCATCTTAACCCATATTACAGTCAATATGACTCCCGGTTACTATTTCCCGTGTTTAAGATTATTTAGCCCATTAATTAATTCAAGCCACTGAAATAGCTTTCCTTTAATTAATAACTTATGTCCTTGGTCAAGGAACGTTTTAACATTATTATCCATACCTGAAACTAGTTCCACTTGCAAGATTTGGTATGATAAATCTTATGAACTTCCCAAGGGGGCTAATCGAACAAGCGTACTTGCACACGATTCTCCGTATTAAATCTTAGCAATCGCATGTGACCAATAATATTGCCCAATATAAAAAGTATTGAATCTCGTTGATTCTCTACCCATGATAAGTCAAAGCAATAATTACCAACCACACGTGATCCTATTTAAGGAACGAAGATTAAGAAATAACGAACCACTGAGGTCTAATTCTTGCTTGTTCAGTTCTGAAGAATTTGTCCTCCTGTAGGTCCTATTCAGTGCATCAGTCATGCACTAGTGTAATCTCTTGGTCAAGACAAGCCAATCCGAGCCTTACACTTCAACCTTTCATGGCTTCATGCCACTTCCCTGAATCAATATTTGATATTGCTTCAGAATAAGTATTAGGATCATCTTTATCCGGTACGTCCACATTATCGAGTTCCTCCAAGAGGTAACCATATCTAATGGGTGGATTATTATTCCTAATTTACTTACGGAGCTGTGGTTGTGCAGGCTGTACATTCTGATCGTGAAAATTTTGTGGTGCATTAATTTTATCAATGTCCGGAGAGTCCTTAAGAGCTATACTTTCAGATGCCTCTTGGTCGGGAGTTTGAACTATGTTGTTCTCATTTAGCCCACTTGGAGGTTCTTGCACTGGCAAACATACTCCAATTACTCTCCCACTGGCTGAAAGATGATCACCTAGTGAAAGACTCCCACCTTGAAAGTTGCTGAATGCTCCCACTGATTCCTTGTCATGTTGCTTTGACAAGATATCAGTCTCTTTGTTAATTTTTGGTTCTTGAATTTCTTCAAGTTCTATCAGCTTACGACCTTGTTCCTTAAAGACATAGTCTTCTTCGAGGAACTTGGTCTGCCTAGAAATAATCACTGATTGTTTCTCAGGTGGATAGAAGCAATATCCTTTAGTTTCCTTAGGATATTCCACAAAGTAACCCTTTTCACCTTTGAATTCCAACTTGTCGGTAAGCATCCTTTTCACAATCACGGGGCAACCCCATGTTTGATATGTGTAAAAGTTAGCTTCTTGCCACACCATGTTCATATGGTGTATGCTCAACCGATTTAAATGGAATCCTATTTAGAATGTAAATTGAGGTTTGTAACGCGTATCCCCATAAAAATATCGGAAGAGAGGAAAAACTTACCAAGGACCTCACCATGTCTAACAGGGTTCGGTTTCTCCTCTCGGACACACCGTTCATGTGCGGTGTTCTAGGAGGAGTCCATTGTGACTGGATTCCATGTAACTTCAAGTAATCAGTGAATTCATGGCTAAGGTATTCACCTCCTCGATTTGATCGAAGAGTCTTAATACTCTTACCAAGATGCTTCTCTACTTCAGCTTTATACTCCTTGAATTTTCTCAAAAGATTCGGACTTGTGTCTCATAAGATACACGTATTCGAATCTCAAGAAATCATTAGTAAAAAGTGATGAAGTAACCGAAGTGACCCATAGCTAGAGTGGGCAATGGTCCACAAACATCTTTGTAGATTAACTATAGAACTTCTTTGGTATGCACCCCTTTCCTAGAAAGGGTCTGTTGATCATCTTGCCCATGAGATAAGATTCACAATCTCCATAAGACTCACAGTCGAATGGGGTTAAGTAGTCTAACTTTCTTAACCTTGCAATTCCTTTCTCGTTTACGTGATCAAGTCTACAATGCCATAAGTAAGTCGGGTTTTCATGATTACTAAGTTTGAGTCTTTTATTTTGTATATTAAGAACATTATATCCACAATGCAACAAGTATAAACCATTCACCAATAGGGGCATTCCCATAAACCACACCATTCAACGTGAAATAACAATTATTATCACCAAAATGGAAGGAATAACCCTTAATGTCTAACATAGGAATGAAAATAATGTTGCGAGTAATAGGAAGAACGAAATGACAATCATTAAGTTCTACTCTAAAACCAAAGGGTAAGTCTAACACATAAGTCCCACACGTTCAGTAGCAACTCTTGCTCCGTTTTCACGTGTAAGACGACTTCACCCGGCCTAACTGCCCTAAGACACATGAGTCCCTTCACATTCATACAAATGTTGTTGGAGGCACGTAAACACGTAATACATGCGCAGCGGAAATTAAAGTTCACCAACAACGAACAATTAATTGCACAAAAGGATTACAGTAATCATAACAAGGAATCTTACAATAACTATAGAGCAGATTTCTCAACTATGGTATCCACGTAATCCCCAAGAATGGATCTGCACGAATTTGCCAGTGTTGAATCCCAAGTTGAATCAGCTAGGAAAATCCAAACTTTAGATCTTATGGAGAGAATATGAAGTTACGTTGTTTGTGAATTCCCAAGAGTCTGTATATATAGGGGAGGCCCAGCTTAAATCTTAAGCTAGCCCAATTAGGGAAATAAAAACCACAATCTTGAATTAAATTAATTCCTTTAATTTAATTCCCTAAATATAAATCTCTACGGATTTAAATGCCTTATATGAAAATCTCTACGATTTATTTCCATATACATTAAATCCTATAATTATATTCCAAATATAATTATTGGGAATTCTTATTTAATTAAATCAAATTCAATTAAATAATATTAATAATAATTAATTCCAAATTAATCTATTATTAATTCCTTCTCCATAAATTAAATATTAAATCCAATTTAACATTTAATCAACCAACTATAATCTGTAAAAGGGAATTACTTGTTGTGTGACCCATAGGCCCTCATATATCGAGCGATTAGTCAAACTAACGGTCTTAATTGAACCCTAGATAATAAATCAGACATTCTCAATATATGAGGTACGTTGCGAGAAACATGCAACTACCTGTAACTGTAACGTGGGCAATTGCGATTTCCTCCTTTCATTCATGAATACTCGATTAGTCTTGAACATGATGAAGTGCCTATTCAAATAACTAAATAAATTTATCTCAAATCACTAATTGATCATTAATGTAACACTTAGTCACAAAGTCTAAGTTGACGTGCATTGGCCAATGACTTAGATCCAATTATGATGAGAATATGAGTATTCTCTCTAAATCCACTTTGAGGAATGAATCATTTTCTTAGTTCAACTACCACGCACATGCACTTCGTGATGAACCCAATCCAAGCCATATCTACCCATAGACGGGAGCAAGCATCGGTCATGGTCAAAGTTCATCACTCCACACATGTCGTGCGTATTGACCTCAAGTCAAAGGAGTATCGCATCGCTCCCACTAACCGAGACACCCGTAGATACATATAGTGGAACTATATCAAACGGTTTCTCGGATGGGTATATCATTACCCTCTAAGGTATTTGTGCATCCATCATGAGATACCTAGTATCTCGTAATAAGTGAGATCTTACTACACTCTCTAAGAGTATGATGCAGATCGCACACCAATATCCATTGCATCATCAATATTCCATTCTAGATGAACCTTGATCGGGGCTATTTTAGGATCATGCTTAAGTCATCTGAGTTCTCACAACCTCAATGACAGGAATGACTCATGGGAACACTTGCATGAATAAATGCAAACAATCAAACATAATATTCAAACAAGTGTATTGTCATGCATTAATATTAAGTGCACTATAATATTAAATCAAACTGAATATCATCGAGTATTATGTTCTTACAATATATTGTCTCTAGGACACTAACACTAACAATCTCCCACTTGGACTAGAGTCAATCACCTCCCCTAGACCATCAAATGTCTAGTGTGTATATGAACACTCAGTGTTTTGGTGAAAGGATCTGCCAAATTAAATATGTGGGAATACATTTTAATTCTACTTCTGCTATCGTTATGATCTCTCGGATCAAATGATAAGTCTAGTACTGCTTGTCGATCTCGGTTCCTTTGCTTGCGTAATCGCACCAACGTTGTCTCAATACATGATTATTAGACAACTGACACTCGGAACTACACCTAGTTCTCTTAGGAACTATAAAATCCAGACAGCCTCCTCGAGGCTTCTGATACAGCAATGTACTCAACTTCGGTTGTTGAATCTGCGGTCCTTTTGCTTCAAACTATTCCAACTGACCGCCTCATCATTGAGAGTGAAACGTAACCTGACTGTGATTTGTTATCATCATAGTCTGATTGGAAACTGGTGTCAGCTTAACCAGTCACTACTAGTTTTGACTGTCCACCATAGACAAGAAAACATTCTTTAGTTCGTCTGAGATACTTCAGAATGGTCTCGACAACAATCCAGTGAGACTCACCCAGATTCTGTTGGTATCTACCAGTGATGTTGATAGCGTAGGCCACATTTGGCCTAGTACAAGTCATGGCGTACATGATTGAACCAAATGCATATGCATATGGGACATCTTTCATGTGCTTGATATCAGCTTCAACAGAAGGACAATCCTTCTTTGATAGCTTTATCCCATGATTTGCCGATAGAGATCCTCTCTTAGAGTTCTCCATCGCAAAACGCTTCAACACCTTGTCTTCATAGGTGGACTGTGACAGCCCCAACATTCTCTTGGATCTATCCCTGTGGATCATGATCCCTAGGATGTAGCAGGCTCCACCAAGACCCTTCATCATGAAGGTCTTTAATAGCAAATCTTTAATGGACTGCATTAACGGGATATTGTTTCCTAAAATCAATATGTCTTCGACATACACGATTATGAAAACAATATTCTTCCCGCTGCAGTTACAATAAACGCAAGGATCTTCCGAATTTCTGATGAAGTCAAAAGACTGGATAGCTTCATCAAATCGGATATTCCAACTCCTAGAAGCTTGCTTCAATCCATAAATGGATATCTTTAGTTTGCATACTAGATTAGAATTTGACTTAGATATAAAACCTTCCGGTTGAGTCATAAACACTTCCTTATCAATGTCTCCATTGAGGAAAGTTGTTTTGACATCCATCTGTCAAATCTCATAATCAAAGTGTGCTGCTTCGAATGGACTTGATCTTTGCAACTGGTGAGAAGGTCTCGTCATAGTCAATGCCTTCGCGTTGACTATAACCCTTCAATACCAACCTAGCTTTGTAGGTTTATATTTTGCCATTTGCAGTGGTCTTGCTCTTGAAGACCCAATCACAACATATGGGTCTAACCCCTATAGGCAACTCAACCAAGTCCCAGACTTGATTGGTTTACATCGAGTCCATCTCAGATTTCATGGCTTCATGCCACTTCTCTGAGTCAACATTTAATGTTGCCTCAGTGTAAGTTCTAGGTTCGTCCTTATCCGGGATCTCCACATTATCATGTTCTTCCACGAGGAAGCCATAATATCTGGTGATTGGATTATGAACTCTAGTGGACTTACGGAGTTGTGGTTGTTCAGGCTGCACATTCTGATCGTGAAAATTTTGTGGTACAGCGATCTCATAGCCGACCTGGGAGTTCTCAAGAGCAACGCTTCCGGATGCTCCTTGAGCACTTCCGGATGCCTCTTGAGCAGGAGTTTGAACTATGTTATTCTCATTCAGCCTACTTGGAGTTCGTTGCTCGGGCATGAGACTCCAATTACGCCTGGGTGAAAAGAGGATCACTTAGTGATAAACTTCCACCATGAATTTCTTTGAATGCTCCTAATCGATTCTTTGTCATGTTGCTTTGACAAGACATCAGTCTCCTTGTCAATTTGCGGTTCTTGAATTTCTTCAAGTTCTATCACCTTACGACCTTGTTCCTTGAATATGTATTCTTCTTCAAGGAATTTGGCCTGCCTAGAAACAATTACAGTTTGTTTCTCAAAACACATCTCAATAACATTTATACATTTCAACTAACCAAGAGAAATAAAATAAAATGGGAATTAAAAAACATAATTCCTATGATCAATATTCAACAATCAAAATAAACATGGCCTTTATTTTGTGTTTATTTTGTCCCCATTATTTTCACATACTCAACGACCTCATCGGAAGAGTACGAATTTATATCAAATATAAATTGTAATGGACTAGGATCCACATTCCTACCATCATAATCCCAACGAGGGCTGATCATTACAATAGCATAACTGGTAGGTCTCCAAACCAATTGCAATACTGCAACTCCTAGTTTGTCGAACCTAGTTCGACTGATGTCACTTACCCTTTGTTCCCCGCGAGGGCTAGCGAAACAAAGTTAAGTTGGTTTACAACCATCAAGCGGCGACATTACATGTCCCTATAAAAGTTCCGTTAAATGTAGATCTGAGCAAAAGCGAGGGTATTTAAGTACTCATTGGAACGAAATCTCCGGTTTACTTTTAATTTTGATGGAAGACATCTTATCAAATTAATGAGAAAACCATATTTTAGTGAGGAACGTTTGAAAGGCGGGGTATTAATTGCTTAATCGAGATCCAACATGTTAATCTATATCACATTTGAGCAATTATTGGGCGCCGCCTACCCAAACATGATTTACACGGACTAACATTTATATGGGCGCCGTCTACCCAAACAATAATACGGTCCGACAAATATTGGGTGCTACCCAAACAATTTTAATGCGGACTATAAAGGCGTTAGCGAATTTAATAAAATAAACAGGTTAACAAGTGAGATTTTAATAATCCGTCTTTAAAACCAAATTTAAAATCCAATTTTAAATTTAATTTATGATTATTAAAATAATAATTAATCAAATTAATTATAAAATAAAATCTAATTTTATTTCAAGACTTAATATTAATCTTATTAATTTTAAATCAATTTTAATTCGTTTATTTGTCAAGGGCTCATGTGCAAGTTTCGAAAACTGCACGGAATGGACTGTCCTAAATCCAATTTCGGCACAGTCCTTCCCCTCATCATCGCCCGATTTCCAAAACCGTACTCCAATCGGGTCATCCGAACCAAACATCCAACAATTCATCAGTTCATCAGAATTATTCCAAAAAATTCCCAAAACTGTTCAAATCGTTAAGGTTTGTTCAGAATTTTAATTCATCAGTTCCAAACCAATACAGAATCCCAACCAAACAATTCGACAATAAACATGAATCGAAAATCCCCAAATTTCAGAAGCAACAAGCAACGCAAAAAAGAAGAGGAAAAATTCGCCAAGCATAGTCGGACATTTTACTTGAGTTCGACAAAGGTGCGCGTCAAGTGACTCGCCTTCTTCACCGAAAAACCAGAGGGCACACGCTGAGTCGCGCCCTGCTTTGAAACAGATGGGAGAGACGGGTCGAACTGTGGAGCGCTTATATGACTCATCTTGGCTTTGAATCAAGTTGATAAAGATCAAAACCAAGACGACGGCAAACAGACCACCATGACTCAAATCTATTCGTGAGCGCACGGCCACAATTTCCGAGGAATCGAGACGGTGGTCAACCCAATCGATCGAATAACCAGGTGCGGCGATGGGAACGAGTGCGAGCGAATCACACCGATTCGAAGCGAGGCAAATGAATTGTAGTAGAATCGTATGGGCGGGCACGTTTGATTTTGACGACCACCGCGAAGTCGCGGAATCTGACCCGCCGACTTCGGCGGCGTTCGCGGATTCAAATAACACCTGGCGTCTTTGGAGGGATGAAGGTGGCGATGAGTTTCCAGAAAACCCTAGGTTTTCGTGGAGAAGAAGGACGAACCAGACTAATAAACTTGGGTGAGGTTTTAACAATTAAACCAGCCGCACCCAGTTTTGAAAATAAAAAAATTCAATTTTAATTTCAAAAACCAGTTTTGATGCAATTAAATCAAGAGCCTGAAGCTCTGATACCATTGTTGGAATTTAGAGGCACGTAAACACGTAATACATGCTCAGCGAAAATTGAAGTTCACCAACAACGAACAATTAATTGCACAAAAGGATTACAATAATCATAACAAGGAATCTTACAATAACTGTAGAGCAGATTCCTCAACTATGGTATCCACGTAATCCCCAAGAACGGATCTGCACGAATTTGCCAGTGTTGAATCCCAAGTTGAACCAGCTTGGAAAATCCAAACTTTAGATCTTATGGAGAGAATATGAAGTAACGTTGTTTGTGAATTCCCAAGAGTCTGTATATATAGGGGAGGCCCAGCTTAAATCTTAAGCTAGCCCAATTAGGGAAATAAAAACCCCAATCTTGAATTAAATTAATTCCTTTAATTTAATTCCCTAAATATAAATCTCTACGGATTTAAATGCCTTATATGAAAATATCTACGATTTATTTCCATATACCTGAAATCCTATAATTATATTCCAAATATAATTATTGGGAATTATTATTTAATTAAATCAAATTCAATTAAATAATATTAATAATAATTAATTCCAAATTAATTTATTATTAATTTCTTCTCCATAAATTAAATATTAAATCCAATTTTACATTTAATCAACCAACTATAATCCGTAAAAGGGAATTACTTGTTGTGTGACCCATAGACCCTCATATATCGAGCGATTAGTCAAACTAACGGTCTTAATTGAACCCTAGACAATAAATCAGACATTCTCAATATATGATGTACGTTGCGAGAAACATGCAACTACCTGTAATTGTAACATGGACAATTGCGATTTCCTCCTTTCATTCACGAATATTCGATTAGTCTTGAACATGATGAAGTGCCTATTCAAATAACTAAATCAATTTATCTCAAATCACTAATTGATCATTAATGTCACACTTAGTCACAAAGTCTAAGTTGACGTGCATTGGCCAATGACTTAGATCCAATTATGATGAGAAGATGAGTATTCTCTCTAAATCCACTTTGAGGAATGAATCTTATTCTTCACTCAACTACCACACACATGTACTTCGTGATGAACCCAATCCAAGCCATATCTACCCATGGTTAGGGTGCAAGCATCGATCATGGTCAAAGTTCATCATCCCACACATGTCGTGCGTATTGACCTCAATTTTCTTTCCTTCAGCTTCTTTTTTAGTCTTTCTCTCCAAGGTTTGTGCCAACAACTCACTTAATTTGCCACCAGGCCTTTCCCCCGTTTTGGCACCATACCTTGGGAGTAGTTGAGTCAGTGCAGTATCCATATAGTATTGCTCCTTACTCATACTGCGCACTTCTCCTGCCAACGGATTATGCTCATCTTCTAGCCTTATCATGTAATTCTTGGCCATTGAGAACTCATCCGAAAGAGGAGCAAACTGTTTTGAGAAGACATCATGCATCATCTCTGTCATCTTGGTCATGAGCAGAGAGCCCATTTCCTCAACAGCTGTTTTGATCATCAGATCATTCTTCTCAATCAGCTTGGCTTCAAGATAGGCAGTTCTTTCTTGATACATCTGCTTTATGTTGGCATTAAGCTCTGTGTGTACTCCATCAATCTTTCCATCTAATGTAGCTAGTTTACTTGATAAAGTTGTTTGAAGCGTATCAGATGATGAACTCAGGTTCTCCATTTTCTGATTTTGAGCAGCCAGAACTAACTCGATCTGAGTCATCTTGTCTGTGAGAATTGTTTGCAGCATGCTTGATGAAGAGCTTAGATTCTCAAGCTTTTGAGATTGACCTGCCAGTATCTCTTCCATCCTTGGCTCTATCTTCTTTAACTCATCCAGGATTGGTGTGAAATCAACCACTGGAGTTTGTACAACATTTTCCAACTGAGTTGGGTGCTCCAACTGAGCCTCAGTCTGCATATCATAAACATCAGATTTAAAGCTAGGTACTTCAGTAACTTCGGCATAATGTATAACAAATGATTAAAAAGGTACGAAGAATGCTAACTTTCGGTCCGAGGTTGTCTAATATCGATTAGTTCAAGATCGATATCATCCCCATCGACTCTCAGTTTCCTTCTCTTTCTCAGTATCTATCTGAGGTTCCTTCTCCTTCTCAGATTTCTTTTCTGCATCATCTCCCTTATCCTTATCTTTATTTTGATCATGGGAGCTGGAAGCATCAACTCCTTCAGTAGCTTTCTTTTCAGCTAGCTTCTTTTTCACTAATTCATCAAAATCAACAGCTTTCATTCTCAGCTTGGTTTTTCTGAAACATGAGAATTTGGTCGAACTAAGCAATTTGTCTAGAGTTTGCATTCAACCACTCTTCTCCTTTGTATGAAGCAATGTTCAAGATCTAAAGGGAGAGTTTGATTGAGAATATACACCGTGGTTCTAAAATACTGAAGAACATATCTGAAGGTCGGGATAGGCATTCAAATTTCGGTATCTGTCTAAGATGAACCGTTCCCCCTTGCTTCGCCATTTAGTCTCTTCAGAGTGTATGAGTTCTAGAGCTGATGGATCTAGAAATGGTTCATTCAGAAGCGCATCCAAGTTCGAGAAATTCTAAGGTTGGACCGATCCGAGTCCGAGCAGTCTTTCTTCTTTGGGGATCTGAGGTCCCTTGAAGATTTCCTGAGAGATTTTATCTGAGCTCAGAGAGGTTTCGAGTACCTCAGAAAAAACCTGTTCCTCAGTTTCTTGCTCCTGCACATTTGTCACTACCTGAGCAAGAACCTGAAGTGGAGATTTCAACCCTTGCTGGCCTTCAGGTTGAGTTTCTTCAGTTTCACTGGCCTCCTTCTCAGAAATAGATTGAAAGCCTTCAAGGCTTCGAGGAGCAGGGCTTTCTTCTTGATTTCTCTCCTTTCTCTCTTTTAATTTGCATCGGGGCTTTCCCCTAGCTTGTGCGGCTTCTTCATCGTTTCTTCTTCTTTTCAGTCTCCTCCACGAGACTCGAGTTTTTTTCTCTTTCTTTCCTCTCAAAGTCTTATTTGTTGGTTTGAACATGATTTTTGACTTTGGAAAGGAAGTGGAATAAAGAAAGATGTCCTCCTCTTCTCAAGACATTTCAAGATAAATGCAATCTTGGTTGCATGTAGAATCTTTCCTTTGATAACTACAGAGCCATTCACCTTCTGAATTTGTTTGGCTTGATCACTCACCATCTTGATCAAATAGAGCAACCAATTGAATGCCGTGGAAGGTGAATCTTCAATCGCCGCCATTAGCCTTAACTTAGGCGTGCTTATCTATTCGAAACTACCAGATCTACTCATGATGCATTTGCTTACAATATCCAACAATACTCGATATTTATGCTTCAAATGCCTCTTATTAAGAGTAGCTTCAAACTTTACTGGATGCTTAGTAATTTTATCCAAATATTCTTGTTCCCTACCCATCATGTATACCGTAGGGTGGGTCTTCACCTCTATCACTTAACTCATATATGGCATTTAGATTCTTAGGAATAATATATAATTCCCTAACAAAATCCACATATTTCGAACCATGCTCCAAATGCGACACTGTAATCTGAGATTCTATGTAATTCTCATCATCTAACTGCATATTAGAGATAAACTCAATTACCTCTTTCGCATATTCGGTCTCTGGTTGATTCGCGACCAGGCATGTAAGCTTTGCCAAACGAATCATATGCAATGCCCCCTCCTCGTGAGTCGCATTGGACGAGCTTTCTAGAGAAACGACATATTCGTACCAAGGTTTATTGGAAATGGCGAGTTTGTCGTATACAGAAAGTGTCAATTTTGGGGAATTTCTGGTGAAGGGTTTTGAGATAGGTGAAAATTTCTGGGCAATCGAGGGTTTCGAAGCAGAGTGTTTGTGAAGATGAAGGCTTTTTGGAATAGGGCTTTGAAAGAAATTTTTCCAATGGATATGGGATTTTGATTTATGGAAAATCGCGTAGATGAAGAAATCGACGGTTGAGATTAAAAACCGACTAAAACTGGTATATGAAAGGATGATTTCGCAAATACTAAGCCGCCAATTTATCCCTATTGGTGATTAATGAACAGTGTATTTAATTACTGTTCCTGCAGACCATTGACTTTCCTCGTGGATTTCAAAGGTCCCGCCCAATTATTTCTTCAGGTGTTTTGTCATTTATTGCCAATGATTAATGAGATTCAGTTAGACAATAATGTGTTGCATGAGTCAATACTTCTTTAGACTAATTTTCTCCATCAGTCTTACTGAGTTTTGACCTTGATAAAATGTCAATATAACACTGAGTACTGATCTTCAGGATAACTGAGTTTCCCAAGACTCAGTGTTCAGTACTCTCAATTTTATCCTGAGTTTTTCAGTAAAAACCTGAGAAAACTTCATGCATCTAAAAACCTTCAATTTTTCAGATTTGCTTTATTCACCTGGATCCAACATACCTAATTCAACTGATAGTTCCTGAAATCTTGATTCAGCCAAAGGTTTAGTCAAGATATCAGCTCTCTGTTTATCAGTATGAATTTTCTCCATCCTGATGTCTTTCTTCTCAACATGATCTCTGATGAAGTGATGCCTGATATCAACATTCTTACATCTGGTGTGCAATACAGGATTTTGTGTAATAGCAAATGCACTATTATTATCACACAATATAGGTACTTCATTGGCTATAATCTTATAATCCCTCAATTTTTGTCTGAGCCAAAGAATTTGTGCACAACAAACTTCCTCAATGACCATGTATTCAAATTTTAGTCTTTGGTTGCTCTCGAGGTTTGTTTCTTTGAAAACCATGATATCGGTTTACTTCCAAGAAATTGACAAGTTCCGTGGTAGACTTTCTGTCAATTCTACATCCTCCATAATCAAGATCCCGAATAACCGTAAAAGAAGTTAATTCAAGGTTATCATCAGTAGGATACCATAATCCTCTATTCACAGTGCCTTTGAGATATTTCTGAATCTTTTTGGCAGCTTCCATGTGACTAGCCTTAGGATTAGCTTGGTATCTTGCACATATCCCAACAAACAAATGTTATATCGGGCCTACTTGTCGTGAGAGATATAGCGATGATCCAATGATCCTCTATAATCAATTGTGATTTACTAATTTGCCTTAGGATCGGGATCCATCTTGTAGTTAGTATTCATAGGAATTCTAAGCAGATTGTATTGCAATTGCATACACCATACTTTGCAATCGGATCTACGGTGTATTTTGCTTGATTGATGAAAATTCCTTCCTTAGTTTGTTTTCACCAAGTCCAAGAAAGAAATTCATCTCCCCATCATTGACATCTCAAACTTTCCTTTCATCAGGGTAGAAAACTTTTCACACACGGTGATGATTTGGAGATCCAAATATGATGTCATCTACATAAATCGAACAAGTAAGATGTCTTTCCCATCTTCTATCCTGAGAGAGTCCTATCAACAGTTCCTTTGATAAAACCATGGTCAAGAAGAAACCGAGAAAGGGTATCATACCATGCTCGGGTGCTTGCTTAAGACCATACAAGGCTTTCCCGAGCACGTAAACTTGGTCATTTACATGCGAAACCGGAGGTTGTTCCACATAAACCTCTTCCTTAAACACACCATTCGGAAATGCACTTTTCACATCCATCCGATAGATCGTGAATTTCATGTGGGCAAAGATATGCAAGAAACAATCGATGGCTTTAGTCTTGCAACAAAGTGCAAAAGTTTCATCATAATCCAAGCCTTCTTCTTGGGAATAAACTTGTGCAACTAGCCTTGCCTTGTTTCTCACAATGTTGTTGTTTATCTCTCTTATTCTTGAACACCCACTTAGTTCCAATCATTGTGCCTCTTAGGTTCTATCCACTAGCTCCCAAACTTCATTTTTTGAGAACCGATTCACTCTTCTTGCATAGCAATAATCCAAAATGAATCTTGTAGAGCTTCTTCAATCTCGATGAGGTTCTTTTTAGGATAGGAAGCGGAGAACAAAAGCACTTTCTCCATGGAACCTTCTTGTTTTGACACCATTTGATAGATCACCCACAATCGACTTGTAGGATGACTATCCAACCATTTTTTCTCTGGATGTTCCCCCTTCAGTAGTATCCTCAACATCAGAAATGTTAGGTTCAGGTAGTTCATTAAATTCAGAGAACAACAGAAAATGAGAAAGAGAATCATCTTCCTCAGGGGAAATTCCATTCAGAACATTGTCAGAGACATTTGTTCCCCATTGGTTGATAGATTAAGAGTTTTCCTCAGCTGTGACCACATCTTCATCGGCATTACATACATGAGTCTGAACTGGTGTATGTTTAGATTGGTCAACTTCAGTGTGTTGGCTTTCCTTCAGTGGAGAATTTCCATCCTGAGTCTCACCATCCTGAACTTCTTTGTCTGAGTCTGATTCACTCCATTCATAGAAAGTGACTCACTTCTTCTTTTCAGGTTCAGAGGATGTTTTATCATTCTTTTTCAGGCTAAGTCTGGTGATTCTCTTGATCAGTTCTCCTGAGTCATGTTCCTATTTCTTCTGAACACAAGTAGATTCATCAAAAACAACATGAGGTGTTTCTTCCACAATAAGAGTCCTAAAGTTGTAAACTATGAAGGCTTTACTGACTTCAGAATATCTTAAGAATATCCCTTCATCAGCTTTGCTATCAAAAGTTTTCAACTGATCTTTACCATTATTGTGTATGAAACACTTGCAACCAAACACACAAAAGAAAGAAACAAGAGGCTTCCTTTCATTCCACATCTCATATGGAGTTTCATATGGAGTTTTTTCCTTGGTTCTTACCGAGAATAAGCATGGATGTTGACAACTTCAACCCAAAAAGAATAGAATGTAGTGTTGACAATCGAATTGTCCTTCAAAAATTCTTTAGGAATCCTATTTCTTCTTCAACAATCATTGTCCTGGGGTCCTTTTTTTTTCGAGTATTCCATTTCTTCTTCGATATGATATGATTGAAAGTTCCTTTAAAGATTGTGGGGTGGATTCTTTTGATGTTTCATTGAGCTATTCCAGTTTTTTGTCTCTTTCTTAATGAGAAAGAATATGATATGATATGATTGATAAACTCAGGATTCCTTTATTTTCGATCTCACGGTGTTTTTGACCAAAGAGATCCATATGTAACAGATTGTAGTATTCTATCAAGAGAAACATCTACTTTGATTTTGAAAGATGCTCGATTTGTTTTCCTTTTCGACAAGCATCACATACATGATCTTTCTTGAACACTTCATTGGGTAACCCCTTACAAGTGCTAATCTTGCAAGTTTGTTCGTGGTTTTGAAGTTTAAGTGATTCATTCTTTTGTGCCACAACCAACCTGGGTATCAATTGGAACTTTTTGCAACCAAACATGTATCTTTAGGAGTTGAACTCCAATCGAAAGAAGATACACATTTCCTTTTCTAGTACCGGTCAAGAAAATTTTTACGTGAAGTATTGTTTTTACATAACATAAGTTCTTTGAGAACTCAACCTTTGAATCCTTTGTCACAAAATTGATCGATAGAAAGCAAGTTATGCTTTTTAGACCAGACACATATGAAACACCATGGATATGAACAGAGTTAACTTCAAGAGTTTCATATCCTTGATTTTGTCCTTTGGAATTGTCTCCAAATGTGATTTGAGGGCCTTTTTTGCTCAACATAGTCGGTGATTAGTTGCTTATATCCTATCATATGTCTTGAACATCCTTTGTCCCGGATACCATACATCAAAGAGCCAATTCATTTCCACTCATCGCTCTTTATGTTGTTTTTTCATTATTCGGTGCCCTTTTCCTTCAATTTGAAAAACAAATCGGTTCTTAGGTACCCATTTGGTGTGGGGTCCTACCAAAGTTAATTTTGTACCTTTTGGAACCCAAAATCGCCTAACAACTCTAATTACTTTAGAGTGGCTGATTTGTCTCCCATAAACATCTACATACACATTCACCACCCTAGGAGCCTTGGCAGTATCCGTGCATGAGTGCCAGCCTTAGCATGAACATGAGCCTTAGAGTTCTTCTTGGGTTCGGGCCTTTTGTTCAAGTGCCTTAGCTTTTTGTCTTGGTGGTCTCTCTCTCTCTTTGACTTGGGTTCAGAAACCTTTACCCTTAGACAAGTGGGGTTTAGGTTGCCTGTACTGAAATTGGGGTCTTTCAGTAATCTGAGGACTTGGTCTTTTCAGTTGAGAATATCTCTGCCGAAAGTGTTTCTCTTACGAAAAATTCCTCCGATGGTTCGGTCTGCAGATCTCTTTAGGTTGGTATTCTTAGCCCGAGGCTTTGAAGAAATCTTGGCCCGAAAATTTCCTCTTTGAGTGTTCGGGTTTTCTAGCCTTTTTCCCCGAGGTCCGGCTTTCTTCCTGAACCTTTGATTTTTTTCTTAAACCATAGGTCCTTTACCCTTGTCTAAAACTCGGACCTAGGCGGTTCTTGAAGAAGATTAGATGCCTTTGGTTTAACAAAAGACGATTTTGGTGCTACTAGAAGCAAAGATTCGAGAAGACCTTGTGAGGTTCCCCCTGGAATGTATCCCAATCCGGCTTTTATAGTTCTTGTGTCTTAGATAACTGAATTTCATCTATCACTTTATGCGTAATTCAATAGAGCTAACTTTTCTCTGCAAGACTATCCTCACATTTCTTTAGAGTTTCATGCTTCTCAAAGAGGCCATTGAACTCAGTTCTGATAAGCTGAATCTCTTTAGTGGATTTCTCTAATTTTCCATTCAGGATCTCTATCACCTTATCTTTTTCTGAGAGTTGTACTTTCAGAACATCCGATCATCAAGAGTTAGTTCCCATCAATTGAGAAGTGATCTCGGCATTTTTAGAGTCTTTCCACTTGATTCTCGTGATCAGTTCCTTGTTCTCGCTCTTGAGTTTCAAATGAGTAGTTCTTGTAATACGTAATAGTCCTTCATAAAATTCTCAAACGAATCCATCGGTCAAAATTTTTGTTTACAGTTGAACTTGAGAACTCATGTGCTTGTGTAGGAGCAACAACAGAGATAGAAGAATTTACCTCCTCCACAGCCATAAGATAGACATCATCATCACATCCTTTATCGAGAAAATTTCATCGAGGAGGCTGGAACCTTCTTGAGAATGTTCTTCCTCTTTCGCAATCATAGCTTTCTTCTTTGGAGATCTTCATGTCTCTCTTGGCTTGTCTCTCCTTTCTTTCTTTTAGCTTTTCATTTCAGGACAATCATATTGAAAGTGACCTTTCTTCCGAGCAGGTTGTAGCATCTGTTGGTATCATCATCCCGATCACTTTCCTCCTTGATCTTGGACTCTTCTTCTTGGATGAGGATCCTTCAACTTTTCGGGTCCTTCCTTTTCTCAAACAGATCATCATCGCCGACTCGAGTCTCTCTTGTACCTATGATTCCCCGTAATATTTCTTATATTTCCCATATTCGCTATTGAGTCTTTCAAACCTCCTTGCCATCAAGATTAGCTTATCCTCCCGCTTTCATCCCGATTTTTGGCAAGTGAGTTCTCGAACTCTCTAAACTTCTGAGATTTTTCTCTTTGGCTTTGAAAGCCACATTCTTGCTAGATGAAGAATCATCTTTCTTTGTCGATTTCTTAGTTTTCTTGTCAATCACAAACTCATAAGCTTTCAAAAGTTTTTCAGAGAAAACTTGTTGATATGGCATGGAATCAATATTTTTGGTGTTTTCAATCACCACAACATGTATATCTCATTTCTTAGATAATCCTCTAAGAATTTTCAGTGCCACTTCTCTCTGTGGGTATCTTTTCCCAAGAGCACTCAGATCATTCATGATGCTAGTGAATCGACCTCAAGTTTGTCAATGGATTCACTATCTTCCATTTCAAAGCTATCATACTTTCCAATAGCAAATGTAAAGTTTGTTTTCCTTAATATGATCTGCCTTGACACATAACGACAAGTGTGTCCCATATTTCTTTTGAAAAGGTTTCACAAAGTTGAGAAATCATCCCCATAACACCATCATCAATAGTGCTATACAAAGTATCTTTAGCAATGTAGTCCAGATTGACTAACTTTCTCTCATCAGGAGTAAGTTGATCATCAGGCTTTTGGAAATTCATCTCTGGGATCATTCCTCTCAGTATCAGTGATTCTGGGATTCACAACAGTAAATTTGAATGGTCCTTCAGAAACCACTTTCCATATTCATTCATGTTTTGAATATAGATGAGCCTGCATTCTCAATCTCCATAAGTCATAGCTCTCAATAGAGAACATAAGAAGTTTCTTAGAAGGCATGATGACTGAGCCTTGTAAGATATCAGCAAACAGATCTATTCAGTAGACCACCAAAGTCTTTCAGCAAAATAGACTATGGCTACCAAAGCAAGTGGTCAAAATGAACCACTGCTCTGATACCACTTGTTGGTCCCGATGCTAACGAGTCTCACACGTGTATGGGGGGGAATACATGTGTTCAATGATTTTTAAAAAATTTCTTTCACTGAGGTCAGATGGGTCAGGTTATCTTGATGATTTTGCCCTGAGAAGCACGGATTGCCCCGAGTCAAAGTCATCGAGACAATGATCCCGAGATGATGCTTTAAGCTTTTAGATAAAACCGATATATCGAGTTTATCGAGATCCCGAGGTGCTTGGACGGATAATTATCTTCTTCAACCCCAAGTAGAGTTAGTTCGATTTTTGGTAACTATCTGTTCTAGCTACTCAAGTGTGTGGAATGGTTGACCCTAAGTTTATACTCGTTTTAGCTTTGCTGAAAATCTTCCATTCAATAAAACAATGATTAAGGCTGTGATCAATTTGATGCAAGTTCAGTGGATTGGTTCCAACTGAATATCAGTGAACTATGCTTTCAAATGAAAAAACATGCAATGAATAATAATGCAAAGACATAAAGCAAAACAACACAACAATTATAGTGGTTCAGAGACTCAAGCTCCTACGTCCACTCTCTCTGATCTTCAGAGAAATTCCTTAATCACTTCCTAAAGCTTTCTGGCTAACTCACTGTAGCTTACTCACTTTTCTACCTTGAGTTTTCTGGCTGACTCACTGCAGCTTACTAACTCAAACACACACAAGTGTTAAGACTACCACAAGTAGCTTACTAACTTCTTCTCTAAAGTTTTCTGGCTAACTCACTATAGCTTACTAACTCTTTACAACTCTAACTCACCAACAAAACACACACAAACTACCTTAACAAAGGGTTTGGGTTTTGGGTTGGTTTCCAACTAGGGTGAGATATCCTTTACAATAAGAACTAATGCAAAGGCTAGGATATCTTCTAAGCTTTGGATATATCTATCACTCTAGGCTTAGAATAGTGAGCTCTCTCCAATGTGAAATACTTGGGAAATTCTACGGTTTTTCGAGTGGTTCAATTTGCAATAATACGAATGAGCTCTTGAGTTGCTTTGAAATTTCTTGTAACCTCTCAATGTAAAGGGTCACTGGTATTTATAGGCAACTTCACCAAGGTCACTCTTTGAAGACTATCCGTTGGAAGAGATAACTTTATGAGTTTCCTCTTCTGGTGTTTGATGAACGACTATATTTAAGGTTTGAACACTCCCTTGCATGTTTTAGGAAATATGCAGTCATGTAGCCAATCACCAATTTTTGCAGTCTGGAACTTAGTACTACTGACATGATCCAGTGGTCCCGCCGCTTTCAAATTGTCGATAAAAAAATGATGTTGTCTTCCTCTGATTGGTTCTTGTTCTTCAGTGAATGTAGACAAACAAAACGGCTCTTTTTGGTCAATCTCTCTGAATGAGACAACCTTAAACAACACTTAGACTTAGTTCCTTTTGTCTGCATATGAATGTTTTGGGCAATATCTACTTTTCTGAATATTTGCGTTTTTCTCAGTTTTTGTAGTCTTCAGATAGATTATATTCAGTGCCTCTGAACATTCAGGTTATACTGAGTATTGGTATCTTCTTGAGTCTTGATAGACTCTTTTGGGTCTTGATATCTTACGAGTCTTGATGTCTTGATGACATCTTGAGTCTTCAATATCTTGACGACATCTTCGAGTCTTGATGTCTTGATGACATCTTGAGTCTTGATGTCTTCAACAACTTACTGAGTCTTCATTGTCTTCAGTGACATACTGAGTCTTGAGGAATGTCTTGATGACATCTTGAGTCTTGATGTCTTGACAACTTCTTGAGTCTTCATTGTCTTCAGCAACTTACTGAGTCTTCATTGTCTTCAAAATCTAACCTGATCTATATCTGCTGACTATACATGGTGTAGATAACTTCTGAAACAATCTATCTTTTGAAACCCATTTCGATCTATCAAGATTATCCTGAACATGTCATACTCAGGGTTTTTGGGATCTAATCAAAACTTCTTTATTAAATTCATCTCCCAACATGTCTTTTTAAGACAAAAGTTTAATTTTAAGAGATGTTCTTTATGTTCTTGTTTTTCAGAAAAATCTTATTTCTGTTTCTAAACTATTTTCTGATGGATATTCTGTTCATTTTAATAGATAAGTTACTATTTTTCGTAACGATGTATTTATCTATCATGGAACTTTACAGAACAATCTCTATACTATTAACCTGTGCACACCACTCACAAAATGCATCCTGTAACACATCGACCATTTCAAGCACTAAAAGAAAACATTCAACAAATGTGAAGGAGACACTTCTTTGGCATCTAATATTTGGTCATATTAATCCAAATAGGATCCAAAGGTTGGTCCCAGATGGTTCATTGGAGTCCCTCCGGGTTGAGCCATTTCCAACCTACGAATCATGTTTAGAAGGTAAAATGACCAAGAGGGCATTTGGAGCCAAGGGGCTTAGAGCTAAAGAAGTGTTGGTAATCGTTCACACTGACGTGTGTGGTCCAATGCAAATCAAAGCTAGAGGTGGCTACGAGTATTTTGTTACATTTATCGATGATTACTCACGCTATGGGTACATTTTCCTAATGAAGCATAAATCTGAGACCTTTGATAAATTCAAAGAATTTAAGGCTCAAACAGAGAATCATAAGGAAAAGAGTATCAAGTTTCTACGATCCGATCATGGAGGCGAATACCTCAGCGATGAATTTTTGAACTACCTGTCAGACGAAGGGATTGCATCCCAGTTGACTGCACCCGGTACCCCTCAACAAAATGGGGTTGCAGAACGAAGAAACAGAACACTTTTGGAAATGGTCAAATCAATGATGAGTTACGCGGATTTGCCAAAATCGTTTTGGGGTTACGCCTTGGAAACAACGGCTTACATTGTAAACTTAGTGCCATCCAAATCAGTTCCCAAAACCCCTAGAGAATTGTGGACAGGGCGCAAGCCCACACATGAGAATCTCGGGGTGTCCGGCATACGTGTTGGACAAGGAAGTCGGTAAGTTGGATGCACGTTTGGAATTGAGGTTGTTTATAGGAAACCCCAAGGGAACTAAAGGATGCATGTTCTATGGTCCCGAAGATTAAAAGGTCATAATAAGTACGCACTTCAGGTTTTTGGAAGAAGACTATATGAACGATAGAATGCCTAGACGTGAGATTACCTTAGAAGAACTTAGAGGGCCAACTCCTTTGCTGACTGTACAAGTCGATATACCAAGCGTCACACCTACACAACCAGAACCTTATCACAGTGGGAGGGTTGTTAGATAACCTGAGTGATTCTTGGGGATAGGAGAGTCCTCGGACTTGATCTCCGGAGAAGAATCAGACCCATGGTCGTAAAATGAGGCGATCCGAGACAAGGATGCACATTCTTGGCAAATTGCAATGGAAGCCGAAATGGGTTCAATGGATCATAATAAAGTGTAGGAGCTAGTCGAATCACCTAATGGGGTGAAACCCATTGGATGCAAGTGGGTGTACAAGAGAAAAAAAGGATCGGACGAGAAGGTGGAAACCTTCAAAGTGAGACTCGTGGCAAAAGGGTACACTCAGAAAGAAGGGATCGATTATGAGGAATCCTTTTCGCCCGTAGTCATGCTCAAGTCCATCCGCATTCTCTTGTCGATTGCTGCGCACCTAGATTTTGAGATCTGGAAAATGGATGTCAAGACAGCTTTCCTTAAGGGAAGTCTTGACGAGGAAATCAATATGCAACAACCTGAGGGCTTCATTGAAAAAGACCAAGAGCGTCTGGTTTGCAAGCTAAGGAAGTCCATTTATGGACTGAAGCAAGCATCCCGTGCTTGGAATCAATGTTTTGATCAGGTTATAAAATCCTACGATTTTGATCAAAATAATTTCAAAAGTTGTGTTTATAAAAAGCGTGATGGAACTATCTTGGTATTCTTAGTACTATACGTAGACGACATTCTGCTCATCAGGAATGATGTAAAGATGTTGTCGAATGTAAGGGCATAGCTGTCAAAACAGTTTGATATGAAGGACTTGGGAGAAGATAGTCATATCATAGAGATCAAGATCACTTGAGATCGCAAGAAAAGGATGATCGGCCTCTCACAAGCTTCATACATAGACACTGTCCTGAAGCGATTTAGCATGCAAGATTCCAAGAAAGGTTTTGTACCTTTCAGACACGGAATCCATTTATCCAAAGAAATGTGTCCAAAGACGCAGAAAGAGATAGATGACATGAAGAACATTCCTTATGCTTCGGCTGTGGGAAGCCTCATGTATGCAATGCTGTGCACGAGATCCGATATCTGCTTTGTCGTAGGCATGATAGCAAGATATCAAAGTAACCCGGGGAAAGAGCATTGGACTGCAGTTAAAAACATTCTGAAGTATCTGAAGAGGACACGGGACAGAATGTTGGTTTTTCAATCAGACAGTCTAATCCCCGTTGGTTACACAGACTCAGATTTCCAATCTGACTTAGACTCTAGGAAGTTAACCTCGGGTTCTGTGTTTTGCATGGGAGGAGGAGCCATGACATGGAGAAGCGTTAAGAAGAAATGCATCGCCGATTCTACCATGGAAGCCGAATACGTAGCTGCTTGTGAAGCAGCGAAGGAAGCGGTTTGGCTCAAGAACTTCTTAGAGGACTTGGATGTTGTTCCGGATTTGCCCAGCATAATCACGATTTACTGTGACAATACCGAAGCAGTTGCAAATTCAAGGGAACCGAGAGCCCACAAAGCCAGTAAACATATAGAAAGAAAATACTATCTTATACGAGAAATCGTTAAGAGAGGAGACATAGAGGTGGCAAAGATTGCATCAGAAGACAACCTAGTAGATCCATTCACAAATGGTCTGCCTCAGAATACATTCGAGAGACATGTGGAAGAAATGGGTGTCAAGAGCATTGCCAATCTGCTTTGAGTATAAGTGGAAGAAATAGGTTCGTGTGAGTGACATTAGATGTCACCTAGAACACGAGACGTGCTGTAGTATACTTAAAAGCAGACTTTGAGTATAAGTGGGAGATTTTTGGGGTTATACTGGAAAGTATGCTTTTTACTTTGTATAACCAAATTGAATTTCATATTTATTTACTGAAATAAATTATTTATCATTGTTGCATTAAATATGATTGAATGTTATATATATTTACTGCATACCCGTTCAATAAATAGTACGTGTTACATTGTAGTTAATTTGGTGATACCAGATCACGGAAGATCAAATTAACAGTTCCTCGTACTGAGTACAAATTCACAACCCAGATGGAAATGAACAATCCATCGTGAAAGGTTGAAGTGTAAAGCTCAGATTGACTTGTCTTGACCAAGAGATTACACTAGTGCATTATGATGCGCTGAATAGGACCTATAGGAAGATAAATTCTTCAACACTGAATATGGAAGAATTAGACCTCAGTGGTTCGTTATTTCTTAATCTCCGTTCCTTAAATAGGATCGTGTGAAATTAATAACCATTGCTTTGACTTATGATGGGAAGAGAATCAACGTGATTTGATACCTTATATCTTGGGCAATATTATTAGTTACACGACAATTGCTAAGATTTAATACGGAGAATCATGTGCAAGCACGTCTTGCTTGATTTGTCCCCTTGGTGGGCTCAGAAGCTTTATCATACCAAATCTTGCAAGTGAAATTTATTTCTGGTATGGATAATAATGTTGAGTTGTCTTTACTCCAAGGATAAAGATATTAATTAATATAAAGCTTTTTCAGTGGCTTAATTAATTAGTGGACTTGATAATCTTAAACACGGGAAATAATAACCGGGAGTCATATTATTGCAGCATCGTAATATGGATTAAGATGGATAGTTCAATATTAATTTTATAGTGGAGTAAATTAATATTAATGGGCTTGGATAATATTTTGGTTTAATATTATAAATTCATAGTCCATTGGAGGTCCAATCTTAATTCTCCTAAGGGCCCCTCAAATAGACCAAATTAAAGTCCAATTAATGAAAATGGGAATAAAATATTATTGCCTATTTTTCCATGATATTTTCAGAAATTATGAGTAGGAGAGAGAAAAGATTTTCTTGATTTTCTTGGAAAGATTTTATGGAATAAGTATTCTTGAGATACAAGTTTATCCCATAAATTCAAGAAAAAGTCAAAGATATTTTTTCTTCCCTATTTAATTGGGATTTTCGAAAATTAGCAAGGTAAGAAGGAGGAGAAGATTTTGTTGGGAGATATTTTGGGAACTAGAATATATTGGATATATTCTAGATTGTCTTGAGGAAGAAGCAAGAAAAATTTCCCAATGACCCAATTTAACCTAAAATTTTCGCCCCCCCTTGCTCTATAAATAGGGGATGGATTTTTCATCCCCAATGCAATTCCATGTGTTGGAAAAATTAGAAATCCACAAAGGTGGTGGCAAATATTTTTAGTTTTCTCCTTTATTAAAATCGTTTGTGAGAATCCTCCCACCGGATTACGTTCGTGGACTTGGGACATATTTGAGAAGGCACTTTGGGTTGATCCATCGTCTCAACGGTTGTCTCTACAAGAGGTATGTAATTTTGTAACTCCTAGATTCCGCATGCTTAGGATTTACGTGAATTACGTGTACGCATGTTGAATTAATTTAGGATTACATTGCTTGTTTGATTATTATGTTGAATTAATTTAGGATTGATTCATGTTAGTAATTAATTGAATAATTTAAATATGTATTTAAATACACCTCGAATAGATCCGGGCACCCCATATTTCCCAACAGGTGCTGATGATCCTATCACTGTAGAAGATTCAGATGAAGAGATGGCGATTCCAGAAGTCCCTATTGCTGAACCAAAGGATTCTGATGATGATCTAACAATGGAAGAATTAATGGCAAGAAAAGAGAAACGAACCAAAAGGAAAAATGAGCCATATCTGAATGTTGCTCCTGATGCTGCAGAATCATCTGAGAATGTTGAAGAAGATGATTCTGAGAAAGAGAAAGCTGAGACAGGTAACTCTGAGGAAGAGAAATTGGAAGCAGAAGATCCTGAGGATGAAGAGGAACCTGAAGAAGAAGATGATACTAATGAAGCTGAATAGGAAGATGAGCCTGTTGAAGATCAAACTGCTGATGAGTTTGATCATCTCTTTGATTCTGATGAGGTAATGATGCTTGAATCAAACCCTGATGATAGAATTGAATTTGATAGGAAGTCTAGAGTTGTGAAAACCATGTTGAAGAGGCATATTTTTGATGAAAGAATCATTAATCTTTCTGAATTTGAAGCCAACAATATGATAGGGTTTCTAGAGAGTAGATCCCTCTTACATGCTCTGCAATATGCTAAACCATACTTTATGCCTTGGGTTGCTGAATTCTATGCTAATTTGAAGAAGAGTTGTGGTGATAGACAATCTTCTAATTATGGGAAAGTAAGGTTTATGCATAATGTTGTTACAATCACTCCTAAACGCATCAATAATTTCCTAAAGACTAGGAATGTAGAGGAAGAACCTATTGATCTAGAAATTGGGGAAGTGATGTCTGTGATAACTGGAGGAAGATATTCTGAATGGACATTACAATTTTCTGCTGCTAAATTAACTTCTCTCTATTTTGTGATGCATAAACTTTTGGCCTCAAACTGGTTTCCTTCTACAAACTCCACTGTGCTTACTAAAGAACAAGCTTTCCTGCTTTACAAGATTGTTCATCTGAACAAGTTCAATATGGGACAAATCATATTTGATAATATGATGTCTCTTGCTGGGAAACATGGTGATGGTGGATTGTTTCCATATCCAAGCTTGATCTGTCAGTTCTTGGATAACTTAGAGTTTGACAGACCTTGAGGAGAGAAGATAAGTGGTTTTATCCCTAGTTTTGGGATTTTCCCAGTTCTGAAAGGTGGTAACCGTGTAGTTGATCTACCTATGGAGGAACCTGAACAAATGCATATAAAATTTTGTCCATTTACAATTTGGCAACATTCTATACACAAATCACGAAGTAATGGTATCCCCATCATTTTGTCACTTTTTTCTAATTCTTTCATTACTGATCAAATTCAATCCATCCAGCACAGTATAGATGCTCTGGTTAGACAGAAACCTTCTGGAGAAGCCTGCTTTCTACTCCAACAGGGGGAGGATCACCTGATGATGATGGTGACAATGATGGTGGTGATGATGGAGCTGGTCCATCTGGCCATGCAGGTGAGAAGGATGATCAACCAGATGTTGTTGATGATGATGCTGGTGCTGCTGCACAAGATAATCAGAATGATGCTGAAGACAGAGAGGTTGAAGATGTTGTACAAGATGCTGTTAATGAGGCTGTGGAGGATGTTGTGGAAGATGTACTCAATGCTACTGCTGAACAGATTGTTCCTGAACCAGTTAATGAAAGCCCTGATAACACTGATGATGAGCTGTTGATGACACCTACCAGGGAGAACATGTCTCCAGAGAGTGTTGCTATCATTGATCAGCTATATGGAGTTGATAACTGGTGATCAGATTCAAAACAGGGGAGTTTTTTGAAGTATGGGGGAGCATTTGCAGATTATGGAGATGTAGTCCTTCCAATGGCTCAGTCCTTCCCTTTCTGTGTTGTAATCTTTTATTTATTGCTCTTTATTTTATAAACTCAGTTAATGAACTTTTAGATGATAGGTTTATATTTAAGTCATTTACTTTATGTTGTATGATACTTTGGCCTAAGTACACTGTTGATGTACTTAGTGCTTATGTTTGTTTTTAAATTATGATTTGGTTGAATAGTAGTTGTTCTCTGAATGACTATTATTTGTTTCTTTCCTGACACAAGTTCGGATGTTATTTTTAACATCAGGTGTGTTATAGTAGAAAGGCCAAATTGGGGGAGTTTGTTGATGTTGCACGTATGTTGTTCCAGATGTTGGACAACATTCTGCACAACATCATAAATTTGTCTTTTCTCCTAACACTGACTCCGTTTTAATAGATGTATTTTTCTATGTTTTCTACATTTCAGGTTGAAGACAATTTCGGATATTGTCAAGCGGTTGCACTGGAATGGAGTAAGAATAGAAAGATCATGGGTGGTTACACCAAGACCATGAAGATAGTGGAGGAGATGTTCAAGGATGTCCACACCAAGTGGATAGGACAATGCACTTGGTCCGAAAGTTTATAAATAGACTGCATTGGTCGACATTCAAGTTTGATTTAAAGTGAAATACCATTTGCTCTACTCCAAACTTAAGAGAGTAGCATCCAAGACACAACCGTGAGTGGAGTGTGAGGGTCGATGCTATGTCTATTTGTACTGGTCGAGTGTATCCCAACATTTCCCATCAATATTGATTTTGTCTTATTAGATCAAGTTTTAGGTTGAATAAGATCACTAGTTACTTGATTGAATATATTGATTTTTGGTGTGTGGTTTTTCACTACACCTTTTAGGATCTTGTATAAGGTTCGTGTGTATCTCACTACTTGTTATAGTGATGTTTTTAACAATGAGGTTCGTGTAGTCTGGATTACAGACTATACAAAATTTTGAAATCCTTTGCACTTCGTTTTTATACTTCCGCTGCAATATATTGTTTTACATGTTGCATAACATTTTTAACAACACTCTGAAAATACACCCACACACACTGTTAGTAAACACAAGATATGATTTCGAAAAATAACTTAAAGCTATTAATCATCAATCATATTGTGCATCTCATGAATAGATTCAACTCCAAAACATAAAATTTGCATAAGTTTTAGCAATTATCTGCAATTCAAAGCTAACCTCATAGGAAAAAGATCATTTGAATCCCAGATATTGAGGATTTGGACTTGTGGGTCTCTATGTGGAAGCCAATCCAATACACTAGTGTCTGGATTTCTTGAACCCAAAACACCCATATGATCTGAGGGATAATTCATCACCTGAAACATATACAGGATTATGAACAAACTCTCTCTTAATCCCACGTGTTTCTCATGCTAATATACATACATTAATTATTTAATAAAATTAACCTGTGAAGTTTGCAGAACAGCGGAGTTATGATGGTCCTGCAGAACATGCTGTTGAAAAGTAACGGGGAAACTTAATTCATCAAAGAGGAAATTAAGTTGACAAGAATATAAAAAGACGTCGTTTTAAAACTTACCTTTCGAAGCCTAATCTCTTCAAATTTTCTTCAATAACTTGTTCTCTGTACTCAGCATCGCACAATGTTGTTGATTTCACAAGGATCACCTTCGTTAATCCTAGAAAAAAATCCCAAATTATTTTGATTAATTACATCATATTTCACAAAAATTAATTTCATTTTTTAATTAAAATTGAGATGATGTAAATGTATAATTACCTTAATTTTCTCTCCAGTTCCTAAAAATAACATGCTTAAATAAAATATATGTAATAAAGCAACTATTATTTCATACAAAAGCAGTTATCTCAAAAGACTAACATAAGTCTAATAAGCAAACTACTAAAAATAGTCATATAAAAATACAACTAGCGATGTCCTCTAAAGTAAGAATCATGTACGAAAGTTGTAGATCCTCAGGTTCTAAGATTACTTAGGTCAGGTTTTCTACCAGACCAAAGTTCATATGGAGTTGAAGTAATTGACTTTGAAGGAACTCGGTTTAACACATAAACCGCAGTTAACAACGCATCACCCCAAAAGGAGATAGGTAAATTGGCTTGTGCAATCATGGACCTTGTTATCTCCAACAATGTCCAATTCCTTCATTCAGCCACACCATTTTGTTGTGGTGTATAAGGAATCGTCAATTGTCGAATTATATCTTTCTCATTACACAGTTCCTTGAACTGATCAGACAAATATTCACATCCTCTATCGGCTCTAAAAACCTTTATAGTCCTATCATTTTGATTATCAACCACATTTAGGTATCGTTTAAAGCAATCTAATACCTTAGACTTGTAAGAAATTAAATAGACATAACCTAAAAGTAAATAATCATCAATAAAAGTAATGAAATAGTAAGCTCCATGACGTGCCCTCACATTAACAGGACCACATATATCAGAATGGATTAATTGCAACGGAAATTCACCTCTAATAGCTTTTCCAAATGGTTTTCTAGTCATTTTGCCAGCAAGACAATGTTCACATTTGGATAACTCAACCTTTGAAGACGAACTCAAAAGTCCCTCTTTTATAAGTCGGTTCATCTGATCTTGCCCAATATGACATAATATAGCATGCCAAATAGGATCATCTACATAAGCATCACTAGATGAACAAACATTTAAAAAACATGAACGATCTGCATAGTAACTAAAAGTCATTCTATTACAATCTAATACCATAAAACCATCATAAAGATGTCCAGTACCATAGCAAACATCATTCAAACTAATAACAGTCATGTCTTTAATAAATAATAAGTTATATCCTAAACAAAGTAGAACGAAAACATAAATAAGATTCCTCGTGATATCCTGAGTATACAGACGTCATGCAGGATGAATGCATGTCCACTGTCCAGCTCAAGTTTACAAGTCTCAATTCCTTTAACTTCAATTCGAGCATTATTTCCTACATAAATCCATCCCGTCCCTTTCGAAACACGACAAAAGTCTTCATATGCTCCTTTGTCTCGATTTACGTGGTATGTTGCCCATGAGTCTATAATCCACAAAGGATAAGATTCAATTAGTAAAATAGTACTTGATACATTTACCATACTCAAATGAGAATTAGAGAGAACTACCTTGTCCCTCTTAGGCTCAGGGCATTCACGAGCAAAATGGCCAAACTTATGACAATTATAACAAGGCATCTTGCTTTTATATTTATTTTTCTTATTCTTTCTCTTTTTCTTATATCCACCAAGATTGTTAGCAGGATTGTTGGGAGGATTACCAGTCTGAGGTTGCTTACATTTCTTCCCTTTCTTCTAGTTTCTCTTTCGTTTAAAGCCCGAAACTTGTTTTGAACTGGATCCAATGAGGTGGACACTAGATGATGACTTGGCAGGTCCAAGTCGTTCATCTTCTATTTTTTTTTAGATACTTTCGTTGTGGGTCAAGTTGACCTTCAAGTGTCCCACTTAACGGGAAGTGACTGAATAAGAGCTTGAATTTGTTTTTCCTCAGAGCGAATGTTGGGAAATTTGTAGTTTTGATGTAAGTTCAAATTTTTTTTCGGGACTTTTTTTCGATGAACTAGATATCAAAATAGGATGACCAGCGGAATTGTATAGACAACTGATGTAAGAGATAGATCACATATTGAGGGGGAACTCCATATGTATAGGTTAAGTCTTGAAGAAGATCAGAAGTTCAAACTAGTCAGAAGATCAGAAGAGACATTATGCAGAAGACTCAGAAGACTAGAAGATATCAAGACCAGAAGACGTTAAGAGGACCTACATCAGATGACATCAGAAGAGTCAATAAGTTGGGCTAAGATAACTTATATCAGCAGACTCAAAGAGATAGACTGATCAGTCTTAACTGATCAGGTCAGTTCAAATCAGGTGACAACCAAGTGTCAACCTAAGATATTCGAGTCAATCAGACAAGAAGAATGTCAACCTAAGTTGGTGAATCAAGGCGCCGAATAAGTGTACTTGATAACTAATGAGAACGAGACACGTATGTAAGGAACTGACAATGTAGGACAAGGTGTTTTAGAGTCAAACAACTATAAAGAATGACGGAGCACGCATTTGGCCATGCTGTCTCTGAGTACATCAAATCAGACCTGCAAACCTACCTTAAATAGACCAAAATTCGAATTGCTCTCCAACGGCTAGTTTGATTTTGTGCCTAAAAATATGGGATCAACCTTCAGAGTAAGGTTACAGAAATTTTACAAGCTTAAACACATACAAGCCATTTCCGCACGAAGAACACCAAGAACTCAAGAAATATTCTAAGTGTTCATCCCATAGTTTCTTAGTAAGAGTTCTTATCCTTAAGCTTAAGGCTACTCAAATACTATGATAGAATTCCAGTTGAAAACAATACAAATCTTACCCCAAACCGAGTGTTAGGTTAAGTTTGTTAGTAAGATCTCAAGCTAGGGCTTCTAGCCTTGATTTTTGGGATCAGTTGAGTGAGAGTTGCATAAATATATGTTTGTACTGTGTTTGATTAACACATTAAACTAAGTCAGTTTGATAGTGAGTGCCCTTACTGATAAGGAAGAGTGGACGTAGGACAAGTTAGTCTGAACCACTATAAATCTTGTGTGCTTACCTGGTTTTACACTATATGCACACTACTGGTTTGATAAACTACTATGCATATCATAAGTAGAGATCAGTCTAGCATCAAATTTTTGCCGATCCGATCGATTGGACACTTTGTCAATCGATCCGATCGTAAAAACCTTAGGATTTCAAGTCAAAAACTGGTTTTTCACACGGGTTGATTTAAAGCTTCCTCACAATCAGTTAAACTGATAGACACAAAACAGATCAGCTCACAAGTGATCAGTAGGTTGGATATTAGTCTGTACTGATCACTAAGCACTCTATATCAGTTAAACTTGCAAATTACACTAATCACACGAAAAAAATTCAGAAGCCTATTCACCCCTCCCTTCTAGACTTCTGCCTCACTGAAACCCGTTCAGGACCTACAAGTGGTATCAGAGCAGTGGTTCTACGGATCACTGGCTTTGAGTATCATCGGTTCTTAAGGAAGAACCATTGTGGTCACTTGAACAGATCTTTGAAAAACCTATTTTTTAAAACTCATCTGTTTTACTAACAAAATTCAGCATGGATAACACATCTGGTATGTACCATGATCTGCCGAAGTTCTCCATCGATGAGTATGCCGACTGGACTATTTTTATGGATAACCATCTGGGTTCATTCAGTTCTAGAATGATGGAGGTTATCGAACAAGGACCCATCATTATCTATCACATCAATCTAGCCGAAGGAGGTGATCCGACATAACCGACTAGAGCAAGGATCAGAAAGAGTCCTTCTCTGATGGATGCTGAGGAATGGAAATTGTCCAACCTAGATACTGTTGCCATGTATATCATTATGAAGATGGTGGACAAGACAACTCGAGAGAAGATCAAGTACCTGAAGACTGCGAAGCAGATGTGGGATATTCTAGCTGAAATATGTGAAGGAAATGATCTGATTAAGGATAGCAGACTGCAAGCTGAACTGGTTAAGTTTGAGAAACTTAAGATGCTGTCGAATGAAACCATTAATCAGCTTGATGGATGAATCACCATGACTATCAACAAGATTCGTGAACTAGGTCGAGAAATGTCTGATAAGGATATCAACTACAAGATTCTGAGGTCCCTGATCAAGAAATGGGACATGAAAGTGACTGTGATTAAGGATTTTCAAGATATTGTGACAATGAAGCCAAGCAACCTGTTTCTCAGTTTGAAAGCTCATGAGTTTGATCTGATTGAAAGAGGTCAAGAAGAAGATGAAGTACCTGTTGAAGTTGCTCCAACCACTTCGAAATCTATTGCATTTAAAGCAACCAGTAGATCTTCAAGGTCTACTGAACCAGTAGGGAATATCTAAATAGATTGCTTTGCTGACCAGAAAGCTTGAACGATCTAATGTTCAACTGGAAAAGTATAGAAAGTTCTAAAAAGACTACAGACAAAGCAGGGGAAGAGATAGGAGATCTACTGATAGATCACAAGAAATGAATCATTCTGATGACAAGAGAGATGACAGAAGAGATGATTAGAGAGATGATCTTAGGGTGACAAGAGAGATGATTGCAAGGATGACAGAGTAGATGATCGATCAATCGAAGAACTTCTAATTATAGGCAAACTAGTAAATCTCCTGAAAGATCATATAGGAGAAGAGACTAACCTGGCAGAAGCAATTCTGAGGATTCTGGAGCATGCTTCAACTGTTAGAAACCAGGTCACTACAATGTCGATTCTCCTGGCCTGACTCCTAAAGAGAGAGGGGATAAGCGGAACGGAAGGGAGCAAAGGTACAAAGATAGAAGACCTATGGTTGTTGACACTTTTGGAATAGACGACTCCTACCTGCCTTCAAATGACTCTGTATATTCATCTGTCAAGGATTTTTACCTCTTGTCGCGTGTCAATATTGTGAAGATCAGATCAGACAAGGGAACCGAGTTCTTGAATTCTTTCATATCTGATTTTTGCAAGGAGTTTGGGATACATCATGAGACATCAGCAGTCAAAACGCATCACCAGAATGGTGTAGTAGAACGGAGAAACAGAACACTCAAAGAAGTTGCTCGCACAATGTTGGCTGAACATGCGACTCCAAACTGTTTCTGGACAGAGGCAATCAACATAGCATGCCATACTCAGAACAGATGTTCTCTGACTAAGATTCACTCCAAAACACCCTGTTATAGATAGAATTATCGAGTGTATGAACAATCACTCACAAAATAACAATAACGAATGCAGATAAGAGAGAACGCACAATTTGGTGACCCGGTTCGCTAAAAACGGCTACGTCCGGGGGCAATACCAAACCAGGAATTTTACTATAATATCTGCCTAAGATCTAAGATTTCCCCCTTTCAATGAGCATTACAACGTATACTTATAGACTGTGAACTAGGTTTTTCTCTCTTCATGGGCGGAAAGAAAGGAATTTATTTGGGCCGGGTCGAATAGATCCCTTTCTTATCATATTACCAAGATGAATGAATCTCGCCGTTAGTTGGACTTTCCCCGATTATGCCCTGAGGATCTACCTCCATAAATGCCCCTAATCTTATCCCATATTTGCACAACAACTCTATGGGAAATCGTCGGGTTGCGGCGGTCAGGCTTAGGTGGTCGCTAGCTCTCTATAGGCTGATCGCTCCATTCTTTGGTCGCCCTGGGATGGTCACCTTGTCATGGTGGGGCCACAACAATTGCCGCCCAGTCACTAGCGAGATAGTCACTGGTCGGCCTGGTTCGTGGTCTCTAACGCCTACGGCGACGCCATCCTGTGCGCCCGGATAAACCCAATCGTTGCCTCGAAAAAAAGGCGATGATGACGCCATGCAGTCATGATGGCGGTCATCACGCAAAGCGTTGAACTTCGAGGATTTGGCAACCGCATGATTTTTTGAAAAACATATTTGCATCCAGGTCCCCGTCTTCCCTTATAATTCGTCCCCTCCGTTTCAGACCTTAGGACCTTTGCCTTCTCGAGTGTTTCCCTACAAGCAATTGACCTTCACTTTTCTGGCGCTTTGCACGACTCTTCTTCTTCTGGTAAGTGTAGCCTTTCCTTCTCCCTTATTTCACTCTTTTCACTATGTCTCTATCTCCTGGTAGCCGTCTGGGCCTGGTCGACGTGGAGGAGGAGTCTTCCTTCGCCACTCCAGCGGGGGTGGATTCTTCGGTGAGGGAAGTATTATCGGTTGGAGTATCGAGCGGTGGGGTCTTTTCTGGTGACATAGGTCCCTCTCGTCTTGTCGGGGGCAACCCTCCGGTTGACCCCGAAGTGTTTGGTTCTCACGGTGACCTGGAAGTTCTCACGCCGGAGCCGAGTGTGGGGGCCCCTCGGGACGGCCCGCCTGAGGAGCCGGAGACCTCTGCTCACCGCAACTATGATCATCTTGATTACTTTGACTATCGCCTCAAAGAAATTAGCGGGGCCCAACTAAAGGGGAGGAGCTCCAACATCGTCGACCAGTCCTTCCAGGATGATCCGATCCAGGTGTTGCGACCAAGTCCAAGTCTTTCATTAATGATGAAAAGTATCATTCCGTAATGTCGGAGGCCGACTTGGACGCCGCTCATCGCAAGTATGAGACCCCGAATGATGTATTATTTTATCGTCAGGAGGGATCTGAGAGAGTCGACCAGCCTCCATAGGGTATGGTCACCATTCATGAGGCGGTCATGGGACGCCAGCTTTTCGCTCCTTCCGCTCCATATCTTGGCGATCTCTCATATTAGTTTAATGAACCCGCATCTCGCCCTGGTGCAAATTACTCCGAATGGATGGAGCTACTAAAGCTTGACATTGAGCGTGCTTTCGGCCGTTTACGGGTGTTTACCCACGCCTATGGAGGTGAACTATTATCGTCGCCGACGCTTCAAAGATGGCCGTGAAGGCCACTATGCTTTTAAAAATTGCCCTGGTCGGCGGATTGTGTGGGGGATTGTCAATAAGGTTAAAAATTGGCATCCCCGATGGTGGTTTGTGGGCGGAGCATGGCAAAGTGCCCCTCCAGGGTCCATCTTAGAGATCCCCATTCCTACTGACTTCCAAGAGAGGGCTCCTCGTAAGATTCCATTTTGAAGGTACATCGATCCTCTCCGTACTGATCTAATTTCCCTTCTCTTTTGTAGGCTTGCTTGTTGCTGACAAGAACCAGCTGAATTGGGATTTTGAGACCGTCCACCGGATTGCCTTCAACTATCCCTGGGAATTCCGCCACGTTGAACTCTATAACTCTTCCTCCGAGAGATTGTGGTGGGGTTTACAAACGTATCCCCGCGAGACCGGCCGTCTTCGTGAGTGTTCTTCCTTTAATAGAGGTTTCACAACTTGGGAATTTTGTCCTTAATCACCGTGGTCATTTTCTTGTAGCTTCTCACATACCCATTCATGAATCGCCTGATGATCATTTGAATTACAGATGGCTGGAGGATTTGGAAACCATAATTTCAATTTCTCTCGGATTGCTTAGGGCGAACCCACATCTTCATCCCACGGGGGTGGAGTAGTAGAGACGGAGGGGTCTTTCGGACCGACATGCTTAAAAGATAAAGAAGAGGAGGGCGAGGGGACGAGAGAACATGGTGCTCGTCCGGCCACTTGGAAGGAAATTGTTGAAAAAATTGCATCCAACGGGCAACCACTCCCCACGTGCTCTTGGGGAAGACTATTCCCGGAGAGCGATTCTCACTGCTTCGTCCTCGCAGAAATGATGCCACCGCCTTATTTTGATTAATTTTTTGCATAAACTTTTCTCAAGGGGTTAGATATGACCGTATGGGCATAATTTTCCGCCCATTAAAATCCATCGTTTCTTCCCTTATGTTTCTATATTTTTCTAAACGGGGCGACTTTGTTTCAGGTTTGCAAACTTCCCGCCGCCCATCGCCGACTATCTACGGTTGAAGATGCCTCCCATCGTCGGGGTCTCAACTGATTGGCCTCGATATATGCAACACTCTATCTGGGACATGCCCCGGAGCTGGTCTCTAGACGACCACCATGCCCCATTCCATAATAACCTACTATGAATACGATGATTATTCTCAAAATGCTTTTTTAAATGGGTCGGAGAGAAAATGATCAGACTTGAGACCTCGCCTCGGCCCTTGATGAGTAGAAGAAAAAGTTGGCGGAGGCGATCATTTTGATTATGTCAGGATGGATGGAGACCAGAGGTCGCTGATCAGAGCGGTCGGTCAAAAAAGATGAATTGCGGTGATGATGAACACCTGAAAATCGTACAAGTTGTCTTAATTTCGGAAAGGACCATCTCGAACTGGTGACTTCTGGGGGCGGGTTGATGAGCTTAATCTGGCCGAGTCCCATGCTTTGATGGTTACCGGAGAATATAGCTCGGTGGCGATCTCAAGTTTACAAATATCACTAGAGGAACCTGATCGAAAAAATATGAACGATGTTTTTTTAACTAACGGGGATCTTACATTATAAAAACCATCCTACGGACATCCTCACGGAGGTGACCCTTCCATAACAATAAGTTATTTCGTGGAAGATTTCAAGGCCTTTGATAGGATTTCATTTGCCATTTCCCGGGGCCGGCGTGGTCTTTGCCCGTGGAAGCGGCATCGACTGTCATTCTTATGATTCGACAAAGCAGGTTGGTCTTCAAACACGACGGTGGCTCCTTTGTTCGGGGGCTCAACAGAGTGGAATCCACAAAGGATATGGATTGTCGTTTGTTGATGCCTCCGATGTTGGATGGATGAATTGGCGATAATGGCCCCATTAGGTGGGCGTCAATTATAACAAAAAGGGTGGATAGGTCGGGGGACGGTGCTTAGTGCCTCCCTTTCTGCTGAAAGTTTGTGTATGAGCCTCTTTCTTTTTTCTTTTTTTTTGTCTGCACGGCCCCTCGGGGTATGAACTTGTAAGTGGCCTGCGGGTCCCTTTTTTATATTCGGCCTTCGTGCCCTTATCTAATGAATGGAATCTTGACATTTTCTTGTCTCTCGCTGTGTATTTATGTATGAGTTTCTTGCTTTGCTTATGGAATGTTGGTCATGCAAACTCGGACATACACCGACGACTATGAGTCTTGCCTATGTCCTAATTGCCATTTGAATACGGTGCGATGTATCTGGACTGTGTTTTGGTCATCTTATCTTATGCGACGTGTCTAAACTTCGGCTTAGTCGTGTTATGGTGTTTTCTTCAAGAAGGTCATCCTGCTTGGCGACCAATGCGATGACGACCTTGTCGACGTGAGTTCCGAGTGATGCTTCCTGTCGTAGGTGGTCGGCTTACGGGTTTGGCGACCACTCTACCAACTTGTCCTTTGTCGTCCAAATCGTATTTGGGACGGTTCTTTACTGACTTATTCTAAAGCGTACAAGGCGTTTCAAAAATGTAATTTATTATAAAATATTTCCCGAGGGAATAACGATGAGTTATTACAACGTTGTGACAGACAAACTAGTAAATAGGCTATCAGCTATTCCCTATTGGAAGTATTTCTTTAAGTGGGTCGCGTTCCAGGAATATTGTGGTGGTGTGTCATCCGGGTCTTCGATCTCATATGCTCCGTTTGCCAGGCATTTGGATATTCTGAACGGGCCTTCCCAGGTAGGGCCGAATACTCCTTCGGGTACTCCAAGTATCTTTTTAGGACGAGGTCGCCTTTCTTGAACTGCCAGAGTTTGACCTTCGAGTTGTAATATTTTTATGTTTGCCGTTTGTAGTTGGCATTTTTTAGGTTATCTTCTATCCTTCTCTCTTCCAGTAGGTCTAAGCTAGTCATAATCGCCATATCGTTGCCGTCTGAGGCTCCGTTGCTTGTTCGGTGGCTAGGTATGGTGACTTCTATTGGGATTACTGCCTCTGCCCTGAATGCGAGGGAATAGGGTGTTTCCCCCGTGGAGGTCCTGTAGGTTGTTCTGTATGACCACAATACTTCGGGAAATTCGCTTGCCCACTTGCCCTTCCCCCCTTCAAGTCGTGTTTTCAGTGTATGTTTGATAATTTTGTTGATCGCCTCAACTTGCCCATTGGATTGCGGATGGTAAGGGGTGGAGAAGAGCTTTGTTATCTTCCATTTCTTGAAGAATGCGTCGATCTTGAGGCCGTCGAATTGCTTTCCGTTGTCAGTTACGATTGCTTGCTGGAGGCCGTAGCGACAAATGATGTTTCTCCATATGAATTTTATCACGTTGCCCTGGTCGATCGTTGCGAGGGCTTCAGCCTCTACCCATTTTGTGAAGTAGTTGTCCTGGTCCCTAGGGCAGTGGGCAGGGGCCCGATGATGTCGATTCCCCATTTTGCAAAAGGCCATGGACTCAGAATGCTGGTTAACTCTTTTGGGGATACCTTGATTGAGGGGGCAAATATTTGGCATCGGTGGCATGTCTTTGCATATTCGAGAGTGTCCCTTTTTAGCGTTGGCCAGAAACATCCTTGTCGGAAGGTCTTGTGGGCTAGAGATTTGCCCCCCGCGTGGTTTCCGCAGATGCCCTCGTGGATTTCTCTCAGGATGGCTTGCCCATCGGCCCTTGTCACACATCTGAGTAGCAGGATGCTGAAGCCTCGCTTGTATAAGTTGTCGTCGACCATCACATACCTTGCCGCTCTCATTTGCAATTATCGGGCGTCGACCGTATTGTTGGGCAGATGTCCTGTCTTTAGATATTCGAGTATTGGTGTCCTCCAATCCTCGTGGTCGACATCCATTGGGTCGGTGAGGGCGACCAGGGTGTGTGTAGTGAATGGGAAAGATAGTTTTGTGATGGTGGCGTCTCTAATGTCCGCCGGCCCTTCTGATGTTGCTAGCCTGGCCAAAGCATCTGCTTGGGAGTTCGCGTTCCTAGGTATCAGTTCCACGTAGACTTGGTCAAATTTTTCGAGCAGGCTGCGGACGACTTCTTGGTATGTGGTCATTCGATCTCATCAGACCTCATACTCCCCCGAAGGCGGCCAGGTAGAGGAAGAACTTTTCCCTGGGGACGGGTTTGGCCAGTATCTTTGGGTTGGCAAGATACTTCTTGATGCCATCTAAAGCTGTCTGGACCTCCTCTGTCCACTAGAACTCATTTTTGGCTTTCTTTAGTGTGTTGAAGAAGGGTTTGCACCTATCTCCCATGCGGGATATGAATCTGCTGAGAGATGCCAAGCTTCCTGCGAGCTTTTGGACTTCCTTTGGGTTTCGTGGGATGCCCATCTCTAGTATCGCCCTGATTTTCATTGGATTGGCCTCTATTCCCTACTTGCTGACTAAGTGGCCGAGGAATTTGCCTGACTCCACGCCGAAGTTACATTTCTTCGGGTTAAGCTTCATGTTGAATTTTCTCAAGATGTTGAATGCTCGGGCGAGGTCGGCAATATGATCTTCTTTTTTTAGACTTTTGACAATTATGTCGTCTACGTATACCTTCATGGATTTCCTGATTTCCTCCGCGAACATTTGGTTTACTAATCGCTGGTACGTAGCCCCGACATTTTTGAGGCCAAATGGTATCCTCTTCCAACAGTACATATTTTTCTCGGTGAGGAAGGAGGTATGTTGTTGGTCATCTTTGTGCATGGATATTTGATGGTATCCTGCGAATGCGTCCATGAAGGACATCATTTCGTGCCCAGCTGTGCTATCGATCAGATGGTCGATATGAGGCATGGGGAAGAAATCTTTAGGACATGCTTCGTTTAAATCGGTGAAGTCGATGCATAGTCTCCACGTCCCGTTAGCTTTCTTGACTAAGACGGCATTGGACACCCACTGGGCTTGGTCGGCTTGCATGATTAACTCGTTTTTGAGCAATTTCTTTACCTCCTCGGCCAATGCATCATATTTTTTGGGTCTGAATTTCCTCCTTTTTTGGGCGACTGGTTTTTTACTGGGGTCGATGTTAAGCTGATGGCAGGCAACCTCGGGGTCGATTCCTACCATATCCTTGTGGGACCAGATGAACACGTCTAGATTCTTTTTGAGGAAATTGACCAGTTGTCCTCTTAGTTCCGACGAGATTTTATAGCCGATTATGACTTCCAAGTCCTGTCGGGTTGGATCCACATTGATCTTTTCGAGCTCTTCATCCGGTGTTGCTCGATGTTGGTCTCCCCTCCGGTCATTGATTGTTCCTTGGATAATGAACTCGTGTGGCTCGGGTCCAAGTCTTGGTTCGAGGTCCTCACTTATTTGTTCATTTTGGTTGATTACCATTGGGCTTTTTTGATTGTTTGCGATTCCTTGTATGCTATAATTTAAATGAGACTGGATATAAATTGAACATCCTCTTGCATCAAACGGATCGCCCTTAGCGGTGCCGACCACCCCATCTAAAGTGGGGAATTTTACACAGAAATAGTAAGTGGAGGACGCAGCCTCAAATTCGTGTTTGAAAGGCCTGCCGAGGAAACCATTGAAGGTTGACGGCAGGTCGATTACAAGGAAATCACAAAGCTTTGTCGCCCTAATGGCCCTATCTATAGTGGAGACTAGTTCTACCGCCAGACGTATGATCCCGTGGGGCTTCACAGTGGTGTCGCCAAACCCTCTCACCAGATGTTCGCTTGGCTCGAGATAACTGTGATAGTCGTCGAGCTCGTCGAAGGTTTTCTTGAACAGTATGTTGTAAAATGCCCCGATGTCGACCAGTAGTCGTTTGACTGTCACCCCCATGATTTTGGCTGATATGACCAGGGGGTCGGCATTCGGGTACACGATGCCCGCCTTGTCTTGTTCGCTGAATTAGATCCGATTGCTTTCTTGTGCGGTGGCGTTCACTGGTAGGCACAGTTGTACCGTGTTGGCCATTTCCCTCAGTTCGGATTTCTGGCGTCTCTTTGATAGCGAGGTCAATGCGGAGAGACCACCCACTGCCCCGAGTGGCGATAAGGTATGGATTACCCTCTAGCCGTTGTGTTCTGGCATGGGGGGTGCCTGTCGACCAGTCTTCTACTCTCCGTGTTTCTTGGCTACCTCGTTCTGCTGAGGCGGTGCGCCATCGCGAGTATGGTTGTCTTTGTGTTGAGGTCGCTTGATGTGTTCGTGCAGCATTCCGTCTTCATAGAGCTTCCAGAGCTATTTTAGGAGGTCACGACATTCGCTGTTGTTGTGACCGACCATTTCGTGATACTGGCAATATTTTCCTGGGCTCTGTCTACCGTCACTCTTTTTTATAGGTCGGGGATCGCTGAATAGCCATTTGTCCTTGATCTGAGTGAAGATGTATCCTGGGGATACACCAAAGGCATCTATTAGTTTGACTGCCACTGGATCTTCAAACGGCTTGAAGTTGCCTGGGGTCTTGTATTGTCTTGGTTTCTTGCCCACCTTTGGGGGTGCAGATTTTTCCCCTCCCCCATCATTGGTTCTCCCCCAGTCGATTGAAGACTGAGATGTCTCGGGGCCCTTCGGATTGCCCGTCCATACGGCGGGCTCTGTTCGCCCCCTCTCTTGAGCGTATGAACAATCACTCATAAAATATGAACAATCACTCACAAAATAACAATAACGAATGCAAACAAGAGAGAAATCACAATTTGGTGACCCGGTTGGCAAAAAATGGCTACGTCCGGGGGCAATACCAAGCCAGGAATTTTACTATAATATATGCCTAAGATCTAAGATTCCCCCCCTTTCAATGAGCATTGCAACGTATACTTATAGACTGTGAACTAGGTTTTTCTCTCTTCATGGGTCGGAACCCTCGGCCCGTTAGGGCTCTCACTGGCTGGGAACAGATCCCTTTCTTCTCGGTGTGAATCTCGCCTTTAGTTGGACTTTCCCCGATTATGCCCAGAGGATCTGCCTCCATAAATGCCCCTGATCTTATCCCATTTTTGCACAATGACTCTATGGGAAATCGTCAGGTTGTGGTGGCCAGGCTTAGGTGGTCGCCGGCTCACTATAGACTGGTCGCTCCATTCTTTGGTCACCCTGGGATGGTCGCCTTGTCATGGTGGGGCCACAACACACCCTATGAACTGTGGAAGGGCAGAAAACCTCGTGTTTCTTACTTCCATGTTTTTGGGTGCAAGTGTTTCATTCACGATAATGGGAAGAGTCAGTTGAAAATCTTTGAGGCCAAGTCAGATGAGGGTATATTCTTAGGATATTCCTCAACCAGCAATGTTTTCAGGTATTCAACAGGCAAACCCTAGTAGTGGAGGAAACACCCCATGTGGTCTTTGATGAGTCAACATCTGATCAGGAGAAATCTGCTTCAGAAAAGGTCGTACCAGAACAAGAAGTACCTGATGCTCACCAGGTCAATCAGACCCTAAGGTACGTACAACTGTTGATGAAGAAGATGGTACAACTGAGACAGTAACTGAACCATCTGGTTCAGGGGGAACAACTGATGTTCCGGTGGACAGACTTCAGCATATGATGATTCCAACATCAGCTAAGACATGTCCATGCCAAGTGGATCCTACAACTGTACCTCTCCCAATCTCTAGTGACTCAATATCAGATGAGGATGATGATGTCCAAACTGATATAAATCAGGAAAGCAGGATTTGGTTGAAAGACCACCCGACTGACCAGATAATCGGCCATTCTAATGCCCGAGTCCAAACTAGACATCAGATTGGTGAAAGTGCTGTGTATTGTTGTTATCTGTCTTTAAGGAACCCATCACAATTGAAGAATCTCTAGATGAAGCAAACTAGATTCTAGCCATGCAAGAAGAACTAGAGCAGTTCGAGAGGAATCAAGTTTGGGAACTTGTAGACAGACCAACTCACCAAGATGTGATTGGTACTAAGTGGGTCTTCAAGATCAAGAAGGATGAGAATAATGTAATTACCAGAAATAAGGCAAGACTTATTGCGAAGGGGTATTCACAATCAAAATGGATTGATTATGATGAAACCTTTGCACTAGTCGCTCGCATGGAAGTCATTCGGCTGTTTCTGGCATATGCTGCTCATAGAGGGTTTACTATGTATCAGATGGACGTAAAGAGTATGTTCTTAAATAGGGTACTAGTGGAGGAAGTTTATGTTGAACAACCTCCTGGCTTTGAATCAGGCCACAAAGTGTACAGTTTAAGAAAGGCTCTCTATAGACTGAAACAGGCTCCCAGAGCTTAGTATGATACACTATCCCCAGTTCTTGGTAGACAATGGGTTCACTAACGGTACTATAGATAGAACCCTATTCAGAATTTAAGACGGAGATGATATTCTGATGGTTCAGATCTATGTGGACGACATTATCTTCGGATCTCCCAATCAGAACTTATGTGAGAAGTTTAACAAATTGATGGAAGGGAAATTTGAGATGTCCATGATGGGTCAGATGAACTACTTTCTAGGTCTCCAAGTAAGACAAGGTACGGAAGGAATCTTCATATGTCAAGTCAAGTACACCAAAAATGTGTTGGCTAAGTATGGAATTCAAAACTACAAGACTGTCAGAATTCCAATGATGACTTCCTTCAAGATGGATCCAGATGAGAATGGTCAGAAAACTAATCAGAAAGAGTATAGGGCTCTCATTGGATCGTTGATATACCTGACTGCCAGTAGACCAGACATAACCTTTGCAGTAGGTGTATGTACCAGATTTCAGGCAAATCCAATGCAAAGCCACCTGGAAGCAGCTAAGTGGATTCTTAAGTATCTGAAGGGGATAGTAAACCTTGGTTTATTCTACCCATCAGATTATAATCTAGAGCTTAGTGGGTACTCTAATTCTGATTATGGAGGTTGTAGGATATACATAAAATCAACCTCAAGAACATGAACACCTGATGTTCCGGTGCACAGACTTCCGCATATGATGATTCCAACATCAGCTGAGACATGTCCATGTCAAGAGGATCCTACAACTGTACGTCTCCCAATCTCTAGTGACTCAATATCAGATGAGGATGATGATGTCCAAACTGATATAAATTAGGAAAGCAGGATTTGGTTGAAAGACCACCCGGCTGACCAGATAATCGGCCATTCTAATGCCCGAGTCCAAACTAGACATCAGATTGGTGAAAGTGCTGTGTATTGTTGTTATCTGTCTTTAAGGAACCCATCACAATTGAAGAATCTCTAGATGAAGCAAACTAGATTCTAGCCATGCAAGAAGAACTAGAGCAGTTCGAGAGGAATCAAGTTTGGGAACTTGTAGACAGACCAACTCACCAAGATGTGATTGGTACTAAGTGGGTCTTCAAGATCAAGAAGGATGAGAATAATGTAATTACCATAAATAAGGCAAGACTTATTGCGAAGGGGTATTCACAATAAAAAGGGATTGATTATGATGAAACCTTTGCACTAGTCGCTCGCATGGAAGTCATTCGGCTGTTTCTGGCATATGCTGCTCATAGAGGGTTTACTATGTATCTGATGGACGTAAAGAGTGTGTTCTTAAATGGGGTACTAGTGGAGGAAGTTTATGTTGAACAACCTCCTGGTTTTGAATCAGGCCACCAAGTGTACAGTTTAAGAAAGGCTCTCTATAGACTGAAACAGGCTCCCAGAGCTTAGTATGATACACTATCCCAGTTCTTGGTAGACAATGGGTTCACTAACGGTACTATAGATAGAACCCTATTCAGAATTTAAGACGGAGATGATATTCTGATGGTTCAGATCTATGTGGACGACATTATCTTCGGATCTCCCAATCAGAACTTATGTGAGAAGTTTAACAAATTGATGGAAGGGAAATTTGAGATGTCCATGATGGGTCAGATGAACTACTTTCTAGGTCTCCAAGTAAGACAAGGTACGAAAGGAATCTTCATTTGTCAAGTCAAGTACACCAAAAATGTGTTGGCTAAGTATCGAATTCAAAACTACAAGACTGTCAGAATTCCAATGATGACTTCCTTCAAGATGGATCCAGATGAGAATGGTTAGAAAACTAATCAGAAAGAGTATAGGGCTCTCATTGGATCGTTGATATACCTGACTGCCAGTAGACCAGACATAACCTTTGCAGTAGGTGTATGTACCAGATTTCAGGCAAATCCAATGCAAAGCCACCTGGAAGCAGCTAAGTGGATTCTTAAGTATCTGAAGGGGATAGTAAACCTTGGTTTATTCTACCCATCAGATTATAATCTAGAGCTTAGTGGGTACTCTAATTCTGATTATGGAGGTTGTAGGATATACATAAAATCAACCTCAAGAACATGAACACCTGATGTTCCGGTGCACAGACTTCCGCATATGATGATTCCAACATCAGCTGAGACATGTCCATGTCAAGAGGATCCTACAACTGTACGTCTCCCAATCTCTAGTGACTCAATATCAGATGAGGATGATGATGTCCAAACTGATATAAATTAGGAAAGCAGGATTTGGTTGAAAGACCACCCGGCTGACCAGATAATCGACCATTCTAATGCCCGAGTCCAAACTAGACATCAGATTGGTGAAAGTGATATGTACTGTTGTTATCTGTCTTTAAGGAATCCATCACAATTGAAGAATCTCTAGATGATGCAAACTAGATTCTAGCCATGCAAGAAGAACTAGAGCAGTTCGAGAGGAATCAAGTTTGGGAACTTGTAGACAGACCAACTCACCAAGATGTGATTGGTACTAAGTGGGTCTTCAAGATCAAGAAGGATGAGAATAATGTAATTACCATAAATAAGGCAAGACTTATTGCGAAGGGGTATTCACAATAAAAAGGGATTGATTATGATGAAACCTTTGCACTAGTCGCTCGCATGGAAGTCATTCGGCTGTTTCTGGCATATGCTGCTCATAGAGGGTTTACTATGTATCTGATGGACGTAAAGAGTGTGTTCTTAAATGGGGTACTAGTGGAGGAAGTTTATGTTGAACAACCTCCTGGTTTTGAATCAGGCCACAAAGTGTACAGTTTAAGAAAGGCTCTCTATAGACTGAAACAGGCTCCCAGAGCTTAGTATGATACACTATCCCAGTTCTTGGTAGACAATGGGTTCACTAAGGGTACTATAGACAGAACCCTGTTCAGAATTGAAGACGGAGATGATATTCTGATGGTTCAGATCTATGTGGACGACATTATCTTCGGATCTCCCAATCAGAACTTATGTGAGAAGTTTAGCAAATTGATGGAAGGGAAATTTGAGATGTCCATGATGGGTCAAGATGAACTACTTTCTAGGTCTCCAAGTAAGACAAGGTACGAAAGGAATCTTCATTTGTCAAGTCAAGTACACCAAAAATGTGTTGGCTAAGTATCGAATTCAAAACTACAAGACTGTCAGAATTCCAATGATGACTTCCTTCAAGATGGATCCAGATGAGAATGGTCAGAAAACTAATCAGAAAGAGTATAGGGCTCTCATTGGATCGTTGATATACCGACCGCCAAGAGACCGGATATAACCTTTGCAAGAGGGTATATACCGATTTCGTGCAAATCCAATGCAAAGCCACTGGAAGCGACTAAGTGGATTCTTAAGTATCTCGAAGGGATAGTAAACCTTGGTTTATTCTACCCATCGATTATAATCTAGAGCTTAGTGGGTACTCTAATTACGATTATGGAGGTTGTAGGATATACATAAAATCAACCTCAAGAACATGAACACTGATGTTGTTCCGGAGACTTCGCATATGATGATTCCAACATCAGCTGAGACATGTCCATGTCAAGAGGATCCTACAACTGTACGTCTCCCAATCTCTAGTGACTCAATATCAGATGAGGATGATGATGTCCAAACTGATATAAATTAGGAAAGCAGGATTTGGTTGAAAGACCACCCGGCTGACCAGATAATCGACCATTCTAATGCCCGAGTCCAAACTAGACATCAGATTGGTGAAAGTGATATGTACTGTTGTTATCTGTCTTTAAGGAATCCATCACAATTGAAGAATCTATAGATGATGCAAACTAGATTCTAGCCATGCAAGAAGAACTAGAGCAGTTCGAGAGGAATCAAGTTTGGGAACTTGTAGACAGACCAACTCACCAAGATGTGATTGGTACTAAGTGGGTCTTCAAGAACAAGAAGGATGAGAATAATTTAATTACCAGAAATAAGGCAAGACTTGTTGCGAAGGGGTATTCAAAATCAAAAGGGATTGATTATGATGAAACCTTTGCACTAGTCGCTCGCATGGAAGTCATTCGGTTGTTTCTGGCATATGTTGCTCATAGAGGGTTTACTATGTATCTGATGGACGTAAAGAGTGTGTTCTTAAATGGGGTACTAGTGGAGGAAGTTTATGTTGAACAACCTCCTGGTTTTGAATCAGGCCACAAAGTGTACAGTTTAAGAAAGGCTCTCTATAGACTGAAACAGGCTCCCAGAGCTTAGTAGGATACACTATCCCAGTTCTTGGTAGACAATGGGTTCACTAAGGGTACTATAGACAGAACCCTGTTCAGAATTGAAGACGGAGATGATATTCTGATGGTTCAGATCTATGTGGACGACATTATCTTCGGATCTCCCAATCAGAACTTATGTGAGAAGTTTAACAAATTGATGGAAGGGAAATTTGAGATGTCCATGATGGGTCAGATGAACTACTTTCTAGGTCTCCAAGTAAGACAAGGTACGGAAGGAATCTTCATCTGTCAAGTCAAGTACACCAAAAATGTGTTGGCTAAGTATGGAATTCAAAACTACAAGACTGTCAGAATTCCAATGATGACTTCCTTCAAGATGGATCCAGATGAGAATGGTCAGAAAACTAATCAGAAAGAGTATAGGGCTCTCATTGGATCGTTGATATACCTGACTGCCAGTAGACCAGACATAACCTTTGCAGTAGGTGTATGTACCATATTTCAGGCAAATCCAATGCAAAGCCACCTGGAAGCAGCTAAGTGGATTCTTAAGTATCTGAAGGGGATAGTAAACCTTGGTTTATTCTACCCATCAGATGATAATCTAGAGCTTAGTGGGTACTCTAATTCTGATTATGGAGGTTGTAGGATAGACATAAAATCAACCTCAAGAACATGAACCCCTGATGTTCCGGTGGACAGACTTCCGCATATGATGATTCCAACATCAGCTGAGACATGTCCATGTCAAGTGGATCCTACAACTGTACCTCTCCCAATCTCTAGTGACTCAATATCAGATGAGGATGATGATGTCCAAACTGATATAAATTAGGAAAGCAGGATTTGGTTGAAAGACCACCCGGCTGACCAGATAATCGACCATTCTAATGCCCGAGTCCAAACTAGACATCAGATTGGTGAAAGTGATATGTACTATTGTTATCTGTCTTTAAGGAATCCATCACAATTGAAGAATCTCTAGATGATGCAAACTAGATTCTAGCCATGCAAGAAGAACTAGAGCAGTTCGATAGGAATCAAGTTTGGGAACTTGTAGACAGACCAACTCACCAAGATGTGATTGGTACTAAGTGGGTCTTCAAGAACAAGAAGGATGAGAATAATTTAATTACCAGAAATAAGGCAAGACTTGTTGAGAAGGGGTATTCAAAATCAAAAGGGATTGATTATGATGAAACCTTTGCACTAGTCGCTCGCATGGAAGTCATTCGGTTGTTTCTGGCATATGTTGCTCATAGAGGGTTTACTATGTATCTGATGGACGTAAAGAGTGTGTTCTTAAATGGGGTACTAGTGGAGGAAGTTTATGTTGAACAACCTCCTGGTTTTGAATCAGGCCACCAAGTGTACAGTTTAAGAAAGGCTCTCTATAGACTGAAACAGGCTCCCAGAGCTTAGTATGATACACTATCCCAGTTCTTGGTAGACAATGGGTTCACTAAGGGTACTATAGACAGAACCCTATTAAGAATTGAAGACGGAGATGATATTCTGATGGTTCAGATCTATGTGGACGACATTATCTTCTGATCTCCCAATCAGAACTTATGTGAGAAGTTCAACAAACTGATGCAAGGGAAATTTGAGATGTCCATGATGGGTCAGATGCACTACTTTCTAGGTCTCCAAGTAAGACAAGGTACTGAAGGAATCTTCATCTGTCAAGCCAAGTACACAAAAAACGTGTTGGCTAAGTATGGAATTCAAAACTACAAGACTGCCAGAATTCCAATGATGACTTCCTTCAAGATGGATCCAGATGAGAATGGTCAGAAAACTAATCAGAAAGAGTATAGGGCTCTCATTGGATCGTTGATATACCTGACTGCCAGTATACCAGACATAACCTTTGCAGTAGGTATATGTGTCAGATTTCAGGCAAATCCAATGCAAAGCCACCTGGAAGCAGCTAAGCGGATTCTTAAGTATCTGAAGGGGACAGTAAACCTTGGTTTATTCTACACATTAGATGATAATCTAGAGCTTAGTGGGTACTCTGATTCTGATTATGGAGGTGGTAGGATAGACAGAAAATCAACCTCAAGAACATGTCAGTTCTTAGGCAATAAACTTGTCTCTTGGTTTTCAAAGAAACAGACATCTGTTGCCACATGTACTATTGAAGCAAAATATATGGCCGCAGGAAGCTGTTGCTCCCAACTACTCTGGCTTAGTCAACAGCTGAGGGATTATAACATCATAGCTACGAATGTGCCTATTTTCTATGACAGTAATAGTGTTATTGCAATTACACAGAACCTAGTTCTACATACAAGATGCAAGCACGTGGACATCAGACATCACTTTATCAGGGACCATGTGGAAAATAAGAACATCAGAATGAAAAAGATCCATACTGATATGCAAAGAGCTAATATCTTAACCAAGCCACTAGCTGAAGTCAAATTCAGGGAACTATCAATCGAGCTAGGGCTACTAGACTTAGGAGAAAATGCACAAGAATTCTTTGGTGGACTGGTTTCTAAGACCAGTTGGTTACAAAATTGACCAGGTAAGAAGAATCAGTTGAAGGGAGGAACTTCAACTGATGAGTAAAGATCAGTCAGACACTAATCATGTAAGGGATGTCAGTTGAAGGGGGAACTTCAACTGATAGGGTAAGATCAGTTGGGAACTGATCAGATAAGTGGACATTGTTAGGAAAATTTTGAGGATTAGGCAACGATCAGTAAGGTGAACAGAAATCAGGCAAGCCAGATCAGACTAAGTCGTAACTGAATGATTATATAATCAGTCAGTCAGATACGTTTTTTGATTCCTTTCATCTGAGCTTATCCTTTCTGTTTTTATCATTTCTATGCGCATTACTTTATGACGTCACGTCTGTAAGCATTAAATGTGGACGTGGGGAACATGTATTAAATGCATTTATTACGAGTTTTTAAGTCAAAAAATCTGCGGGTTTTAAATCCTCAACCACATGATTAAACCCTTTTTAAATCGCTTAATCTCAACCATCCATTTTTAAAACAAAGATACTTGAGTGTTTTCCCTCCCACTATTTAAACCCTAATTCAATCTCAGAAAATCTTTCGCACTCCTAATCTTTCAAATACACTGTACCGATCAAATTTCTATTTGCAAATTTCTTTCTTTGCTCTCTCTCAAGCGATTCATTTCTTAAACCTTTTCATCAAACCGAATCGCATTTCTGGTAATTTTAAACTCTTGAAAGATTTAGTGCATATTATCTACTAAGCTTCATAGGTTTACGCTTTACATGTTATTTCTTTTAAACATGTGGATCCAAACTTCTGGGATTGTAGATCTATTACATGTTTCAAATGCTTTAATCTAAATATTTGTTTTTAGCTTTCATCCGAATGAAAATATGTGAGTAATTGATTATTCATGTGTTGTGTTACATTAATTGTAATATTTTACACATATACACAGTCTAAACTTTTGCTCTTGTACAGAAATGGCAAAACTCGTTGCTATCAGAGGCATGGGTAAAATGGTGTGTAACTATGCTTCAATGGTCAAGGACATTGTGGATGACCACCACAGACCCAGAATCCATTGAAGTCCTTGAATGTCTAAGAGCTTCCAGACTTGAGCAATTCTGTTATAGACATCTTGATGTTGTCTATATGCATGAATCCTTGGAATTTCTAAGGAGTTTGGAAGAGACATCGGATAAGCAATTGGAGTCATCGGTAGGCGGAATAAGATTTGAAGTAACGAATGATGACCTGCGAAGGATTTTCAATCTACCGTCAGGTAGGAACGCCTAATATGAATACAGACCTGCTATAGACGAGAAGGAGTACCTGCAAGCGGTTCTTCTTCGACTAGCGAATAAGGAACAAGTAGTGAACATAAAGCAGCCCTACTTGAGGAGAAAATACATATTGTTTTTTAAGATCGTCTCAAAAGTGATCTTGGGTATTGTGTTTAGTCCTGATGCCCTAACCCTGGTGAAGCAAAGGATTATGACCGCCATAATCGAAAAGGCACAGGATATGAATTGGCTTAGAATGTTCAAGCACAAGCTGCTTCAAGAGACAAACAAATTTGTTGTGAATGAGAAGAATGAGGTGTACTTATCGAAGAAAATCTCCTTCATTCACAAAGTCTCAATTATATTAACGGACAAGATGTCAGGCTATCAATGGGCGGAGCAAGGTAAGAAGCCCTACTTGGCTAAGTTTAAAGCACTTCTCTGGAAGGACACAACCATTCCTGGCCAATCTGATGAAGATCCAGAGCCATACAAGCCAAAATCCAAGAAATAAAAAGCTGCTACATCCTTTGTGCAATCTGAAGCACAAGAACAAGCTCCCAGGAGAGTGTTGAAAAGAAAGCAGATGGCTACAAAACCTGCCAAGAGAGCTGAAGATGTGAGTGAGAAACAATAGAGAAAGCTCACTTCTATGCTGACAAAGTCTACTGGTATGCCATCTGAAGGATTGAAGGATCAGGATACAGATGTAGAAATCCAGGAATCAGAAGAATCTGCTGAGGCAGTTGAGAAGGAAGCTGGACAGGAGAAGGAACCAGCTATGGCATAACAAACTGAATAAGCATCGGTTCAGTTTGCTGAAGATGTTGTTGAGACGGTGTCAGTTCTGAGCACACAGTCAGTGAGAGATTGGAGGAGATTAGGAAGGAGAAGGAGAAGGAGGTGGAGAAGAAGAAGGTGGTGAGACCTTGGCGGTGCCAGAAGAATCGGAGCCTTCTGATTTTGCCCACCTGAGTTCACTTTTTAGCAAGCCTGCTCATGCCCCCACCATGCTACCCAGATCACCTACTCCACAATCCAAATCACCATCTCCATCACCGAAAAACTAAAATCACCCTTACCCCCACCTGCCAGAAAAACACCCTCCCCAGAACAACCCAGTTCAGCTCAACCAGAAATCTCACAACTAGAAACCCAACTTGAGAAACCGGAAGAGCCACCACTTCCTGTTCAACAACCAGAACAGGAAGAAATGTTTGTGTCCATAACTCGCAATCCTTTCAATACAAAGACTGTGTTTGAACCAAACTCTCCTTAACCGATTCACTCTGCTGTAAAGTTCCTCAAGCGAAGAGTAGAAAATTATTTAAATAGGAACTTTCTTCATCTGGTGAACCATCCTGGAGTCAGACAACAGGTAGCTAACGTCATGTTCTAGAGAGATGTCAGACTACAAGAGATAGAATACTTCTTGATCGCACTGGAGATTATGGGACAAGCATCATTTGTAGATCTTGAGCTACGGATGAAGCAGTTGGCCAGAGTGAATAGTGCTACAGAGTTGGCATCTGATGCTAATTTCAGATGGTTAGTCAACAAGAAGATGGGTTTTCCGGAAGTTGAAGAAACTGACCAGGTGGTATGGGATATAGCTCACGAGTATGCAGAAGCTGAGCAAGCTGCTGATGAACCAGTTAAGGGTGCTGCAGATGAGACCCTGGCTGATGAGGCACAAACATCTGAGAAGAGAGTTGCCATTCCCCCTGAGACCCTAGATCAACTTTCGAAGACTATTCAAGATGGGTTAAAGGTCACTATTGTCGATCAAATTAACAGTATGGTGACTAGTCTGATGGATAGGACAGTTCAAACTTGCATGGAACAAATGGGCAGAAAACTAAGCAGTTAGTCGAGTCTGAGAGGAACTATACTATTGAAAAACTACTTAAATTACATGTTGAGGTCGCTGAAAAGGAGATGAAGAGGATTGAACTATTGGGAGACAAGATTGGAGCTGAGGTCTCTACTCTCTCTGATGTTCGAATTCTGCTGGAAGAGGTATACAAATCTCTGATGAAGGCTGATACCAGTTTTGACGCGGCCTAGAGAAGGTTTGAAACCTCAATGTCGGTGGCCAAGAAGGCTCTAGAGGAGGCTATCTCCAGAATGCTAGGCCCAGCTCCATCTGGCTCTACTGTCCAGATAACTTCGTTGGAAGTTGAGGAGTTGAAGCAGGAGATGATGAAGCAGCTTAGTAATCTTGAGCACAAGTTTTCCCATCTTTTTTATGAAACCTAAAAGGGGGAAGAAGGACGACCAGAAAAACAAACTGAAACATCTAGAGAGAAGCAGGTCGGTCGGCTTTCCATGGTAACTGCACCTGCTGCTGGACAGGTTTCTGAAAAGGCTGTTGCTGATGTTCTGGACACTGAGTTGGTTGATTTGTTAACAACTATTGAGAAACACAACTAGTAACTGGATCTGCAAGATAAAGCTATGGTTGAACAGAAGAAGACTCTTGGTGATATTGTGGCTAGAGTAGACATGATTGAAGATTTCTCTTCATCTATTCAGAATAGATTAGACGTTGCTGATCAGGCCAAAAGCCTTAAACTGGCGAGGAGGTTAGAAGCAGAAGAAGCCGCAGAAGCTCAAACCAAACAACAGAAAGGGAAACAAGTGAAGAAAAGTCAGGCTGTTGTTACCCGATCTCAAACTCCAAAATCTGCAGATCTGTTGAAGAAAGAAGAGGAAAAACAGAGGAGAAGGAAAGTCATTGAGGAGGCGACCAGGAGACAGAAACTAAAGGAGTCAGCAGGACATACATTAGAAGACAAAGAAAGAAAGTTGTTGTTGCTGCTGCTACAGAGGAGGACATTGGCTGGGAGGAACGTGTTATACCTGCTCCAATGCTCAGTCTACTGGTATGACGTGAAGATCTACTTGATGAATGGAAGAAGATCAAGGCAGATTGGCTTGTTGATGTCTAATTATCCAATACATACCAGAAGACCCAGATCAAGTCAAATTTGATGAAGAATTTCTGAACTGGCTAGAACAGAAATATGAAGGGTTTTACAAAGCCACTACAGGAAATTCGAGATTTCGTGACGAAAATATTTGTCACTAAAACATCATTTTTCGTCACAATTGATAATTTGTGATGATTTTTTTTGTAGCAAAGATCGTCATTTATAGTGCGTGGTATTTTGAAAAATGTGACGGTATATTAATTCGTCGCGAAAGGGCATCATTTGGTGACGAAAAAGTTCATCGTCCCTAAGTGTGTCCATCTATTGTGACACATAAATTGTCACCTTAGGCATCAAAAATTCGTCACTTAATATGACATTTCGTCACTAAAGTTCAACTTTATGTGACGATTTAAATAAGTGTCACAAAAAAGGGTTACTTTAGTGACATTAATTTTGTCACAATTAGCTTGATTATTTTGTCACATTTTCTATATTCGTCACGAAAGAGTTGTTATTCGGTGACGAAATGTTGATCGTCGTTATATGCATACATATAAAATGACAATAAAAATTGTCACTAAATAGTTTGATTTAGTGACAAAATATTTATTGTTGCAAAATGATGTGGAAATTGTGACGAACTATTGTTGTCACTATAATGTATTATTCAGTGACGAAAATAATATTCATCACTAGAAGTTTAGATTTAGTGACAATATATTGTTCGTCATATTTGACATTTTTTCGTCATGAAAGAATTGCCAAAAAATGACGAAAAAAAAGATCGTGGTTATATATATATAGGTAAAGTGACAACTGATTTTCGTCTCAAAAAATTAGACTTTAGTGACGAAATACTCATTGTCGTTAAAGGCGTAAAAATGGTGACAAAATATTTTTTGTCATTAACAAATATTATTCAGTGACGATGATGATAATTGTTGGTCCCGGTGTAAACGAGTCTTACACGTGTATGGGGGGGAATACACGTGTTGATGTTTTAAAACTTTTTTCATCGAGGTCACTTGGGTCGGATAATCTCGAAGATTAGGGTTCGAGAAGCACAGATCGCTCGAGTCAAAGTCTCGAGAGGCAGTGATCTGTTTGCTTTTAAACCTCGGATAATCCCAACTGAGTCCACGAGTGTCGAGAGATCTGAGTTGCTTGGATCGGATAACTAACTTATGAACCCTCAAGAAAATGCGTTCGGTTTGGTAACTATCTGTTTCTAGCTACTCAGTTGTGTGGAATGGTTTGGCCCTTAGTTTATACTCGTTTTAAGCTTTGCAGAAAACCTTCCCTTTATGAAATAGTGATTAGGCTGTGATTCACTTATGCAACTTCAGTGTATTGATTCCAACTGAATATCGGTGAAAAGTATGCTTTCAAAATTAAGTCAATGCAATGAGATAAGCATGAGATAAGGAAAGCAATAAAGAACACAACAATTATAGTGGTTCGGAGACTCAAGATCCTACGTCCTCTCTCCGACTCTTCAGAGAAATTCACTATCAACAATGAGCTTTCTGACTACGTCGTAGTTTACTTACTCAACTCGGCCCTGAGTTTTCTGACTACTCCACGTAGTTTACTTACTCAACTCGACCTTGAGCTTTCTGACTACCTCCGTAGTTTACTTACTCAATCACACTCAAGCTTTCAGACTACCCCTGTAGCTTACTAACTTCTCCTCTAGAGTTTTTCGACTACTCCGCGTGGTTTACTAACTCTTTACAGCAGTTCTCACCAACAAACACACTCAACTACCTTCCAAGAGGGTTTGGGGTTTCTTGGTTGGTTTCCAACTAGGATGAGATATCCTTTACAATGAAGCACAATGCAAAGGGTTAGGATATCTCGACTAAGCTTTGGATAATTCTTATCAAGCTAGGCTTAGTATAGTGAGCTCTCTTCAATATTGAAGCACTTGGGAAATTCTATGTTTTTCGAGTGCTTTTAACTTTTACAAGAATAGGCTTGAGCTCTTAAGTTGCGTATAAATTTCCCGTAACCTTACAATGTAGAGGGTCACCAGTATTTATAGGCATACACCAAGGTTACTCTTGAAAACTATCCGTTGGAGAGACAGCTTCGTGAGTTTCCTCTTGTGGTGTGTGAAACGGCTATATTTAGGGTTTGAAACTCCCTAACACTTTCTAGGCAATAGCCTTCCATGTAGCCGGTCTTCACTTTTTGCAGTCTGGAACTTTTGTACATCTGACATCCTTTTTCAGAGACACATCCTTTGTCGATGTCGATATGGTGCGATGTTTTTTTTTCTTTTTGACTTTTGTCTCCAGTTAAAGGTAGACACCTTCAACGACTCTTTTTGGTTATAAACTCTGAGTTTGATATAACCTTAATCAACACTTCTGACTTAGTTCCTTTTGTCTGCATCTGAATGTCTTGGCAGATATCTATCTTTCTAAGAAATCGCGATCTTCTCAGTATTGCATCCTTCAGATAGATATATTCAGTGCCTCGGAACATTCAGGTTCATACTGAGCATTCAGTACATTACTGATTCTTTTAGTAATTACTGTGCCTTCAGTATTCTTGATCTTCCGTTTCTCAGTCTTCAGTCTTTGTGTCTTGAGTCTTACGAGTCTTGTGGTCTTCGAGTCTTGTGGTCTTCGAATTTTTGTAGTTTATCTTGACCGATGTCTTTGAGTCTTCTCGCCGAGTGTTCGGATTTACTCAAGATCCTCAATCGAGTCTTCAAGAATAACTATCCTGAACTATATCTGCTGGACTATACATTCTGCAGATAACATCCTAAATATTCTAAAACTGAATCCTGACTCAACTTATCAAGACCATTCTGAACATGTCATACTCAGGGGTTTTGGGATCTAATCAAAATCATAAATCTTTATTAAAATTCATCTCCCAACAATTTCCCCCTTTTTGATGATGCCAAAACCTATCTTGTTTCAAACAAATAATCTATACTCAGGTTTTAGTTTATCCTATTTCAAGATTGGTTGTCTCCTAACAATTTCTTAAGACAGAGAATCTCTCAACAATTTCAGAGTTTCTCAATAGTTTAATCATTCAGTAATTTCTTCAGTAATGAATCTCTTTAACTAGTTCATTACCAAATACTTAAACAATTTCTCCCTTATCAATCATACAATCAGTTCAGAGATATTCATTCAGGCATATCAAAATAAAATACATGTAAATAAGATAATGAGATATTATCTTTTGAGCATAATGATAAATTTTCATTGATGATTGGTATCCCGTTACATATTACAATGAGTATATCAACAAAATCAAAAAGATAAAATATAAAGATTACAAAATCTTACGAGTCTTGATCTTGATACCGATTTTGGCTCTTGATCTTCGCTCTTGATTTGCTTCATTCTCAACTTCATCAGCGGGCACCTCCAGGTCAAACATTCCGAAAAATCTCTTCTTCAGTTCATTTCTTTCCTTGATGATGTCCGGACTGTTTCCTGTTAAACCCAACTGACCAGCATACTGAGCAATCTCTTGAGTAATGGCCTTCTCATTCACCAAGCCATTTTCAAGTTTTGGAGGTGGATAGGAATATGGACGGGGGCTACTATCTCGTACCTCTCCTTCATCATAAAGTTAATCCACTCTGTAGATACTTTGGATAGAAGATAAGAAGGTATTCAATGAAAGCTTCATTTCGATCCGAGCTTTCCCCCTCTCCATTCCACGAGAACATCATAATTGAACGAAAGGTCCTCTTGACTTCTTCCCACATATCGTTGAGTTTGATAGGCATCCATTTATCAACGTGGGGCCACTTTTAGTGCTTTTGATGTTCCTTTCCTCTTGCTACTTAAACTTCACGAAATCACTCCTTCGCTTCGCTCTTCGCCTATCTTCTTTTCGATTCAGACGTTCTCGAGACCGAGCAAAGGCTTTTCTTAGCTTGTTCTTCTTGGAGTGTCTTGAGCATTTCTCGTGTTGAAGACTTTCTTCCGAGGTTGAGACTTCGATTCCTTCGGGTTGTTTGTTTCTTCATCATCGAATCGGTTTTCGATGGATTGGCTTAGAAGCCTTTGACGTTTGCTTTCAGGTTGAACAACGCCCAAGGCTTTCCTCTTCATAGGCAGTTCAGCAGCAGCCTGGCTTGTTCCAACCTTTGCTCTAGCACTTAGTTTCTCTTTTGCAACATCAAGCATCGCTTGCTCAGAAACTCGAGTGTAGATAGGCTTTTCTACCTGAGCGAACTTCAACTTCTCAGTCGCTCCGACTTCTTTAAAGGCTTTTGCTAGATTATACATTTCAGCATCTTTCTGAGCCTTCTTCTCCAAAGTACGTGCATTGAACTTTTTGAGATCTTCAGCTTCCTTTTCCCCCTTCTTGGCACCGTAATTTGGAAGAAGCCTGGAGAGTGCTGTGTCCATGTGATATTGCTCTTTGCTTACACAGCGAACTTCTCCTGCTATCTGATCTTGTTCGTCTTCCAGCCTCCTTAGATGGTTCTTGGCCACATAAAATTCTTCAGATAAGTGGGCAAACTGGCCAGAGAGTGCTTCTTTGAACATCTCTGTCATCTTGGTCATGAGCATTGAGCTCATTTCCTCAACAACAGACTTGATTAGCACCTCATTCTTTTCTGCGGTTTCACCTCTAGAAATCAGAACTTTCGCGTGTGTTTTACCTTCGATTCATCACTTAACTCTCCGCCTTGACTCCCTCCAGCTTCTCATTTAGCTTTCCTTCCATGGAGGTCATCTGGGTGGTTAGAGTGTTTTGAATTTGCACCAGTTCTGAAGAGTGACTAAGACCGTCCATCTTTTGAGCTTGATTGGCCAACATTTCTTCCATCTGAGCAATCTTGATCATCATTGGCTCAACCTTCTCAAGTTTCTCTATCAGAGGAGTGAGATCAATCTCAGGAATCTTCTGTACCTCCTGTGTTGTCTGATCATCTTGAGCTCGGCTTCATTCTCGAGCTCCGGTCTCATTTTGCGCCTCGATCCGAAGAGTACTATCAACATTCGATGTTGACTAGATCGAGTTGATTGACCTTGAAGTCTCCTTTTCAATCTGAGGCGCTTCTCAACATCTCCTGTTGGTCCCCATCTCCATCTTGAGATTTGTCTCCCTCCGCTTGGGGCACCAACCTCGGTTTCTCTCCTCTCACCAACTTCCTACGAACGACTCATCAAAATCGGAGTTTTCATCCCGAGCTTTGTCCTTACGAACCACGAGAAGGTCGGTCAAAAAAGGTCTCCTCATTCCACCGTCTTCCCTCTAAAAGCGGCAATATCAAGCATCTCGGGAAGAGTCCGATTGAGGATAAATCTGGATTGTCCTTAATCAAGAAAATATCTTGCAGATCGGGATATGAAATTTGAGCTCGGTATCGGTCAAGTATGAACTGTTTCCCCTTGCTCCTCCACTCGCCTTCAAACCTCGCCTTTCTTCCATCTCGGGCTTTTGGTTCATTTGAAGTTTCGCTAAGGGATCAAGAAGTAGATCACTCGGGGAGCTCATCAAGACTATTCTGCTCCCCGAGTCTCAAGAAAGAGATCAAGTTTGTGCGGTCGAGTTCTCATTTTTGTATCTGTGTGGGTTACGAGGGCCGAGGCTGGTATATCCTCGGTTTAGTCCGGGAGTTGGTTAAATCGATCCGAGCTTGCACATCTTGGATCGAATCTGGTGGGCTCTTCGGTTCGAGCACTGCGATACGAGGTAGGTATCTCTCGAGGTCCGAGCTCCTTTGAAAATTTCCCGAGAAATTTTATCTCATCTTGAGCAATGTCTCGAGCACCTCGAAAAGACACCGCTCCTCGGGTCGATCCCAGGTCCTGGATATAGCTTTGAGCCAACACTTGTAATGGTGAACTCGAGCGGTTTGGCCCTCGGGTTGAATCTCTTGAGAATCACTTCCATCTTCATCGGTGAGAACCACCAATCTTCTGCGTTTTGGAGCAAGATTCTTCATTTCATCATTTTTGCTCCTGCTCCATCTTTGCCTCCAACAACATCTTCCCCTAGTTTGTTGGGTCTCTTTTCGAAAGAATCGAAGGTGATTCTACCTTCTTTTCTCTCTTCCCCCTGATAACCTGCTTCCTTGCACCACTAGGTTTAAGGAGAATTTTGGATTTAGGAAATGGGGTCGAATTGGCGAAGATATCCTCCTCCTCTCTGCACATCTCCAAAATGTAAGCAATTTTGGTGGCATGGTGGATCTTGCCTTTGATTGAGATCGCCCCGTCAATCTTCCTCAAAACTTTGGTCCGCTCACTCACCGTCTGGATCGAGAATTTCAGCCCGGTTGAAATCTGTGGTGGGTGAAGCTTCTATCGCCGCCATCAACTGAAGTTTCGGTACTTATATCCGCTCAAAACTCCCCAAGAAGACTCATGATGCACTTGCTCACAATATCCATCAACCACAGGATATTGTGGCTTGAGTGCCTTTTTATGCGATTGTCGCCTCAAACTTAACAGGATTCTCAGCAATCCTATCTAAGTAATCCTGCTCTCTTCCTGACATATACATCGTAGGATCCTCTCCTTTGTCACAGAGCTCAAAAACATCATTCAGATTTTTCGGAACAATATACAGATCCCTCTCAAAATCAACGTATTTGAATGATTGCTCTAAGTGTGATACAGTTAACTTAGAATGCATACAGCCCTCTTCATCTATCTTTAAATTACAGATGAATTCGATTACCTCTTTTCGCAAACTCACGGTCCGGTAAACTGCGACTAGTTGGGTGAGTTTGGCGGTCGAATCATATGCGAGCCTCCTCTTACGGCTTTGAGTTGGTTGTGCTTTCGAGTGAGACAACGAACTCGTACCACGGCTTGTTGGTTTCGGCTAATCTCTCGAACAGGGTTGGAGCCATTTTAGAGTTTGATTGAAGAAGAGAAACTTTAGGGTTTGGAGATTTTCTGGGCAAAGGGGATTTTTAATTGCAGAGGATTTGAGAATGAAGGGTTTGATAAAAAATTTGGCTTGAATGGCTGATTGGGGTTTATATAGCCTTGAGATCGTGGGGAATCGTGTTGGTTAGGTGAGTAACAACGGTTGAGATTAATCTGCGATTAATCGGGTATATCTGAACCGATCGATCTCCGAAAAAGTAAGCCGCCAAAACATCCTCATTGGTCATTAATGTAGCAGAGCATTAAATGATTGTTGACCTTCTTCGGAATTTAAAACGATCCCGCCCCAAAAAAACATTCCTCAGGTGTTTTTATATTTATTGCGAATGATTACTGAATTTACTTGAGCAATAAATGGATCACATGAGTCATTACTTCTTGGACCAATTTCCCTCTATCGGTCTTTTCGAAATCGATCTTGATAAAATGTCAAGATAATATCGAAAGTCTTGAATTGGTTCAAGATGCTACCGAAGTTTTTCGAGATTGATTCAAATTTCCATTTTATCCCCGAAGTTTTCGGAAGGATTATGAGAAAACTTCATGCATCCGAAAACCTTCAATTTTTTTGATTTTATTCTATACACTGTGGTTCTAAAGATCCCTAATTCAACCGAAAGTTCTTGAAATCTTGATTCCGCTAAAGGTTTAGTGAAGATATCAGCTCTCTGCTTATCAGTATGAATTTTCTCCATCCTTATGTCCTTCTTCTCGACATGATCTCTGATGAAGTGATGTCTGATATCCACATGCTTGCATCTGGTGTGCAATACCGGGTTTTGTGAAATAGCAATGACACTATTATTGTCACAAAATATTGGTACTTCATTGGCTACAACTTTATAATCCCTCAATTGTTGTCTGAGCCAAAGAATGCAGGTACGAAAGACTTCCTATGACCATATATTCAACCGGTCAAGTACTTTGTTGCTCATCGAGGTCTGTTTCTTCGAAAACCAAGATATCAGCTTGCTTCCTAGAAATTGACAAGTTCCTGAAGTGGACTTCCTGTCAATTCTGCATCCTCCATAATCAGCATCTGAGTAACCACTTAACTCTAGGTTATCATCAGCTGGATACCATAATCCTCTATTCACTGTGCCCTTAAGATATTTCAGTATCTTTTTGGCAGCATCCATGTGACTAGCCTTAGGATTAGCTTGGTATCTTGCACATATCCCAACAGCAAATGTTATATCCGGCCTACTTGCTGTGAGATAGAGCAATGATCCAATGATTCCTCTATAATCAGTATGACTTACTGATTTGCCTTCAGAATCAGGATCCATCTTGTAGTTAGTATTCATGGGAATTCTAAATGTATTGCAATTCTGTACACCATATTTGGCAATCAGATCTCTGGTGTACTTTGCCTGGTTGATGAATATTCCTTCCTTTGATTGTTTCACTTGAAGTCCTAGAAAGAAATTCATCTCTCCCATCATTGACATCTCAAACTTGTCTTTCATCAGTGTTGAAAACTTTTCACACAGCTGATGGTTTGGAGATCCAAAAATGATGTCATCAACATATATCTGAACTAGTAAGATATCTTCCCCATCCTCTATCCCGAACGAGTTCTATCACAGTTCCTTTGATAAAACCATGGTCGAAGAAGAAACCCGAGAAAGAGTATCATACCATGCTCACGGGTGCTTGTTTAAGACCATACAAAGCTTTTTCTTAGCTTTTGTAAACTTGGTCATTTCTGTTTGAAGCCGGAGGTTGTTCCACATAAACCTCTTCTTTAAGCACGCCGTTCAGAAATGCACTTTTCACATCCATCTGATAGACTGTGAACTTCATGTGGGCAGCATATGTAAGAAACAATCTGATGGCTTCTAGTCTTGCAACAGGTGCAAATGTTTCATCATAATCCAAGCTTTCTTCTTGGGAATAACCTTGTGCAACTAGCCTTGCCTTGTTTCTCACAATGTTGTTGTTTTCATCTCTTTTGTTCTTGAAAACCCACTTGGTTCCAATGACATTGTGCCTTTCTGGTCTATCTACTAGCTCCCATACTTCATTCCTCGAGAATTGATTCAGCTCATCTTGCATGGCAGTAATCCAGTGAGAATCTTGTAGAGCTTCACCAATCTCAGTAGGTTCTTTCTCTGATAGGAAGCAGCAGAATAGTGCACTCTCTCCATGGAACCTTCTAGTCTTAACACCTTCAGTTAGATCACCCACAATCTGGCTTGTAGGATGGCTATCTAACCATTTCCTTCTTGATGTTCCCCCTTCAATGGTATCCTCAACATTTGAAATGTTAGGTTCAGTTAAATCAGCAAACTCAGGGAACAACAAAACAGGAGAAAGGGAATCATCTTCCTCAGGGGAAATTCTATTAAGAACATTGTCAGAGACATTTGTTCCCCTTTGGTTGATAGATTCAGAAATTGCCTCAGCTGTGACCACATCTTCATTGGCATTACGTACCTGAGTCTGAACTGGTGTCTGTTCAGATTGGTCACCTTTGGAGTGTTGGTTTTCCTGGGTCTCACCATCCTGATTTCCATCCTGAACTTCTTTATCTGAGTCTGAGTCACTCCAATCATAGATAGTGTCGACTTCTTCTTTTCGATTCAATTGGATGATTTATCTTTTCATTTGGGGCTTAATCTGGTGATCCTCTTTGTCGGTTCATTTGCATCATGTTCCCTGCTTTCTTCGAACACAAGCAGATTCATCAAAAACAACATGAGGTGTTTCCTCCACAATAAGAGTCCTACAGGTTGTAAACTCGAAAGTTTTCTTGACTTTTAATATCCTAAGAATATTCCTTCATCACTTTTACTATCAAATGTTTTCAACTGATCTTTACCATTATTGTGTATGAAACACTTGCAACCAAACACACGAAAAAAGAAAGAAACAAGAGGCTTCCTTTCATTCCAAAGCTCATAAGGCGTTTTCCTTGACTTTTTTGTCGGCATGGATCTATTCTCGAGAGTAGCATGGCGGTGTTGACGATTTTTCAAATTTCAAAATCTTTTAGGAATATCACTTTCATTTATCATTGTCCTCGCAGAAACTTCTTTCGTAGTTACGTTCCTTCTTTCAAAGAACACCATTTTGTTGAGGGGTCCTTTGGTGATGTTTCATGTAGAATTCCATTTTTTGCACAATAATCGAAATGATATGATTTATAAACTCGGTTCCTTTGTCGATCCGATTTTGACCACACTCGATTTTTCTCATTCTTTGAGCCTTTTTGATGGTCTGGCAAACTTTATCTCGAGTCTCTTTCTTCTTTGAGTAAGAATATGACCCATGTATATCTTGAGTAGTCATCAACTACTACCAATGTGTATTTCCGCCATTAGTGCTCACAGTGTTATAGGACCAAACAGATCCATATGCAAAAGTCAAGTATTCTCTCGGTAGAAACTTTTACTTTGCTTTTAAATGATGCTTTGACTTGTTTTCCTTTCGCATCAAGATCACAAATGTGTTCCTTCTTGAACACTTCATTAGGGCAACCCTCTCACAAGAGCTAATCTTTGCAAGCTTGTTCGGGGGTTTTGAAGTTTAGGTGATTCATTCTTTTATGCCATAACCAATTTGGTATCGTGAAACTTTTAGCAATTAAACATGTATCTTTAGGAGTTGAACTCAATCGGCCAAGATACACATTCCCTTTTCTTGTACCGGTCCAAGAATACTTTTCGTGATGTATCATCTTTCACAAAGCATAAGTTCTTGGAGAACTCAACATTGAAACCCTTATATCACGAATTGGCTAATTGACAAAGAAGTTATGCTTCAATCCAGATACATATGAAACACCATGGATATGAATCGAGTCGACTTCCAAAGTTCCATATCCTTGATCCGTCATCCTTGGAGTTATCTCCAAAAGTGATCTCGTGGGCCTCTTTGTTCAACATAGTCACTTGAGCATCTTCTTGAATCTTGTCATATGTCTTGAGCATCATTTGTCAAGATACCATACATCGAGCTTTTTCATCTCTGCTCATCAGTGCCATGTGATCTTTCATCAGCTTAGTGCCCTGGTTTTCTTCCTGAAAAACAGATCAATTCTTAGGTACCCATTTTGTGTAGGGTCCTACGAGGTTAGCTGTACCTTTCGGAATCCAAATCACGACAACTCTAATCACTTTAGAGTGGCTAATTTGTCTTCCATAAACATCAACATATACATCCACTACTCACGGGTGCCTTAGCGATTTTACGTATATGTGTGCTAGCTTTAGCATGAACATGTGCCTTAGAGTTCTTCTTTGGTTCAGGCCTTACGTTCGGGGATGCTTAGGCTTTTTGTGGCCGGTCTAAATCTTTGATGACTCGGGTTGAGATAACCTTTACCCTTAAGGCAAGTGAGGTTCAGGGTTATGCATCTTTGAAATCTGGTCTTTCAAAGATATCGAGGACTTGGTCTCTTGGTTGAGAATGTCTTTCTTTGAGTGTTTCTCATCCGAGGATTCCTCGATGGTTCATGTGGATCCTTTCAGGTTTGCATTCTTAAATTTTGAGGGCTTTGAAGTACTTGCTCGAAACTTTCCAATCGACTTTCGAGTTTTCTTGCCTTCACCGAGGTTTGGGCTTTCTTTGATCATTCAATTTTCTTTGAGACCATAGGTCCTTTTCCCTTGTCTACAACCTTGGGCATTTCTTGAGTTTGAAGTGTAGGTGCCCTTGGTTTTACAAAGATAGTCTTCTTGCTACTTGACGCAAACATTTAGATGACCTTGTGAGGTTTCCCTGGAATATATGCAATCCAGATTTTATAGTCACAGATCTCCGGTAACTCTGAATTTCATCTATTACATTAGATGCTTTATTCAATAGAGTTAACTTCTTACATGCACTATCCTCTTGATTCTGTAGAGTTTTATGCTTCTCGGAGAGGTCATTGAACTTCGATTACGATTATTTGAATCTCTTGGTGGATTTCTCTAGCTTTTTCGATTAGGGACACTATCAACTTCTCTTTCTCGAGAGTTGTACTTTCGTAACATCCAGTTCATCAAGTAGCTCCCATTAATTGAGAAGTGACTTCGATATTGCCGGAGTTTTTCCATTTTAGATTTTCGACTTTCGGTTCCTTATTACGCTCTTGAGTTTGATTTAGCGATCCTCAGAAAAACAAAGATAGTCCTTCATCGATTCTCGAAAAGAATCCATCGGTCAAAATGATTGTTTCAAGTATAACTAGAAAAACTCTTGTGCTAGTGTAGGAGCAACAACAGAGAAAGAAGAGTTTACCTCCTCAATGGCCATCAGACGGATGTCATCACTTTCCTTTGTCGAGAGAATATCTCATCCGAAGAGCTAGATCCCTCCCTCGAGTGTTCTTCTTCGAAATCATGGCCTTTTTTGCTTGAGAACTTCGGTCTCTTATAGCTTGCCTTTCTTTCTCTCCTTAGCACTCAAAACGGACAATCATACCGAAGTGACCTTTCTTCTGGCGGTTATAGCATCTGTTGGCATCATCATCGTCGATCATTTTCTTCTTTGGACTTGAAGTCCTTTCTTTTGGATGAAGATCCTTGACTTTCGTGTCTTTCTTCTTCTCGGTTGATCCGTCCTCGGGTTTCTTCCGGTACTGTGGTTCTGTAATAGTTTTTTGTATTTTCAAATATACTATTGAGTCTATCAAACCTTCTTGCCATCGATTCTTTAGCTTTTCCTCAAGCTCATCACGATTTTTTGGCATGGGGTTCTCGGACTCTCTCGGGTTTCTGAGTTTTATCTTTGGCTTTTAAGGCCACATTCTTACTCGATGAAGAATCATCTTTGTTGTCGACCTTTTGGATTTCTTATCAATTACAAATTCATAGGCCAAATTTCGAAGAAGAAGACTTGTTGGTAAGGCATTGAGTTAATATTCTTGGTGTTTTCAATCACCATCAAGATGAATATCCCATTTCTTAGATAGACCTCTAAGAAATGCAACTTCTCTCTGTGGGTATTTCTTTCCAAGTGCATTTAGATCATTCATGATGCTAGTGAATCGACTTCCAATTTGTCTATTGATTCACCATCATCCATTTCAAAAATGTCAAACTTTCCAATTGCCTTTGAAAGTTTGTTTTCTTTTATATGATCGTGCCTTGGCACATAACACTAGTGTATCCCAAATCTCTTTTAAAGATAGACACGGTGAGAGATCATTCCCATCACACCATCATCAATTGTCTTTGTATAGTGTGTCTTTTTGCAATGTAGGCTAGATTGACTAACTTTCTCTCCTCAGAGTCGGTTGGTCATCGAGACTTAGGAAATTCTGCTCTAGGATCAATTCTCTCATCTTCATTCCTATAGGGGATTCACTACAAGAACTGGAATGGTCCTTGAGAGACCACTCTCCACATACGCTCATGTTTGGAATACGAGATGAGCCTTCTGCATTCTCGATCTCCATAGGTCATAGTTCTCCCATCGAGAACATGGGAAGTTTTTAGAAGACATTTTTCCGATCTCTTGAAAAATAAAAGGTTTCAAACAAATAAGATCGGTTAGAGATAGAGCACAAGTATTTTTGAAAATAAAACTTTTGTCAACCAAAGCAGTGGTCAAGTTGAACCACCTTTCTCGATACCACTTGTTGGTCGGTGCAAACTAGTCTTACACGTGTATGGGGGGAATACACGTGTTCGGTGTTTTTAAAAATTTCTCATCGAGGTCACTTGGGTCGATAATCCGAAGATTAGGGTTCGAGAAGCCAGATCGCTTCTAAGTCAAAGTCTCATCGAGGCGGTGATCTGTTGCTTTCAAAACCCTCGAGATAATCCCAACCGAGTCCCGAGTGTCAGGAGATCCCGAAGTTGCTTGGATCGAGATAACTAACTTCATTGAACCCTCGTAAAGAATGCGTTAGGTTTGGTAACTATCCTGTTTATTTAGCTACTCGGTTGTCAGCGGAATGGTTTGGCCCTTAGTTTATACTCGTTTTTAAGCTTTGCGAAAACCTTCCCTTTATGAAATAGTGATTAGATAGGCCGTGATTCACTTATGCAACTTCATTGGATTGATTCAAACTGAATATCGATTGAAAAAAGTATGCTTTCAAAATTAAGTCAATACTGACGAGATAAGCCACGGATAAGGAAGCGATAAAGAACCTGGCAATTATAGTGGTTCGGAGACTCAAGCTCCTCGTCCTCTCTCAGGCTCTTGAGAGAAATTCACTATCAACAATGAGCTTTACACTACCTCGTGGTTTACTTACTCCTTTCGTACGAGGTTTTACGACTTCTCCACGTAGCTTACTTACTCAACCCGACCTTGAGCTTTTCGACTACCTCCGTAGTTTACTTACTCAATCACACACAAGCTTTAATTTGCCGCTTTTGTGGCTTACTAACTTCTCCTCTAGAGTTTTCGACTACTCCGGCGTAGTTTACTAACTCTTTACAACACTTCTCACCAACAAACACACTCGACTACCTTCCTGAGGGTTTGGGGTTTCTTAGTTAGTTTAAACTAGGATGAGATATCATTTCTACAATGAAGCCACAATCAAAGGGTTAGGATATCTCGACTAAGCTTTGGATAATTCTTATCAAGTTTAGGCTTAGTATAGTGAGCTCTCTTCAATATTGAAGCACTTGGGAAATTCTATGTTTTTCGAAAGTGCTTTTAACTTTACAAGAATAGGCTTGAGCTCTTAAGTTTAGCATTATAAATTTCCGTAACCTTACAATGTAGAGGGTCACCCGGTATTTATAGGCATACACCAAGGTTACTCTTGAAAACTATCCGTTGGAGAGACGACCGTGAGTTTCCTCTTGTGGTGTGAAACGGCTATATTTAGGGTTTGAAACTCCTAACACTTTCTAAGCAATAAGCCTTCCATGGCTGGTCTTCAGCTTTTTGCGATCTGGAACTTTTGTACATCCGACATCCTTTTCGAGAGACACATCATTTGTCGATTGTCGATATAAGTGCGATGTTGTTTTCTCTTTTTGACTTTTGTCTCGGTTAAAGGTAAGACACCTTCAATGACTCTTTTGGTTATAAACTCCGAGTTTGATATAACCTTAATCAACACTTCGACTTAGTTCTTTTATGCTGATCCGAATGTCTTGGCAGATATCTATCTTTCTAAGAAATCACGATCTTCTCGATGATTGCATCCTTCAGATAGATATATTGGTGCCTCGGAACATTCAGGTTCATCTCGAGCATTCAAGACATTCTTGATTCTTTTAGTAATTCTTTGCCTTGATATTCTTGATCTTCCGGATTTCTCGATCTTGATCTTTGTGTCTTGAGTCTTACGAGTCTTGAGGGTCTTCCGAGTCTTGTGGTCTTCTCGAATTTTTGTAGTTTATCTCGACCGATGTCTTTGAGTCTTCTCGAAAGTGTTAGGTTACTCAAGATCCTCATCGAGTCTTGAGAACTATCCCGAACTATATCTCACGACTATACATTCTGTAGATAACATCCTGAATATTCTAAAACCGAAATCGATTTCAACTTATCAAGCACCATTCGAGCATGTAAATACTCGCGGGGTTTTGGGATCTAATCAAAATCATAAATCTTTATTAAAATTCATCTCCCAACAATAATCGTCACTAAAGAAATTGATATAGTGACAACATGTATCGTCGTGATTAATTAACATACCGTGACTATTATTTCGTCATAAAAATGAGACATATTGTGACGCATTTATTTCATCGTGAAATAATTATTCCTATTATCAATTTATTTGAATTTTTTATATATATTAAATCAAGAATCAATACTAAATAATAAATATTACAATAAAAACTAAATTAATTAAAGATAAAAAAATATATTGCATTAACAAAAAAACTCCGTCAAACAATTAAAAATCAATCAACAATATTTGTTATGAAAACTACATGAAACAATAAACTAAAAAAAACAATGTCTTATATGTCTTCAAAAATAAATTCCATGCACTTCAAACGACGAATCTGAAATCTTCTCCTCCTTAGATATCACCTATAAAAAGGATATCATATCAAAAGATGAATTTATAAGAAAGCATAACTCGTAGAAAGTATCACTCCCATAATCTTTGTTAAAAAAATAAAAGTGTTTTTCACAAATACATCATGTGATCAACTTCAAATATAGTCATGCCTACTTAACAAGTTAAATAAATTGAGAAAGCATCTTGAGAATTTGCTATTACAATTGCTTGCTAATATAAGTCAAAAACGATGTTTCACCAACAAACAAGAACATCTAGATGAATAGCAACTCCATTCATTCGAACTAGCAAGGAAAGAAATCAAGTTAATTGGAGACATATTCACTTTATTTCCAAGTCCATTGCATTTAATTACTCTGTATTCAATAAAACCATCTCTGAAACCTCAAGTAATTAACACAGAATGTCATATTAACAATCACAAAAACCCAATCTCATATAAGCATTTCTACACAACAAGTTATCATACATATAGTTTTTATCGGTTTAGCTATTTAGATCGTAATCTTTTCGCAATAGAAAAGAATTTGATATTTCTCTAACGCAGGAGGACATATATGAATAAGAACGCTACTTGATCCCAAAAAAACCCCGAAAAGAGTTGCTACCATCAACATATTAAATTATCCAAGACTAATCCACAAAATTAGGGGTGTATCTACTTTACCAAATCAATAACACAATAAATGTTCAACTTCTTGTCCAAAAAAAAAAAAAAAAAAAATTCTCAAAAAAGACAGTAACACATCCAGTTCAATAATTCAAAAATTCATAAACCTTAACCACAATCGGATCTAAAATTCGAACCCCCCAAATTTAGCAAGATCGAATTCAATTCTCCAAATCCAGAGCAAGTCACACAAGCATGAAACAATTTCAGCTATACTAAATCTCGGATCTCAAAGTAATTCCTTAACACAATCAAAATCTAAGAATGAGTATAGCAAAATTACACTAACTTGTTTTAATCATTACATCCACGAACTAAAATGCAGCAATATTTACTTCACACACCGTAACTAGCACAATTTGGTAGTGAAATATACAAAGTACAGTACTACCATTATCTATATACATGCAATACACATATAACCTAGCTAAAAAATTAATTTGTATCACACACATATTATGTTTGAATCAAATCAGCAGTTGCAATGCTCTAAAAAATCAGCAATTACAGCATCTACAAGACCTAATTGCACTTCGAAATAGCATCAACAAGACCTAATCTCGAGAGTGAGAAACTAGTAGTTATCACATTCTCTTATTTGTTACACATGTTGAACACAAATAAATCATAATATCTGCCCTCTTCTAACACATCCAGGTTTAAAGCTACACATATGAGTAGTACTACTAAAAGAAAAATGAAAATAATAAAGTAAAGGCTAAAGAGAAAAATAGAACCTAACCTTAATTATATGTCAATCCCTTTGTCCCTCATGAAAGCCATTACTTTGTTCATAGCTGCATTTTGCTCAGAGAGTTTTGCAGTGAGAATCTCATTTTGCTCAGAGAGTTTGGCAGTCAGATTATCATTTTGTGTAGCCAGGTCCTCTTTCAAGCTAGTTACTTGAGCTTGTAGTTCTTCCACTTGAGCTCTAGAGTGTTGCAACTCTTATTGTTTCTCTTAGCTCATCTTCATATTGCCAGAAGAATTGTAATGAACTCCGTCTACTCGGAGGCTTTGAACCGTAACCATACCCTTTGGTATATCCAGCCCCATGGCCCAACACCTCCAATACTATCTCAGGTTCGGTCCTCTCTATTCCGAGCTCAACATATTCATCTCATTTTACGTTTCATTGTTTCCTAGTATTTAAGCATAAATAAAGTAAATAAAATGCTTAAGCGAATTAAAAAAAAAGTAAATTAACCTCAATAATAACATAATCAAATATCATAAATGTCTACACGACTTACCCAATTTTCTTTTTGCCTTGTCGGATATCCACTCATTATTCTTTTATCTTGTGGGTTTTCTCATACAAGTAAATCCTATCATACGGTTCTTTAAGTTCAAGAGACTACAAAAAAATATTAAAAATCAGCTACTTCATCACCATACCCATGATTGAAATAAAATATTGTAAAACTCATAATTACCTTCTTTTAATGTTTATATGATTTAATTATTGACATATCATTCAAGATTGCATATAAAAACAAAAAGCGAGTGAGCTCAACATCAACGTTGATATCATTAGCCATATTATTTTTTTTATTGTTGTAAATTTGTAATATAGCATTTTAGTTGATTAAGGTACCAACAAATATCGGAAACCAACACATACTTAAGGCGATAGTAAAGCAAACACATACTTAAGGAATCGACAAGTATACTTGAAAACATATACTCACAAGTTCATGCGATCGGACCGAGAAAGGCTTTTCGCCCAAAGAAGGTATGCTTGCATAACATTTTATCCTGTTGCTTTTATTGATTTCACTTAAACGCCAAAGAGCATTATAATTGTAACAAAACAAATCGTAATTTTTGCATTTAAAAGTGTTAGCCATTAAAATTGTAAAATTATGTGCATTAAAATTAACAAAGTTAACGTTACCTTGAATTCAGGTGAGGCAAAATAATCACGAAGTTTTTCCCGATTATCTTGGTTGGGACAGCCTTTGGTTTGTGATCCTTAGCCTCACAGTAGATCTGGATACTTAAGAAAGTGCGCAGATGCAACTTATAACGCTGTTGCCTAGAACTTTCTCTCACCCCGATCGACTGTGCTCCGCTTCACTCCGGCCTTATCAACATTCAAATCCATATGCATCTACAACTCGCATAGAACATGCAAATTAGAATAAAAATAAAGGTCAAAATAATATATTAAACACATAATTTTTTTTTTTCATACCGGATGACTGGGAGATGATCAAACCACGGCTTCAATCCAATTTTCCGATCTCTCTCTTTCCACCGTAAAGATTGGTATGGGAGAACTTTTAAGCGTTACTATTCCAATATTAGTTGCCAATTTAAACGATTGAACGCATTTGTTGGTCTCCCAATTGTTGGATCCACCTCAATCTTAAACTTACCGAAAGCATCAGTATAATTAAAACTTCAAACAATCTTTTTCGGTTGTTTCACCACAGGTCATTTTTTTTGAAAGTTTGGAGCTACACGTGAACAAAAAGCATATTTTTACAAGATATAAATTCTTATACGACTATAATGAAGAACACGTAATAAACACCTAAAAATATAATACTTTAATAAACTAGAAGTAAATTAACAATCAACATAACTAAATATCATAAATATGTCTACACAATATCTTCGTTTGATGCATGCGGGACGCTCTCCGTAGATGGAATTGGAGAAGTTTCACGTTTGGATCTACAAACAGCAACGAAGCCTCGGATGCTAAGTCCGAGAAATTGTTTTACACTTCGAGTAAGAGGTATAATAGGATTTTTTGAGGATTTGTTCATGATAGGGTTGTGTTTGCTTGGCAAAGTGTTTGGACAAAAAAATTGATAAACTTTTTGGAGTGTTTCATCTTGAAGTCCCAGATTTCTAGCATTAGTTAAAGCTCTCTTGAAAAAGAGATTGTCCGAAAACGTTACTAGGAAATGCTTAATTTTTAAATTTGAAAAAAGCAAATTCATTTCAAGTTCGATGGGACAAAAAATTGATGGGGAGCCATAACCAAGACCTTTTCTATATCCTGACCCATGACCCAACACTTCAAGGACTCTCTTCTTCAGTCTTCTCAAGTCCAAGCACAATATACTGTTTTTTTTTTTTATCATCATGTCCTGATAATAAAGAATAAACTAGAAGTAAATTAACAACAAAATTTGCAACATAACTAAATATCATAAATATGTCTACACAATACCTAATTCTCCTTCGCCTCATTTGTCGAGAAGTGATTTTCATCCGCTCGACCACGCTTCATTTCACGCCCAGTTTGTCCATATTCACAACCATGTGCATATACAAACTCACATAAAAATATGCACATTAGATTACAAGAAGTGTTAAAAAATATATGCAGCACATTAATGATATATAAGAGACTCTAAATAAGACAAACTTCACAGGGACTGTGACAATCACCCAACAAAGCACTACTAAACATATTTTAGAAGTGATTATGCATGAACAGAGAACGTATGTCTTCTCCAAAGTGAATTGGGTAATTTATGTGGGAAAGACATCAGAAGATCTGTTCTAGTTCTTCCATCCATAGTTCAATAAAAAAAATGATGCCCCTGCACCAGTTTAATATATAGCTCTTCACTAGGATGCTCTGTTTTAATGCTAAACTTCTATAGAGATTAGTAAATAATGACAAACACAGGCATATATCTTATGGTGTGCTCAAAATCATAAATCACCAAACCAAAATGAACAATTTTGAGAGCCAAGCCTCCTCTTTGAGCCCTTCCTCTTTCTAAACCCCAATGGAGAACCGGGCTGGGGGCTCCTGCTCCCATTGGACAAGCAGGAACCCATTCTCAGAGCCCTGATTACATTCAATATGCACTCCAGACCAGCAACGCAGTAACACCCACCGTTTTCCGTATTTGAATCCGTCAAGAAATTTGGTAACAGACCCCTTCTTCCAATACTCACAAATTCACTATTTGATCCACAAATCAATCAACATATGGATGTTTTGAGAAGAAAAATTACTTGAAGCACTGGCAAGGATATGCTCCAGTTTTCTAAAAAATTATCTTTCAGCAGCCCTTTTAAATTTACCAATCAAATCTCTAGAAAGAATACACTTGCAAATTGGCATACACACGCTTCTCTCCGAAACAGATTTCCAAGAATAAGATTCAAAGAAATGAAATTTAAACTACCCCTGTCTTTTTAACAAGCCCTATTAAAAAACAATAGCACAACTACTTTCAAATATCCATACAACAATTAATTCACCCATATGTAAACGTAATCCATACAACAATTAATTCACCCATATGTAATCTAGTAAGGAAAAATGCACAATGTAGCACCGAGAACGGTCGAAGAATTAATTAACAGGCATTATTCGTAATAAAACCCAAAAATAATGATATCGTACTCCAAAATCAGGAAATAAATACTCAAATGAAGAATTACCCTAGAACTGTTGATGAGAAGAGACAATTGAAGAGAATTGTCATTGATCCACACAATTGAAGAGCCCGAATTGCAGATTCCCAATTGAAAAAAGACACAATTCGGCTTTGCAGGGCATCAATTGTTGCGAAGATTTTTCCAGATAGAATTGGAGAATTGGAGAATTTTTGTTGCGAATATTTTTCCAGAGAGAATTGGAGAATTGAAGAATTCGGCGTTGCAGAGAAAAGATTTATTAAACATATTGAGAAGAAATCGATTATTCAGAAGGAAACGTGCGCTAATTATCTTGATTTGTTTGGATTTGGTCTTTATTCAAATGAATTTTAATTTTTTTGATAACCCCGCAGAGCAGCCTTTTTGCCTCCCAAATTTCATTAGTACATAATATATAATTAATGGGGTTAATATCTTATATAATGAATTTTGAGTGTATGATATTATACATTGGAAATGTCTTGTATGCAATTCAAATATATTTTTTTAATATGTAATTTATTTTATTAAAATATGCAATTTATTTATGCAAAAAAAGTGTTATTTATTTTTAATGACACAAGTTGCATATTTTAGTGTACATACTTTGAATGTTTCAATACAACAAGTAGCATGTTTAAAGATGTACTTGAATTCATTAATATATGTCAAGACATAAAGACCTACTCTTAAATATTTCACCGAAACTAATTTTACTCGAGTTGAGTCGAATAGAATGTTGTTCAAACTTATTTGAAATGTTATTAAGCTTTGTACATCATGCTTGTGCTTGTTTAATAATTAAGGGGTGTTTGCAAAAATTATACTTTTAAAGAATTGATTAAAATTAGTGATTATGGGAAAATTATTTTATAGTAAAAGTTGATATATAGAGTTTTTTAAAAAAATTAAAAAGGAGTTGATAATAAAAGACAGCCATTATCAAGTCTAATCAAAGAAGAAGTTGATAATCAAAGAAGTTGCTTATAGCTTTTGAAAGTTCGTTAATCTAATAAAAGAGAAATAAAACACTTCAAATTGCTTCTGCACACAATTTTATGTGATTATAATCACTTATAATTTTCTAAAACACCCCCTTAATTGAGTTGAGCTCGAGTGAGCTTTAATCAAGCTGAGCACGAGTCGAGCTCGAGCAATTTCATATATTTACACTTAATTATCTTATCTTACTTATCGAGCTCGAGCCGAGCTTTAAAAGTGTACTATAAGGTGATGAATGTCATATGGTGATCATAAAATTTGTATATTTTTATTTACGAGAGATGGTCATGTAGTTTACTTCTTCAGGCTTTAACAATAATCACTTCCAAAATAATTTCAAACTTTTAAAATAAGGAAAAAATTCTAAATTGTGAAGCTATTAGTTTACATAAAGTACAATATATAATAAAAGGTATTAGTTCATAAGAATTATAGTATTAGTTCATATGAATTATTGTATTAGTTCATATAAAATTATTTAAGCACATTTTAGGCCAACTTTCAAGGAAGATTTCAGCCCAAGACTAAAAATCAGAGGTAGTATTTGTCTCAATCAGGGTCGTGCTTTCCATGAGTCGAACAAGTCGTTCGACTTAGGCCCAAAAATATGAGACGGAGTACAAACAAACACAAATCAACACCCACCCTTCCAAAGTGTTAAAGCGTTAATGTCCGAATTATGCTCCATCTCACGCAAGTGTGCCTCATATATTTTATATGTGTACAAATTTGTTAATACTATATTGTTATGCAATTGGTTAAGTGGTGAGGAATTAACAATTATTCTTATTTCAGGTAAATCTAGGAGGGATTAACAATTATTCTTATGTCACAGTTAGAACATTAAGAGAACCATTACATCTTGTTTTGTGCTACTTTAAAAAAAAATGAATAAAAATAATAATAATAATAATAATAATCTTGTTTTAAAAATTACATCTAGGAGGAAAATTATATCGAGCACCTAAGTGAAAATTCATAGCTGAATTCAACATCATCAGAAAACAGAGTTGCTGAATACAAATTTACAAATTTAAAGACGCCAACTTGTACTATTATTAACAAAAAAATTCAGCCAGATGTCAATTAGTTATGGAGTAAACTCAGACTTGTCTCTAACTCGAGAATTCCACATGACAAACAACACTTGGAATTGCGACAAAAAATCTTTTCATTAAGACAATACAGGTACTGAATCCAGAAATGATGAGTTAAACCTAATTCCTAAAATAATAAAATCACTTGGAAGTTGGAACCAAGCTAAGAAATAGAGGCAGCAATCTTCTTCCCCATTATTACATTATTATTATATATCTACTGTACATTGATCATCCAGAACTTCAAGTGTGACTCTTGTTAGAAAACTATGTGCCTACTTAGTTTAATAAAATTCTCACACTCCATATATAAAGATGCTAAAACTGTACCAAACAAATAGTAAACCACAATCTTGATAATATTTCTGGAAAACCATGTTACAAGAAAAAGAAATGCATTAACTACAAATTCCAGAAACAAGTAGAGCTAAGTTCACAGTAAAATCCACAACATTCAGCTATACAAAATAGACAAATAAAAAAAATTCACCTTCCATACACAATCATGGTGATAAATTCATCAAAACCCAATAAAATTTCTAGGTTTCAAACACAGTCAACATTAAAACTAACAAGAAAAAGTTAGTTAATTCCTGCATTGTTAAAGAATTCAAGATACAAACAGTAGTACAGAAATCAATACTTGAAGTTCTTGAAATCACACTGCTTCTCTGTTTCCCTTGATTCCTACCTAGACACATCGGACATTGCACTTCTTTGCGTATTTCTGCCAACCTCACAACAATACAACTGGAATTTAAAAGCATGCAGTTATACAGTAATCAAACAAGACCAAATTTGGACTACCAAGCTGTAGTTCTTTCTTTGAATCACTTATTGGCCTCAGTACCAATAGGCATCATTGAAGGAAAAAATAAGCTTAAAAATGTAGCAGGTAGATTGTAAAAATAAATAAATTCCTACCAGGAACAGAAACAAAGCAGTTCAGAATGTAGGCAATTAGATGAGTCCAGTTCTTCAAAACAAACACATAAATAAAAGTCTCCACTTTTGGCACCTCTTCATCACAGATACACCCATGCAACACTATGTTACTTTTTAAGACTTGTTAATAGCTTTCTAAATTTGAATTGCCAATATGAGATGTCAGAAAATGCAATTTGACATGCCTCTAATCTTAATAATAGACTAGAAAGTCACCTAGGTTGATGCTCCCACAATCTTGTGACTACAAAAACTATCATAAATGAAACTCCAGACCATATCAAAGCACCAAAAGTAGAACAACCATCAATATACAATCCTTACCTAGTCATATTTATGTACGTCCAGGCTTTCCAAAATATAAGGAGCTAATATAGAAGCTAAAACAACACAAACCCACTATTGATTACATTGTCCACACAATAGACAAGCATCCTTCACCAGTCAGTTATACTCCATAGCAGCTAGTAATGTGGGAATCAGATGCAAATCTAGTTTAAGAGGTGAACATCAAAATTTTGAAGATAGAAGTTATAGCAGACTTCTTATTGCTCACAAACTTAAACTAGATTCAATACCATCTGGTCAACACTTATTGCTCCACTTAGCTCTGCAAGAAATAAATAAATTCCTACCAGATCAACACTACGGAGACTTTTCAATGGACAGACATCACTAATAGATGCAAGCATGAGAAGAAATGTCAGAAAGTGAGGCAATAGTTGGCAGAAAAATAGAAAGTGCACAGAGAAGAAAATTTTAATCTGAGTACACATATGATAAGCTAAAGTCAAGGAGAAAGAAGAAATAGAACAACTTCAGGGGTATCTGAGTTCATTGAGTATGTTGATCAAATAAGTTTTTGATCTTAAGCATGATCAGAAGATGCATAAAGAACAATAAAGGAGGGTAAATGGGTAATATCTCAAACTCAATGAGATCAAAAAGTACCTGCTGGTTGAGGGACTCAAATCATCCAGGTCAAGCAAAATGTCCCATAATGATAGATTGTAATATTGAACCCTTGAGAGAAACAACGGCAGCAGAAGTAGGAAGAACATACCCCAGTAAATCATGGAGCACCTCCTGATACCAACACAACAAATCATAGAAACAATGTCAACAAAAGATAACTGTAAACTTCAAATGCATAAAACATATAAGAGAATAACAAATTAAGTAAATTATGGGACGTCTAAATCGAAATACAAAGAATAAAAATGGGTGTGTCTGCCTAACTCTTGTCCATTTTGCACTACACCAATTAAATGGAAAAAGGATCGCATATTAAATCCTGCCAACATATCCAAACTAACACCCATACTGTCAAAGTTTCAACTTTTGATCTATTATTCAAAACTCCTAAAATTTCAGGGCTATATAAGTATATATATGACTCTTTCCAATTAATCTATAAATTGAATTCACTCATCATGATGTTGTTACTGCCAATTAATAATTTATCCAAAAAAATATGTTCCATAAGGTCAGAGGTTTAGGGGGTGTTTTCAATATATTATAAGTGATTAAATCATCTAGAATTGTGTGTAAAAATAGAGTGTTTTCAAAGCTGGGTGAGGGATGCTTCCAACTAATTCTAGATTCTCACTAATTAATGTATTACACCAAACACTCAACATTTACTTTTTTACAAATTTTGCAGAACTTATCACTCTCACTATTAAGAACCAAACTAACTCAATCCGGTTTCAAGTAATCTAAAGTATTTTTCGGACACCTTGAGCAACCAACATATATTGTTTACACTAGCTAGTGATTGTAACACGGTAGTGCACGTCTCTACTTCTAGTCCTAACAACTGCACAACCATTTATCATTCTAGAATTAGAATAATCTGTTACAATAAAATTGCCTACAAACATTTAGAAGAAATATAACATGTAAAGAATTCAACCATTTTACAGAACAAATCCATTTCTTCTGCCACGTTACACTCGATGAACGGGTAAAAGACATGTTACGACAGGGGGTTTTTAGAAGTCGAAAACCAAGCCAAATTCTTTTAAGCCACAAACACATGATTTATACAAAATAAATTGATTTTATCATCAGCACATAAGTTTCTATAAACCATTAATTTTGCAATAATAACTATCCCTCCAGACTCCAATTATTGCCTAATTATCTCAGTAAAATCAACAGAAAATAAATATATAAAAAACAGAGGATGCATTCCAGTTTCCACTATGCTCTTTCCCCTTCATCGAATGACCAATGTTGAAAATTACTACTACTACTACTATTCTTAGATCTTGAAATTTTTCAACAAATTTCCCCAATCCAATTCTATTTCATCGATTGCTAATCAGTTTACATATGAATTCAACGACATGACAATACCTCGCATTACCAAGTCATAATATTGATTGACCAAATCATTTACTATTTTATCCCTATTTTCAGAAATTCTTCATAAAAACCAATCAAATTGAACAGAAAAACTGAATCAAAAACCAAAAAGTCAAGTAAACCAAATAGATAAAAGTTCACATACAGCTTTGAGTTCCCCGAAATTGGATGCATCGGAGAGAAACTCCTTCATCTTAGCAGTCCTGGGACGCATCGGAGAGAAACTCCTTCATCTTAGCAGTCCTGTGGTGGTGCACCCACATGGTAGCGTCCATGAACTGCACCCCGTTTGATTCACACGCTTCGAGAATCACATTCTCAAAAGCATATTTTTACAAACACCCCTGTAGTCACTTTTCAGTAGGCAAACTGAGTTAACTTGAGATAACTTTGTTAATGTGGCTAATGTAGGGCAGAGTGTGCTACCTTTGTCACTGCTGACAGGAAGACTTCCAGTCGAGGGGCGTGCAGCAATTTCCTTCTTGTTTCCCCTTCTAAGGCAAAAAACTAGTCCAAGCAGCAAGAGAACTACTGCAAATAAAGATCCTAGAACATAAGTTTACAAGTTTACAGATCATAAGGAGCAGAATTCAAATCATTAGAGTTTTCTTAGGCATTTCAACAAACACCTGGTGAGCAAAGCTTAAAAAACCATTAACTCTGTAAAAGGCAAGTCTTATTCTTCTCCAGAATCAATTCAATTAACAAAATTTACCAATTAACAGCCCACTTCCTAGGAAAACTTAGTCAATGAACCTTAACTTTGTCTGAGAATGCATCAGATTGCCATTAGAGTTGATATACTAGAATGCATCTGTAGGTCCCGAACGGGTTTTGTGAGGGCAGAAGTCTAGAGGGGAGGGGTGAATAGACTTCTGAAAACTTTTTGTGCAGATCAGGTGTGATGGCGATTACTTTGATCGAGTCGAGAGTGAATCGGTTTTGGGCTGATAATCAACTTACTAATCGCTCAAGGCGATCGATTCGAGAACTATCGGTTTAAGCGATGTGTGTGCGGAAGCTAAGTTTTACCCGTGTGAAAAACCAGTTTTCATAAATCAGATTCCAAAGTTAGCCTTTTAACCAGTTGACTGAAGTGTCAAGCTTGATCAGATCAGAAGCTTGGTGCTAGCTGATCTCAACTTAGAATATGTATGTTGCTTTAAAAGTTGTGTGCGATTGTGTAAACAGTTAATCAAAGCGGTAAAGGCACACAAGATTTAAAGTAGTTCGGACAAACCAGTCCTACATCCACTCTTCCCTATCACAAGGGGCACCAACTAAACCAACTGGACTTAGATTTTTGTGTTAGTCCAACACAGTACACCGACAGATATTTAAGGAGTTCTCACTCAACCGATCCCGTAAATCGTAACTAGAAACCTGATACGAAATATTCTTAAACAACTTAACCTAACTTTGGGTTTGGATAAGATTGTTTTGGTTCCAACTATGAAATCTTTTCTAGTGTTTAAGATAGCCTATCAGCTAGATGAAAAGATTTCTATGCTAAGAACTTTATGGGATGAACACTTAATAAAATAATTTTCTTGATCGTGTTCTTTGTGCGGAAATCTGATAATTGCTTGAGCTTCTTGATTGTTCAGTGTTTCCGTGTCTTCACTCTGAAGTGTGATCCCATATTTATAGACCTTGAAATCAAAGAGTCGTTGGAGAGCAATTTGAATTTCGTATTTATATTTGGTAGGTTTGCAGGATTGATGTGACGCGTCTTCAGAACGGCATATTTGAAAAGCGTGAATTTTGTATTTTATAGCCGTTAGAGAGAGCAAAAGATCAAATCCGTAATTGTCGGCTCCGATCATACGTGTCTTGTTCTTATTGGTTATGAGCGTACTTTTTCGGTGTTGTTCTTCCAACTAAGGTTGACATTCTTCTTGTTCGGATCATCGACGTATGATTAGGTGAAACATCGGTTTTCACTGGTGGTGACTTTGATCGATTGGTATCGATCTACCACCGATGGAGTCTTAGCGCCGGTTGACTTAGCTTCAACTAGCAGACTTACCGATGTAGGTCTTCCGGTCCGATCTTACGGAAGTCATCCGATCTTCAAGTATTTCGAGTTTGAGCTTCATGACTTCAATTTGAGATATCGACTTGATCGGATCGATCGATCTTCCGTTCTTCTCTTGCATTCGGCCCGGGCGGATATCGCCTATTCTTTGAATCTTGAGATCGACCTATACATATTGAGGTTCCCCTCAATATGTGACCTATCTATTACATCGGTTGTTTTTATCTGATAATTATCAACTGGTATTCTATAATCCAGTAATATAAACATCGATTCAATTACTTGTGTCCGATTTGGTCCTATTACATGTGTTTCGGAACTTTCATCAAAACACTAAATTTCCCAACAATTTCCCCTTTTGATGAAACCAAAACACTTTGAGAAACCAATCACAGTTGATAAATATAGAACAAAGAAAGCACATAATCGGAAGACAATGAGATTTTGTCTTAGGATCGAGAAAATAAACTTTTCTCATTAGATATGTCGATTACACGTTACATCGAAGAAAAGTTTGAATTTAAAAGCGGTGATCGAGAAGTCTTACGATTCTTCACTCTTTAGGCTTGTATCATCTCGCATCTCTCTTTGATCTTGAGGTACGTTGAAAATCGATATAGTTTCCATTTGACATCATTGGTGGTCGAGGAGGATCGATTATATGCGTTTTGCTCGAGGATTTCAAAATAGAATCTACGAAATGCTAGTCTGTCAAATGAGCCATCTGCGCTTCTTTCTTCGAGTAATCCAACATATCATACTCTTGGCGAGATATTTTTACATTGATTAATTTGGCCTCATTTTCCAGATACTTCAGAAAATCTGGATATTTGTTTTCCAACCAGTTGAGGAATTCATCATCTGGAGATTCTTCTCGTGGAACAAGATCAAGAACAAAAGCATCCAGAAGCCATTCACTTCTGATCTTATTCCATTCCTCAAACCTCTTAGCATGTGCAGCAGTTTTTGGAATGATCTCATCAACTCTTCTTTGGCGGTGAGGTTCCGTACTGATTTTCGGCCTTTCCTTTCTTCGCTCTCGATCTGAATTTCTTCTTCAGATTTTCTGCCTCTGCCAATTTATCTGCCCTTCTTTCTTCTTCTTTTTTGGGCTTTTAAAGAATCTGTTCTTTGGGCGGTTTCTCGACCCGATTCTTATCGGCTTCATGTCCGGCTATTTGGCTTCTTGTGACTATCTTAGTCTGAGTGGCTGGTACAGGTTGTGATGTCCCAGCACCCGCAGCAGCTAACTTTCTTGCCTTTGACTTTTCCATCTTTTCAGAGACTTCGTTAGCAAAGAGATCCAGATGGTCTAGTCTTTGTCCATAGGCTTCAAATCGTTATGCGAATCGGGTCTTCTGTTGTTACGATCATGTCAGTTGGTTTCTCACTCCGTCCTTCCCCCTTTTTGGTTTGATCAAAAAGAGCTGTGAGGTGGGAAGTCAGAGATCCAAAGCTGACTGATATCGCCCTGTTGAGATCTGCAACAGATAAACCTTGAACTTGAGCAGTTAGATGTTGAACCTCCGAGATACTTTCGGTCTTAGATTCCATGGCGATAGAGAGTGTAAGAATCGGTTTGTCAAGTTTCTCTTCTGTCAATTCTAAGCTTTTGATGAGCATCGAAAAAAACTTGTTGTTGATCCACTGAATGACTTGTCATCAACGGACTTTATAAGTTGGCGGAACCACAGTGGTCACGGTTTGGAGAACTGATCTTTGATTGCCTCAATCGGGAAATAGCCAATTCCTTTGATACATTATTTCTTTGAGGCCAATCTGCCTCCTCGATCACTATCACTCCCTCAACTTCTTCTTCGGAAGATCTTTGAGACATGATCGATATCCCGAAATTGATCGGCGGTGATGTGAGATGTAGGAATGGTATCGTCACTGGACTCTTTTTGATTGTTTGTGCCTCAGTGGTTGGTCATGAAGCTATGACACAGTTCACTATCATCGCGGCTGTGATCCTTCATAGTAGCATCTGCTTCAGAGCTTCTTGCCGATCTCGGTTCGCCTTGTTGATCAACCCCTTCATGTGGATCGAGACTTTGATAGATTGGCGATTATCGGCTTTCATTTGGTGATCTACTTTAGCTGATTTCCCATATCGAAATCAAAATCTGCAAACTCATCAAGACGCCCATCTATTCTATAATCATTATAAAATCGAGAAGCTTTTTAATCGGAGATCTCTCGGTGAGGATCTCCATAACTTCCTCTCTAATAAAGCAGGATGGGCGACCGATTTGGATACATCTCATCAATTTCTCGTTCGATTTGCATTTCGACCATTTTCCTGTGATGGTCTTTGATGATCTAGACTCAGGAATTGTCATGTCGCATTAGGTTGATGAGATATGGAGGGTTCTGGTGTGGTGCTTAGTGGCGGAAGTTGGTGATTGGCTCGAATCAGAGGTTACATAGAGGCATGTGCGCGCGGGTACTACGGTAGGCTTTCGGTTTGGCCGATGTAGTTTTGAGTGTTGGGCAGGTGGAAGAGAAGGAGAAACATGCTCGTGAATGACGGTAATGAAAGCGGTGAATCGCTTCGAGTTGGAGGAGAAAAGATCGTTCGTCTCGTGCTTCTTCTCGAGAATGTTCTGGCGAGCTCTCGGCTTTGGCTTTTGCTGTCGATTTCTCACCTAATTTTTGTGGCGCGTGGCTGCGTCTGGCGCTCCTTCTTCATCGACTCATCTTCTAGAAAGCGAGTCATGGGGGCTGCCCGCCTTCTTTGGCCTCTTCTCACAGGCCTTCACAGTTTCTTTTCTTCTTCAGGGGGAGCATCTGGTGTAAACGAAGCTTCCTTCTTTTTCCTTTCTTGACTTTGGAGGGGTGGGGCATATCATCATCCAATTGGCCCATATATGGGCTGAAGTGGTGGCGAGAAGGCCTTATAGAACTTGATCCATTCGATTCCCGGCGGTTGGCATTTTGTCGCCGGGATAAGCGCAACCTTGTTGAGATTGCTGATCCTCTTGAGATAGACTGCCTCCATTCATTGACTCCAAATTTCTCATGTTCTTGGGCAGAATGGCCTTTGAAGCCATGCAATTGATGTTTTGGCTTCATCAATTATTCTGACCATGCTATCTGATTTGGCGGATGTTAGAGCATCTGGCTTTGAATAAATACCATGATTGTTTTTGACAAAATGTCAAACGGCAATCGGTATTTTTTTTTTGCGGGTCGGCTAAAAAAAGGGATGCGATGTTTGTCGGCCTCTCGAAAAGTTCTTTTACGATCGGCTCATCTTCATTCTCTCCTTGTAGTGCGTAGTAGATTTGTCCTTTCGCAAGCGATTTGAGCAGACGAGTTATGTCGCGTTCGTCGATCGATCTCTTCTCCGATTGACCGACAAAAAGTAGTTCTTCTCCGGAGCGTCAGATCCACTCTTAAATTCCTTAGGAATTCGAGGTGCTTCATCTTTGCATCCTTTGGATTGCGATGAGCGCCGTAATATTTCTCAAGACCTCCTTTCTTCAGAATTTGCTCCACTTCCATTGATTCCGGATCCCAAGTGATATCAAACTGCACGAACTTGTCATCGACAATCTTCGTTGCCAGTTCCGAATAATTGCACATTATTTTTCCCATTCCGTGAGTGGCCATCTACAATAAGATAGACTTGATTAAAGTTATGCATAAACATGAAGATATTGTATATTGATTATCAGACCTATACTCAGGCCTAATCATCGAAAAACACATGCGGAAACCAAGAAACAATAAAGCATAACACAGGATACCATCGATTGACAAAATCTTTAAGATCAATGGATTTAAGGAAAAAAAATGATTCATCAAATAATCAAAAATTACCAGATTCTGTTTTTCGGAAAGATAATGTTGAAACTCAAGAAAAACACTTTGAATCGTAGAAAAAATAATCTGGTGTTTTCAGAGAATAAATCGCAATTTTGTGAATTAGAAAAACTCTGGTAGGGTTTTTGATGAACCTTATAAAGATGAGGAGGGAAAAAAGATAAGATTTGGAAGATCAACCGTTTGAAAAGATTAAACGATCCAGATTGAGCGGTTTTGATCGTATGGTCAGGAAAATCACGTACGAAAACCTTTTGGATTTAAAAGCTCATTTTGTAGCAATTAATACAAGTACCCCACGTCCGCATTAAATGTTTTGCAGGGAATACGTCACAAAAGGTAATGAGTACAGTAAGTCAAATAATATCAGATAAAATCTGATAAATAAGCAAAGAACAAGGGAAAAGAAAAGCGTATCTGGTTGACTGATATTGTAATCAGTCAATACCACTTGAAGTTGATTCCACTTGTTGATCTTAGTTTTCTGCCTAAGCCTTATAATTTCCCAACTGTTCTTTTCAACTGATCTGCTTCACTATGCGTCTGATTTCCCTTTTCTGATCCTCCTTGATCAGTTGAAGTTCCCCCTTCAACTGATATTTCTGTTTTCTCATAGACTGATATATCTGATTTGTTGAGGTTTCACGCTCAACTGATCTTCCTCATCTGATCAGTTTCGTATGTAATCAGATTTTAGTTGACTTAATCTGATTCTATTCAGACCAAGCCAATTCTTGGGATAGGTGTTACCGCCAAAACTTAGTCTAGAATAGTAGTCTCTATTCCCTAAGCTGGCGCGATTTGACATGCGTAATTATAGTCTGAATATTTCGATATGACAATCCGCCGTAAATTTATCCAATTATCAGTCGCGTGATTCCTACACGCTGTCCTTGTGATGCGAATTTCTCTAAAAGGCTTTTTGAAATCAAATTTGCATTTGCACCCTTGCTTGGCCTCTATAAATTGGACCAATGTTTTACACAACATAACCCATTCACCATACTTATCTTCTTTGTAAAATCATGCATTCTGGTGAACCCTTATTTCCGGTGAAACTTCCGGCAAACACTTTTACCCCCTTTTCAATGATTTCAGCTTCTCAAATCAACCCTGTGTGTCCCTTATCACTGTTTTCGTCGTCATCAAAGATTTCACATACAATTGTTGCCAAGATTCTCTACCACCAAGGCGGCGGATCTGCTGTCGCAACTGAGAAGACACTTCTCCTAACCGTATGCACCTTGTGTGTCTATCGAGATGACGTAACTAGCATCAACAGACTCAGTCTGATATAAAACATGAGTTTGATATACGGTCTACATCAGAGAACAGCTGATCTTCGTATATCAACTCTATTTTTTTATGTAACACATGTGCCCATAACGTCTTTGAACCAATTTCTTGGCACATGTGCTCCATTTAACAGCTGGAGAGTCCATTGACTTCAGGTCTAAGGGCTCCTGGCTTAGAAATCCTATCAACGCCGCTCTCGCTCCATTGGTTTTAGCTTCAGCTAGCGGCTTTAGGATTATTTCAAAGCCTTCTTCCCCTTGTTAAGTGGGGGAAAATGAGAGCATGAGATCTTAAAATCTCTCTCTCTCCTCCTCTTCTAGGGTTAGGATGAGGGTTTAGGGTTATAGGTTTAGGGTTTTCGGTTATGACTTATGTACTGACCTCCGGGTCCTTTGTACTTGTAACTTGTAATGTAACCTGACCTTCGGGTCTTTATCAATGAAAAGTTCTATTATTCCATTGTTGTGTAAATTCTCTGCTTTCTTATGCGATTGTAGGCTTTAATCTGTGAATCTTACTTGTTGAATATCAGCTAAATCGACTTACAAAGATGTAAAATAACCCAACTGATTTAATTAGATAGTCCTTTAAACTGAGCGTTTCCTTTTATCTGATAAACCTTAAATCTGATCAGTTCCTTTAATCTGATAACTTGTAAATCTGATCGACTTCTCATATCAGTTCCTTGACTGATCTTCTGATCAGTTGAGATACCAAACTCAACTTATTCATTTCAACCTGGTTAGTCTCTTAACCAGCTGGTTCTGGAGAACAAACCATCAAGCATTTTAGGTGCTTTTTCTCCAAGATCCAGAAGCCCTAGCTCATTGCATAATTCTCTGAATCGATCTCAATTTTAGTGGCTTGGTTAGAATATCGACTTTTACGTAAATCGATTGTGAATCTTTTCCATTCGATATTCTTCATTTCAACATGATCTCTTATAAAATGGTGTCGACATCCACATGCTTGCATCTAGTATGTAGAAACGAGGATTACGGTGATTGCAATAAGACTATTATCATCGCGAATATAGGTACATTCTTAGCTACAATGTTATAATCCCTCATTCTTGACTAAAAGCGAGGCGGTTAGAAGCAATGACTTTCTGCGACCATATATTACCTTGCAAGTAGTAGAATCGATGTATACGCTTTTTTGAAACCACGAGATCGGTTTACTTCCTAAAAGCCCGACATGTTCTGAGGTTGACTTCTGTCAATCTTGCAACCTCCATGTCGGAATCGAATACCCACTAAGCTCTAGATTATCATCGATGGGTAAAATAAACCAAGGTTCTTGTCCCCCTTCAGATACTTAAGAATCCGCTTAGTTTGCTTTTAGGTGGCTTTGCATTGGATTTACGAAATCGCATATACACCCTTTTGCCAAAGGTGATATCTCGGTCATTTGGCAATCGAGAATAGTAGAGATCTCTTGAGAGCCCTATATTCTTTTCGATTTGTTTTCGACCATCCTCATCTGGATCCATCTTGAAACCGGTCATCATAGGAATTTTGGCTTCCTTGCAATTTTGAACTCCAAACTTAGCCAATAAATTCCTAGTGTACTTTGCTTGGCAGATGAATATCCCTTACGTAGTTTGCTTCACTTGTAGACCCGTAAAGTAATTCATCGACCCATCATGGACATCTCGAACTTCCCTTGCATCAATTTCTTTGAATCTTTCCATAGACTCTTGTTGGGAGATCAGAAGATGATGTAGATCACGTGAATCTGAACCATCGAATATCTTCTCCATCTTCTATTACGAATAAGGTTACATCCCTTTGTTCCTTTAGTGAACCCTTTGTCTATCAAGAGGCGAGAGTGTATCATACCAAGCTCGAGGAGTTTGTTTCGAGCCATAAAGAGCTTTTTCTTAAAGCGGTACACTTGGTTTGCTCTTTTTGAAGCACGGAGGTTGTTCGACATAAACTTCTCTCTGCTAGTACCCGTTTAAAAATGCACTCTTTCGTCCATCGATACCACAGTGAACCCTCTGTGGGAAGCATATGCCGAAAGCTTGACCCGAATGGCTTCTAAGCGGCGATCGGTGCAAAAGGTCTCATCATAATCAATTCTTCCCGATTGTGAATACCCCCTTAGCAACAAGTCTTGCCTTATTTACGGTGATGACATTTTTCTCATCTCTCTTGTTCTTGAAAACCCACGCCCGTGCCAATTACGTCTTGATGATTTGGTACATCACGGTTCCCCAAACTTGATTTCTCTCGGCTGTTCGGCTCCTCTGCATGCTTTAGAATCCGACTTCTTCTTGTAGAGCTTCCTCTCTCGTTGTAGGTTCCTTCATAGGCGGATAATGACCAATACATGGCACTTTCACCAATCGATGTCTAGTTTTAACTCTATCGAGATGGGTCTCCGATGATCGGATCGGTTGGATGGTTGGTTATCCAGTCCTTATATTCGATTTGCGTCGGTTTGGAGAACATCATCCATTTCGATAAAGGTTCATTACTAGCGATTGAGAGTGGTGCGAAATTATGATCCACTTGATAAGAACATGTCTCGGTGATGTTGGACTCATCATGTGCGATATGTTGCTCGCGGGAACTTCAGTGTTCCCCCCGGCAGGATGGTTCGATTGATATCGTCTCATTTGTACCGGCTTCTTCATCAAGGTTTTTTAGTACCTTAGGATCGATTGATCGGTGAATCACTAGATGCGGAATGTATATTTGTTACGGTTTACGATCCTTTTTCCTTGATCGTTAGGTGATCCATTTTTACGAGCATCAGTCTTGGTAGATCAGGTACATCTTGTTCTGAGGTAGATTTCTCTTGTTCAGAAGATGCTTCATCAAAGACTACATGGGGTGTTTCTTCCACAACTAGCGTTAAATCTGTTGTAAACCCCGAAAAGTTTTGCTAGATGAGGAATATCCTAAGAATATACCCTCATCGACTTGGCCTCAAAAGTCTCTTAAATTGACTCTTCCCATTGTTGTGTATGAAACACTTACACCAAAAAAACATGGAAGTAAGAAACACGAGGTTTTCTCGCCCTTCCACGATTCATCATAGGGTGTTTTGTAGTGAGCCTTAGTCAGAAGACATCTGTTCTGAGTATGGCATGCAGTGTTGATTGCTTCTGCCCAGAAACGGCTTGGTATTGCATATTCAGCTAACATCGTGCGAGCAGCTTCTTTGAGAGTTCTGTTCCTCCGTTCTGCTACTCCATTCTATTGTGGCGTTCTTGCAGCTGATGTCTCATGTTGAATACCAAACTTAGAGCAAAAATCGGTAATAAAAGAGTTCGTAAATTGCATACCTTTATCGATCGATTTTTACTACACCGACACCCTTCTCATTTTGTAATCTTTTAGCGTTTCGGGTATCTTCGTTTGTCGTCTCATTCTTCTTATAAGAATATAACCCGTAAACTTGGAGTAGTCATCCACGATTACGAGTATATTTCGTCGAGACCGACCGTGTAATCGGTCCAAATAGATCCATATATGAATTACCGCAGATTTTGGATGCCGGTCCGAATTCCCTTTGAATGAAGCTTTGACTGATTTCCTTTCCGACATGCAAAGACATGTACGATCCTTTGAAAATACTTCATTTGGAAGTCCTTCCACTAGAGACATCCTTTCTTTATCTTATTAAGAGCGAGCCAAGCTGCTACTTTTGGAACTCTTGACAATCGGGGCATGCATTTCTTGGGCAATTTGTCCAATCGGTTTGTGTAGATCGTCCCTTTCCTTGAACGGTTTAGTAAAATCTATTGAGTGGCTCGATTCTTGATAGTGCATTGATCAATCGAGAACTCAACCTTTGAATCCGTTGTAGCAGAATTGTGAAACCGATAATAGGTTGTGTTTAAGACCTTCGACATCTGAGACTCCGATTATTTGTACATCATCATTCTCTAAGGTTAGAATCCTTTGGTATAACCTTAGAAGTTATACTCACCCGAAGAGTACACGCTGACCTTTACATTTCTATGTAAGAGGCGAGGAGATGTTTGCTTCGGTCATGTGCCTTGAGCATCCACTATCGATGTACCCAGATAGTTGCTTGCACACCTCCTTTGTTGGCGGACCCACGCGATCCCCTGAGCGAAATCATGCTTTAGGTACCCCTTTTGGATTGGGTCCCGAGGGGTTAGGATTAGTTTTGGGGATCCATACAAGCGAGCACTTCTATTGAGATCGGTTAGATCGAAGACTGATTTGTCTCCCATACCTATCAACATAATCATCGTCGTCTCTTTATATCTTTTCGATTTGTATGATTATTAGTGTGAACCTTGGATGACTTAGAAGACTTGGGATTTATCTTTTCTGTTTTGTCTTCTTTTCATCGATTGTGGTTCAAGTCTTGCTGACCCTAGATTTCGATTATAGGGGTAGGTGCATTGCTACCATCAAAAGATTCATATCTTTTTGGCATAGGTGGTTTTTGCGGTTTACCTAAAAAGCATGCTTATTAGGCGGTGACCTTGATTGGGTTTGATTAGACTTCCCTTTTACGAGGTTGTCTTTTTCGATACGATCTGTTGATCGAGTTGAGGTCTCTTCGAAAAAATGGGTTCTTGTTGATTCTCGGTGATGCTTTACCGATTAGGGTCCATTTTTGTTCCTTACGGTTAGGCACTGCACTGCTCAATGGTCTTTTTTCCTTATTAGATACAAGTTTGGCTTTTGGTGTATCTTTGTGAGAAAACTCAAATGCGATTACACCTTTTTTGAGATGAATCGGTAGGGGCTTTTTTGAGGATGTGGAAGGGTTCTCATACCCAAGTCCCTTCTTGTTAATCGTTGTTGAAAATAGGTGTTCATATCTTGAGCGGTTTTAGATGATTTTGTGAAAACCTCTATTTTCTTGCGCAGATTATCCTCAGATGATTTTAGACTTTCATGCATTCGGAATAGTTCATTAAATTTCGCTTGAAGGAGTTTGAAGTCATCGAACTTCTTTGTTTGTTAATTGCTAGTCGATCTTTGATCTGCTTCTCCCGATCGAAGTTTTAACTTCAGAATATTAAGTTCCTCGGTTGCCTTACGGCGGTTTAAAGAGATTTAAGTTTGAAGCTTTCTTTGAGATCGTTCTCTTTTAGTGATTATTTACGATCCTCGGCTTGTCATTCTCGACTTCCACTATAGCATAAGTGTCTCTGCGTGGAGAGAGGTCCTCAAGCAATTGCTCGAGTAGATTTGCGGGTCAATCTCCCGGCCGAGGTGTCTTAATGATAGAAGGTGTAGAAAGCGAACAAAGCGAGTTTTGGAGGTTACCTCCAGATTGGTCCTCCTTGGCCATCAAAAGTGAGATCTCATCATCATCGAAGAGAATATCGGATCTTCATTCTCATAGAAGTTAACAGCCTTTCTTGTCAGACGAAATCTTCTCTGAGGGAGTATCGAGAATCCTCGGAGGGCGGATATGAATCGTCGATTCGGATGTAGCCGACAACCATGGCTTTTTACGTCCTGTAACGTTGCTCTCTTTTGTTCCTCTTTTCTTCCCTTTCTCTTGGCGTCCAGTGCAGGCGTCTGTATTTGTAGTGACTGGCTTTCTCCACGGTTGAAGCACGCTCCTTGATCCACGAAACCTTTTCTTCCGGGTGAATCACTCCAAAATCAGTATGATCTATCGGGTGACTTCCCTTTTCGATAGTAGATTCGAGCTTCTTACGTACGATTGGTTATCTCTTCTCTCATCATTTAGATTATCTCTTTTCCTTTCTTCTCTGTGATCTCTTGATCATCGGATGCAGTTCTTCTGGAGATCATTGGCTGATCTCCTATCTCTTCCTCGGTATGTTGATAATCTTTATAGAATCTTCGATACTTACCAAGTTGAATATTTGATTTTTCTAGTTTTCAGTAAGCGGAAGCGTCCATTACGCCCGACTTATGATGTTTCCAATGGGTTCATTGGCCTTCGATCTCTTCTTGGTTGCCTTAAAAGCAAGCGATTTAGAAGTTGAGGCTCGGTGGGCACCTCATCTTCATCTAACTTGTCCTCTCTCAATTAAATCGAACTCGTGAGCTTTAAGGCTCAGAAACGAAGCTACTCGGCTTCATTTTTTAAATGTCTTGGCAATCCTTGATTCTGTGACTTTCATATCCCATTTCTTGGTAAGAGATCTTAATATCTTGTAGTTGATATCCTTGTCGACATCTCTCTACCAAGTTCTCGTAGCTTATTCACGGACATAGTAATCCTTCCATCGAGTTCGTTGATGGTCTCGTTAGGCAAACATCTTGATTTTTTGAACTTCACGGTTAAAGACGGCTATCTTTTATCTGGTCATTTCCCTTGCATATCTCAAATTTAGAGTGTCCCACATTACTTTTCTTGATTTGAGATATTTAATCTTTTCCTTGGTGACCTTGTCCATCGTTTTTTCATGATAATATGCTGGCAATTGTGTCCAGAGTATCTGATTTCCTTTCTCTGCATCCATCAAGGTTGGGCTTTTTTCGTACAAGACTTTCGGGGCAAAATGCGGATCTCCTCAAACTTCGCGGGGTTGTCGTGATATATGATGATGGGGTCCTCTTTTCGATGACTTCCATCATTTTGCCACTAATCGAACCTAGATGGTTGCACATATAAATGGCCCAATCTGATACTCATCCATTGAGAACTTGGCAGATCATGATACATACCAGAGGTATTATCCATCTTTGAAAGTGATTTTGGAAAAAGAATGAGTTTTAAAAACGGTTTTTCAAGATCATTCAATTGACCACAAAGATTCTTCCTCAAGAATCGATGATACTCAAAAACCGATGGTCTATAGAACCAACCGCTTCGATACCACTTGTAGGTCGACGGGTTTTTGTGATGAAAGTCTAGTCTAGAGGGGTGAATAGACTTGAAAACTTTTGTCTTGGTCGGGTGTGATGGCGAGTTATCCGATCAGTCGCGAGTGAATCGATTTGGCTGATAATCAACTTACTAATCTTTGAAAGGCAGATCGGTTCGGTAACTATCGGTTTAAGCGATGTGTGCGGAAGCTAAGTTTTACCGTGTGAAAACCGGTTTTGATAAATCGATTCCAAAGTTAGTCTTTTAACGGTTGGTGAAGTGTCGAAGCTTGATCGGATCGAAGCTTGGTGCTAGGTGATCTCAACTTAGAATATGTATGCTCTTTTAAAAGTTTGTAATGCGATTGTGTAAGCAGTTAATCAAAGCGGTAAAGGCACACAAGATTTATAGTGGTTCGGACAAACCGATCCCTACGTCCACTCTTCCCTATCACAAGGGGCACCAACTAAACCAAGTGGACTTAGATTTTTATGTTAGTCCAACACAAGATAACCAACCAGATATTTAAGGAGTTCTCACTCAACCCGATCCCGGTAAATCGGAACTAGAAACCCTGATTCGAAATCTTGCTAAACAACTTAACCTAACTTTGGGTTTGGATAAGATTATTTTGGTTCAACTATGAAATCTTTTCTAGTGTTTAAGATAGCTATCAATTTAGATGAAAAGATTTCTATCTAAGAACTTTATGGGATGAACACTTAATAAAATAATTTTCTTGATCGTGTTCTTGATGCGGAAATCGATAATTGCTTGAGCTTCTTGATTGTTCGGTGTTTCCGTGTCTTCACTCTGAAGTGTGATCCCATATTTATAGACCTTGAAATCAAAAGAGCCGTTGGAAGCAATTTGAATTTCGAGGCTATATTTAGTAGGTTTTGGGATTGATGTGGCGTGCTTCAGAACGACATGGTTTGAAAAGCGTGAATTTTGTATTTTATAGCCGTTAGAGAGAGCAAAGATCAAATCCCGTAATTGTCGGCTCGATCATCGTGTCTTGTTCTTATTAGTTATGAGCGACTTTTCTTTGTTGTTCTTCCAACTAAGGTTGACATTCTTCTTGTTGATCATCGATGTATGATTAGGTGAAACATCGTTTTTTTCACGGTGGTGAATTTGATCGGTCAAGGTCGATCGGTCTACTGATGGAGTCTTCTCGGTCTTTGGTTGACTTAGCTTCAACTAGCGGACTCTACCGATGTAGGTCTTACGGTCCGATCTTCCGAAGTCATCCGATCTTCAAGTATTACGAGTTTGAGCTTCATGACTTGAAATTTGAGATATCGACTTGGATCGGATCGATCGATCTTCTGTTCTTCTCTTGCATTACGGCTGTTTCGGATATCGGCTATTCTTTGAATCTTGAGATTCGACCTATACATATTGAGGTTCCCCCCTCAATATGTGACCTATCTATTACATCGGTTGTTTTATCTGATAATTATCAATCTGGTATTCTATAAACGGTAATATAAACATCGATCACTAATAGGTCCGTTGGTCCTATTACATGTGTTTACGGAACTTTCATCAAAAACTTAAATTTCCCAATGACATCAGATTGTGATTGGGCTTAAACTTTTTTAACATTAGATTCGAGGTTAATACATTCATCTAATACTATCAATCAAACAAAGGTAATACTATCAATTAAAAGATAAAACAAAACAAAAAAAAAAATCAAGAATTTGAAAACGAGGTTATAGGCGTACCAATTGAACACAATTTTACGGTGAATTCTTTTTGCGGGGAAGAGATTGAGCAAACTAGTGATGAAGCTTTTGGACCTCTAATGTGACGAAGGAATTAGCGACGAGAAACCTGACTGGAGAAACTAGTGAGTAAGCTAGTGATGAAGCTTTTGTTACCCTAATGTGATCGAATTAAACGAGCTTTTTTTCTTTTAAAATACATGATAGGTTATCATCTCTTCTCTACACTTGTAATATTTCCCATGATATTAATGAGAAGCAATGTCTTTACGATCTTAAGACAACATCTCATTGTCTTGATTTTTTGTTAGTGTTCTTTACTTTTCGGTTATCATTTTTACGATAATGTTTTGGTTCCATCAAAATTGGGAAAATTGTTGGGAAATTTATAATTTTGATGGAAGTTCCAAAACAGGTGTAATAGAACCAGTCAGACCTGTTAGCTGACTGATGAACTAGAAATCAGAATAGGATGACCAGCGGAATTGTATAGACAGCTGATGTATTATCCATGCTGAGTGATTTTGGAAAAAGAATGAGTTTTAAAAACGGTTTTTCAAGATCTGTTCAATTGACCACAAAGATTCTTCCTCAAGAATCGATGATACTCAAAGCCAGTGGTCTATAGAACCAACCGCTCTTTCGATACCACTTGTAGGTCCCGAGCGGGTTTTTGTGAGGGCGAAGTCTAGAGGGAGGGTGAATAGACTTCGAAAACTTTTTGTCTGAATCGGGTGTGATGGCGGTTATCTGATCGAGTGTGAGTGAATCGGTTTGGGATAATCAACTTACTAATCGCTGAAGGCGAATCGATTCGGTAACTATCGGTTTAAGCGATGTGTCACGGAAGCTAAGTTTTACCCGTGTGAAAAACCGGTTTGATAAATCGATTCCAAAGTTAGTCTTTTACCGGTTGGTGAAGTGTCGAAGCTTGATCGGATCGAAGCTTGTGCTTAGGTGATCTCAACTTAGAATATGTATGCTCTTTAAAAAGTTAAAATGCGATTGTGTAAATGATTAATCAAAGCGGTAAAGGCACACAAGATTTATAGTGGTTCGGACAAACCGGTCCCTACGTCCACTCTTCCCTATCCTGAGGGGCACCAACTAAAACCAATTTGGACTTAGATTTTTATGTTAGTCCAACACAAAGATTTTAAACAAATATTTAAGGAGTTCTCACTCAACCGATCCCGTAAATCGTAACTAGAAACCCTAGTCGAAATCTTGCTAAACAACTTAACCTAACTTTGGGTTTGGATAAGATTATTTTGGTTCCAACTATGAAATCTTTTCTAGTGTTTAAGATAGCCTATCGCCTAGATGAAAAGATTTCTATCTTAAGAACTTTATGGGATGAACACTTAATAAAATAATTTTCTTGATCGTGTTCTTCGATGCGGAAATCGATAATTGCTTGAGCTTCTTGATTGTTCGGTGTTTTCCGTGTCTTCACTCGAAGTGTGATCCCATATTTATAGACCTTGAAATCAAAGAGCCGTTGGAGAGCAATTTGAATTTCGTGCTATATTTGGTAGTTTTGGGATTGATGTGGCGTGCTTGAGGAGCGAACTATTTGGTGAAAGTGAATTTTGTATTTTATAGCCGTTAGAGAGCAAAGATCAAATCCCGTAATTGTCGGCTCCCATCATCACGGTCTTGTTCTTATTGGTTCGAGACACACTTTTCGGTGTTGTTCTTCCAACTAAGGTTGACATTCTTCTTGTCAGATCATCGATGTATGATTAGGTGAAACATCGATTTTTGGTGGTGAAATCGATCGATCAAAGGGTCGATCTACCGATGGAGTCTTACGGTCTTTGGTTGACTTAGCTTCAACTAGCGACTACCGATGTAGGTCTTTCGTCCGATCTTCGGAAGTCATCGATCTTCAAGTATTTCGAGTTTGAGCCGTGACTTGGTGAGATATCGACTTGATCGGATCGATCGATCTTCGTTCTTCTCTTGCATTACGCTTTTGTGGGATATCGGCTATTCTTTGAATCTTCAGATCTGACCTATACATATTGAGGTTCCCCCTCAATATGTGACCTATCTATTACATCAGTTGTTTTATACAGTAATTATCAACTGGTATTCTATAAACGGTAATATAAACATCAGTCAGCTAATAGGTCTGACTGGTCCTATTACATGTGTTTCTGGAACTTTCATCAAAACACTAAATTTCCCAACAGCATCAGATTGTGATTGGGCTTAAACTTTTTTTAACATTAGATTCCCAGGTTAATACATTCATCTAATACTATCAATCAAACAAAGGTAATACTATCAATTAAAAGATAAAACAAAACAAAAAAAATCAAGAATTTGAAACGCAGGTTATAGACGTACCAATTGAACACAATTTTCTGGTGAATTCTTTCGCGGGAAGAGATTGAGCAAACTAGTGACGAAGCTTTTGGACCTCTAATGTGACGAAGGAATTCGCCGAGGAAACACAGCCTGGAGAAACTAGTGAGTAAGCTAGTGACGAAGCTTTTGTTACCCTAATGTGATCGAATTAAACGAGCTTTTCTTTAAAATACATGATAGGTTATCTGTCTTCTCTCTGTACTTGTAATATTTCCCATGATATTAATGAGAAGCAATGTCTTTCTGATCTTAAGACAACATCTCATTGTCTTCAGATTTTTGTTAGTGTTCTTTACTTTTCAGTTATCTGTTTTTCTGATAATGTTTTGGTTCCATCAAAATTGGGAAAATTGTTGGGAAATTTATAATTTTGATGGAAGTTCCAAAACAGGTGTAATAGAACCAGTCAGACCTGTTAGCTGACTGATGAACTAGAAATCAGAATAGGATGACCAGCGGAATTGTATAGACAGCTGATGTATTATCCATGCTGAGTGATTTTGGAAAAAGAATGAGTTTTAAAAACGGTTTTTCAAGATCTGTTCAATTGACCACAAAGATTCTTCCTCAAGAATCGATGATACTCAAAGCCAGTGGTCTATAGAACCAACTGCTCTGATACCACTTGTAGGTCCCGAACGGGTTTTGTGAGGGCAGAAGTCTAGAGGGGAGGGGTGAATAGACTTCTGAAAACTTTTTGTGCAGATCAGGTGTGATGGCAGTTATCCTGATCAGAGTGTGAGTGAATCAGTTTGGGCTGATAATCAACTTACTAATCGCCTGAAGGCAGATCAGTTCGGTAACTATCAGTTTAACTGATGTGTGCGGAAGCTAAGTTTTACCCGTGTGAAAAACCAGTTTTGATAAATCTGATTCCAAAGTTAGTCTTTTAACCAGTTGACTGAAGTGTCAAGCTTGATCAGATCAGAAGCTTGGTGCTAGCTGATCTCAACTTAGAATATGTATGCTCCTTTAAAAGTTGTGTGCGATTGTGTAAACAGTTAATCAAAGCGGTAAAGGCACACAAGATTTATAGTGGTTCGGACAAACCAGTCCTACGTCCACTCTTCCCTATCACAAGGGGCACCAACTAAACCAACTGGACTTAGATTTTTATGTTAGTCCAACACAGTACACCGACAGATATTTAAGGAGTTCTCACTCAACCGATCCCAGAAATCAGAACTAGAAACCCTAGTCTGAAATCTTGCTAAACAACTTAACCTAACTTTGGGTTTGGATAAGATTATTTTGGTTCCAACTATGAAATCTTTTCTAGTGTTTAAGATAGCCTATCAGCTAGATGAAAAGATTTCTATGCTAAGAACTTTATGGGATGAACACTTAATAAAATAATTTTCTTGATCGTGTTCTTCGTGCGGAAATCTGATAATTGCTTGAGCTTCTTGATTGTTCAGTGTTTCCGTGTCTTCACTCTGAAGTGTGATCCCATATTTATAGACCTTGAAATCAAAGAGCCGTTGGAGAGCAATTTGAATTTCAGGCTATATTTGGTAGGTTTGCAGGATTGATGTGACGTGCTTCAGGAACGACATGGCTGAAAGCGTGAATTTTGTATTTTATAGCCGTTAGAGAGAGCAGCATCAAATCCCGTAATTGTCGGCTCCGATCATACGTGTCTTGTTCTTATTGGTTAACAGACGCACTTTTCAGTGTTGTTCTTCCAACTAAGGTTGACATTCTTCTTGTTCAGATCATAGACGTATGATTAGGTGAAACATCAGTTTTCACCTGGTGAGCTGACCTGATCAGTCAAGGCTGATCAGTCTACCTGATGGAGTCTTCTGGTGCTGGTTGACTTAGCTTCAACTAGCAGACTCGGCTGATGTAGGTCTTCTGGTCTGATCTTCTGGAAGTCATCTGATCTTCAAGTATTCTGAGTTTGAGCTTCATGACTTCAGCTGAGATATCTGACTTGATCAGATCGATCTGATCTTCTGTTCTTCTCTTGCATTCTGGCCTGTCGGATATCAGCTATTCTTTGAATCTTCAGATCTGACCTATACATATTGAGGTTCCCCCTCAATATGTGACCTATCTATTACATCAGTTGTTTTATACAGTAATTATCAACTGGTATTCTATAAACGGTAATATAAACATCAGTCAGCTAATAGGTCTGACTGGTCCTATTACATGTGTTTCTGGAACTTTCATCAAAACACTAAATTTCCCAACAGCATCAGATTGTGATTGGGCTTAAACTTTTTTTAACATTAGATTCCCAGGTTAATACATTCATCTAATACTATCAATCAAACAAAGGTAATACTATCAATTAAAAGATAAAACAAAACAAAAAAAATCAAGAATTTGAAACGCAGGTTATAGACGTACCAATTGAACACAATTTTCTGGTGAATTCTTTCGCGGGAAGAGATTGAGCAAACTAGTGACGAAGCTTTTGGACCTCTAATGTGACGAAGGAATTCGCCGAGGAAACACAGCCTGGAGAAACTAGTGAGTAAGCTAGTGACGAAGCTTTTGTTACCCTAATGTGATCGAATTAAACGAGCTTTTCTTTAAAATACATGATAGGTTATCTGTCTTCTCTCTGTACTTGTAATATTTCCCATGATATTAATGAGAAGCAATGTCTTTCTGATCTTAAGACAACATCTCATTGTCTTCAGATTTTTGTTAGTGTTCTTTACTTTTCAGTTATCTGTTTTTCTGATAATGTTTTGGTTCCATCAAAATTGGGAAAATTGTTGGGAAATTTATAATTTTGATGGAAGTTCCAAAACAGGTGTAATAGAACCAGTCAGACCTGTTAGCTGACTGATGAACTAGAAATCAGAATAGGATGACCAGCGGAATTGTATAGACAGCTGATGTATTATCCATGCTGAGTGATTTTGGAAAAAGAATGAGTTTTAAAAACGGTTTTTCAAGATCTGTTCAATTGACCACAAAGATTCTTCCTCAAGAATCGATGATACTCAAAGCCAGTGGTCTATAGAACCAACTGCTCTGATACCACTTGTAGGTCCCGAACGGGTTTTGTGAGGGCAGAAGTCTAGAGGGGAGGGGTGAATAGACTTCTGAAAACTTTTTGTGCAGATCAGGTGTGATGGCAGTTATCCTGATCAGAGTGTGAGTGAATCAGTTTGGGCTGATAATCAACTTACTAATCGCCTGAAGGCAGATCAGTTCGGTAACTATCAGTTTAACTGATGTGTGCGGAAGCTAAGTTTTACCCGTGTGAAAAACCAGTTTTGATAAATCTGATTCCAAAGTTAGTCTTTTAACCAGTTGACTGAAGTGTCAAGCTTGATCAGATCAGAAGCTTGGTGCTAGCTGATCTCAACTTAGAATATGTATGCTCCTTTAAAAGTTGTGTGCGATTGTGTAAACAGTTAATCAAAGCGGTAAAGGCACACAAGATTTATAGTGGTTCGGACAAACCAGTCCTACGTCCACTCTTCCCTATCACAAGGGGCACCAACTAAACCAACTGGACTTAGATTTTTATGTTAGTCCAACACAGTACACCGACAAATATTTAAGGAGTTCTCACTCAACCGATCCCAGAAATCAGAACTAGAAACCCTAGTCTGAAATCTTGCTAAACAACTTAACCTAACTTTGGGTTTGGATAAGATTATTTTGGTTCCAACTATGAAATCTTTTCTAGTGTTTAAGATAGCCTATCAGCTAGATGAAAAGATTTCTATGCTAAGAACTTTATGGGATGAACACTTAATAAAATAATTTTCTTGATCGTGTTCTTCGTGCGGAAATCTGATAATTGCTTGAGCTTCTTGATTGTTCAGTGTTTCCGTGTCTTCACTCTGAAGTGTGATCCCATATTTATAGACCTTGAAATCAAAGAGCCGTTGGAGAGCAATTTGAATTTCAGGCTATATTTGGTAGGTTTGCAGGATTGATGTGACGTGCTTCAGGAACGACATGGCTGAAAGCGTGAATTTTGTATTTTATAGCCGTTAGAGAGAGCAGCATCAAATCCCGTAATTGTCGGCTCCGATCATACGTGTCTTGTTCTTATTGGTTAACAGACGCACTTTTCAGTGTTGTTCTTCCAACTAAGGTTGACATTCTTCTTGTTCAGATCATCGATGTATGATTAGGTGAAACATCAGTTTTCACCTGGTGAGCTGACCTGATCAGTCAAGGCTGATCAGTCTACCTGATGGAGTCTTCTGGTGCTGGTTGACTTAGCTTCAACTAGCAGACTCGGCTGATGTAGGTCTTCTGGTCTGATCTTCTGGAAGTCATCTGATCTTCAAGTATTCTGAGTTTGAGCTTCATGACTTCAGCTGAGATATCTGACTTGATCAGATCGATCTGATCTTCTGTTCTTCTCTTGCATTCTGGCCTGTCGGATATCAGCTATTCTTTGAATCTTCAGATCTGACCTATACATATTGAGGTTCCCCCTCAATATGTGACCTATCTATTACATCAGTTGTTTTATACAGTAATTATCAACTGGTATTCTATAAACGGTAATATAAACATCAGTCAGCTAATAGGTCTGACTGGTCCTATTACATGTGTTTCTGGAACTTTCATCAAAACACTAAATTTCCCAACAGCATCAGATTGTGATTGGGCTTAAACTTTTTTTAACATTAGATTCCCAGGTTAATACATTCATCTAATACTATCAATCAAACAAAGGTAATACTATCAATTAAAAGATAAAACAAAACAAAAAAAATCAAGAATTTGAAACGCAGGTTATAGACGTACCAATTGAACACAATTTTCTGGTGAATTCTTTCGCGGGAAGAGATTGAGCAAACTAGTGACGAAGCTTTTGGACCTCTAATGTGACGAAGGAATTCGCCGAGGAAACACAGCCTGGAGAAACTAGTGAGTAAGCTAGTGACGAAGCTTTTGTTACCCTAATGTGATCGAATTAAACGAGCTTTTCTTTAAAATACATTTAGAAGAATAATTGCACATCGTGTCTAGTCTAGTGGTGTAGCTATATTTGTTTGCATAAGTTGTCGTGTGTTCAAACCTGAATGCCTGCAACATTTTATCAAATTTTAACCTGAGTTTTTCTTTTGAAATACTTTTAGAAAAACAATTGAACACAATATGGCTCTTTTGAAATACTTTTAGAAAAACAATTGAACACAATATGGTGTTTGGTTTGGTGGTGTAGCTATCTTTGTTCATACATCATGATGTCTTGTGTTCTAACCTTAATGGATCCAATTTTTTAATAAAATTTGTATTTTATATGAAAAAACTCATGGTTACAAAATAATAAATAATAAATTTCAACATAAATAATAGAAATTATGTAGCTTATCTGGTTATTGTGCTAAGTTTAATTTAGAGGTCTTGTGTTCGAACATTTTGGATGAATATTTTAATAAATTTTATATTTGTAATTTTATTTAATAAATTTTATATTTTATATGGAAAAAATAATGGCTAAAGATAATAAATAATAAATTTCAACATAAATAATAAAAATAATTTTGTGATGAAATTAGTATGTCACTAATAAATGATTATTAACTGTCACTATATATACGTATTAGTGACAAAAAAAATATTGTCACTAAGTACTATAAACAGTTAACGACGAAACATAAAACCGTCATGAGAATTTTATATTATATGATGAATATGATCGTCACTAATTACAATGACGATAGTCACGAAATAATATTGTGACAAAAGAAGTGTGTCACTAAGAAATGATTATTAATCGTCACAATATATAAATATTTGTGACGAAAGAAAATGTCACTAATTATTATGAACAATTAACAACGAAACATAAAACCGTCATGAAAAATATATATTATATGACAAATATGATCGTCACTAATTACAATGACGATCGTCACAAAATAATATTGTGACAAAATAAATGTGTCACTAAGAAATTATTATTAATCGTCACTATATATGAATATTTGTGACGAAAAAATATGTCACTAATTATTATGAACAATTAACAACGAAACATAAAACCGTCATAAAAAATATATATTATATGACGAAAATGATCGTCACTACTTACAATGAAAATCGTCATCAAATAATATTGTGACGAAATAAGTGTGTCACTAATTGTTTTGAATGATTAATGATAAAACATAGCATCGTCATGAAAATATTCTTTTTCTTGACGTTGAATATTGTCACTAATTATTATGAATATCGTCACTAAATTTATTGTGACGAATTTCTTGTTGGCGTCATGAAATATATGAATTAGTGACAAAAAAATTTAAAATTGGTGACAAAAATAACTTTTGTCACAAATTCTACCCTTTTAGTGACAAAAATAAATTTTGTCACCTTTAAGTAAGAAAATGTGACAAATTTTGCGTCGTCATGGAAAATTTCGTCACGAAATGTGTGATTTCCTGTAGTGAGCTGTGATGCAAGAAAGTAAGATTATGACTTTGGTTCCCACTGCTCCTAGATATGAGCCAATGATTCCTCCCCTTCGACCAGATGATTCTTTTGACCCTGTGGAGTTCAGACAGTTGTACTATCAAATGCTGGACAGAGGTGACATTATTGAAACTGATAGGCAACGGGAAGTTCTGAAACGTATGTATGATATCTTTGAGATTCCTAAGGGTCTTAGGACAATTATTTTGTAATCATTGTATCAGAAGATAGTTGTTAGGGTCAAATGATAGGTTATCTGTCTTCTCTCTGTACTTGTAATATTTCCCATGATATTAATGAGAAGCAATGCCTTTCTGATCTTAAGACAACATCTCATTGTCTTCAGATTTTTGTTAGTGTTCTTTACTTTTCAGTTATCTGTTTTTCTGATAATGTTTTGGTTCCATCAAAATTGGGAAAATTGTTGGGAAATTTATAATTTTGATGGAAGTTCCAAAACAGGTGTAATAGAACCAATCGGACACTATTTGATCGATGAACTAGAAATCGAATAGGATGACATTAATGAATTGTACAGACGGTGATGTAAGAGATAGGTCACATATTGAGGGGGAACTCAATATGTATAGGTTAAGTCTTGAAGAAGATTAGAAGATCAAACTAGTCAGAAGATCAGAAGAGACATTATGCAGAAGACACGAAGATCAGAAGACTAGATGATATCAAGACCAGAAGACTCGAAGATCAGAGGACTAGAAGATATCAAGACTAGAAGACCTTCAGAGGACCTACATCAGATGACATCAGAAGAGTCAATAAGTTGGGCTAAGACAACTTATATCATAAGACTCAAGGAGGTAGGAAATTTTAATCGATCGGTCGATTCGATCGGTGACAAACCAAGTGTCAACCTAAGACATACAAGTTGATCAGACAAGAAGAATGTCAACCTAAGTTGGTGAATCAAGGCGCCGAATAAGTGTACTTGATAACCAATGAGAGCGAGACACGTATGTACGGAGCTGACAGTGTAGGACAAGGTGTTTCAGAGTTAAACGGCTATAAAGGATGACGGAGCACATTTGTTTGGCCATCTCGAAGCACATCAAATCGGACACCAAACCTACCTTAAATAGACCGAAATTCGAATTGCTCTCCAACTGCTAGTTCGATTTTGTGCCTATAAATATGGGATCAACCTTCAGAGTAAGGTTACGAAAATTCTAAAAGCTTAAACACATACAAGCCATTTCCGAACGAAGAACACCAAGAACTCAAGAAATATTCTAAGTGTTCATTCCATTGTTTCTTAGCAAGAGTTCTTATTCTTTAGCTTAAGGCTACTCAAATATTAGGATAGAATTCCATTGGAAAAAATACAAATCTTACCCCAAACCAAGTGCTAGGTTAAGTTTATTAGCAAGATCTCAAGCTTAGTCTTGATTTCTGGGATCAGTTGAGTGAGAGCTCCATAAATATTTATTTGTATTGTGTTTGACTAACACATTAAACTAAGTCAATTTGATAGTGAGTGCCCCTGCCGATAGGGAAGAGTGGACATAGGACAAGTTAGTCTGAACCACTATAAATCTTGTGTGCTTACCTGCTTTACACTATATGCACACTACTGATTTGATAAACTACCATGCATATCCAAAGTAGAGATCAGTCTAGCATCAAGTTGCTGATCTGATCAGTTGGACACTTTGTTAACTAATCTGATCAGAAGACCTTAGGACTATTTTCTGTAAAACTGGTTTTACACACGGGTTGATTTAAAGCTTCTGCACAATCAGTTAAACTGATAGACACCAAACTGATCAGTAGGTTGGATATCAGTCTGTACTGATCACTAAGCACTCTATATCAGTAAACTTGCCAATCACACTGATCACACACAAAAGTTTCATAAGTCTATTCACCCCTTCCTCTAGACTTCTGCCTCACTGAAACCCATTCGGGACCTACAGAGAATGTGACCGACAGTTTTAAGTTCCCTGATCATATTAGACATTTATTGGATATGTTGTCTAATATTATGTTCGACTCTTTTCTTGTAAGTTTCAAATTTAATAGTGAGCTGCCTCAGATTGGTAATTGGTGTACCTCCATACTTCTCCCTTAGGTATACCCAAATATCATGAGCGGTTGGATGTTGTTCACACTCGTGAATCATGTCGCCAATTACCGAACTGACCAGTATACCCCGAGCTGTGGAGTTTTTCTTTTTCCACGCAAGATATATTTCTTGGTCCATTCTCCCTTGAGTCCTAGTTCCAACTCCAGGATCCTCCATCACATGGTTGATGGCATCTAAAGTATCCTGTTCGTCAATTACGTACCAGATCTTATGACGTCAAGTGTCATTGTTATCACCATGTAGTTTCTCACCCTTGTTCAACTCAGTGATAATAGTTTTTGATGTCATTTGTCTAGTCTTTGCAAGAACTGATTCAAAAATAATGTAAGTTCACATGTATTATAAAATTTTACGTAAAGCAAGTTTGGCATCCAAAATTGCAAACACAAGATATGATTTCGAAAAATAACTTAAAGTTATTAATCATCAATCATATCGTGCATCTCAAGAATAGATTCAACTCCAAAACATAAATTTTGCATAAGGAAGAAGATCATTTGAATCCAAGAAATTGAGGATTTGGACTTGTGGTTCTCTCTGTGGAAGCCAATCCAATACACTAGTGTCTGGATTTCTTGAACCCAAAACACCCATATGATCTTCCAATAATAATATTTGGAATATTATTGTAGGATTTAATATATATGGAAATAAATCGTAGAAATTTGTCATATATGGAATTTAAATCTGTAGTGATTTTATATGTGGGAAATAAATCTAAGAAATTTATTTAAATAAAGATTAGGGATTTTATTTCCCAATCAGGTTAGCTTGAGATTTAAGTTAGACCTCTCCTATATATATGAGCTCTTGGGAATTCATAATACGAGAGTTCATATTTTCTCCATAAAATCTATAAGTTAGAATTTTCCTAGCAAATTTATCTCGGGGATTCAACGCTGGTAGATCTGTGCAAGTTAGTAAACGACTGTTACGTGGAATGCATAGTTGAGGAATCCGTGTATGAATTGCTGTAAGAATTTTATTTACGTTTACTCGTATTTAATTATGCAATTAATTATTCATTGTTGGTGAACTATTTATTTCCGCTGCGCATGTATTACGTGTTTACGTGCCTCTAAATTCCAACAGTGGTATCAGAGCTTCAGGCTCTTGATTTAATTGCTTGATTGAATCAATTGATATTTAATATTTTTTTTTAAACATTGTGTACGACCAAAATAAATTGACTGCACATATTCTGGGGTGTGTTAAATTTTGGGGATTTTCGACCTCTCTTTGCTGTTTTGTCACCCCTTTCGCGGGAAACCCGTCTTCACGCTTAATCGACCGAAATCCTAAAAGTTCTCGCCGCCTGGTAGCTTAATCGACGATGACGACAGAGGTGGCGGTACAGCGCCTCGCGTTCTCTTTACCATTTTAAATGGCATCACTTTCGACGCTCGATTTAAGCAGATATGTGTCTAATTTTGCGATTTGATGAACCCATTTTGCGATGACTGTGCTCCACCGTGCATCGGAACTCGCTGCTTCTAATATTGCTCGTTTTAGATTTCGGGTACGAATCGGTGACCGCCTATCGCTATTCACCGTCATCGCGTTGTTGATGACGCTGGAGACGCGATGACGATGGGTCCCGGGCTTCGCGATTCCATGATGTTTTTCAAAACTGCAGTGCCTTGGAGGTGGCGGCATTTTGTCTTCATCGATGGTAGCCCCTTCCCTTTCGATTTTGCGCGTACGATACACTACTCGCGTTTGACAAAGAGGATTTGGCTTGTTGCAGTGATCTTTGAAACCCTCATGGATTTGTGACCAACGGCTGCAATTCGGTGCTCCACAGACGATCGCTTCTCTCGATTATTTGCGATTACCCCTGTTCTTCGATGGTTCCTTGTTGACTGATTAATCTGGACATAATTATTTGATGAATTTTGTGGATTTTGGTATTTGGGATCGTTGATTTTGGTTTGGGTTTTGGATACGGTTGTCCCGAATTACAAATTAGATGCTGTCGATTTGGGCGGTGATGTGGGAGGGTTGTTTTGCAAATTTGATTTGAGACAAGGCCCTCCTTGCAATTTTGGAAATTGCACCTGAGCCCCTAAACAACAAATAATTAAAATCTGATTTTATCAATAAAATGTTTAATATTTAAAATTGGATTAAAGGTTGGACCTTTAATTAAATTAATTGGATTAATTTGTTTAATTTAGATAATAAGTTAAATTCATTGAGTTTAATTTAAAATTGGATTTTAAAACTTAATTCGATGATTTTAATTATTATTAAATCCCACTTGGTTAACCTGTTTGTTTAAAATTCGTTAATGCATTTATAGTCCGCATTATAATTGTTTGGGTAGGCGGACCAATAATTGTTTGGACATTATTGTTTGTTTGGATAGACGGCGCCCATATAAATATTAGTCCGTGTAAAAATCATGCGGCGCCCAATAATTACTCAAATGTGATATAGATTAACATGTTGGATCTCGATTAAGCAATTAATACCCAGCCTTTTAAAACGTTCCTCACTAAAATATGATTTTCATTAAGTTGAACGATGCCTTCCATCAAAATTAAAGGTAAACCGGAGATTTCGTTCCAATGAGTATTTAAGGCCCAAGTCTTTTGCTCGGATCTACATCTAACGGGACCTTTATAGGGACACATAGTGTCGTCACTTGATGGTTGTAAATCAACTTGACTTTGTTTCACCAACCCAAGCAGGGAAATGAAAGTCAAGGGGCATCCGATTGAACTAGGTTCAATCAACTAGGAGTTGCAGGTTTTGCAATTGGTTTGTAGACGTACCAGTTCTGCTATCATAGTAAACAGCCCAAGCAGATATTATGATAGTAGGAATGTGGATCCTAGTCCATTATGATTTATATTAGATATAAATTCGTATTCTTCCGATGAGGTCGTTGAATATGTGAAAATAATGGAGACAAAATAAATTTGAAAGGCCATGTTTATTTTGATTACTGAATATTGATCATAGGAATTATGTGTTTTAATTCCCGTTTTATTTTATTTCTCTAGGATTGTTGAAATGAATAACTTATCACTGAGAAGCATTTTGGAAACGAACAAATTGGTTGGGCCAAATTTTCTTGACTGACACCGAAATGTGTGTTTGGTGCTTAGGTAAGAAAAGATTGAGTACGTGTTGGACACGCCAATCCCTGCTACCCTGGAGGCTGGTATTGAAGAGGCTGAGGCGTTTGATGTTGCAGCTCAAAAGAAGCATCAAGAGGATGCTTCCCAGGCTCAATGTGTTATGCTACTCGAGATGACTCCCGAATTGCAAAGGCAGCATGAGAAAATGCTTCCCTTCGAGATGATTAAACATCTGAAGGATCTCTTTGATTCTGAATCTCGTTCCGAGATTTATGAAGTGATGACAGATCCATTTAGATGTCGATTGTCTGAAGGAGGGAAGGTTTCTCCTCATGTGTTGAAGATGATTGGGCTAATCGAGAAACTTGGTCGTTTGGGCATTGAGCTCAAGACCAACGTTACTATTTATGCCATTCTTCAGTCGCTTCCCGATTCATATTCGAGTTTCGTGGTAAACTTTAATATGAATAAGACGGAATCGACTATACCCGAGCTGCATAACATGCTAAAGACCTTTGAGTCTTCCACTGCTAAGGAAAAGCCCGTGCTCATGGTGAGTGCCTCTACTTCTCCAGCTCCGAAAGGAAAGAAGAAGCTAAGGGGCAAGGCAAAGAAAGGCTCCAAGCCAAGCTTCCTTAAGCTCAAATGTGGAATTCAAAAGAAGGAGGGGGTGGACAAGGATGTATGCCTCCACTGCAAGGTTCTAGCAGCTGAAAAGAAGACACAAGGTGTCTCATCCACTGGAACAGGTATGTTTGTTATTGAGATAAACATGTCCACAAATGATACTAACTATTGGGTATTAGATGCCGGTTGTGGCTCACACATTTGTACAAATGTGCAGGGTCTCAAGGATAGCAAGGCAGTTAGGTCGGGTGAAGTTGCCCTACACGTTGGAAATGGAGCAAGAGTTGTTGTTGTTGAACGTGTTGGCGTTTACGTTTTAGATTCACCCTCTGGTTTTAGACTTAAATGAATAATTGTTATTTTGTTCCTTCTATTACCGCAACATTATTTCTATTTCGATGTTGGATATTGAAGGTTTTTCCTTCCATTTTGCAAACAATAACTATTATTTTTTGCTTAATGGTGATGTGTATGGAAATGCTCCTTTATCTAATGGTTTATACTTGTTGCATTGTGGATATAATGTTCTTAATATACAAAACAAACTACTCAAACTTAGTAATCATGAAAACCCGACTTACTTATGGCATTGTAGGCTTGGTCATGCAAATGAGAATAGAATTACAAGGTTATGAAAGTTAGACTACTTAACCCCATTCGACTTTGAGTGTTATGGAAATTGTGAATCTTGTCATAAGGGCAAAATGACCAACAAACCCTTCTCTAGGAAAGGGGTTCGTGCCAAAGAACTTCTAGAATTGATCCACAGTGATGCAGAACCATTGCCCACTCTAGCTAGGGGTCACTTTGCCTACTTCATCACTTTTGCTGATGATTTCTCAAGATATGGATATGTGTATCTTATGAAGCATAAATCTGAATCTTTAGGGAAAGTCAAGGAGTTCAAAGTTGAAGTAGAAAAGTAACTTGGTAAGAGTATCAAGACTCTTCGATCGGATCGTGGAGGTGAATACCTTAGCCATGAGTTCATGGATTACTTAAAGTTACATGGAATTCAATCACAATGGACTCCTCTTGGAACACCACAAATGAACAGAGTGTCCGAGAGGAGAAACCGAACCTTGTTGGACATGGTAAGGTCCATGATGAGTTTTTCCTCCCTTCCGACATTCTTATAGGGATATGCGTTACAAACCTCAGTTTACATTCTAAATAGTATTCCATCCAAATCAGTTGAGCATACACCATATGAATTATGGTGTGGCAAGAAGCCAACTTTTTCACATATCAAAACGTGGGGTAGCCCCGCAATTGTGAAAAAGATGCTCACTAATAAGTTGGAGTCCAAAGGTGAAAAGGGTTACCTTGTGGGATATCCTAAGGAAACGATAGGATATTTTTTCTATCTACCTGAGAAACAAATAATAATTGTTTCTAGGCAGGCCAGGTTCCCCGAAGAAGACTATGTCTTTAAGGAACAAGGTCATAAGATGATTGAACTTAAACGGTCCATTTATGGATTAAAGCAAGCTTCTAGGAGTTGGAATATCCGATTTGATGAAGCTGTCAAATCGTTTGACTTCATCAGAAATTCGAAAGATCCATACGTTTATCGTAAACGCAGTGGGAGAAATATTGTTTTCATAGTTGTGTATGTCAATGACATACTGATTATGGGAAACAACATTCCTCTTATGCAGTCGGTTAAAGATTGGCTATCAAGGACCTTCATGATGAAGGATCTTGGTGAGGCCTGCTACATCTTAGGGATCAAGATCCATAGGGATAGATCTAAGAGGATGTTGGGGTTGTCACAGTCAACCTACATAGATAAGGTGTTAAAGCAATTTGCGATGGAGAACTCTAAGAGAGGTTCTCTACCGGCGTGTCATGGGATAAAGCTGTCTAAGAAGGATTGTCCTTCTATGGAAGCTGATATCCGGCGCATGAAGGATATATCATATGCATCTACAATTGGCTCCATCATGTACGCCATGTCTTGCACAAGGCCAGATGTGGCCTTCGTTATTAGCACCACTGTTAGATACCAGCAGAATCCAGGTGAACCTCACTGGATTGCTGTCAAGAACATTCTTAAGTACCTTAGACGTACCAAAGATTGCTTCTTGGTCTACGGAGGACAGTCAGAGCTAGTTGCAACTGGCTATGCTGATGCAAGTTTCTAATCCGGCTGTGATGATTACAAGTCACAGTCGGGTTATGTTTACATTCTCAATGGTGGGGCGGTTAGTTAGAATAGTTCCAAACAAGATACTACCGCAGATTCAACAATCGAAGCTGAGTACATTGCTGCGGTAGAGGCTGCCAAGGAAGCTGTCTGGATAAAACAGTTCTTAACTGAACTAGGGGTAGTTCCAAGTGTCAGCAGTCCAATAAAGTTATATTGTGACAATACTGGTGCGGTTGCACAAGCTAAGGAACTGAGATCCAATAACATAAACAAGCATGTACTGAGGCGTTATCACTTGATAAGAGACAAAATCGCTAGAGGAGGGATAGAGTTAGAACGTGTCCCCACAGAGGATAACCTGGCTGATCCTTTCACCAAGACATTGAGTGTTCATGTACACACTAGACATTTTGATGGTCTATGGGTTAGACATGTAGGTGATTGGCTCTAGTTCAAGTGGGAGATTGTTAGTGTTAGTGTCCTAGAGACAATCCATTGTAAGGACATAATGCTCAGATAATATTCAGTATTGATTTAATATTATTGTTTATTTAATATTAAATATATGACGTTGCACTTATTGATGATGCAATGAAGAATGGTGTGCGATCTGCATCATACTCTTAGAGAGTGTAGTGAGATCTAACTTACTACGAGATAATAGGTATCTCATGATGGATGCACAAATACCTTAGAGGGTATTGGTATACCCTTCCGAGAAACTGTTTGATGTAGTTCCACTATATGTGTCTACAGGTGTCTCGGTTAGTGGGAGCGATGCGATACTCCTTTGACTTGAGGTCAATACGCACGACATGTGTGGAGTGATGAACTTTGACCAACGAAATGCATGTGCGTGGTAGTTGAGCCAAGAAAAGGATTCATTCCTCAAAGTGGATTTAGAGAGAATACTCATCTTCTCATCGTAATTGGATCAAAGCCATTGGCCAATGCACGTCAACTTGGACTTTGTGGCCAAGTGTGACATAAGTGATCAATTAGTGATTAGAGATAAATTGATTAAATTATTTGAATAGACACTTCATCATGTTCAAGACTTAATCGAGTATTCGTGAATTAAAGGAGGAAATCATAATAGCCCATGTTGGGAAATTTATAGTTTTGATGAAAGTTCCAAAAACACATGTAATAGGACCCAATCGGACTGTTAGTCGATCGATGTTTATATTACCGCTATAGGAGACCGATTGATAACGATTGTATAGAACAACCGATGAAATAGATAGGTCACATATTGAAACTCAATATGTATAGGTCGATCCAAGACTCAAAGGACGGTGATATCCGACAGCCGTAATGCAAGACAAGAACGTAAGATCGATCGATCTCGATCTAGTCGATATCTCATTTGGTCATAAAGCTCAAACTCGAATACTTGAAGATCAGGATGACTTCCGTAAGATCGCACGGAAGACCTACATCACCCGAGTCTCGCTAGTTGAAGCTAAGTCAACCGCACCAAGACTCTATCGTAGATCGATCACCAGACCGATCAAAGTCACCACCAGTGAAAACCGATGTTTCACCTAATCATACGCCTATGATCTGAACAAGAAGAATGTCAACCTTAGTTGGAAGAACAAACACCGAAAAGTGAGTCCGCTATCCAATAAGAACAAGACACGATGATCGGAGCCCTACAATTGCGGATTTGATGCTACCTCTCAGAACGGCTACTAAAATATAAACTCACTTTTTAGCCATGCCGTTCCTCAAGACGCCTCATCAATCCTCAAGTCTACTAAATATACCTAAAATTCAAATTGCTCTCCAACGCTCTTTGATTTCAAGGTCTATAAATATGGGATCACACTTGAGTGAAAGACATGAACGGAAAATTTTTGAACAATCAAGAAGCTCAAGCTAATATCGATTTCCGCCCAAGAACACGAACAAGAAGATTAATTTTTTATTAAGTGTTCATCCCATAAGTTCTTAGCATAGAAATCTTTTCATCTAGTTTGTTAGGTCGCTTATCTACGCAAGAAAAGATTTCATAGTTGGAACCAAAAACAATCTTACCCCAAACCCCCAAGTTAGGTTAAGTTGTTTAGCAAGATTCGGACTAGGGTTTCTAGTTCGATCTGCAGGATCGGTTGAGTGTGAACTCTTTAAACATCTAGTTGGTGTCTTTTGTGTTGGACTTACATAAAACAAAGTCCAGGTTGGTTAAGTAGGTGCCCCTTGTGATAGGGAAGAGTGGGCGTGGGGAATGGTTTGTCAGAACCACTATAAATCTTGTGTGCCTTTACCGCTTTGATTAAGCGATTACCACAATCGCGACACAACCTTTTAAAGCGCATACATATTCAAGTTGAGATCGATTAGCACCAAGCTTCGATCTCGATCAAACTTGACACTTGATCAAGCCGATTAAAAGATTAACCTTGGAATCGATTTATCAAAACAGGTTTTTCACACGGGTAAAACTTAAGCTTCGCGACACATCGCAGTTAAGCGTGAATTTCTGAAAGCGATCTGCCTTGAGCGTCAAGAAGTTGATTATCGGCCAAACTGATTCCTCGACTCTGATCAAGCTAAGCGCCTCACTTTTTGATCCAAGATAAAAGTTTTTGTAAGTCTATTCACCCCTCCCTCTAGACTTCTGCCCTCACAAAACTTCGTTAAAGGACCTACAAGTGGTATCGGAAGCGATTGGTTCTCTGAGACCAGTGACTTTGTGTGTCATCGATTCTTGAGGAAGAATCTTTGTGGTAATTGAACCGATCTTGAAAACCGTTTTTAAAACTCATTCATTTTCCAAAAATCACTCAAAGATGGATAACACCTCGGGTATGTATCATGATCTGCCAAGTTCTCAATCGATGAGTATGCAGATTGGGCCATATATATGTACAACCATCTAGGTTCGATCGGTGGCGGAATGATGGAAGTCATCGAAAGAGGACCCATCATCATATACTCGACAACCCTGCAGGTTGGAGGAGATCCACTTTGCTTGGAAGTCTTGTGCGTAAAAGCCCGGCCTTGATGGATCAGGAGAGGAAAGAAAAGTGAACACTCTAGATACTATCGCATAAGGCATATTATCATGAAGACCATGGATAAGGTCACCAAGGAAAAGATTAAGTATCTCAAATCTGCGAAAAGCAATGTGGGATACTCTAATTGAGATATGCGAGGAAATGAAGCGGATAAAAGAACCGTCTACAAAGTTCGGGGTGAAGTTCAAAATCAAGATGCTGCCCAATGAAACCATCAACGAACTCGATGGAAGGATTTCAATGTCTATAAACAAGCTTCGAGAACTTGGTAGAGAGATATCTGATAAAGATATCAACTACAAAATCCTAAGGTCTCTCACCAAGAAATGGGACATGAAGGTCACGGTAATCAAGGATTGCCAAGACATTTCAAAGATGAAGCCAAGTAGCTTGTTCTTGAGCCTTAAAGCTCACGAGTTTGATTTGATTGAAAGAGGACAAGCTGATGAAGATGAGGTGCCCGCTGAAGCCTCAACTTCAAAATCAGTTGCTTTTAAGGCAACCAGCAGCATAAGGAAGGCCAACGAACCATTGGGAATATAATGAGTCGAGGCGAGCAGATCGCTCGCTTACAGGGGGAAGCTTGAGAAGTCTAACGTCCAACTTGGTAAGTATCGAAGATTTTATAAGGACTATCAACATAGCGAGGGAGGAGATAGGAGATCGTACCAACGGATCTCCGAGAAAGAACCGATCTCGATGATCGGAGGGATCACAAGAGATGAAAAGAAAAGAGATAATCGAATCGAGGAAGGAAGAGATAACCAATTTAATGTAATAGCTCGCAGACTACTATCGAGAAGGAAGTCACCGACAGGTCATATGCATTTTGAGTGATTCACACCGAAGGAAAGGTTAAAATGGGATCGAGCGTGCTTCAACTGTGGAGTATTGAGGTCACTATATAAGCGCGAATGACTGGGACGCCAAGAGAAAGGGAAGAAAAGAGGAACAGAAGAGAGCAACGTTATAGGGGAGGAAGAGCCATGGTTGCCGATACGTCGAATCGGTCTATTCCTATTCTGCCCTCCCGAGGACTCTGGATACTCCTCAGAGAAAACTGGCCGATCAAGTCTTTGTTGGACTTCTATGAAAATGAAGATCTGATATTCTCTTGACGATGATGAGATCTCGCCTGATGGCCAGGAGGACCAATCTGAGGTAACCTCCAAACTCGCTTTCGTTCGCTTTACACTGCTATCATTAGCACACCTTTGGGAGATTGACTGCAGCTCTACTACGAGCAATTGCTTGAGGATCTCTCAATCAAGAGAACACTTATGCTTTATAGTGGAAGTTGAAAATGATAGTGAGGACCGAAATAATCAACTTCTAAAAGAAAATGATCTCGATAAAAGCCTCACGAACTTAGATCGGTGAAAACTTTCGGAAGCAAATCGAGAAATTTAAAATTCTCGAAGTTAAAGCTTCGATCGGGAGAAGCAGAATCAAAGATCACTGGCGATTAACAAAAAAAATTTGAAATCATCGAGGATAATCTGCGTAAGAAAATAGAGGTTTTCACAAAATCATCTAAAAGCTATTTCAAGACATGAACACCTATTTTGAACAACGATTAATAAGAAGGACTTGGCTATGAAAACCCTTCCACATCCTCAAAAGCCCGGTTGATTCATCTCAAAAAGATGTAATCGAGCGAGTTTTGACAAAGATACACCAAAAGCAAACATGTATCTAATAAGGGAAAAAGAGCGGTTGAGCGGGTAAAGGCGGTGCCAACCGGAAGGGGAAAGCGAAATGGACCCCAACCGGTAAAGCATTAGTCGAGGAATCAACGAGAAGAACCCGATTCTTACGAAGAGACCCTCAACTCGATCAACAGATCGAGGAATCTAAAAAAGACAACTGTAAAAGGAAGTCCAATCTGAGACCCAATCAAGGTCATTTGCCTAATAAGCATGCTTCAGTAAACCGCAAAAACCACCTATGCGAAAAGATATGAATCTTTTGATGGTAGCGATCGTACCTACCCTATATAATCGTAAATCTAGGGTCTTTTTGACCAACCATTAATGGATAAAAGAAGACAAACAAAAAGATAAATACCAAGTCTTCTAAGTCATCCAAGGTTCACACTAATAATCATACTAATCGAAAGCATATAAAGAGACGTATGATTATGTTGATAGGTATGGGAGACAAATGGGGCCTTACGATATAACCGATCACAATAGAAGTGCTCGTTTGTATGGATCCCCAAAACTAATCCTAACCCCTCAGGACCCAATCCAAAAGGGGTACCTAAAAGCCCGATTTGGGCTGCAGGATCGCGTGGGTCCGCCAACAAAAGGAGGTGTGCAAGCAACTATCCGGTACATCGATAGTGGATGCTCAAGGCACATGACGGAAGCAAGCATCTCCTCGGTTCATACATAGACGCGAAGGCCGCGTGTGCTCTTTCGGTGATGATAACTTTGGTTATACCAAAGGATTTGGAACCTTAGAGAATGATGATGTACAAATAATCGGAGTCTCGTATGTCGAAGGTCCGAAGCACAACCTACTATCGGTTTTCAATTCTGCGACAACGGATTCGGTGTTGAGTTCTCGCCCGACCAATGCACTATCAAGAATCGAGCCACTCAAATGATTTTGCTAAGCGGGTTCAAGGAAAGGAACGATCTACACAATGATTGGAGCAGTTGCCCAAGAAATGCTTGCACGATTGTCAAGAGTTCCAAAAAGTAGTTATTGGCTGTCACAAAAGAATGAGCCATCGAACTTAAAAAACTCTTAATAAGATAGCAAGGATGTCTCTAGTGGAAGGACTTCTGAATGAAGTATTTTCAAAGGATCGGACATGTCTTGCATGTCGGGAGGGAAAACAGTCAAAGCTTCATTCAAGGGAATTCGGACCCGGCATCAATGAAAGAGTAACGGTACCGCTTTCATATGGATCTATCGGAACGATTACACGGTCGGTCTCAAGCGACGAATATACTCGGTAATCGTGGATGACTATTCCAAGTTTACGGGTAATATTCTTACATAAGAAGAATGAGGCGACAACAAAGATACTCGAAAGTTGCTAAAAAGATTACAAAATGAGAAGGGTGTCAATGTAGTAAAAATCGGATCGGATAAAGGCATGAAATTTACGAACTCTTTTATTATCGATTTTTGCTCTAAGTTTGGTATCTGATGAAAAACATCATTGTAAGGACGCCACAACAAAATGGAGTAGCGAACGAAGAGAACTCTCAAAGAACTCTCCTACGACGATGTTTGAACATGCAATACCAAGCCATTTTAGGTAGAAGCAATCAACTCTTCGTAAGCAGATGCCTTCGACTAAGGCTCACTACAAAACACCCTATGAATGGAAGGACAGAAAACCTCGTGTTTTACTTCCATGTTTTTTTTTTTGTAAGTGTTTCATATACACAACAATGGGAAGAGTCGATTTGAAGACTTTTGAGGCCAAGTCGGATGAGGGTATATTCTAGGATATTCCTCATCTAGCAAGGCTTCGGGGTTTACAAATGCATTTAACCCTACTTAATGGAAGAAAAACACCCCATGTAGTCATTGATGAAGCATCTTACGAACAAAGAGAAATCGAACAAGATGTACACGATCCACAAGAACACGATGTTTAGAAAATGGATCGACCTAACGATCAAGGAAAAAGAATTAAAAGCTGAAACAATATACATTCGGATCTAGGCGATTCACGGATCATTCAGATCCTAAGGTACTAAAAAAAATCGATTGGTGAAGAAGTCGATACAAACTGGAGATAAGATTATCTTCCGGTTCAGGGGGAACATCTGGTTCCCACAAGCAGACATCGGCACATGATGAGTCCAACATCGGTGAGACTTGTTCTTATCATGGATCATAACTCGCACGTATTAATAAAGTACTATGCACCCCCAATCGCTAGTAATGAAATTTTATCGAAATGGATGATGTTCTCCAAATCGAGCGAAGGACGGATAACCAGGTCATCCAATCGATGATGTTCGGAGACCCACGTCGATAAAGTTAAAACTAGACATCAGTTGGTGAAAGTGCCATGTATTAACCGTTATCCGTCTATGAAGGAACCAACAACAATAGAGAAGTTTCACAAGTAAGATAAAGTGGATTCTAGCCATGCGTTGAAAAGAGTCGAATTTCAATCAAATCAAGTTTGGGAACTGCAGATGCGACCAAATCATCAAGGCGAATTGGCACGAAGTGGGTATTCAAGAACAAGAGATGAGAAAACGTCATCACGAAATAAAGGCAAGACTTGTTGCTAAGGGGTATTCACAATCGGAAGAATTGATTATGATGAGACCTTTGCACTATCGCCGCCCTAGAAGCCATTCATTTTACGGCATATGTTTCGTAGGGTTCACGTGTATCGGGATGGGCGTAAAGAGTGCTTTCTTAAGCGGGGGTACTAGAAGAGGAAGTTTATGCGTTTAACAACCTCCGAGGGCTTTGAAAAGGGCAACCAAAACTTGTTTAGTCTAAGAAAAGCTCTCTATGGTTCTAAACAGCTCTCGAGCTTGGTATGATACACTCTCTCGGTTCTTGATCGAAGTGGGTTCACTAAAGGAGCGATGAGGCCAGAACCTTATTTAGAATAGAAGATGGAAAAGATATTCGATGGTTGATTTCGTGGGCGACATCATCTTGGATCTCCCAACAAAAGTCTATGTGAAAGATTTAGCAAATCGATGCAAAGGGAAATTCGAGATGTCCATGATGGGTCGATGAATTACTTTACGGGTCTTCAAGTAAAGCAAAAAGGAGAAGGGATATTCATCGCCAAGCAAAATACACTAGGAATTTATTGGCTAAGTTTGGAGTTCAAAATTGTAAGGAAGCCAAAAATTCCTATGATGACTGGATTCAAGATGGATCCAGATGAGGATGGTCAGAAAACAAATCAGAAGGAATATAGGGCTCTCATTGGGGAACATGTATTAACCGCTACTAAATGTGCTTTTAAATCCAAAAGTTTTTTAAATGCGTGCTTTTTCGACCCTACGATCAAAAACGCTTAATGGAACGTTTAATCTTTTTCAAGCGGTTGATCTTCCAAAATCTTGTCTTCTTTTTCCCTCATCGTCTTTATAAAGATCATCAATTTCCATACGAGTTTTCCATTTATTTCACAAACTCCAGATTCGCCGAAAACTTGTTTGCTAGTTCGATTCTGCTTCGATTCAAAGTGTTTTTCCTAAGTTTCAAAATCATCCTTCCGAAAAACAAAATCTGATGATCACTACGGTATGGGTAAAATAATGCAACTATCTTTGAATCGCAAACAAAGATTGTGGATGATAAGTTAAATGCAGGTTCAATATCAGATCAAAATCCATGGAATCCATGGAATTCGAGCAAATTGGTGCCTTGAGAAATTCGAGATATTGCTCAATCGCAATCCGGTGATGCAAAGATAAGCACTAGAATTCCTAAGGAATTTAAGAGTGGATATAGATGCTCGAGGAGAAGAACTACTTTTGGTGATCCGGAGGAGAAGAAATAAATTGTGGACAAATGAGGATATAACAGTTCTGTTCACTACCCAAATCCGGATAAATTTTTGCTCATTCTGGAGAACGAAGATGGTGATCGAAAAAAGCTGCGAGAGAGGCCGACAAACATCATCGTCGGGTTTTGTCGGACCAATGCTCAAGAGGAAATACCGATTGTTGTTTGACATATTGTCAAAAACAATTATGGGTATTGCATTCACCCGGATGCTCTTACATCCGTCAAAATAAACTGCAAAGATGGCTGCAATAATTGATGAACCCAAGAACATCAATGGCATGGGTTTCAAGGCCATTCTACTCCAAGAACATGATAAATTTTTGAGTTGATGCGTGGAGGTATATCCGAAGAAAAAGATCAGCCAATCTCAACAAGGTTGCGGTTATCCCACAGATAAAATGCCAAAGGCCAAATGGGGAAAAGTAATGGATCAAGTCCTATAAGGCCTTTTCGCCCACTTAGTCATTTTGGGCCACCAGACGATGATATGCGGCCAACCCCCAAAGTCAAAGAAAGGAAAAGCAAGAAAGCAACTTCATCTACACCAGATTGGGCAATCGGCTCAAGAAGTGAAGGCCCCTGCAGAGCCCACCAGATGCCCAGAAGAAGAAAAAAGAAAACGGGTGAAGGCCTGGTGAGAAGAGGCGAAGATATGGCAAAGCCTCCATGACTCGATGTTTGAAGATGAGTCGATGAAGAAAGAGCGCCAGATCGATCTGTTGTAACACAAAAATCGTGAAAATCGACAGCAAAGCTTCTGCCGAGAGCTCGCCAGATCATTCCGGGAAAAGAAGCGTTCGATCGATCTCCTTCTCCTCAAGCTCGAGCTGATTCACCAATCGACTAATGGCTCTTTGAGCATGTCTCTCCTATTCTTCCTTTGCCTCAAATCAAAGCTGCGTCGATTCGCGAAAGTTTACTCGATGTGGAACTGAAGCTTTCTTCCACAAAGCAGTAACATCTAACAGTCGAACCGATCAGCCAACTTCCGCCTACTCAAGCAACAACCAGAACCTTCCACATCTCATCAAATCAATCCGCCGGACAATTTACGAAGTCAGATCAACAAAAAGATCATAAGCTGAAATTGATTTAATCGCGAATCGAAAGAGAAATTGATGAGTTGTATCCAATCGGGTCGCCCATCTGCCATAAGAGAGGAAGTTATGGAGATCCTCACCGGAGAGATCTTTCGATTAAAAAGCTTCTCGAACTTTATAATAATTATTGAGCGGATGGGCGTGCGGATGAGTTTACAGACTTGATTTCGACATGAGGAAATCTGCTAAAGTGGGATCACCGGAGAATCGCTAAATCCGTCAAAGCTCGATCCACGAGAAGCTAGGATTGCGGAACAGACGGGCGGAGATGGCGACCAAAGCTCCAAGCAGATGCCATCATAAAGGATCTGCAGGAGCTGGAAGTGATAGTGGAGTGGTCTTTGCGGTTCATGGCCAACCATGGAGGCACAAACAATCGAATGAGATCAAGTGACACTCAACACTCCAACATCACACGTCACTCTTGATCAACTTCGGGAGATCAAATCTTGTCTCAAAGATCTCCCGAAGAAGAAGTTGAGGGGTGATATTTGATCAAAGGCAGTGCCATCAAAGAAATAACAGATCAAAGGGAATTGGCTATTTCCCAGTTAGGGCAATCAAAGATCAGTTCTCCCAAATCAGGTCATCCTGCGTACTGAACTAATAAAGACCGTTGATGCAAAATCGACTTCGGTGGATCAACAACAAGTTTTCTTTTTCGATGCTCATCGACAAGCTAGAATCGATGTAAGAGAAACTTGACAAACCGATTAAACACTCTCTCGCCATGGAAATCAAGATCGAAGCCGATATCGACGATTCAAAATCTAACCGCCAAACTCAAGGCATATCTCGCGGATCTCAACAAGGCGATCGCGTATCAATTTTTTGGTTCTCCGACCTCCCACCTCACTACTTTTTTTTGATCAAACCAAAAAGGGGAAGGACATAATGAGAAACCAACCATATAATAAAAAGGTGAGGACATCACAAACTTGGATCACGAAAAGATGTCCAAAGAGAATAGTGAAGAAGAACCCGAAAAAGCCAAGAAGAAAGAAGGGTAAAAAATGGCAGAGGGAAGAAAAATCAAGAAGAAATTAGGATTGAGAGCGAAGAAAGGAAGGGCTAGAAAATCCGCATGACGTAACCTAAGTCGCCAAAGAAGAGTTGATGAGATCATCCCAAAAACTGGCTGCAAGATGCTAAGAAATTTGAAGAATGGAATAAGATCGAGAGTGAATGGCTTCGGATGCCTTTGTTCTTAATCTTGTCCCACAAGAAGAATCTCGATGAAGAATTCCTCAACCCGGTTAGAAAATAAATACCGGATTTTTACAAGTATCCGGAAAATGAGGCCAAGCTTATCAATGTAAAAATATCTCGCCAAGAGTATGATCGATGGATTACTCGAAGAAGGCGGATGGCTCATTTTGAATGATGGCATTTCAAAGATTCTATTTTGACATCCTGAGCAAAACGATATAAGCGATCCTCGTGATGATGATGTCAAATGGAAACTTTATCGGATTTTCAACGTACCTCAAGATCAGAGAGATGCGAAGGATACAAGCCTAAAGAGTGAAGAATCGGAGAAGACTACTCGGGGATCGGTTGTTCTTATTTACAAACTTTTACGATGTAACATGTAATCAACATTTTTTAATGAGAAAAGTTTATTTTTTTGATCCTAAGACAAAGTCTCATTGTCTTCGATTATATGCTCTTAATCGTTCTATTTTTTATCAACTATTTTTGGTTTCTCAAAGTGTTTTGGTTTAATCAAAAGGGGGAAATTGTTGGGAAATTTATAGTTTTGATGAAAGTTCCAAAAACACATGTAATAGACCAATCGGACCTGTTAGGTGGTGATGTTTATATTACTGCTATAGGAGACCCGATTGATAATGATTGTATAGAACAACCGATGAAATAGATAGGTCACATATTGAGGGGGAAACTCAATATGTATATAGTCGAATCTGAAGACTCAAAGGACGGTGATGCATCCAAGCGGGCGGAATGCAAGACAAGAATAGAAGATCGGATCGATCGATCTAGTCGAGATATCTCACCAAGGCATAAAGCTCAAACTCGAGAATACTTGAAGATCGGATGACTTCCGGAAGATCGGACGGAAGACCTACATCGCCGAGTCGCTAGTTGAAGCTAAGTCAATCCCGCACTGCAGAAGACTCTATCAGTAGATCGGTCGATTCGGATCGATCGGGGTCACTCACCGGTGAAAACCGATGTTTCACCTAATCATACGTCTATGATCCGAACAAGAAGAATGTCAACCTTAGTTGGAAGAACAAACACCGAAAAGTGATGCGCTATCAATAAGAACAAGACACGATGATCGGGATTTTGGCAATTCATGGATTTGATGCTACCTCAGAACGCTACAAAATATAAGCTCACGCTTTTTGGCCACCGTTCACGAAACGACGTCACATCAATCTGCAAGTCTATTAAATATAGCTGAAATTCAAATTGCTCTCCAACGGCTCTTTGATTTCAAGGTCTATAAATATGGGATCACACTTGAGTGAAAGACATGAACTAAAGCTTATTTGAACAATCAAGAAGCTCAAGCTAATATCGATTTCCACCCAAGAACACGAACAAGAAGATTAATTTTTATTAAGTGTTCATCCCATAAGTTCTTAGCATAGAAATCTTTTCATCTATTTCATTTAGGCTCCTATATCAAGAAAAGATTTCATAGTTGGAACCAAAACAATCTTACCCAAACCCCCAAGTTAGGTTAAGTTGTTTAGCAAGATTTCGGAACTAGGGTTTCTAGTTCTCGATCTCTGCAGGATCGATTGAGTGTGAACTCTTTAAACATCTAGTTGGTGTCTTTGTGTTGGACTTACACATAAAAACAAAGTCCGGTTGGTTAAGTAGGCCCCCTTGTGATAGGGAAAAAGTGGGCGTAGGAATTGGTTTGTCCGAACCACTATAAATCTTGTGTGCCTTTACCGCTTTGATTAGCGATTACACAATCGCACACAACCTTTAAAGCGCATACATATTCCAAGTTGAGATCGATTAGCACCAAGCTTACGATCCGATCAAACTTGACACTTGATCAACCGATTAAAAGATTAACCTTGGAATCTGATTTATCAAAATAGGTTTTTCACGGGTAAAACTTAAGCTTTCAAGACACATCAGTTAAACCGATAGTTATCGAATCTGCCTTGAGCGATCGAGAAGTTGGTTATCACCTAAAATCGATTCTCAAGACTGATCAAAGGCTAAGCGCCCCACACTTCGATCCAGAAAAAAGTTTTCAAGTCTATTCACCTCCCCTCTAGACTTACGCCCTCACAAAACCCGTTCGGGACCTCATGACCCATGTTTTGATTCTGAGGTTGTTGCACATTTCCTCGCAAGTACCTCATATATTGAGAATGTCTGATTTATTGTCTAGGGTTCAATTAAGACAGTTACTTTGACTAATCGCTCGATATATGAGGGCCTATGGGTCACACAACAAGTAATGGTTGTTTACTAATTATAGTTGGTTGATTAAATGTTAAATTAGATTTAATATTTAATTTATGGAGAAGTAATTAATAATAGATTAATTTGGAATTAATTATTATTAATGTTTAATTAAATTGGATTTAATTAAATAAGAATTCCCAATAATAATATTTGGAATATTAATGTAGGATTTAATATATATGGAAATAAATCGTAGAGATTTGTCATATATGGAATTTAAATCCGTAGAGATTTTATATGTGGGAAATAAATATAAGAGATTTATTTAAATAAAGATTAGGGATTTTATTTCCCAATCAGGTTAGCTTGAGATTTAAGCTAGACCTCTCCTATATATAGGAGCTCTTGGGAATTCATAATACGAGAGTTCATATTTTCTCCATAAAATCTCTAAGTTAGAATTTTGCTAGCAAATTTATCTCGAGGACTCAACGCTGGCAGATTTGTGCAAGTTGGTAAATGATTGTTACGTGGATACAATAGTTGATGAATCCGTTTACGAATTGCTGTAAGAATTATGTTTACGTTTACTCGTATTTAATTATGTAATTAATTGTTTGTTGTTGGTGAACTGTTTATTTCCGCTGTGCATGTATTACGTGTTTACGTTCCTCTAAATTCCAACATCAATTGCAATACTCTGCTGGATAGTGGTGATGGAATCCCTTTGAATGAAACCTTGACTTGCTTTCCCTTCTGACATGTGGCACATGTCTGAACCTTAGAGAAAACTTCATTCGGGAGTCCCTCAACCAAGGACATCCTTGCTATCTTGTTAAGAGTCTTAAAGTTCAGATGACTCATTCTCTTGTGCCAGAGCCAACTGACGCTTTTGGAACTCTAAGCAATCAAGCATGCATTTCTTGGACAATTGTCCCTATCTGCAGTGTAGATTGTTCCTTTTCTGGAACCAGTTAGCAAAATCTGTTGAGTAGCTCGATTCTTGATAGTGCATCGATCAATCGAGAACTCAAAGCTGAATCCGTTGTCGCAGAATTGTGAAACTGATAACAGGTTATGCTTAAGACCATCGACATACGAAACTCCAGTAATCTGTACATCATCATTCACTAAGGTTCCAACTCCTCTGGTAAAACCGAAGTTGTTGTCACCAAAGAGTGCACGTGGGCCTTCTCTTTGAATGTAAGAACTGAGGAGATGCTTATCGCCAGTCATGTGCCTTGAGCATCCACTATCGATGTACCCCAGTAGAATTGGGTCCTGGGGGGTTAGCTGTACCTTTCGGGATCCAAACAAACAAGGCATTTCTATTGTAATCATCAAGACCAGAAGGCCTTATTTGCCTCCCAATAAGCATCTACATAATCATACATCTCATCATGTGCGGTCTGATCAGAATGATTATGAGTGTCAGGCTTGGATGAATCAGAAGACTTGAGATTTTTCCTGGCAACTTGTCTTCTTTTAATCCAGTGGGGCTCATGTGCAGCTGTCCTAGGTTTCTGATTATAAGGGTAGGTACGACTGCTTCCATCAAAAGATTCATATCTCTTTTGCACAGATGGTTTTATCAATTTACCTTTAGCATGCTGGTTAGATAGCTTGGACTGAGTTGGCTTCAGCTGGGACTATCCTTTGCGAGATGGTCCGGCTGATATCTATTCTGCTGATTGGGCTGAGGTCTCTTCAGAAAAACTGGGTTCTTCTGTTGATTCCTCGGCTGGTGTCTAATCAGTTGGGGTCCATTTCTGCTCCCTTTCTGATTTGGCACTTGCCTTGCCTGGTCAGTTGGTCCTTTACCCTTATCTAATACAGATTTGACATAATTTGTATCTTTATCAGAAACTCATTTGGTTACACTTTTCTGATGTGAACCAGACGGGACACTTAAGATCCAGAAGGATTTTCAAACCCAATACCCTTCTTATCAGTCGGCTTACAATAGTAGTTGTTCAAATTCTGAACAGTTATAGATAATTTTGTAAAAATTTCTACTTTATTACGCAGACTGTCCTCAATGGCTTTTAGATTCTCATGCATTCGGAAGAGTTCATCAAACTTAGCCTAAAGAGCTTTGAGATCCCTAGCTTGTTTTAAATTGAGAGCTTGCTGTTCTTTAACAAGTTTTCCCTAATCAGAAGTACTAACTTTCAAAAACTCCAGTTATGTGGTCAACTTCTGAACATTTTCAATTGATTTTAGTTCAGCAGCTCTACTTGCCTTATTATCCTTGACAAGCCGAACATTCGCAGCTCTTAGGTTATCGTTCTCAATCTCCACTCGTGTATAAGTTTTATTGCATCAGAAAGATCATCAAGCAATTGCTCATTATAGAGCTGCAGGTCGATCTCTCCAGCAGGTGTGCTCAGCACAGTAGGTGTGGAAAAAGAAGACACGGAAGGTTTAGAGAATACCTCAGTTTGGTCAGCTTCTTTGGCCATGAGGCAGATGTCATCGTCAGATGAGAAGTTCAAATCGTCGACACCTTCAGTAGTAGTCATGATCTATTAGAGAAAAAAAGATTCGAGACCAATATAAAAAATGCCATGTATAAACAAAGGTCGGAAAAGTATTATAACTCCAAAGTCTGGATCTGCGGTTCAAAGTTGGCGAGCTCGTCCTCTGGCGAGCAACGGGGGTATCAGGCAGAGTGTTCGACCGAGCATGGAAAGGCCTGTACCGAATGTCGGAATGCTTGCCAAATGGTGCATATGAGCTGGAAGAGTTGAATGGAACTCAGGTTTCCTCTTTATGGAATACACCGAACATGATGAAGTACTATCGGTAACGGGCGAGCATGATATCAACTTTTGGAGATTGAGAGCAAACTCAGGCTGCCCGTCGGCGAGCACATGGCCAGGCCACGGTCGCCAACCCAAGGCGAGCAGCGGGACCATCAAAGCCGAACCAACATTGGCGAACACAAGACCAAGTCTTACACTAGGCAAACACCACTTGGGCGGTAAGTCAAAGCTGTCACGAGGCAAGGACAGATGTCAACCAGAGGAGCACATCAAGATACATGTCAATACCTCCTGCAATCTTGTTGAGCAAGAAAGGCCAGCTCCTGCTTGCCATGCCAGCACCTACTTAGCAGAATAGTATAAATAGGTCCTCAGATGGCCAGAGAAAAGGAGGACAAATTTCCCACCAAGCACCTTACTGTAAAATATTGTGTTTGACCCATACAAGCGTGCTCACCACATTACACCTATGCTCAACACATCCCCCAATCATCAGTAAAATTAACCCTGGCTTGGTATGCCCCTAGACGTAGTCATTGTCGCCATGCTCACCACACACACACACTGTGCTCTCCCCGAACACACTGTGTTCAACGGCCTCAGGTTCGCAACCACAAATTTCTGGGTACTAATATAGAAATCAACTAGAAGTTCCCTCGCGAGCATACATCTGTACAAAACATCAACCATCTCCATCGAGGGGGATTGAGTGCGAACACATGCTACGAAGGTGGCGAGTAAACGCTCATGTTCGCACCATATCAAGTAAAGATATACGATGGAGTTGATTAGCAGTTCCTTGAGACCAAATGCTTGCCAGATGCTCGGGATAGTTCCAAACCGCATAATCACAGCTTGCACGGGAAGTGTCAAGTGGTGTTACTGTTCCTGAGCAAAGTTCCAGACATGGGATTAAAGGGCAAGACAAAGAGATTAAGTTTCGATGCTCTCGTTTTTTGCCTTTCTGATTTCCCCTTGTAAAAGTTGCCTTGTAATTTTTAATTTGTCTGTAAAAATTGCGAAAATTGTAAACAAGTGTAATATTAAAGCATCCTGCGTGATGTCTTTTTGTTTATTCATCTTTTTTAGCTATAATTGGAATGGTCGCACCAAAATAAAATGACCGGAAAAAAGATAGACGAACAAGCCGAGCTTCGTGTTCACTTGACAAAAGAAATGTGCTTACAATGTTCGCAACAAGAAGAGCAAAGGGTACATGGTCGCACCAAAATAAGACGACCAGATTAAAAGTGATCACAACACAATAAGACGATCACGAACAAGCAAAGGTTGCAACTAAATAAGACAACTACTATGATTGCAGACAAATAAGAAAATCTAAAATAAAAAGTTGAGCACAAGCATATGATAAACAACGTTCGATTCATTCACAAGATGGCACTAGTGGCCAAAGTACAAAAAAGGCCATATAAGCCAAACACAAAAAAGACCATCTAAGCCGAGCACAAAAAGTTGGTAAAAACCGAGCACAGAAAGCTTACAGACAAAAATAAAGAAAAAACTAGCTAACCATTCAGAGTTGTTGATAGAGAAGATCTAAGCACACGTTGCCCCTCCTCCACCTACTCGCCGTCCCCGCCCTTAGCCTCGTGTTCATGTTTGCTCTCTTCCTCATAAATTAGGGGCTCCACTGTTGGAATTAAGAGGCACGTAAACACGTAATACATGCGCAGCGGAAATAAACAGTTCACCAACAACGAACATATAATTGCATAAATGATTACAATAATCATAACAAGAAATTTTACAGTAACTCGAGAGCAAATTTCTCAACTACGGTATCCACGTAATCCCCGTTCACGGACTTGCACAGATTTGCCAGCTTTGAATCTGAGACGGAATTTGCTAGGAAAATTCCTATTCTAGATTTTATGGAGAAATATGAATTAACATTATTTGTGAATTCCCAAGAGCTTGTATATCCCAGTTTAAATCTTAAGCTAAACCGATTAGAAAATAAAATCCCTAATCTTTATTTAAATAAATCTCTAAGATTTATTTTCCACATATAAAATCTCTACGAATTTAATTCCCATATATGTCAAATCTCTACGGAATTGATTCCATATATATTAAATCCTACAATAATATTCCATATATTATTATTGGGGAAATAATAATATTATTTGCCAGCGTTGAATCTGAGACGGAATTTGCTAGGAAAATTCATATTCTAAATTTTATGGAGAAATATGAATTAACGTTATTTGTGAATTCCCAAGAGCTTGTATATCTCAGTTTAAATCTTAAGCTAAACCGATTAGAAAATAAAATTTCTAATCTTTATTTAAACAAATCTCTAAGATTTATTTTTCACATATAAAATCTCTACGAATTTAATTCCCATATATGTCAAATCTCTACGAAATTGATTCCATATATATTAAATCCTACAATAATATTCCATATATTATTATTGGGAATTTTTATTTATTTAAATCCAATTTAATTAAATATTAATAATAATTAATTCCAAATTAATCTATTATTAATTAATTCTCCATAAATTAAATATTAAATCCAATTTAACATTTAATCAACCAACTATAATCCATAAAAGGGAATTACTTGTTCTGTGACCCATAGGCCCTCATATATCGAGCGATTAGTCAAACTAACGGTCTTAATTGAACCCTGGACAATAAATCAGACATTCTCAATATATGAGGTACGTTGCGAGAAACGTTCAACTACCTGTAACTGAAACATGGGCTATTACGATTTCCTCCTTTTATTCGCGAATACTCGATTAAGTCTTGAACATGATGAAGTGTCTATTCAAATAACTTAATCATGTTATCTCCAATCACTAATTGATCATGTATGTCACACTTAGCCACAAAGTCTAAGTTGACATGCATCGGCCTATGACTTTGATCCAATTATGATGAGAAGATGAGTATTCTCTCTAAATCCACTTTGAGGAATGAATCATATTCTTGGCTCAACTACCACGCACATGCACTTCGTGATGAACCCAATCCAAGTCGTATCTACCCATGGAAGGGTGCAAGCGTTGATCATGGTCAAAGTTCATCATCCCACACATGTCGTGCTTATTGACCTCAAGTCAAAGGAGTATCGCATCGCTCCCACTAACTGAGACACCCGGTGACATATATAGTGGAAATACATCAAACGGTTTCTCGGATGGGTATACCAATACCCTCTAAGGTATTTGTGCATCCATCATGAGATACCTATTATCTCGTAGTAAGTGAAATCTTACTACACTCTCTAAGAGTATGATGCAGATCGCACATCAATCTCCATTGCATCATCAATATCTCATTCTTGATGATCCTTGATCGGGGCCATTTGAGAATCATGCTTAAGTCATCTGAGTTCTCACAACCTCAATGACAACAATGACTAATGGGAACACTTGCATGAATAAATGCAAACAATTAAACATAATATTCAAACGAGTGTATTGCCATACATTAATATTAAGTGAACTATAATATTAAATCAAACTGAATATCATCGAGTATTATGTCCTTACAATAGATTGTCTCTAGGACACTAACACTAACTATCTCCCACTTGGACTAGAGTCAATCACCTATATGTCTAACCCCTAGACCATCAAATGTCTAGTGTGTACATGAACACTCAGTGTTTTGGTGAAATCATCTTCCAAGTTAAATATGTGGGAATACATTTTAATTCCATTTCTCCTATCCTTATGATCTCTCAGATCAAATGATAAGTCTAGGTACATGTTTGTTTCTGTTTGCTGATCTCGGTTCCTTTGCTTGCGCATTCGCACCAACGTTGTCTTAATACAACTTTATTAGACAACTGACACTCGGAACTACCCCTAGTTCTCTTAAGAACTATAAAATCCAGACAGCCTCCTTGAGGCTTCTGATACAGCAATGTACTCAACTTCGGTTGTTGAATCTGCGGTCCTTTTGCTTGGAACTATTCCAACTGACCGCCTCATTATTGAGAGTGAAACATAATCTGACTGTGATTTGTTATCGTCATAGTCGGATTGGAAACTTGTGTCAGCTTAACCAGTCACTACTAGTTATGACTGTCTACCATAGATAAGGAAACATTCTTTAGTTCGTCTGAGATACTCCAGAATGGTCTTGATAGCAATCCAGTGAGACTCACCGGGATTCTGTTGGTATCTACCAGTGATGTTGATAGCGTAGGCCACGTTTAGCTTAGTGCAAGTCATGGCGTATATGATTGACCCAATTGCATATGCATATGGGACATCTTTCACGTGCTTGATATCAACTTCAACAGAAGAACAATCCTTCTTTGATAGCTTTATCCCATTATTTGCCGATAGAGATCCTCTCTTAGAGTTCTCCACCAAAAACCCTTCAACACCTTGTCTACATAGGTGGACTGTGACAGCCCCAACATCCTCTTGGATTTGTCCCTGTGGATCATGATCCCTAAGATGTAGCAGACTCGACCAAGACCCTTCATCATTAAGGTCTTTAACAACAAATCTTTAATGGACTGCATTAACGGGATATTGTTTCCCAAAATCAATATGTCATTGACATACCCAATTATGAAAACAATATTCTTCCCGTTGCGTTTACGATAAACGCAAGGATCTTCCGAGTTTCTGACAAAGTCAAAAGGCTTTGATAGCTTCATCAAATCGGATATTCCAACTCCTAGAAGCTTGCTTCAATCTATAGATGGATCTCTTTAGCTTGCATACTAGATTAGAATTCGGCTTAGATATAAAACCTTCTGGTTGAGTCATAAACACTTTCTTATCAATGTCTCCATTGAGGAAAGCTATTTTGACGTCCATCTGCCACATCTCATAATTATAGTCAATGCCTTTGCGTTGATTATAACCCTTCGTCACCAAGCTAGCTTTGTAGGTTTGTACTTTGCCATTTGCATCAGTCTTATGCTTGACCCAGTGGCAACATATGGGTCTAACCCCTTTAGGCAACTCAACCAAGTCCCAGACTTGATTGGTGTACATCGAGTCCATCTCAGATTTCATGGCTTCATGACATTTCCCTGAATCAATATTTGATATTGCTTCAGAGTAAGTATTAGGATCGTCTTTATCCGGTATATCCACATTATCGAGTTTCTCCAATAGGTAACCGTATCTAATGGGCGGATTACAATTCCTAATTGACTTACGGAGTTGCGGTTGTGCAGGCTGTACATTCTGATCGTTAAAATTTTGTGGTGTATTGATTTCATTAATGTCCGGAGAGTCCTCAAGAGCTACACTTTTAGATGCCTCTTGGGCGGGAGTTTTAACTATGTTGTTCTCATTCAGCCCACTTGGAGGTTCTTGCACTTGCAAGCATACTCAATTTACACTCCCACTGGCTGAAAGACGATCACCTAGTGAAAGACTCCCACCGTGAAAGTTGCTGAATGCTCCCACTGATTTCTTGTCATGTTACTTTGACAAGGTTTCAGTCTCTTTGTTAATTTGTGGTTCTTGAATTTCTTCAAGTTCTATCAGCTTACGACCTTGTTCCTTAAAGACATAGTCCTTTTCGAGGAACTTGGTCTGCCTAGAAACAATCACTGATTGTTTCTCAAGTAGATAGAATAAATATCCTTTTGGTTTCCTTAGGATATCCCACAAAGTAATCCTTTTTTCACCTTTGGATTCCAACTTGTCGGTAAGCATCTTTTTCACAATCACGGGGCAACCTTATGTTTGATATGTGTAAAAGTTGGCTTCTTGCCACACCATAGTTCATATGGCCTATGCTCAACCGATTTAGATGGAATCCTATTCAGAATGTAAATTGAGGTTTGTAACGCGTATCCCTTAAGAATGTCGGAAGAGAGGAAAAGCTCATCATGGACCTTACCATGTCTAACAGGGTTCGGTTTCTTCTCTCGGACACACCATACATCTTAGGTGTTCCGGGAGGAGTCCATTGTGACTGGATTTCATGTAACTTCAAGTAATCAATGAATTGGGGCTAAGGTATTCACCTCCTCGATCTTCAACCTTAAACTCTTTGAATTTCTCAAAAGATTCGAATTTGTGTTTCATAAGATACACGTATCCATATCTTGAGAAATCATCAGTAAAAGCGATGAAGTATCCGAAGTGACCCCTAGCTAGAGTGGGCAATGGTCCACAAACATCGTTGTAGATCAACTCTAGAACTTCTTTGGCATACACCCCTTTCCCAGAAAAGGGTCTGTTGATCATCTTGCCCATGAGATAAGATTCACAATTTCCATAAGACTCATAGTCGAATGGGGTTAAGTAGTCTAACTTTCTTAACCTTGCAATTCCTTTCTCGTTTACATGATCAAGTCTACAATGTCACAAGTAAGTCGGGTTTTCATGATTACTAAGTTTGAGTCTTCTATTTTGTATATTAAGAACATCATATCCATAATGCAACAAATACATGTTGCGAGCAATAGAAAGAACTTGATGACAATCATTAAGTTCTAATCTAAAACCAAAAGATAAGTCTAACACATAAGTCCCCACACGTTCAGTTAGCAACTCTTGCTTCATTTCCACGTGTAAGACGACTTCACCCAGCCTAACTGCCCTTAGACATATGAGACTCTTCACATTCATATAAATGTGTTAGCCACGTCCAGTATCTAATACCAAGCAGTTAGTTCTATTAGTGGACATATTTATCTTAATAACAAACATACACGTTCTAGTGCCAGAAGCACCCAGTGCCTCCCTTTTAGCAACCAAAACCTTATAGTCCTTCTTCCAGTGCCCTTTTCTACTCACAGTAGAGACACACATCCTTGTTTACCCGCTCCTTCTCTTGAACACCATTTTAGTGATAGTGAACTCAAAATCTTGAGCACGTTGTGAAGTTCAGGCATAGTCGCATCCGTCTTATTCATATTGTTGTTCACAATGTAGCTGAAATATGAATCGGGAGCGACTGGAGGATAGCATAAATGAAAACGTTGGTCTTTTAGCTAAATGCCTAACTTACCAAATTTATCAATTAGGCCTATCATCTTAAGCACATGAGGTGAAATTTTCTCTCCTTTAGCTAATCGGCATCTGAACAGATCTCTCATCACTTCATAAATCTCAGAACGAGATTCAGGATCAAAGAGATCCTTCAGATGCTTGAGCATTTAGAAGAGACCCATTTTCTCATGTTGCCTTAAGCAATTCGGGAGTCATGCCGAGCAACATCACACATTGAGCCTGGGAAGTATCATTTTAATGTTTCTTCTGAGCTGCTACGTTAAACGTGGTTGCCTCAGAGTACCAACTTTAAGGGTAACCGGGATAGACGTGTCCAACACGTACTCAATCTTTTCTTGCCTTAGCACCAAACACATGTTTTGGTGCCAGTCCAGAAAATTTGGCCTAACTAATTTATTTGTTTCCAAAACACATCTCAATAACAGTTATACATTTCAACTAACCAAGAGAAATAAAATAAAACGGGAATTAAACACATAATTCCTATGATCAATATTCAACAATCAAAATAAACATGGCCTTTCTTTAGTGTTTATTTTGTCTCCATTATTTTCACATATTCAACGACCTCATCGGAAGAGTACGAATTTATATCAAATATAAATTGTAATGGACTAGGATCCACATTCCTACTATCATGATCCCTGCTTTGGCTGAATATCCCAATAGCATAACTGGTAGGTCTCCAAATCAATTGCAAAATTTGCAATTCCTAGTTGATTAAACCTAGTTTAATCGGATGTCCCTTAACTTTCATTTCCCTACTTTGGCTGGTGAAACAAAGTTAAGTTGGTTTACAACCATCAAGCGGCGACACTACGTGTCCCTATAAAAGTCCCGTTGAATGTAGATCCAAGCAAAAGACTTTGGTCTTAAATACCCATTGGAACGAAATCCCCGATTTACTTTTAATTTCGATGGAAGACATCGTTTCAATCTAATGAAAAACCATATTTTAGTGAGGAACGTTTAAAGGCGGGGTATTAATTGCTTAATCGAGATCCAACATGTTAATCTACATCACATTTGAGCAATTATTGACTTACCCAAAACATGATACCCAACGGACTAACAAATATTATACGGACCAAACAAATATTTGGTCCGACAATTGCGTCTACCCAAACGGACTTAAATTCAACATGTGGGATTTAATAATTATCAAAATCATTAAATTAAATTCAAAAACCAATTTTAATTTTAATTTAACAAATTCAATCAATTATTAAAAATCTAATTAACGTAATTAAAATTATTAATCACAGTCAATTATTATTTGGTCCAACCAAATCTTTTAATTTTAAAATCTAATTTTATTTAAATTTTATTAAGTCAAGGACTCAGGTGCAATATTAAAATTGCTTAGAGGGGCCTGGTGAAAATCCAATTTCCAACCAGCCCCTCCTGCATCACAGCCCGATTCCATAGAAACAATTTCGTCAATCGGGGCAACTATTTTCAAACCCAAATTCAGTTTTCTTCCAAACCATCAAACAACATCAGCAATTTCATCATAGAAATACCAATCGAAGAAGACTGGTTGAGAAACAAAACTGAAGGAACAGTGGCGCTTCACGCCACTAATCGCAATCAACACGACACACTTATCGACCGAGAAGCATCTGCCGAAGCAAAGAGGCGAATCGTCGCTGCCAATCGCTCGCGTGGGCTTGAACGCCGCCGCCTCCAAGAGCATGTCGACGAAGAACGCCAACACCGCGTGAAAACATTGAGCAAACCACCACCGACGATCAAAGCGACAGTGCATCACCATCGTTCAACATTCAGCGAAGCTTCGCCGCCGTCGACAAGGCGCGTGAAGTTGAATCGCCGCCGCCCCCGCATTACTCGAGCGTGAAAAATCACGGCGATAACGAGTGACAGCGATTCTTCGTCGTCGCGTGTCAGAAATAGATCGCAATCATAGGAGATAGGGTCGAGTCAATCGCGATGCGAGGCGAACCGCCACCGCGGTGAATCGCAAATCCCCATCGCGATCCGTAACGAAACACGGTGAATGAAGAAGACTTCCTGATGTCGCGTGGCGTCGCGAGTCCACACGCAGATCACGAGGCGCGGTGTTGCGCCGCCGCCTCCAGCGTTCAAACGTGGGCCACGGCCGCAAGCGATGCGGCGAGACATTTTAGGGTTTTCAGAGACAACAGCAGCACATCAATGATACAAGAAACCGAAGCCCAAGGCAAATAAAATAAAGGGTGCACATATAACCAATTAAAATGGCATACTTAATTTAACAAAAAAGTATACCATAAACAAATTAATCAGTGAGGTCGAAACACACGTATTCGGCCATACCCAAAATAAAAACATAAATCCTTTTTATAATTATACAATTATATCAAGAGTCTGCAGCTCTGATACTACTGTTGGAATTAAGAGACACGTAAACACATAATACATGCGCAGTGGAAATAAACAGTTCAACAACGAACATATAATTGCATAAATGATTACAATAATCATAACAAGAAATCTTACAGTAACTCGAGAGCAGATTTCTCAACAACGGTATCCACATAATCCCCGTTCACGGACTTGCACAGATTTGCCAGCGTTGAATCTGAGACGGAATTTGCTAGGAAAATTCATATTCTAGATTTTATGGAGAAATATGAATTAACGTTATTTGTGAATTCCCAAGAGCTTGTATATCCCAGTTTAAATCTTAAGCTAACCCGATTGGGAAATAAAATCCCTAATCTTTATTTAAATAAATCTCTAAGATTTATTTCCCACATATAAAATCTCTACGGATTTAATTCCCATATATGTCAAATCTCTACGGATTTGATTCCATATATATTAAATCCTACAATAATATTCCATATATTATTATTGGGAATTCTTATTTAATTAAATCCACTTTCATTAAATATTAATAATAATTAATTTCAAATTAATCTATTATTAATTAATTCTCCATAAATTAAATATTAAATCCAATTTAACATTTAATCAACCAACTATAATCCGTAAAAGGGAATTACTTGTTGTGTGACCCATATGCCCTCATATATCGAGCGATTAGTCAAACTAACGGTCTTAATTGAACCCTATACAATAAATCAGACATTCTCAATATATGAGGTGCGTTGCGAGAAATGTGCAAGTACCTGTAACTGAAACATGGGCTATTACGATTTTCTCCTTTCATTCGCGAATACTTGATTAAGTCTTGATCATGATGAAGTGTCTATTCAAATACCTTAATCATGTTATCTCCAATCACTAATTGATCATGTATATCACACTTAGCCACAAAGTCTTAGTTGACGTGCATCGGCCGATGACTTTGATCCAATTATGATGAGAAGATGAGTATTCCCTCTAAATCCACTTTGAGGAATGAATCATATTCTTGGCTCAACTACCACGCACATGAACTTCGTGATGAACCCAATCCAAGTCGTATCTACCCATGGAAGGGTGCAAGCGTTGATCATGGTCAAAGTTCATCATCCCACACATGTCCTGCGTATTGACCTCAAGTCAAAGGAGTATCACATCGCTCCCACTAACCGAGACACCCGTAGACACATATAGTGGAAATTTATCAAACGGTTTCTCGGATGGGCATACCAATACCCTCTAAGGTATTTGTGCATCCATCATGAGATACCTAGTATCTCGTAGTAAGTGAGATCTTACTACACTCTCCAAGAGTATGATGCAGATCGCACACCAATCTCCATTGCATCATCAATATTCCATTCTTGATGATCCTTAATCGGGGCCATTTGAGAATCATGCTTAAGTCATCTGAGTTCTCACAACCTCAATGACAGCAATGACTAATGGGAACACTTGCATGAATAAATGCAAACAATCAAACATAATATTCAAACGAGTGTATTGCCATACATTAATATTAAGTGAACTATAATATTAAATCAAACTGAATATCATCGAGTATTATGTCCTTACAATAGATTGTCTCTAGGACACTAACACTAACACTACCTTAACTCCCTCCGAAAGGTGCGAAAAATCACACCCGATTTCACACAAGTCGACCAGGGGCAGTGCTCGACCACGAGTAAAGGGGTTGTTTGACAAGTATTGCATCAAGTCATCCTTAAAAGGCCCCCAATTGGTCGACAGGGAGCACTCGTCGGGCCGTGTGGATTGCATCACCGAAAGCACAAATATAGGCATAATTGGACATTGAGGTTAGGCGCGCCTTGGTGTGCATCTTCAATTTTTCTAAGCCAAGCTAGGCGTTCATCTCCTCGGCATGGGCGAGTTGATTTCCGAGGGCTTCCTTATCCTTGCTCAAATCCTCCACCATGGCTTTGAGCCTCCGAATCTCCCCTGCCTGGGTGAGCAGGTCTTCCCGGCTTTCTTCATCTTCGCTTGAGCTGAGCTCACTTCTTCAAGGGCTCCGTTTAGCTCACTTTCCTTCTTGCTTTGAATAGCCCTGAGGCTAATATTCTCGGCAATGGTGGCGGACAGAGCCTTGTGGGCATTCTCAAACATAACCGACAAATGGTTATGGTAAATCATCCCCACATATAAGCGCTCTATGGCTGTGTGACCGCCGAGCATATCGTCCAGATTTGTCGTCCATGACCGGATCGGGCCCTCGCATGCCTGATGGAGATAATCAGGGATCTCCGCAGGTTTACTCCCCGTTGGCGAGAGGTGATAATTGAGCAGTTCTGGTGATGGTGAAGGCCTTAAGCCCGCAAACCTGAAAAATACAAGTTAGTTAACAGTCGAGTAAAACAAAAGCGAGCATAAAGTTAAAGTAAACTACCTGCTCGCTCTTTGTGGATCCCATCCCAGGAAGGATTTATCATCCGGATAGCGCCTACGCGAACCTGAAGGGGCAATCGGGCCAGGGGCGGCCGGCTGGACCACAGTTGTGATCTGATCGGCCAAGATGACACCCTCGGTCACCAGAAGTGTGCTCGCCTGTTCCTCTCGGTGGTTTTTCTTTTTCTTCTTGAAAGTGCGGGCTTGCTCGCTGGACCCCTGGTCAGCCGAGCGAGTGGGAGCCCTTTTTGGTTTGCTCGCCTCCCCGCGAGCCGCCCTCACAGCCAGCCTTTCGGCATGGATCCTCTCCAGCTCCACAGGATTTTTCTTCCGAGCCATCTCCGTATGCTCGGCAGTGCTCACGGCTATAGTGACGCGGGTTGAGCTGTAAATAACCAAAGTATTGTTAGAATATAGTTGAAATAGTTAAAAGGAAAATGGGCACAAGAAACCTTACCCGTGGGATCGACGACGACCAGATGGTGAGGGGGCACGTATAAGCCCACATTTTTCCTTTGATCCGGGGTGTTGAGATATTCCACCCTCCGTTCAGAGTAAGTTGCAAGATCGATCTGCCAAATACTACTGAAATACCCATCGCCCGCCTCTTTATCTGAAGCAGCTTGAAGTCCCGAAGCAACAAAAACAAGTTAATATCAGTACATGGTTGGAAGAATGAAAAATGACTTACTTCGACAAATTCTGTAATCTATCGGAATGTCAAGGTGGGCAGTCGGATCGCTAGCCGAAGCGGGGCTTTTCTAGTCGCCCCCAAAAAACCAAAATTTCTCTTTCCAGTCCCTAATTTTGTTTGAGACCTCCTCCACAACCTTACACACTGTGTTTGCTTGCATATAGAGTCACCCTCCTCGCCCTTGGGATGGGTTAGATGAACGAGGCGATCAAGCTCGGCGACTATCGGATAATACAAAGGTTTTGTCTGGCCGAACAGAGTTAAGAGACTCATCACCATATGCCACTCGTTCGGCATCAGTTGAGTGATGGTGATGTTCCACTCAAGAAGCAAATGGGTGATCATCGGGTGTAAGGGGAATTGGAGGTCGGTCTGCCAAACACTACTGAAATTCTCGTCGCTCGCCTCTTTATCCGAAGCAGCTTGATGTCCTAAAGCAACAAAAATAAGTTAATATCAGTACACGGTCGGAAGAATGAAAAAAGACTTACTTCGACAAATTCCATAATCTGTCGAAATGTCAAGGTGGGTAGTCGGATCGATAGCTGAAGTGGGGCTTTTCCAGTCACCCCCAACAAACCAAAATTTCTCTTTCCAGTCCCTAATTTTGTTCGGGACCTCCTCCACAACCTTACACCCTATGTTCACTTGCATATAGAGCCACCCCTCCTCACCCTTGGGACATGTTAGATGAACGAGGGGAGCAAGCTCGGCGGCAGTCGGATAATACAAGGGTTTTCATCTAGCCGAACAGAGTCAAGAGACTCATCACCATATGCCACCCGTTCGGCATCAGTTGAGTGATGGTGACATTCCACTCAACAAGCAAATGGGTGATCGCCGGGTGTAAAGGGAATCAGAGGCCGGCCTCCATGGTGTCCATATTGACGGCCACACAGCCCTCAGGAGGCTGATCGGCTGACTCATTCCTCTCCAGGACCCAAAAGAAAACATCATTAGGGGCTTCATACTTCCGGTATATCTGGCCGAGCAAAGCTTCGTCGATCATGCTTTTGATTTTTGCTCACCGGATAGCAATTCTTCTCACGTTTCCGGTGAGGCTGCTCTGGCCATCGGATGTTATACCGAAAGGCCTACTCGGCATAGGTCGGACTGTGTGGTCGGCCCACCGGGGGCTCAATCACGTGCTCGCCACCGATCCCAAGGTCATGCTCGCCCAATCCCTCAGCATTATACTCACCGACCCCTCCAACGGTGTGCTCGCCTGCGAGATCACCCCTCATCATTCCTAGTGTCCTCACGTTGGCGAGAAGTCCCAACATCATCGGTTTCCAAAAAATCAGGACGGGCCAATTTTGGGTCAATCTCCTCAATCGCCTCATCGGTGGAGGAGGAAATCACGGCGAATGGCTGCCGTAGCCATCGACAGAGTCTGGCTCCAGAAACACCCACCGCCAGAAAATCGGCCCTACCAGAGCTTGCGCGGTGACCTGTTACTTCCCATCATTGTGGGGCGCACGGGGCCCAATGAAAGAATCTGAAGGGTTTCTTGGAAACTTTTAACTCAAAAACCCTTCTCCCCCAAAGTTATATAAGGCCAACGCCTTCTTCTTTTCCTCATTCTTTTCTTCTTCTTCTTCTCTAATTAGTTCTCTCTCTAAAAAACTCTGGCGACTTCATCTTCTCCGGCGAAGAGTTTTCCAGGTAATTACTTCTCCTTCTTCTCCAAATGTCTTAGCCTTCAAATTCTTTGGATGCCCTGCTCGATTCTGCGGGCTCAGAATTCCCCTGGGGCTCGACTTCTTTCGGGCGCCGCATGTTTTAGGAATCAAGGCGTCGCCTCGATATCCGCTGGAAGACGAACTAACATAGGCCAACCCTCGTGACGAGCACAAGAGACCGGGCTGAGGGGTATTGTTGTGATCGGTACATGACAAGGTCAAAGTCAACATGCCACGTGCCTGACAATCAAACACGTAGACCAATACACTTATAAGGGGTTCCAACTAAACAAGAAGGTGCTCGCCTACCCACATGACTACGACAACAACTCATGTGCTCGCCCAAGGGCGACGTACATGTGCTCGCCCAACAAGCGAAGCACGAGGGAATCAGAACTGAAGTTGCACGTTATTAGAGGAGACTTGGACGAGCTCAGGCTCTTCTCTCCATCATAAGCAAATCCCTCGCCCATTGATTTGCCTTCCAGAATACCAACTCACCTCTACACTGGGCGAGCACAAGAAGTGAAGGACCTGGAACCTCGAGCAGGAACATGGTCGACCACCAAAGAGGTGAACACTCGTCTGAATTAAAGGATGAGCATAACTCACTAGACTCAGGAATAAGTCACCTGCTTAGCAATGAACACCTGGATGTTGGGAAATTAATTGCCCGGATCTATTCGGGATGATATTTAAATACAAATTTAATTCTTACAATTATTACTAGCATGAATTAATCCTATATTAATTCAAATAATAATTCCAACAACAATCATGCACATAATATAATCACGTAAATCCTATGCATGCGGAATATCTAAGAATTTATGCGAGCGTATCTTTTTGACGAATCAACCCGGGGAAGATGAGTACCCATTCAACGAACAAACCCAAAGTCCTTCTCAAGTATTCCCACGTCCTTATTCGTTAATCCGGTGGCAGGATGCTCACGAACAATTAACAAAAGGGAAAAAGAAAAATATGTTGCACCACCTTTGTGGATTTCTAATTTTTCCAACTCATGGAACTGTGTTGGGGATGAAAAAATAATCCCCTATTTATAATGCTAGGAGTGGTCGAAAATTTGGCAAAATTTGGATGTGGGAAGATCTTTAATTCTTGTGCAAGAAGTAATCTTGAATATATCCAATATATTCTCTTTCCCATAAATAAATTTTCCACAAAAATATCCTCCCTTATAAATAGGCAATTTTTGAAAAAATTAAGTAATAAATAATCAAGATTTAATTTTCTTGAATTTATGAGATAATCTTGTATTTCAAGAATACTTATCTTTTTCCATAAAATCTTTTCAAGAAAAATCAAGCAAATCTTTCCTTTTCTTTTATGCCTATTTTTTTGAAAAACATGGAAAAATAAAGCAACAATATTTCTTTTATTTTAATCACCTTTTTCAGTTGTTGGACTTTATATTGGGCTACTTAAGGGGCCTTTAAAAGAATTAAGATTGAAGCAATGGGCTTTGAAATATCAATATTGAGCCACAATATTATTCAACCCATTAATATTAATTTAATCCACTATAAAATTAATATTGCACTATCCATCTTAACCCATATTACTGTAATATGGCTCCCGATTATTATTCCCCGTATTTAAGATTATCCAGTCCATTAATTAATTCAAGCCACTGAAAAGCTTTATATTAATCAATATCTTTTTCCTTGGAGTAAGGTCAGTTCAACATTATTATCCATACCGGAAACAAATTCCACTTGCAAGGGGACAAATCACACAAGACGTACTTGCACACGATTCTCTGTATTAAATCTTAGCAATCGTCATGTAACTAATAATATTGCCCAAAACACAAAGTATTGAATCACATTGATTCTCTACCCGACATGAATCAAAGCAATAATTATTAATTACACACGATCCTATTTAAGGGACATAGATTAAGAAATAACGAACCACTGAGGTCTAATTCTTCTACATTCAGCTGAAGAATTTATCCTCATTGTAGGTCCTATTTAGCGCACCATAATGCACTAGTGTAATCTCTTGATCAAGACAAGTCAATCTGAGCCTTACACTTTAACCTTTCACGATAGATTGTTCATTTCCATCTAGGTTGTGAATTTGTATTTATTTACAAGGGACTAATAATGTGATCTTTTGTGATCTGGTATCACCACATTAACTACAATGTAACTCGTACTATTATTTGAATAGTTATGCAGTAAATATATATAATATTCATTCATATTTAAAGCATCAGTGATAAATAATTTATTTTCAGTAAATAAGATTCAGTTTGGTTATACAAAGTAAAAGTATACGAAAACGTATAACCCCAACACTGGATAACAAGTCGAAGACCTCAAGATCAGGATAGGACAGGTGGCGACCATAGTAGGCGTCCGGGGCACGTGGCGTAGCCACATGTAATCTTGCAAAGCAAAGGGCCAGTTCATGCTAGCCAAGACAACCCATGCTTGCCAAACTAGTATAAATAGACCCTCAGAGATCAATAAAAGGTTCCGAAATTTCCCACTTGCTACTTTTATACCCGCTCTCCATTCCTCATATTAGTTGTGCTCGTCACATACATATTGTGCTCGACACACCACTCATTTTGTTTGTTAAGTTGTCACACACCACGCCACATCATAATTTCCACGTAAGACGACTAACAACATGTAACAATAATTTATGAAACTTTTACAATGATCTTTGCATCAGATCGATATAAATATAATTTTGTCCTCATCTTCTTAGTAGAAAAACATTATCTTCATATAATCTCATCTTTATCGACATGTATTATTCTCGATTTTTATCAAACCTGCAAAAATTATATATAAAAATTAAATAAGATTGGTAATCTAAGATAAATAAGAAATCATGAAATATTATGTGGAAAAAATCTATTGATCAAGAAATATTGTGAGAAGAAACCTGTAAATAAAAATACTAAAATACATAATGAATAAGAAAAAAAATGAATGAAATAAGAACAACAACAAAACACATAATGAAATCAAACAATTACCTAGAAAAAAATGATATAAGAACAATTTAGTGATTTAAATAATAAAAGATCAAATCATTAAAAAAATAAGATCATAGATTAGAGAGGACACAGTATGGAGAGCAAATGAAAGAGAGGAAATGAAGAAATGAAGAGAAAGCGCAGACAAATGAGAATAAGAAAAAATGAATGAGAGAAGTCACAATTTATAGGAAATAGAAGACAAAATCAATTGTTGAGATCAAAACAACACTTTAAATTAATGAGATTAATGGGATTTGAAATAGAAGAATATGACTTCGCCACATTATTGTCATATCATTTTATAACTTGCCACATCATCTTATAGAGGTTTTGCATTATATTTTTTTATAGATAGATAGATTCTAAGCATATAATATCTAATACTAGTATTTATTATGGTTACTATTGAATAGAAAATTAATAAAATTATTGTCCTAGCAAAATGATAAATAAAGATTAAATTTATCGTCCTAGTAAAATTGACAATTATTTTTCACTTCACACTCTGTTTAAAATAATACTACTAAAAAAATAGAACTAAAAAGAAAGAGAAGGTCTTGTGTGAAATATTGCACACTAGTGTTATGTGCAATACCACACAAATAAGAAGAAATGACTGAAAATTTGCGGGTTGGCAGGGGCGGGTCGGGTGCGGGACGAGGTGCGGGTCGGGCGCTGATCTGGCGGACCAATATATATTTATTGAAGGATATGTTTATCAAATATGTGTTGTAGCCTAGTGGTTCAGGTCTATTGTTAAGGTATTTGGTTGCAGGTTCAATTCTTATTGAACACATAATTTTTTATTTTTTATTTTTGGTCAGGTTTTTGTGTGTTACTACATCTATGTTTAAGTGTTACTACATTGTTATATTGAAATAACTTCATAAACTTCATATCTTACGTAACATGTATTAAAACATAACGTAACACATAAATGTTCATAAGGTAACACATTGTTGTTCATATGGTAACACATGAGTATTCACATAGTATTGCGACATGTATACAGTATTACATATTACTAAAAAAACAAGTGTTACTACATGAACAAAAAGTGTTACCCTATGAAGAATAATGTGTTACCACATGAACAAAATCAGTAAAAGCGCGAAAAGAAATCTCCAGTCCAAAATTACATATTTAAACAACAACTTGATGTGTTACTACATGAACAAAAGAGTGTTACCCTATGAACAAAAGAGTGTTACTACATGAACAAAAACCAATACGTATACAAGCGCGAAAAAAAAGCATCAGTCCCAAATTAAAGATCAAAGAATAGCGTGAGAAGAGAAGCTTTATTCAATCAAATTCCATACAACAACAACAACAAAAATATCATAAGCAATATTAATTTATTCAAATCTTAAAAACTAATTAGAAACACATATCTATTTCTTCATATCGGAGACGGTCAAGAGATCGCTGGTAAGCCTGAGCACCTCGTCGGAACACGAAAGAAGGAGAACCTAGATCGCGAGGAAGAAGAAACAGTGAACGCTGATCTGAATGGCATGAGCCTGACCCGCGAGAAATAAAAAAGACCTAATTTAAGTTAATTGCACATATCACTTGCATGCTTGCATACAAGTTTTTGCGAAAAAGAAAATACAAATTGACATTACAATAAAATATTATAGAAAAAGGTTGTGGGGCCGCTCATAGACAAAATCGTGATTTCAAATCCCTCTCTGCATTCATCTTCTTGTCCCCTCTTTTCTTTCAAGAAACTTAAAATCAAAATTCAAGAACACAAATTCACGCATACCACACACCCCAACCATTAAATTCATCGTTCATCCCTCACTTTTCCTGCAATGGCGGTGATCCAAGAGCAATGAAACTGGAGGAGAGGAAAATCCCGGTGTTCACAGTGTTGAAAAACAATTACATTGTCAAGAATATCTTTGTTTTAGATAAACCTCCTTCAATTTCTTCTGTTGATGGAGAATCGGAAATTGAAGAGATATTGGTGGTTGGGAGGCACCCAGATGGTAATATAAAGTTGGAGCATCCGAGTATCAGCCGATTTCACATCCGCCTTCACTCTAAACCCTCTTCTCTATCTCTTTTAAATCCTTTGATTTGTCCTCACGGTAAAAGTTTTCCCCTTTTCAATTTCTTCTCTTCCTCTCCCTTTCTGTTAGGGTAAGGATTTGATATGTTCTGGCATTATAAAATTTCCTGAATTTTGGATAATTTTAGGGTTTTTCAATTTATCGGCAATTTTAGGTTAATATTCTTCTCGCAATATTCGTTTGTGAGCGTTCATTTGTTATGTTCTGGCGATGGATAATTTCCTGAATTTTGGATAATTTTAGGTTTTTCAATTTATCGGCAATTTTAGGTTAAATTTCTTCTCGCAACTCTCGTTAGAATGTATCTATTTGTGCGTTCATTTGTTATGTTACGGTGATGGTCCATATCATGCGTTTGTTATAGATCTTCATTTGTTGTTGTGTGTTTCAACTTTTAAATCTTGAATACATTTGCCCTTTGTATCTATATTGTTGATTAGTTTTTGAAGGTTAACTCTGAATTTAGATAATTTAGTGATTTATATGTTCGTCTCTTGCGCCGAGTCGTGTGTGGGCATCTCTATATCGCATGGCTTTTGCGCATTTAGGGATATCAAGAAATATTAGTTTCTTGATTAGAATATATAGTACTATGATGTAGCAAATCAAAACTTCAAATTGAGAGTACTAATGTGATGAACTTGTGGATCTGCATATCGGTGCAAATTGAAGTTTATGGATCACTTTTGTTCCTTAATTGATTTCGGCTTTTACATTTTTTAAAGGTGCATGGGACTTGGGTTTTGGTAGGAGAATCGAGCCAGCGGGTCCGAAAGTTAAACTAAACGAGGGTGATATGCTTCATCTTGGGGCATCAAGTATGATGTATAAACTCAATTGGGTCCCACCGAGTCGCGCTTATGACATGGGCGACCCATTTGTGCCCTCATTTGGATACTCGGATAAAGTCGATGATGAAACGAACGAGGTGATAGATCAGTCGACTTTAGGAATTTTTATTGATAAGAGTATCTTGATAAACGTCAATAATGTCTTTGTCTTTGATATAGAGTATCAATTTTCATATTCTTAATTTGATCATTCGGGATCACGATAGCATGTCTTGTAGAGAAAATCAAGGACAAGATACTTTGGGCTCCCCTCACACTTTGTGTTTTGTGCATCGCGCGTAATGCTTACATACCACGCCGCTTTGCTTGGGTTTGTCTTCTCCCTTTTGCGTCTCAGGTCATATATAATAGTTCTAAAGCAATATACAGTGATATTTTTTAACTTTCCATGTTATTTTTTTGCAGATTAACAACTGTTCTGATTGTGATGCTTTCACCCACAACAAACCTTACAAGCCCACAATATTGACTTGAAAAAGAGAGTGAGGAAAAGGAAAAGAAAAGGCCAAAGAGAGGGAGAGAGAGAGAGAGTGAGGCCAAAGAGAGAGTGAGAGTGAGTGTGAGTGGGAGTGGGAGTGGGAGTGTGAATGTGAGTGTGAATGGGCCTTGGGCCTTGGGCCTTGAGAATGTGTGAGCCGTGAGCCTTGAGTGAGCCTTGAGCCATGAGCCGAGAGCCTTGAGCCTTGAGCTATTTATTTGGGTGAGGGTGTGGGTGAGTGAGAGCGCGAGCCTCGAGCCTCGAGCCACGAGCCTCGAGCCTCGAGCCGCGAGCCTTGAGCCTTGAGCCGTGAGCCGTGAGCCGTGAGCCATGAGCCTTGAGTCGTGAGCCGTGAACCGTGAGCCGAGAGTGAGAGTGTTGGTGTGGGTGAGGGTGAGGGTGCTATTTATTTGGAGATTACCACATGCAACTGTTCCGATTGTGATGCTTTCACCCCCAACAAACCTTACAAGGTTAGTTTCATATTAATCAATATTATTACACGGTAAGTTTCATATTAGTCAATATTATTAATTAAATTGTTTCATGAAAAATCACTTCCTTGAGGTGGCTGAGTGACATTGCAACATGATGCACATCTCAATTTGAAACTAAGTTTCTTATTGTGCTTTGTGTACAGTATCATGGAAGCAACGTCTTTGGGCGGTCTGCTGGAGACCCTTTCATCACTACAAGCTCTGATTATGTTGCCCCATTATGGTAAATAAGTTTCAATTACGCTCTTTCTCATGAGTGATTAATATGTTGGTTTTTAGGTATTTCAATCTTTCTTTGAGGCACAATGTATAATTTTCACAAGTTGTAAAAGGGATCTCTCATTGCGTTTACCTTCCTCATTATAGCAAAATCTTATGTTTCCTATAAAAAAAAAAGGTGTACTTGTCATGCTATGTAATATGAGGTTGTTCAAGGTTTAACTAAAAGAGATGTAACTTATTTGCCCTGCAAAGTGTTTCTCGCTATTCACTCCGTAATTTTTCTTATATGTGTGCTTACCTAGAAAGCTTGTAGGACTTGACTCTGGTTAATTATTCTATTTAGGACTTGACTCTGCTTTGATAATTATTGTTCTTTAAACTTAAAACTAGAAACAATATCATGCGTTTGATTATAGATCTTCATTTGTTGTTGTGTGTTTCAACTTTAAATCTTGAATACATTTGTCATTGTATATATATTGTTGATTAGTTTTTGAAGGTTAACTCTGAATTTAGATCATTTAGTGATTTATATGTTCGTCTCTTGCGTCCAGTTGTGTGTGGGCATCTCTATTTCCATGACATTTGCAGCTAAGGATATCAAGAAATATTAGTTTCTTGATTAGAATACATATAATACTATGATGTAGCAAATCAAAACTTCAGTGAGATTTCTAATGTGATGAACTTGTGGATACTGCATTGTTGGTCCCGGTGAAAACGAGTCTTACACGTGTATGGGGGAATACTGCGTGTTAATTGATTTTAAAACTTTTTTTTCTTCGAGGTCGACTTGGGTCGATAATCACGAAGATTAGGTTACGAGAAGCACAAATCGCTCTGAGTCAAAAGTCTCTTGAGACAATGATCCCGAGTGCTTTTCAGATACCTCGGATAATCCCAATGAATCCGAGGTGTCGGAGAGATCCCGAGTTGCTTGGATGGATAACTAACTTCTTGAATCCTTAGAAGAGAATTCGGTTTGATAACTATCTGTTCTAGCTACTCGACCGTATGGAATGGTTGGCCCTTAGATTATACTTTCGTTTTTTAAGCTTTATTTGAAAAACCTTCCCTTTATGAAATAGTGATTAGGCCGTGATTCACTTATGCAACTTCCGAGGATTGATTCCAATGAATATCGATTGAAAAGTATGCTTTCAAAATCGGTCAATGCAGCGGATAAGCAAAGATAAGGAAAGCAATAAAGAAACACGGCAATTATAGTGGTTCGGAGACTCAAGCTCCTACGTCCACTCTCTCCGACTCTTGAGAGAAATTCACTATCAACTTCGAGCTTTACGACTACCTCGTAGTTTACTTACTCAACTCGTACGAAGTTTTCGGGACTACTCCCGTAGTTTACTTACTCAACCCGACCTTGAGTTTTTCGACTACCTCCGTAGTTTACTTACTCAATCACACACAAGCTTTCGGACTACCTCAGTAGCTTACTAACTTCTCCTCTAGAGTTTTCGACTACTCGCGTAGTTTACTAACTCTTTACAACTTTACTCACCAACAAACACACTCCAACTACCTTCTCAAGGGTTTGGGGTTTCTTGGTTGGTTTTCAACTAGGATGAGATATCCTTTACAATGAAGCACAATGCAAAGGTTTAGGATATCTCGACTAAGCTTTGGATAAATCTTATCAAGCTAGGCTTAGTAAAGTGAGCTCTCTTCAATATAGAAGCACTTGGGAAATTCAAGGTATTTGAAAGTGCTTTAACTTTTGCAAGAATAAGTTTGAGCTCTTGAGTTGCGTATAAATTTCCGTAACCTTACAATGTTGAGGGTCACCGGTATTTATAGGCATACACCAAGGTTACTCTTGAAAACTATCCGTTGGAGAGATAGCTTGCGTGATTTCCCTCTTATGGTGTGTGAAAGCGGCTATATTTAGAGGTGCGAAACTCCCCTAACACTTTCTAGGCAATAGTCTTTCATGTGGCAGGTCTTCACTTTTTTGCGGATGGAACTTTTCGTACATCGACATCTTTTTCGTGACTTTGTCACCATCGATTGTCGGTATGGTGCGATGTCGTCTTCCACTTTTTGACTTTTGTCTTGATTAAAGGTAGACACCTTCAAGCGGCTCTTTTTTTGGTTACAAACTCGAGTTTGATATAACCTTAACAACACGCCGACTTAGTTCCTTTTATGCGCATTTGAATGTCTTGGCAATATCTATCTTTCTAAGGTATTGCGTTTCTCGATATTGCATCCTTTGAGATAGATATATTAGGTCCCTCGGATCATTCGGAGTTCATCTTCGAGCATTCGAAGACATTCTTGAGTCTTGATAATTCGTGAATTCGATAATCTTGATCTTGGTTTCTCGGTCTTGATCTTGCGTCTTGAGAGTCTTACGAGTCTTGAGGTCTTCGAGTCTTTAGGGTTTATCTTTGTTGATATAATGAGTCTTCATCTTTGAGTCTTCAGTTCTCAGTTTCATACTGAATCTTCAGAGACTTCAGAACCTATCCTGAACTATATCTGCTGACTATACATTTTGCAGATAACATCCACGAATACTCTAAAAGCTGAATCGACTCAACTATCAAGATCATTACGAACATGTCATACTTAGGGGTTTTGGGATCTTAATCAAAATCATATAATCTTTTATTAAATTCATCTCCCAACAATTTCCCCTTTTTGATGATGCCAAAACCTATCTTGTTTACAAACCAAAAATAACCTATACTCGGGTTTCAGTTTATTCTATTACAAGATTGGTTGTCTCCCAACTATTTAGATCAGAGAATCTCTCAACAATTTGAGGAGTTTCTCACGGTTTAATCATATATCAAATTTCTTCAGTAATGAATCTCTTTAACTAGTTCATTACCAAATACTTAAACAATTTCCCTCTTATCAGCATACAATCAGTTTAGAGACATTCATTCAGCATATCAAAATAAAGACATGTAAATAAGATAATGAGATATTATCTTTTGAGCATAATGATAAATTTTCATTGATGATAAGTATACCTTTCTGATTACAATGAATTTATCAAACAAAATCAAAAAGACAAAATTTAAAAGATTACATAGTCTTACGAGTTCTTACGTCTTGATCTTGATTCGCTCTTGATTTGCTTCATTTTCCACTTCATCATTTGGTACCTCGGGTTGAACATTCGAAAAATCTTTTCTTGACTCATTCCTCTCTTTGATGATGTAAAAACATTCCTGTTAATCCTCGTGACCCAAAGATCTTGAGCAATTTCTTGCGTAATGGCCTTCTCATTTACCAAGCCATTACCAAGTCTTGGAGGAGGATAGGAATATGGATCAGGGGCTACTATCTGTACTCCACCTTCATCCATAAAGGTTAATCCGACCTTGGAGATACTTTGGATAGAAGGTTAAAAAGATATTCAATGAAAGCTTCGTTTACGATCCGAGCCTTCCCTCTCCATTCCACGAGAACATCGTAATTGAACCGGAAGGTTCTCTTCACTTCTTCCACATGTCGTTGAGTTTAATGGGCATCCATTTATCAACGTGGGGCCCACTCAGTAGCTTTTCGATGTTCCTTCCTCTTGCCGCAAATCTCACGAAATCACTCGCCGCTTACGCTCTTCGTCTATCTTCTTTACGATCCACAGGCGCTCACGAGATCGAAGCGGCGACTTTCTTAGCTTGTTCTTTTTGGAGTGTCTTGAGCATCTCGGTGTTGAAGACTTTCTTACGAGGTTGAGACTTCAGATTCTTATACGCATCTTCATCATCGAGAATCGACTTTTCTGGATTGGCTTAGAAGCCTTCGCATGCTTGCTTCTGAGTTGAACAACGCCCGAGGCTTTCCTCTTCATAGGCGATTCGGCACCGGCTGGCTTGTTCCAACCTTAGTTCTAGCTTTTCGGTTTCTCTCTTGCAACCTCAAGCATGGTTTGCTCGGAGACTTCGAGTGTAGATGGGCTTCTCACTTGAGCAAATTTCAATTTCTCGGTAGCCCGACTTCTTTTTAAGGCTTTGGCTAGATTGTACATTCGACATCTTTACGAGCCTTCTTTTCCAAAGTCGTGCCATGAACTACGAGGTCTTCACCTTCCTTTTCCCCCTTCTTGGCACCCGTAATTTGGAAGAAGTGCAGGAGAGAAATGTGTCCATGTGTAATCTTTGCTCTTTGCTCACACCGGTGATCTCTCTGCTAAGCGATCTTGCTCATCTTCCATTCTCGATGTGGTTCTTAGCCCAGACGGTTCTTCGAGATATGTGGGCAAAGCGGCGGAGAGTGCATCTTTAAGCATCTCTGTCATCTTGGTCATGAGCATTGAGCTCATTTCCTCAGCGGCCATGATTTGATCGGCCACCTCATTTTTTCTCTGCTAGTTTCACCTCTAGAAATTGATCGATTCACGGTACTTTGTTTCATTTCAAGACTTAACTTTCTGCGTTGACTCCCTCGACTTTTGCATTCAGCTTTTTCTTCCATGGAGGTCATCGATTGGTCGAGTGTTTTTGTATCTGCACCGGTTCGAAGAATGGCTAAAACCTTCCATTTATGCGAGCTTGATTGCCAACGTTTCTTCCATCGAGCAATTTTGATCGCCATTGGCTCAATCTTCTCAAGTTTCTCCATTACGGGAGTGAGATCAATCTCAAATGACCTTACACTTATACGTGTTGTTTGATCATCCGATTCTGACTTCATCTCGAGCTCGGTCTCCAATCGAGCCTCGGTCTTTTTATCGGACAATTTAATTAAAGATAGTACTTTCAAATTAACTTTGGCATATTTGTTAATAGTGCAAAAGGTACTGAAGAGTGCTAACCGATCTGAGGTTGATAAACAATGAAGTCTCTTTTCCATTTTGAGACCGATCCTCAAGATCTCCCTGTTGGTCCCCATCTCCATCTTTGGATTTGTCTCATTTGCTCGGGGCTCAACTTCAGTTGTTCTCTTCTCGGCTAGCTTCCCTGCGAACGACTCATCAAAATGGAATTTTTTCATCCGAGCTTTGTCTTCACGAACCCTGAGAAGTCGGTTAGGAAGGTATCTCCTCATTCCACCGGTCTTCCCCTCGAATGCGGCAATGTCAAGCATCTGGGAAGAGTCGATTGAGGATATCTGTTTGTCGTCATAATCGAAGAAAACATCTTGCCGGTCGGGGTATGAAATTTGAGCTTCGAGGGGTATCGGTCAAGGATGAACCGTTCCCCTTGCTCCTCCATTCGCCTTCCGGCCCGCCCTTCTTCCATCTCGGGCTCTACGGTTCGGTAGAAGCTTCGCTAAGGGATCAGCGTTAGATCACTCTGGAGCTCTTGAGAATATTTTGCTCTGAGCCTCGGTAGTGTCTGAAGTTTGTGCATTCAGGTCCTCGGTTTGCATCGAGTGGGTTTAAGGGCTGGTGGCATATCCTCGGTTTGAGTCCGAGTTGGCTCGTCTGTCTAAGCTGCACATCTTCAGGATCTACTCTTGGTGGCTCTTCTGTCTGAACTGCACTTTGAGGTAGGTATCTCTTTGGTCTGAGCTCCTTTAAAAATTTCACGAGAAATTTTATCTGTCTTGAGTGATGTCTCGAGCACCTCAGAAAAGACCTGCTCCTCAGTCTGATCCTGTGTCCTGGAGATAACTTTGAGCCAACACTTGTAATGGCGAACTTTGAGCGGTTTTGTCTTCAGGTTGTATCTCCTCAGAATCACTGCTACCGCCGTCGGTGAGAACCACTAATCTTCTGCGTTTTGGAGCAAGATTCTTCTGTTTCATCATTTTTGCTCCTTGCTCCATTTTTTGCCTCCATGAAACCTTCCCCACTGGTTTGTTGGGTCTCTTTCTTTCGGCGGCAGCGAAAAGTGATTCTACCTTCTTTTCTCTTTTCCCTCGAATGGCCTGCTTCTTCACAGCAGTGGGTTTGAAGAGAATTTTGGTTTTAGGGAATGGGGTTGAATTGGCAAAGATATCCTCCTCCTCTCGGCACATCTCCAAAATATAAGCAATTTTGGTGGCATGGTGGATCTTGCCTTTCATCATGATTGTCCCATTGACCTTTTTTATGACCTTGGCTTGCTCCTTCACCATCCGAATTAAGAATTTGACGGTTGAAGTCGGTGGTAGGAGATGCCTCGATCGCGACCATCAATCGAGCTTGAGGTACTAATGCGCTCAAAACTCCCAAGAAGACTCATGATGCACTTGCTCACAATATCCATCAAAGACACGATATTGTGGCTTTAGATGCCTCTTATTCAATGTCACCTCAAATTTCACGGGATTCTCGGCAATCTTATCAAGGTACTCGCGCTCTCTACGGAAACATATATCGCCGCAGATCCTTTCCTCTATCACGCGAGTTCAAACACATCGTTGATTTTTTGAATTATGCACAAATCCCTCTCAAAATCGGCGTATTTTGACGAATGCTCTAAATGTGATGTGGTAATCGAAGAATGCATACCATCTTCTTCATCTATTCTCAAATTACGGATGAATTCGATTACCTCCGCTGCGAACTCTGTGCGGTAAACTGCGACTAGATGGGTGAGTTTAGCCGATCGGATCATATCGCAGAGCCTCCTCTTCGGCTTTGAGTTGTTTGTGTTTTCGAGTGAGACAACGAACTTCATACCCACGGCTTGTTGGTTATGGCTAATTTCTCGAACAAGGTTGGGGCTATTTTTAGAGATTGATTTAAGAATTTGAAGCTTTAGGGTTTGGAGATTTTCGGGCAAAGGGATTTTTTTAAGCTGCGGATTTTGGGGCGAAGGGTTTGATAAAACTTTGGCTTGAATGGCTTAAAGGGGTATATATAGCTTCAAGATCGTGGAGGATCGTGTGGGTTAGGTGAGAAACAACGGTTGAGATTAATCTCCGATTAATCGGGTATCTGAACAAACGATCTCTAAAAAGTAAGCCGCCAAAACATCCTCATTGGTCATTAATGTAGCGAGCATTAAATGATTGTTGACCTTCTTCGAATATGAAACGATCCGCCAAAAACATTCCTCGGTGTTTTTTTGTATTTATTCTGAATGATTACCGAGTTTTACTTGAGCAATAAATGAGTCGATGAGTCTTTCTTCTGCCGGACCAATTTCCCTCTATCGGTCTTCTTGAGTCTCGATCTTTGATAAAATGTCAAGATATTATATCTTGAAAGTCTTGAATGGGGTCAAAGATACTCTTGAAAGTATTGTCCTTGAAGAATCGAGTTTCTTGAGACTCGATTCGGTATTTCCATTTTATCTCGAGTTTCTTAGTAGAATTTTGAGAAACCTTCATGCATCGAAAATCTTCAAATTTTTGGTTTTACTCTATACACGGTTCTAACATCCCTAATTCAAGCGAAAGTTCGAAATCTTGATTCAAGCCAAAGGTTTAGTCAAGATATCGGCTCTTTGCCTATCAAGTATGAATTTTCTCCATCCTTATGTCCTTTTTCTCGACATGATCTACGATGAAGTGATGTGCGATATCCACATGCTTGCATCCGGTGTGCAATACGGATTTTGTGAAATAGCAATGGCACTATTATTTGTCACAAAATATTGGTACTTCATTGGCTTCAACTTTATAATCCCTCAATTGTTGTGCGAGGCGAAGAATGCATGCTGCAATGACTTCCATGACCATGTATTGACTTCGATTAGTCTTTGGTTGCTCTCTCGAGGTGCATTTCTTTGAAAACCAAGATATCGACTTGCTTCCAGAAATTGACAAGTTCTGTTGTGGACTTCTGTCAATTCTACAACCTCCATGTCGACAGATCCGAGTAACCCGGTTAATTCAAAGGTTATCGTCAATTTGGATACCATAATCCTCTATTCACCGTGCCCTTAAGATATCTTAGTATCTTTTTGGCAGCCTCCATGTGACTAGTCTTTGGATTAGCTTGGTATCTTGCACATATCAACAAAGAAATGTTATATCGGCCTACTTTTGGCGTGAGATAGAGCAATGATCAATGATTCCTCTATAATCGGTATGATTCAGCGATTTGCCTTCCGAATCGGGATCCATCTTGTAGTTAGTATTCATAGGAATCTAAGCGCATTGCAATTTTGTACACCATATTTGCAATCGGATCTACGGTGTACTTTGCACGGGTTGATGAATATTCATTCCTTTGATTGTTTCACTTGAAGTCCTAGAAAGAAATTCATCTCTCCCATCATTGACATCTCAAACTTGCTTTTCATCGGTGTTGAAAACTTTTCACCACGGTGATGGTTTGGAGATCCAAAAATGATGTCATCAACATATATCTGAACTAGTAAGATATCTTCCCCATCCTCTATCCTGAACAAAGTTCTATCAACATTCCTTTGACAAAACCATGATCAATAAGAAACCGAGAAAGAGTATCATACCATGCTCTGGGTGCTTGCTTAAGACCATACAAAGCTTTTCTGAGCCTGTAAACTTGGTCATTCTGTTTGAAACCAGGAGGTTGTTCCACATAAACCTCTTTTTTAAGCACACCGTTTCGAAATGCACTTTTCACATCCATTTGATGGATATGAACTTCATGTGGGCAGCATATGCAAGAAACAATCTGATGGCTTCTAGTCTTGCAACAGGTGCAAAGGTTTCATCATAATCCAAGCCTTCTTCTTGGGAATAACCTTGTGCAACTAGCCTTGCCTTGTTTCTTACAATGTTGTTGTTTTCATCTCTGCTCATCAGTGCCATGTGATCTTTCATCAGTTTAGTGCCCTTGTTTTCCTCCCAGAAAAAAGCGGATCAATTCTTAGGTACCCATTTTGTGTAGGGTCCTACAAGGTTAGATGTACCTTTCGGAATCCAAATTTGCCTGACAACTCTAATCACTTTAGAGTGGCTAATTTGTCTTCCATAAACATCAACATACACATCTACTACTCTGGGTGCCTTAGCAACTTTCGTGTATGTGTGTCTTAGCTTTTAGCATGAACATGGGCTTTTGAATTCTTCTTTGGTTCAGGCCTTTTGTTCAGATGCTTGGGCTTTTGTGCAGCTGGTCTAAATCTTTGTTGACTCGGGTTCAGATAACCTTTACCTTTAGGCAAGTGAGGTTCGGGTTATGCATCTTTGAAATCAGGTCTTTCGATTGTCTGCCGAGGACTTGGTCTCTTGATTGAGAATGTCTCTCTTTGAGTGTTTCTCATCGAGGATTCCTCTCGATGGTTCGGTGTGGAGCCTTTCAGTTGCATTCTTAACCGAGGCTTTGAAGTACTTGCACGAAACTTTCCAGCAATTTGCTCGGGTTTTCTAGCCTTCACTGCGGTTTGGGCTTTCTAACCCGATCATGTAGTTTTCTTTTGAAGCCATGGGTCCTTTTCCTTGTCTACAACCTTGGGCATAACCCGACTTGAAGTGTAGGTGCCATTGGTTTTACAAAGATAGTCTTCTTGCTACATGATGCAACATTAAGATGACCTTGTGAGGTTCCCCACAGGTGTATCCCAATCCGGTTTTTATAGTGGCGGATCTCTGGTAACTCTGAATTTCATCTATCACATTAGATGCTTTATTCAATAGAGTTAACTCTTACGTGCACTATCCTCACGATTCTGTAGAGTTTTATGCTTCTCGAGAGGTTATTGAACTCGATTACGATTAATTTGAATCTCTTGATGGATTTCTCTAGCTTTTTCGATTATGGACATTATCAACTTCTCTTTCTCGAGAGTTGTACTTTGAACATCCGATTAATCAATAGCTCCATTAATTGAGAAGTGATCTCGGTTTTGCTAGAGTTTTTCCATTTTAGATTTCAAACTTTTCAGTTCCTTATTACGCTCTTGAGTTCTATTTAGCGATCCTTGTAAAAGCGGCATAGTCCTTCATCGTGATTCTCGAAAGAATCCATCGGTCAAAATAGTGTTTTCGGTGGAACTAGAAAACTCTTGTGCTAGTGTAGGAGCAACAAGCGAGAGAGAAGAGTTTACCTCCTCAATGGCCATCGGACAAATGTCATCACTTTCCTTTGTCGAGAATATCTCATCGAAAAGAGCTAGATTCCTCCTCGAGTGTTCTTCTTTCGCAATCATGGCCTTTTTGCTTGAGAACTTACGGTCTCTTATATCTTGTCTTTCTCTTCTCTCCTTAGCACTCAACTCACGGACAATCATCTTTGGAAGTGACCTTTCTTACGGCGATTATAGCATCTGTTGGCATCATCATCGTCGATCATTTTCTTCTTTGGACTTGGAGTCCTTCTTTGCGGATGAAGATCCTTGACTTTCAGTCCTTCTTCTTCTCGGTTGATCGTCCTCGGGTTTTTTCTGGTACTGTGGTTTCTGTAATAGCTTTTGTATTTTCCAAATCTACTATTAAGTCTGTCAAACCTCCTTGCCATCGGTGCTAGCTTATCCTCAAGCTCATCACGATGTTTGGCATGAGGGTTCTCGAGACTCTCTAGTTTTCTGAGGTTTTATCTTTGGCTTTTAAAGCCACATTCTTTTCGATGAAGAATCATCTTTCTTTGTCGACCTTTTTGGATTTTTTATCAATTACAAATTCATAGGCTTTTATTTCGAGAGAAGACTTGTTGGTATGGCATTGAGCTAATGTTCTTGGTGTTTTCAATCACCCTTTGCATGAATATCCCATTTCTTAGAAAGACCTCTAAGAATTTTCAATGCCACTTCTCTTTGTGGATATCTCTTTCCAAGTGCGTTTAGATCATTCATGATGCTTTAGTGAATCGACTTCCAATTTGTCTATTGATTCACCATCATCCATTTCAAAAACTGTCAAACTTTCCAATTGCCTTTGAAAGTTTGTTTTCTTTTTATATGATCGTGCCTTGGGCGCATAACAACTAGTGTATCCCATATTTCCTTAGCGATATTACGGTGAGAGATCATTCCCATCACACCATCATCAATTTATCTTGTATAGTGTGTCTTTTGCAATGTAGTCTAGATTGACTAACTTTCTCTCCTCGGGGAGTTAGTTGGTCATCGGACTTAGGAAATTCTGCTATAGGATCAATTCTCTCTTCTTCCGTAATTCGGGATTCACCTGATAAATTTGAATGGTCCTTGAGAAACCACTCTCCACATACGCTCATGTTTGGAATCTGAGATGAGCTGCATTCTCGATCTCCATAGATCATAGTTCTCTCTCGAGAACATGGGAAGTTTTTAGAAGACATTTTTACGATCTTTTGAAAAGAAAAAATTTGACAAATAAGATCGATTCGAGATAGACCACAAGAATTTTTGAAAATAAAACTTTTGGTCAACACGGCCAGTGGTCAAGTTGAACCACCGCTCTCGATACCACTTGTTGGTCCCGGTGAAAGCGTAGTCTTACACGTGTATGGGGGGAATACACGTGTTGATGATTTTAAAACTTTTTCTTCTTCGAGGTGACTTGGGTGGGATAATCCACGAAGATTAGGTTCGAAGCCGCGGATCGCTCCGAGTCAAAGTCTCATCGAGACAAGAATCTCGAATTTTGCTTTCAGATACCTCGGATAATCCCAACCGAATCACGAGTGTCGGAGATCACGAGTTGCTTGGATCGGATAACTAACTTATTGAATCCTTAGAAGAGAATACGGTTTGATAACTATACATTCTAGCTACTCATTAAAAATGAATGGTTGGCCCTTAGATTATACTCGTTTTAAGCTTTCTTTGAAAAACCTTCCCTTTATGAAATAGTGATTAGGCCGTGATTCACTTATGCAACTTCGGTGGATTGATTCCAACGGAATATCGATTGAAAAAGTATGCTTTCAAAATCAGTCAATGCAACGGATAAGCAAAGATAAGGAAAGCAATAAAGAACACGGCAATTATAGTGGTTCGGAGACTCAAGCTCCTACGTCCACTCTCTCCGACTCTTGAGAGAAATTCACTATCAACTTCTCGAGCTTTTACGACTACCCGTGGTTTACTTACTCAACTTCGTACGAGGTTTTCGACTACTCCACGTGGTTTACTTACTCAACCCGACCTTGAGTTTTACGACTACCTCAAAGTAGTTTACTTACTCAATCACACACAAGCTTTCGGACTACCTCTGTAGCTTACTAACTTCTCCTCTAGAGTTTTTCGACTACTCCGCGTGTAGTTTACTAACTCTTTACAACTTTACTCACCAACAAACACACTCCAACTACCTTCTCAAGGGTTTGGGGTTTCTTGGTTGGTTTCCAACTAGGATGAGATATCCATTACAATGAAGCACAATGCAAAGGTTTAGGATATCTCGACTAAGCTTTGGATAAATCTTATCAAGCTAGGCTTAGTAAAGTGAGCTCTCTTCAATATAGAAGCACTTGGGAAATTCAAGGTATTTGAGTGCTTTAACTTTTGCAAGAATAAGTTTGAGCTCTTGAGTTGCGTATAAATTTCCCGTAACCTTACAATGTAGAGGGTCACCAGTATTTATAGGCATACACCAAGGTTACTCTTGAAAACTATCCGTTGGAGAGATATCTTCGTGAGTTCCCTCTTATGGTGTGTGAAAGCGGCTATATTTAAGTCCGAAACTCCCTAACACTTTCTAGGCAATAGTCTTTCATGTGGTAGGTCTTCACTTTTTGCGATCACGGAACTTTTCGTACATCGACATCTTTTTTTGACTTTGTCATCCTTTGTCGATTGTCGGTATGGTACGATGTCGTCTTCCACTTTTTGACTTTTGTCTTGATTAAAGGTAGACACACCTTCAGCGGCTCTTTTGGTTACAAACTTCGAGTTTGATATAACCTTAACAACACCGACTTAGTTCCTTTTATGCGCATTTGAATGTCTTGGCAATATCTATCTTTCTAAGGTATTGCGTTTCTCTCGAAGATTGCATCCTTGAGATAGATATATTGAGTCCCTCGGATCATTGAGTTCATCGCGAGCATTCAAGACATTCTTCGAGTCTTGATAATTCTTTTGTGAATTCGATAATCTTGATCTTGATTTCTCGGTCTTGATCTTGCGTCTTGAGTCTTCGAGTCTTGTGGTCTTCACGAGTCTTTAGGTTTATCTTGACCGATATCTTCGAGTCTTCATCTTGAGTCTTGTTTCTCGATTTCATCTTGAATCTTGAGACTTCGGAACCTATCACGAACTATATCTCACGACTATATATTTTTGGATAACATCCTGAATACTCTGGCGAATCGACTCAACTATCAAGATCATTCTGAACATGTCATAGTTAGGGGTTTTGGGATCTTAATCAAAATCATATAATCTTTTATTAAATTCATCTCCCAACATGCATATCAATGCAAATTGAGGTTTATGGATCATTTTTGTTCCTTATTGATTTCTGGCGTTTACATTTTTTGGTTGCATAGGACTTGGGTTTGGCGCAGGAGAATTGAGCCATTTGGTCTTTTGTTAAACTAAATGAGGGTGATATTTGCATCTTGGGGCATCAAGTAGGATGTACAGACTCAATTGGGTCCCTCTGAGTCGTGCTTATGACATGGACGACCCATTTGTGCCTCAACTGGATGCTCCAGTTTAAGTCGATGATGAAACAGACAAGGTGGTAGATCAGGTCAGCCTTAGGAATTTTTATTGATAAGAGTACCTTGATAGACGTCAATAATGTAATGTCTTTGATATAGAGTATCTGATTTTCATATTCTTAATTTGATCATTCGGTATCACGATAAAGATGTCTTGTAGAGAAAATCAAGGACAATATCCGAGTGATAATGTGGAAGGACAAGAAGGGCTACTCTTTGATAAGGACATAGGTTTCCTTTGTGCAAAAGACGAGCCCAATAGCACCACCATTGCCTAAAGACTTGTATCATCTTTTCTCTAAGGAAGATGTGGTAGAAGACAACGGTTTACTGGAATATACAACAACGAAAACAAACTCTCCGGTGGCACCGGTGTGTCGATTGGATACTTGATTCTGGTGATGAAGAAAGCGAAGGGACAAAGCAGATCAAAGTTAATTTAAAAATGTGCTTGAACAAAAAAATATCTTGCTAGTTTTTGTAATTGTTAATTCTTTGGTATTCTTATATTACGTAATTTGATTTTTTCGGGATGGGGTTAGTTAAGCATAGTGGAAAAGGAAAAAAAAAAAAATAAAAAAAAAAAGGCTTAAAAAAAAGGAAAAAATTTAAAAAAAAATGAGAAAGGATAAATGAAAAAAAAAATGGCGAAAAAAGGAGAGGCAAAAAAAAAAAAGAGGAAAAGCAAAAGAAATAAAAAAGAGGCTTAAAATTAAAGGAAAGGTAAAAAAGGTCAAGAATCCAAGAAGGGCGGTGATTGAGCATGCAGAGAATAATGGAACGATCAAACATGGTTGTAGCCTTGGATCGGGTGATGTGGAAGGTATACTAGTGTCTTTTGTCATGCTCTATTTCTAATTGCTTCTCTAACTAGGAAACCGATGATTTCTTCGCTTTTTATCTTTTATCACCCCTTTCTCGCTTTTCTACTTCTTTTTGTGCAGGTATGTTTTCGATGTCGAATACTCGATTGATTCCATGATTACGATTGCGATCGCTTCTCTTAATGGGGACAACACATTAACCTCCTTTCGTCGCTCTGGGCGTTGCGTAACTTCTTCGATTCTGCTTTGACAAACCGGTATCTTCTTTTTTTCTTCTCCCCCATCCGCTTGTCCCTTTAATGGAATACGATGTTGTTCATCCGTTGTAGGGGCAGGATTACGGTTCGAGTCTCTCTCCTTTCGGGGGTGGTTTAATCCGCCTATTCATAAAAGGCGGTTACTTGTCCATCAATATTGATGACCTTGTACATCAAGAAGGGGTCAGGAGAATGCAAATACTCTTATAGGCGAGTACTTGTCAAACCAAAGGTCATGCACTGTGTCAACTACTTAATTTCGGGAAGCAATTAATGATGTTTGGAGGGTTCAGTGCTTGAAAGGCGGTCCCGTCGGGAAAGGGTTTCTGACATATTGATTATTAATTCTTGGGAGAGGGACCAGTATCTTGGACAAGCGTATTTGGCATTTTAAATGCGGAACAATCAAGCTACAAAGATGGTCCCCGAATTCAACCTATAAAGGTGCACTCCCAATAGTTCATGCATGGGTTCGGATTTATGAGCTTCTGAGAATATTTTTATGAACCGATTATCGTAAGGTACTTACGCCATTGGCATTTGTTGTGTTAGTCGATGGCCTTTTCGTACCCATTCTACGATGCACTACACCTGAGTCCTTGTGGAACTCGACTTGCGTAAGGAGAAGGAGGAGTTTATTATGTATGAAAGATCTGGGTTTTTTTTACCATAGCTTCTCTTGGTTATGAGCGGCATCAGATTCATTTGTAGTATGTGTGAAATGTTGGGTTATCTCTTTGTTGGTCGTCGTCATGATAGGTCCGCTAAGCCCGAAAGCCTCCTCCTTCCTAGCCTACTAAACCTCGTACTCAGCCCACTAAGCCACAAGGTACCAAAGAATCGGTTGAGAAAACATTCATCACTACCACTGTGGGTCTCTCTGCCCCTCTGTCCTTGTTCACGGTGTCAGTCACTCATGATACTTCTCACATTCATGATGTCGGTTATGAGAATATGTCTTTGGCTCTTGTCTCATATTACGCTCCGGCAATTACTACGATCGATAAGCCTACGCTCTTAAAGATATAGAGTACTTCCCCAACAACCCACTCCACGATCGGCTCGACTCTCGGCTCCATATCCGGCTTCCCTCAGATTGTATCTACACACAACCCTCTTTCTCTATTGGTTCGGTGGCCCCGTCTGCCGATGATGCCTCCTCCCACCTGGCCGCGACATCTTCCAATCCCTTCCAACTTTATGATGGTTCTCTCATTCGCGAGGAAGTCGGCCATGACTTATCACGGGCTAATGGGTGCTATTTATTTGGAGATTACCACATGCAAATTGTTCGATTGTGATGCTTTCACCCCCAACAAACCTTACAAGGTTAGTTTCATATTAATCATTATTATTACACGGTTAGTTTCATATTAATCAATATTATTAATTAAATTGTTTCATGACAAATCACTTCCTTGAGGTGGCTGAGTAACATTGCAACATGATGCACATCCCAATTTGAAACTAAGTTTCTTATTGTGCTTTGTGTACAGTATCATGGAAGCAACGTCTTTGGGCGGTCTGCTGGAGGCCCTTTCATTATAAGTCCGAGTACTCTGATTATGTTGCCCCATTATGGTAAAATAGTTTCCATTATGCTCTTTCTCATGATTGATTAATATGTTGGTTTTTAGGTATTTCAATCTTTCTTTTAGGCACAATGTATAATTTTCACAAGCTTTAAAAGGGATCTCTCATTGCGTTTACCTTCCTCATTTTAGCAAAATATTATGTTTCCTATATATAAAAAAAAAGGGAACTTGTCATGCTATGTAATTTGAGGTTCAAGGTTTAACTAAAAGAGATGTAACTTATTTGCCCTGCAACGTGTTTCTCGCTCTTCACTCCGTACTTTTTCTTGTATGTGTGCTTACCTAGAAAGCTCGTAGGACTTGACTCTGCTTAATTATTCTATTTAGGACTCGACTCTTCTTTGATAATTATTATTCTTTAAACTTAAAACAAGAAACAATATCATGAGTTTGATTATAGATCTTCATTTGTTGTTGTGTGTTTCAGCTTTAAATCTTGAATACATTTGCCATTGTATCTATATTGTTGATTAGTTTTTGAAGGTTAACTCTGAATTTAGATAATTTAGTGATTTATATGTTCGTCTCTTGCGTCCAGTTGTGTGTGGGCATCTCTATTTCCATGACATTTGCAGATAGGGATATCAAGACATATTAGTTTCTTGATTAGAATATATATAATACTATGATGTAGCAAATCAAAACATCGGTTGAGAGTACTAATGTGATGAACTTGTGGATCTTGCATATCGGTGCAAATTGAGGTTTGTGGATCATTTTTGTTCCTTAATTGATTTATGGTGTTTACATTTTTTTTTAGTGCATGGGACTTGGGTTTACGGCGGGGAGAATCGAGCCACGAGTTGAGTTAAACTAAACGAGGGTGATATCTTTGCATCTTGGGGCATCAAGTAGGATGTCTGAGACTCAATTGGGTCCCATTTGATTGGCGCTTATGACATGGACGACCTATTTGTGCCTCAACCTGGATGCTCCAGATTAAGTCTATGATGAAACGACAAGGTGATAGATCGGATCGACTTTAGGTATTTTTATTGATAAGAGTACCTTGATAGATGTCAATAATGTAATTTCTTTGATATTGAGTATACTGGTTTTCATATTCTTAATTTGATCATTCGGGATCACGATAGCATGTCTTGTAGAGAAAATCAAGGACGATGTCCATCGATAATATGGAAGGACAATAAAGTTTACTCTCGATAAGGACATAGGTTTCACTGCGTGCAAAAGACGAGCCTAATAGCACCACCATTGCACGAAGACTTGTATCATCTTTTTCATACGGAAGATGAGGTAGAGCGACAACGGTTTGGTGAAATATCTGACTAAAAACGAAATCTCCGGTGGGCCAACCGTGGTCGATTGGATACTTGATTATAACCGATGAAGAAACAAAATGGCGGATCAAAGTTAATTTAAAAAATGTGCTTGAACAAAAATTATCTTGCTAGTTTTTGTAATTGTTAATTTACTGGTATTCTTATGTTCTTTAATTTGATTTTTCAGGATGGGGTTAGTTAGCATAGTGGAAAAGGGAAAAAAATAAAAGGAAAAGGCTAAAAAATGAGAAAGGATAAATGAAAAAAAAAGAAATGGCGAAAAAAAAGGAGAGGCAAAAAAAAAACGAGGAAAAGCAAAAGAAATAAAAAAGAGGCTTAAAATTAAAGGAAAGGTAAAAAGGAAGAATCCAAGAAGGGCAGACAGAGCATTTCCGCAAAGAATAATGGAACTGTCAAACATGGTTGTAGCCTTGGGTCGGGTTATGTGGAAGGTAAACTAGTGTCTTTTTTCATGCTTTATTTCCTAATTGCTTCTCTAACTAGGAAACTGATGATTTCACTGCTTTATCTTTTCCACCCCTTTCTCGCACTACTTCTCGTGTGCAGGGTACATTTTCGATTTCGATTACTCTGATTGTTTCCATGATTACGACGGCGACTGCTTCTCTTAATGGGAAAAAAAATTAACCTCCGCTCATAACTACGGGCGTTCGTAACTTCTTGATTCTGTGAGCCTAACCGGTATGCCTCCCCCTTTTTCTTCTCCCGATTCCGCTTATCCCTTTAGTGGAAATACTGATGTTGTTCATGCGTTGTAGGGCCAGGATTCTGGTTCAAGTTTCTCCTTTCGGGGGGGTTTCGAACCCTAATCCGCCGATTCGCAAAGGCGATTACTTGCCCATCAATATTGATGACCTTGTACATCAACAAGGGGTCCGGGAGAATGCAAATACTCTTATAGGCCGAGTACTTCTCAAACCAAAGGTCCAGCCTGTGTCAACTACTTAACTTCGGGAAGCAATTAATGATTTTTGGAGGGTTCCGGGTGCTTAGAAACTGGTCCCGATCGGGAAAGGGTTTTACTGCATATTGATTATTAATTCTTGGGAGCGGGACCGTATCTTGGACAGGCATATTTGGCATTTTAAGTACGGCACAATCAAGCTACAAAGATGGTCCCCTGAATTCAACCCCTATAAGGTGAACTCCCCAATAGTTCATGCATGGGTTCGGATTTATGAGCTTACAGAATACTTTTTATGAACCTATTATCTGTACGCTTCCTGATCGACGTCGTGGTTAGCTGCCATGCTTTTGTCTACCTTCTAACTTGCCAAAGCTGCTGAATACAGTGGTGTTTTGTTCAATGCTTTCAGGTATCACCTAATATTGATCTTCCCTTGCTGATTGTGTCCCCTCCACAATATAAGTTGAGTTTGATAGCCCTTGTGACTTGTGAGGATCAATATTGAAGTTCTTGAAATTTCTATCTATCTGATGTCTTGTATACTTATCAACAGCTACTATGAGGATCACCTCTCTGCATCATTTCCATTTGGATCATACACACAAGTGTTTATTGCTCCTGAGATGATAGTATCTGCATGGAGTTTGGGAGCTTCTATGAGTATCTTTAGTTCTCATCTGTTGTTTGATGAGAAGCTCATTGATCAGGTATGCTTATGAAATAATTGACCTCTGTAAGCAGTGTATTTAGTCTTCAACCTTCCTGTTTTGCTGTCACATTAGACCTTTTGGTGATATTTTTTTTGGATTTATAAATCTAAAATTGGTTCTATTTTGGGATTTTGGAATCCCTTTTTATAAAACCATGACTACAACACCTATAAACCTACACTTTCTCATGCAATCAATTCTCTCTCCGCACACTTTAATATATTTAAATCATAAATCATGTCATCCAATCGTTAAAATTACACCCACCAACAATATAATAAAACATCATTCACTCTTGCATATTGATTTGACATAAAGTTAACCCCTACTCAAAATCTCATAACAAACACACACCTATTTATTAAGATTTCAAAATCCCTTAGAATTCAAAAGTTGGTTTTTAAAACCACTTATAACACATTGCGATCAGTGAGAATGAAATAAATGATGCTTTTGGTGCCCTCTAACACGTACTTTCTCTTTTCATTTTTGTGTCTGATGATGGATTGACTGCACAGACTATAGAGACAAGGATTAAACTTGTTTATGCCCTTGCCAGACAGTGGTTTGGGGTATATATTACTCCTGAAACTCCAAATGATGGTAACATACTAATCTTTATGTTTGCACCAGTAATTGACTACTTGTGAAAACCCTCGATATGATATTGTTGTTGTAATATATGCTGTCAGAGTGGTTGGTAGATGCTCTTGCGGGGTTTCTCGTTGATTCCTTCATTAAGAGGTTCCTGGGAAACAATGAAGCACGCTATAGAGTGGGATGGGTGGAGTGATTGTCCGCATCATGATGATCTTTCGAACATATATTGTTATACATACCCTGCACATATGTGTGTGCAATATGTTGGTTCAGTCATTCAGTCAATTTCCAGGAAAATAATACTGAACTTAAGATCTGGTCGATGTAACCTTTGCTACTATTTTGGCTTTTAATGCAGGCCAACTGTGTTGTTTGCCAAGCAGATGATAGTGGTGCAACTGCCTTAAGTTACGGTTCAGCTTGTAAGGACTTGTATGGAACCCAGTGTATTGGTTTTTACGGGAAAATAAGATCATAGACATCTGTAAGCTTTATTTTGCTTGGTTAAACAGATTTACGTTGGGACATTTCTATTTTTGTCATAACAATTGTCTTTTATTATTTATAGGTTGTTGTCCTTCAAATGCTGGAAAAGCAGATGGGTCCCGAGTCCTTCTTTAAAGTAAGAACCTCAAATCTTAACTTCAATTATATAAAGTTGTTCACAGGTAAATGTTAGTTGTTTCATTTTTAGGGCCGTGACTCGTGTGAAAAGGTTTCCTAGTTCCTATATATATTATTCTTCACTTCTTGGAGTTGGGGATATATTTTGTATTCCTGCTATAAAATCCCTGTTGAAGTCTTTACAATGGTGTTATGCTAGTTATTGCTTGAAGTTTATTAAATGTGCTTGTTTTAGAATGCTTAGTCTCAGGTCCTTCCTTCATAGGGCAATCATTTAATTTCGAAGTAACGAATTTGGATCTCACTTCAGTAGCTGATACATATATCATTCACAATATTTTTAATTTTTTAAAATAAGAAGGTATATTTCGAGCTCTTTCCATTTTATAATTTTTCTTTTTGAAAGTTTAAATTAACCAATTTGCCCTTTATCCACTTGTAGCATGATTTGATTCTTTTGAATTTTTTGTTGCCAATGAAATCTTTCTGCATGCGCCTGAGAACATGACTATGATTTTGAGATGAATGTGTGTGAAGTTGCTTTGCATGTGTCATGTCTATGCATATCATATGAGATGACTCATGCATGTGAGTGCTTGTTTGTTTTTGTTTTCATTTTTTGTCCTTTCATATTTTCACTCTGTGCTTGTTGCTATAAGTTGATTTTTTTAATATCTTGTGTCATATCTCTTTGTTCTTTTATGTAATGAGTGGTCATGAGGATAGCTCTTCCCACTTTATAGTGATTATTTTGCTACATTTATCAGTGACATAATTGATAATTTTGTCAGCGTCGTTCTTCTACCCTGTTGCGTATCTTTTCTATGTTTTATTTTGTTTTGCTAATTTGTGCTTTACATTTTAATAGTTTGCTTTACTGTCTAATCAGGAAACTGATTGGCCTGGCTTAGTACATTTGATCAACTTCTATAAAAGTTGGAGATTTGATACAAACATCAGTCTTCCCAGGTAGATTCTTTAACTATGAATAGAAATTCAAAATAATTTATGGAAACATCAAGTCAATTTGTTAATTTCACGCTCTTCTTAATTAATAGGCCAAATGACTTTCATGACTTCCAGGAGTACTTTGTACTTGAGGTAATACACAGAGGTAGGATGTGATATTTTTTCAGATACAATAGCACCTGTATTTTGTAGTTCACATCTTATTGACCTTTTTTTGTGCCAGTCACTTTTAGTTTCATGCTTGAAGTCTGTCTTTACTTTATAAATGTTGTATCAAGTGAATGTTGTGTATTGGTACCTTTGGTAATTCTATAATATTGTGTTTATTGTGATTATGATGCAATTGAACCTTGGGTTTCATTCTCGTCTCGTTAATTTTCTGCAAGGTTACTTTCATCAAGTATACATACAAATCTAAAATACGGCTTACCTATTCAGTACTGTAAATCCAACTTTCCCGGACATCCCTCCATATCGTTATTGTTCTTTCATTAAGTTTCAACACTTCACCACTTATATCTGACTGGCTGTGTCAATATGTCTGTTGGAGGATAAAACTATATATGATTTGTAGGATGCTTATCTGTGTATGTGTGCACTATTTATATACAACCTTCATATGTACAATATGGACACTTACTTTTGTTGTATGCAGTCATTGACTCAAATAACACTTAAATTATCAGACTTCATACCTCTAGAGAGGTCTTACTTTTTTGAAAATTTGGGTTTTGATGGATCTTCTGCAAGAGTTAACATTTTATTTGGATATTGTATATGTAATGTAGAGGAAAGAACATTCTAGATCTGTTGGACGGAAGATTACAGATCTTTGTAGGTCCCGAACGGGTTTTGTGAGGGCAGAAGTCTAGAGGGGAGGGGTGAATAGACTTCTGAAAACTTTTTGTGCAGATCAGGTGTGATGGCGATTTAGTTTCGATCGAGTGCAAATGAATCGGTTTGGATCGATATCTAACTTACTAATCGCCTGAAGGCAGATCAGTTCGGTATCTATCAGTTTAACTGATTTGTGCGGAAGCTATGTTTTACCCGTGTGAAAAACCAGTTTTGATAAATTAGATTCCAAAGTCAGTCTTTTAACCAGTTGACTAAAGTGTCAAACTATATCAGATCAGAAGCTTGGTGTTAGCTGATCTTAACTTAGAATATGTATGCGCTTTAATAGTTGTGTGCGATTAGGTAAGATTAATCAAAGCGGTAAAAAGGCACACAAGATTTATAGTGGTTCGGACAAACCAGTCCTACGTCCACTCTTCCCTATCACAAGGGGCACCAACTAAACCAACTGGACTTAGATTTTTGTGTTAGTCCAACACAGTACACCAACAGATATTTAAAGAGTTCTCACTCAACCGATCCCAGAAATCAGAACTAGAAACCCTAGTCTGAAATCTTGTTAAACAACTTAACCTAACTTTGGGTTTGGATAAGATTGTTTTGGTTCCAACTATGAAATATTTTCTAGTGTTTAAGGTAGCCTATCAGCTAGATGAAAAGATTTCTATGCTAAGAACTTATGGGATGAACACTTAATAAAATAATCTTCTAGTTCGTGTTCTTCGTGCGGAAATCTGATTATAGCTTGAGCTTCTTGATCGTTTCAGGGTTTCCGTGTCTTCACTCTGAAGTGTGATCCCATATTTATAGACCTCGAAATCAAAGAGCCTTTGGAGAGCAATTTGAATTTCAGGCTATATTTGGTAGACTTGCAGGATTGATGTGACGTGCTTCAGGAACGGCATGGCCGAAAGCGTGAATAGTGTCTTTTATAGCCGTTAGAGAAAGCAACATCAAATCCCATAATTATCGACTCGATCATACGTGTCTCGTTCTTATTGGTTAACGAGCGACTTTTCGGTGTTGTTCTTCCAACTAAGGTTGACATTCTTCTTGTTGGATCATCGACGTATGATTTGGTGAAACATCTGTTTTCACCGGTGAGACTTTCGATCGATCTACGATGGAGTCTTCTCGGTGCTTGGTTGACTTAGCTTCAACTAGCGGACTTCGGTGATGTAGGTCTTACGGTCCGATCTTCTCGGAAGTCATCTGATCTTCAAGTATTCTGAGTTTGAGCTTCATGACTTCAGCTGAGATATCTGACTTTATCAGATCGATCTGATCTTCTATTCTCCTCTTGCATTCTGGCCTGTCGGATATCAGCTATTCTTTGGATCTTCAGATCTGACCTATACATATTGAGGTTCCCCCTCAATATGTGACCTATCTATTACATCAGTTGTTCTATACAATAATTATCAACTGGTATTCTATAAACGGTAATATAAACATCAGTCAGCTAACAGGTCTGACTGGTCCTATTACATGTGTTTTAGAACTTTCATCAAAACTCTAAATTTCCCAACAATTTCCCCCTTTTTGATGAAACCAAAACACTTTGAGAAACCAATCACAGTTGATAAATAGAACAGTAAAGAGCACATAATCAGAAGACAATGAGATTTTGTCTTAGGATCAGAAAATAAACTTTTCTCATTAGATTTGTCGATTACATATTACATCAGAAAAGTTTGAATTTAAAAACAGCTGATCCTGAGAAGTCTTCTGATTCTTCACTCTTTAGGCTTGTATCCTTCTGGCATCTCTCTTTGATCTTGAGGGACGTTGAAAATCTGATATAGTTTCCATTTGACATCATTGATCTGCTGAGGATCAGTTATGCGTGCTTTGCTCAGGATGTCAAAATAGAATCTCTGAAATGCCAGTCTGTCAAATGAGCCATCTGCCTTCTTCGAGTAATCCAACAGATCATACTCTTGGCGAGATATTTTTACATTGATTATTTTGGCCTCATTTTCCAGATACTTCAGAAAATCTGGATGTTTGTTTTCCAACCAGTTGAGGAATTCAGCATCTGGAGATTCTTCTTGTGGAACAAGATCAAGAACAAAAGGCATCAGGAAGCCATTTCTTCGATCTTATTCCATTCCTCAAACCTCTCAAAGACATGCGGCGATTTTTGGAATGATCTCATCAACTCTTGCCGCACCGAGGTTATGGTACTGATTTTCGGCCTTTCCTCTCTTCGCCCTCGATCTGAATTTCTTCTTGAGGATCTTACCTTCGCCAATTTTTACGCCCTTCTTTCTTCTTCACTAATTCGGGCTTTCAAAGAATCTGCTCTTTGGGCGGTTTCGCCCGATTTCTTATCGGCTGAATTTGGCTAATTTGTCTTCTTGTGACTTTCTTAGTGCGAGGATCGGTACAAGTTGTGATGTCCCAAAGACCGGCCGGCCTTTCTTGCTTTTGACTTTTCCATCTTTTTGAAATTTCGTTAAAAAAGATCCGGATGGTCTAGTCTTTGTCCATAAGATTCAACCGTCAATCGGGTCTTCATTGTTACGATCGTGTCGGGTTGGTTTCTCCTCTGTCCTTCCCCCTTTTTGGTTTGATCAAAAAAGCGTTGAGGTGGGAGGTCGAGAACCAAAGTCGACCGATATCGCGCCGTTGAGATCTGCAACAGATAAACCTTGAGCTTGAGCAGTTAGACTTTGAACCTTCGAGATCATTTCGGTCTTGACAGATTCCACGGCGGTTGAGAGGGTAAGAAATTAGTTTGTCAAGTTTCTCTTCGTCAATTCTAGCTTTTTTCGGTGAGCATCGAGAAAAAAAACTTGTTGTTGATCAACTGAATTAGTTTGTCATCAACTGATTTTATAAGCTTTGCAGACAGGTTGGTCACAGTTTGGGAGAACTGATCTTTGATTGCCTCAATCTGGGAAATAACCAATTCCCTTTGATTTGTTATTTCTTTGAGGCCAATCTGCCTCGATCATTATCACTCCCCTCAACTTCTTCTTTTCGGGGAGATCTTTGAGACATGATCGATCTCACGAAGTTGATCGTGATGATGTGAGGCGTAGGAATGTTATCGTCACTTGATCTGTTTGGTTGTTTGTGCCTCCGGTGGTTGGTCATGAAGCTCGCGACACCGGTTCCACTATCATCGGCGGCTCCGCATCCTTCATAGGCATATCTCGCTTGAGCTTCTTGTGATCTCGATTCACCTTGTTCGATCAACCCCGCTTCGTGGATCAAAGCTTTAATTGATTAGGTTATATCTCATTTGGTGATCCTACTTGAGCGATTTCTTCATATCGAAATCAAAATCGCAAATTCATCAAGACCTCCCATCATTTCTATAATCATCATAAAGTCCGAGAAGCTCTTTTTAAGGAGATCTTTCCATGTGAGGATCTCCATAACTTCCCTCTCGATAACGGGATGGGCTACCGCCTCTGGATACATCGCATCAATATCTCGTTCAATTTGCATCGACCATTTTCCTTGATGGTCTTGGATGATCTCGACTCAGAACTATTTGTTCGGATCGACCGGATTGTTGATGAGATGTAGAGGGTTCCCGTGGTGCTTGAGTAGGCGAAGTCACCGATTGGCTCGACTGCAGAGGTTCGTTGTCGGGCAATTACGTCGACGCAGCGAATAAGCTTTGCGGTTATGAACCCATGTAGTTTCTGTGTTCAAGGGCAGGTGGAAGAGAAGGAGAAACATGCTCAGTAGCCAGAAGTCTGAGCGGTGAATCAGCTCGAGTTTGAGGAGAAGGAGATCGTTCGTCTCTTGCTCCTTCCTCAGAATGTTCTGGCGAGCTCTCAACTTGAGAAGCCTGCCTGTCTGATTTTTCACCTGATCTTTGTGCCGCATCAGGCTGATCTGACGCTCCTTCGTCATCTGACTCATCTTCCAGAAACAGAGTCATGGAGGCCTGTTTTGCCTTCTTCGGCCTCTTCTCTTGAGCCTTCACCAGTTTTCTTTTCTTCTTTTGGGGAGCATCTGGTGTAGTTTAGACGAGGCTACCTCCTTGGTTTTTCCTTTCTTCACCTTTGGAGGAGTGGGCCGCATATCATCATCAGGTGGCCCATATATAATTCGGGTTGTTGTGAGGAAAGCCTTGTAGGACTTCAGTCCATTCTGGTTCCATTCAGCATTTGGCAGTTTGTCTTTCAAGATAACTGCAACCTTGTTGAGATTGCTGATCCTCTTCTTCAGATAGACCTGCCTCCATTCATTAACTCCAAATTTTTCATGTTCTTGGAGTAGAATGGCCTTCAGGAAGCCATGCCAATTGATGTTCTTGGCTTCATCAATTATCGCAGCCATGCTGTACAGTTTGACGGATGTTAGAGCATCTGGGCTGAATGAAATACCCATGATTGTTTTTGACAATATGTCAAACAACAGTCGGTATTTCCTTCTCAACATTGGTCTGACAAAACCTGCGGTCTGATGTTTGTCAGCCTCTCTGAAGAGTTCGTTTCTGATCAGCTCATCTTCATTCTCCCTGTAGTGAGCAGGCGAGATTCTTCCTTTGGGCAAGCTGAACAGACGTGTTATGTCCGCATTCGACAGTCTGATCTCCTCTCCGTTAACTGAAGAGATCAGTTCATCTCCAGGGGTGTCTGTATCCACCTTCAAATTCCTTAAGAATTCGAGTGCTTCATATTGCATCACTGGATTGCAGTGAGCAAAGCATGAAATTTTTTCAAGGCCTCTTTTTCTTTAATTTGTTCCACTTCCATGGATTACGGATCCCGCGTAACACCAAATCAGATTTAATTTGTCATCGACAATCTTTGTCGCTAGATCAGCATAGTTGCACATAATCTTTCCCATACCGTGAGTGGCCATCTACAACAAGATAGACTCGATTAAGATTGTGCATATACATAAAGATATCATGTATAGATTATCAGACCTATTCACAGGCCTAGTAGTCGATAAACACATACGGATATCAAGAAAAGATAAGGCATATCGCAGGATAACATATATAGACATAATCTATATGATCAAAGGATTTTGAAAAAGAAAATCATCAAATAACTAGAAATTACCAGATTCAGTTTTTCGGAAGATAAGTTTGAATCACAAGAAAACACTTTGAATCACAGAAAGGTAATTTTGAGTTTTCAGAGAATAAATCGCAAGTTTTTTGAGAATAAGAAAACTCTGGTAGGGTTTTGATGAACCTTATAAGGAGGAGGAGGGAAAAACGAGATTGGAAGATCAACCATTTGAAAAGGTTAAACGATCCAGATTAAGCGGTTTTGATCGTATGGTCAGGAAAAGCACGTACGAATACCTTTTGGATTTAAAAGCACATTTTGTAGCAATTAATACAAGTACCCCACGTCCGCATTAAATGTTTTGCAGGAAATACGTCACAAAAGGTAATGAGTACAGTAAGGCAAATAATATCAGATAAAAACAAATAAGTAATCAATAAACAAGGAAACAAAAAAGCGTATCTGGTTGACTGATATTGTAATCAGTCAATACCACTTGTAGTTGTTGATCCCACTTGTTGATCTTAGTTTTCTGCCTAATCCTTATAATTTCCCAACTGTTCTTTTCAACTGATCCGCTTCACTTGCGTCTGATTTCCCTTTTCTGATCCTCCTTGATCAGTTGAAGTTCCCCCTTCAACTGATATTTCTGTTTTCTTATGGACTGATATATCTGATTTGTTGAGGTATCAAGCTCAATTGATCTTCCTCATCTGATCAGTCTCTTATCTAATCGATTGATTGACCTAATCTGATTCTACTCAGACCAAGCCAATTCTTGGGATAAGTGTTACCGCCAAAACTTAGTTCTTGAAGAATTGAATAGTAGTCTCGATTCCCTAAGTTGGCACGATTTGACATGTGTAATAGTAGTCTGGATTCTTCGTAATGTCAAATCACCGTAAATTTATCCAATTATCAGTCGCGTGTTTCCTACACGCTGTCCTTGTGATGCAGATTTCTCTAAAAGGCTTTGAGAAATCAATTTTGCATTCGCACTCTTGCTTGGCCTCTATAACTTGGACCAATGATTTACACAACATAACCCATTCACCATACTTATCTTCTTTGTAAAATCATGCATTCTGGTGAACCCTTATTTCCGGTGAAACTTCCGGCAAAAACCTTTACCCCTTTTTCAATGATTTCAGCTTCTCAAATCAACCCTGTGTGTCCCTTATCACTGTTTTCGTCGTCATCAAAGATTTCACATACAATTGTTGCCAAGCTTCTCTACCACCAAGGCGGCGGATATGCTGTCGCAACTGAGAAGACACTTCTCCTAATCGTATGCACCTTGTGTGTCTATCGAGATGACGGAACTAGCATCAACAAACTCAGTCTGATATAAAACATGAGTTTGATATACGGTCTTGATCAGACAACAGCTGATCTTCGTATATCAACTCAATTTTTTCATGCGACACATGTGCCCATAAGGTCTTTGAACCACTTTCTTGGCACATGTGCTCCATTTAACAGCTGGAGAGCCCATTGACTTCAGGTCTAAGGGCTCCTGGCTTAGAAATCCTATCAAGGCCTCTCTCGCTCCATTGATTTTAGCTTCTGCGAGTGCCTTTAGGATTATTTCAAAGCCTTCTCACCCTTGTTAAGTGGGGGAAAATGGGAGCATCAGATCTTAAAATCTCTCTATCTCCCTCTCTTCTAGGGTTAGGATGAGGGTTTAGGGTTATAGGTTTAGGGTTTACGGTTTATGACTTATGTACTGACCTCCGGGTCCTCTTGTACTTGTAACTTGTAATGTAAACCTGACCTTCGGGTCTTTATCAATGAAAATTTCTATTATTCCATTGTTGTGTAAATTACCTATTTTCTTATGCGATGTAAGCTTTAATCTTGTGAATCTTGCTTGTTGAATATCAGCTTAATCGACTTATAAAGTGTGAAATAGCCCAACTGATTTAATCAGATAATCCTTTAATCTGATCAGTTTCTTTAATCTGATAATATGTAAATCTGATCGCCTTCTCATATCAGTTCCTTGACTGATCTTCTGATCAGTTGAGATACCAAACTCAACTGATTCCTCTTAACCTGGATAGTCTCTTAACCAGTTGGTTCGAGAAACGATCCATCAAGCATTTTAGGTGCTTTTTCTCCAAGATCGAAGCCCTAGCTCATTGCATAATTCTCCGAATCGACCTCATTTAGTGGCTTGGTTAGAATATCAACTTTTTGTATATCAGTATGAATCTTTTTCATTCTGATATTCTTCTTTTCAACATGATCTCTTATAAAATGGTGTCTGACATCCACATGCTTGCATCTTGTATGTAGAACAGGATTCTGAGTGATTGCAATAACACTATTCTGCATCACGAGAATATAGGTACATTCTTAGCTACAATGTTATAATCCCTCACCGCCGACTAAGCCGAGCAGTTGGGAGCAAATGACTTCATGACCATATATTACGCTTCAAATAGTAGATGTCATGAATCGATGTATCCGCTTTTTTGAAAACCCGAGATCATTTACTTCCTAAAATCGACATGTTCTCGAGGTTGACTTCCTGTCAATCTTGCAACCTCCATAATCGTAATCGAATACCCACTAAGTTCTAGATTATCATCGATGGGTAAAATAAACCAAGGTTTCTTGTCTCTTCAGATACTTAAGAATCCCGGGCTTAGTCGCTTTCTAGGTGGCTTTGCATTGGATTTGCCGAAAAATCGCACATACACCCTTGCAAAAAGTGATATCTGGTCTCTTGGGCAAATCGGTATAGTAGAGATCCAATGAGAGCCCTATATTCTTTTTCGATTTGTTTTTCGACCATCCTCATCCGGATCCATCTTGAATCCAAATCCAACATAGGAATTTTGGCTTCCTTACGGTTTTGAACTCCAAACTTAGCCAATAAATTCTAGTGTACTTTTACTTGGCAAATGAATATCCTTACGTACTTTGTTTCACTTGTAGACCCAAAAAGTAACTCATCCGCCTATCATGGACATCTCGAACTTCCTTGAATCGGTTTTTGAATCTTTCACATAGACTCTTGTTGGGAGATCCGAAGATGATGTCGCCCACGAGATCCTGAACCATCGAATATCTTCTCCATCTTCTATTGCGAATAAGGTTACATCCTTTGTTCCTTTAGTGAACCCACCGTCTATCAAGAACCGAGAGAGTGTATCATACCAAGCTCGAGGAGCTTGTTTCGTGCCATAAAGAGCTTTTTTTTAAAAGCGGTACACTTGGTTGCTTTTTTGAAGCACGGAGGTTGTTCGACATAAACTTCCTCTCGCTAGTACCCCATTTAAGAATGCACTCTTTACGTCCATCCGATACCACGGTGAACCCTCTCGTGGGAAGCATATGCTTAAAGCTTGACCCGAATGGCTTCTAGGCGGCGACTAGTGCAAAGGTCTCATCATAATCAATTTCGCCGATTGTGAATACCCCTTAGCAACAAGTCTTGCCTTATTCACGGTTATGACATTTTTCTCATCTCTCTTGTTCTTGAATACCCACCCGTGCCAATTCGTCTTGATGAGTTGGATACATCACGGTTCCCAAACTTGATTTCTCTCGAACTGTTCGGCTCCTCCTGCATGGCTAGAATCCAACTTTGCGTCTTGTAGAGCTTCTCTCTTTTGTTGTTGGTTCCTTCATAGGCAGATAATGACAATACATGGCACTTTCACTGTCGATGTCTAGTTTTAACTCTATCGGATGGGTCTCCGATGATCGGATCGGTTGGATGGTGGTTATCCGTGTCCTTCATTACGATTTGCGTCGGTTTGGAGAACATCATCCATTTTCGATAAAGGTTCATTACTAGCGATTGGGAGTGGTGCGAATTATGATACACTTGATAAGAACATGTCTCGGTGATGTTGGACTCATCATGTGCCGATGTACGTTCGTGGGAACTTGGTGTTCCCCGAACCGGATGGTTCGATTTATCTTATCTCATTGTGCAGCTTCTTCATCGACAGTTTTTTCGTACCTTAGGTCCGATTGATCGGTGAATCGGCTAGATCTGGAATGTATCTTTATTACGATTTGGATCCTTTTTTTCCTTGATCGTTAGTCGATCCATTTTCGAGCATCAGTCTTTGGTTGATCGGTACATCTTGTTCTCGGTGATTTCTCTTGTTAGGAAGATGCTTCATCAAAGACTACATGGGGTGTTTCTTCCACAACTAGGGTTAAATGCATTTGTAAACCACGAAAGCCTTTGCTAGATGAGGAATATCCTAAGAAATATACCCTCATCGACTTGGCCTCAAAAGTCTTCAATGACTCTTCTCATTGTTGTGTATGAAACACTTACACCTAAAGACATGGAAGTAAGAAACACGAGGTTTTTCGCCCTTCCACAGTTCATAGGGTGTTTTGTAGTGAGCTTTAGTCGGAAGACATCCGATTACGAGTATGGCAAGCGGTGTTGATAGCTACGCCCGGAACGGCTTGGTATTGCATGTTACTAACATCGTCTTGAAGCGGCTTCTTTGAGAGTTCTGTTTCTCCGTTCGCTACTCCATTCATTGTGGCGTTCTTGCGGTGATGTCTCATGTTGTATACCAAACTTAGAGCAAAAATCGGTAATAAAAGATTTGAAATTCGTACCTTTATCTGATCGATTTTTACTACACTGACACCCTTCTCATTTTGTAATCTTTTTAGCAGCTCGGGTATCTTCGTTGTCGTCTCATTCTTCTTATGTAAGAATATAACCCAGGTAAACTTGGAATAGTCATCCACGATTACCAGAGTATATTTTCGTCGAGATCGACCGGGTATGGCCGGGTCCAAATAGGTCCATATGAAGGCGGTATTGCAATACTCATTGGATGCTTGGGTCCAGAATTCCCTTGAATGAAGCTTTGACTTGTTTTCCCCCGACATGCAAAGACATGTCGATCCTTTGAAAATACTTCATTGAAGTCCTTCCACTAGAGACATCCTTTTATCTTATTAAGAGTTTTAAAGTTCAGATGACTCATTCTTTTGTGCCAGAGCCAACTGCTACTTTTGGAACTCTTAACAATCAGGCATGCATTTCTTGGGCAACTGTTCCAATCTGTTGTGTAGATCGTCCCTTTCCTTGAACCAGTTAGCAAAATCTGTTGAGTGGCTCGATTTGTGATAGTGCATTGATCGTTCGAGAACTCAACCTTGAATCCGTTGTCATGAGAATTGTGAAATCGATAATAGGTTGTGCTTCGGACCTTCGACATACGAGACTCGATTACTTGTACATCATCATTCTCTAAGGTTCGAATCCTTTGGTATAACCAAAGTTATCATCACCGAAGAGTACACATGAACTGGCCTTTTCATTTCTATGTAAGAGTCGAGGAGATGTTTGCTTCGATCATGTGCCTTGAGCATCCTTTATCGATGTACCGGATAGTTGCTTGCACCTCTCCTTTGTTGGCGGACCACGCTTGAACTGCGGTCAAATCGGGCTTTAGGTACCCCTTTTGGATTGGGTCCCACGAGGGGTTAGGATTGGTTTTGGGGATCCATACAAGCGAGCACTTCTATTGAGATCGGTTAGATCGGAAGGCCCGATTTGTCTCCATACCTATCAACATAATCATACGTCTCTTTATATGCTTTTCGATTAGTATGATTATTAGTGTGAACCTTGGGTGACTTAGAAGACTTGGGATTTATCTTTTTCGTTTGTCTTCTTTTCATCCGGTGTGGTTCAGTCGCTGACCTATGTTTTACGATTATAGGGGTAGGTATGACCGCTACCATCAAAAGATTCATATCCTTTTTTGGCATAGGTGGTTTTTGCGGTTTACCTAAAGCGTGCTTATTCGGCGGTGACCTTCATTGGGTCTCGATTAGACTTCCCTTTTTTACAAGTTGTCTTTTTCGATATCGACGATCATTGATCGAGTTGAGGTCTCTTCGTAAGAATCGGGGTTCTTGTTGATTTCGGTGATGCTTTACCGGTTGGGGTCCATTTCATTTCATACGGTTGGCACCGCCTTACCTACTCAACAGTGTCTTTTTCCTTATTAGATACAAGTTTGGCTTTTTGGTGTATCTTTTTGTGAAACTTCGTTTGATTACACCTTTTTGAGGTGAATCAACGGGGCTTTTGAGGATGTGGAAGGGTTCTCATACCCAAGTCCCTTCTTGTTAGTCGTTGTTAAAATAGGTGTTCATATCTTGAGCAGTTTTAGATGATTTTGTAAAAACCTCTATTTTCGGCTTGAAAACTATCCTCGGAAGATTTTAGACTCTCATGCGGTCGGAATAGCTCATCAAATTTAACTTGAAGAATTTTGAAGTCATAAACTTTTTGTTTGTTAATGCTAGGCGATCTTTGATCGCTTCTCCGATCGGAAGATTTAACTTTCGAATGTGAAGTTCCTCGGTTGCCTTACGGCGGTTTAGAAGCAGATTTAAGTTGGTAGTTTTTCTTTGAGATCGTTCTCTTTAACAAAGGCGATTATTTCGATCCTTAGCTTGTCATTCTCGGCTTCCACTATAGCATAAGTGTCATCTTTGACTTTGGAGAGATCATCAAGCAATTGCTCAGAGTAGAGCTGCAGTCAATCTCCAGTGGGTGTGCTAATGATAGCGGTGTGAAAGAACCAAAAGCATGAAGGTTTGGAGGTTACCTCAGATTGGTCCTCCTTGGCCATCGGTGGATCTCATCGTCATCCGAAGAGAATATCGGATCTTCATTTTCATAGAAGTCAACAAAGATCGCCATCGACAGAAATCTTCTGAGAGGAGTATCCAGAATCCTCAGAGGGCGATAGGAATCATCAATTCGGATGTGTCGCAAGAACCATGGCTTTTTCTGTCCTGTAACGTTGCTCTCTTATGTTCCTCTTTTCTTCCCTTTCTTTTGGCGTCAGTGCAGGCGGTCTGCTTATTTGTAGTGACCTGGCTTCTCCACGGTTGAAGCCACGCTCCTTGATCCAAGGAACCTTTTCTTCGGTGAGTCCTAAAATGCATATGATCTATCGGTGACTTCCCTTTCGATAGTAGTCCGAACTCCTACATCGGGATCGGTTATCTCTTCTCTCATCATTTAGATTATCTCTTTTCTTTTCTTCTCGTGATCTCTTCGATCATCGGAGATCAGTTCTTTCTCGGAGATCCGTTACGATCTCCTATCTCTTCCTCGGCTATGTTGATAATCTTTATAGAATCTTCGATACTTACCAAGTTGAATATTTGATTTTTCTAGTTTCGCGCAAGCGAAGCGATCCGTTTTACGCGACTTATGATGTTTCCAACAGGTTCATTGGCCTTCGATCTGCGGCTTTGGGTTGCTTTTAAACGTAATCGATTTAGGCGTTGAGGCTTCAAAGCGGGCACCTCGTCTTCATCCGCTTGTCCTCTTTCAATTAAATCGAACTCATGAGCTTTAAGGCTTAAGAACAAGCTACTTCGGCTTCATCTTTGAAATGTCTTGGCAATCCTTGATTCCGTGGACTTTCATATCCCATTTCTTGGTGAGAGATCTTAAGATCTTGTAGTTGATATCCTTGTCGACATCTCTACCAAGTTCTCGTAGCTTATTCAACGACATAGTAATCCTTCCATCGAGTTCGTTGATGGTCTCGTTAGGCGACATCTTGATTTTTCGAACTTCACCGGTTCGGCTTGTTGTAGATTACTGTCTTTGATCTGTTCATTTCCTTCGTGATATATCTCGCTAGAGTATCCCACATTGCTTTCATGATTTTGAGATATTTAATCTTTTCCTTGGTAACTCTATCCATCGTTTTCATGATTATATGCCTGGCGATTGTATTCAGAGTATCTGATTTCCTTTCCTCTGCTTCTATCAATTTGGGCTTTTTTATTACAAAGGCTTAAAGGCAAAATTCGGATCTCCTCCAACCGCAGGGGTTGTCGTGATATATGATGATGGGTCCTCTTTCGATGACTTCCATCATTCGCCACTAATCGAACCTAGATGGTTGCACATATAAATGGCCCAATCTGCATACTCATCAATTGAGAACTTCGCAGATCATGATACATATCAGAGGTATTATCCATGCTGAGTGATTTTTGAAAAAGAATGAGTTTTAAGAAAAAAAGGTTTTTCAAGATCTGTTCAATTGACCACAAAGATTCTACCTCAAGAATCGATGATACTCAAAGCCGATTGGTGCAGTAGAACCTTTGCTACGATACCACTTGTAGGTCCCGAACGGGGTTTTGAGGGCGAAGTCAGAGGGGAGGGGTGAATAGACTTGAAAACTTTTTTCTGCAGATCGGTGTGATGGCGATTACTTTGATCGAGTGCAAGTGAATCGGTTTGGGATCGATATCTAACTTACTAATCGCCTGAAGGCAGATCAGTTCAGATTAATTAGGCTCTAATAGTTGGAACAGTTTTGCGAATTGTTTGGAATAATTCTGATAAACTGTGATGAATTATTGGACGGTTGATTGATGTTGGTTGACCCAATTGGAAATGGTTTTGGAGCCGGGCGATGATGAGGGGAAGGACTGTGCCAAAATTGAATTTAGGACAGGCCCTTCCGTGCAGTTTTTGAAACTGGCACATGAGCCATTGACAAATAAAATAATTAAAATATGATTTAAAATTGAAAGGATTAATTTTAAGTCTTGAAATAAAATTAGATTTTATTTTATAATTAATTGGATTAATTATTGAAGTTTAATAATTTAAAATCGAATTTAAATTGAATTTTGAAATTCAGTTTAAAAGGAATTATTAAATCCCACTTGTTTAACTGATTTTAATTAATTCTGTTAACACCTTTTACGTTCGCATTATAATTGTTTGGGTACGCGACACCCAATAATTATCGGATCGTATTAAATGTTTGGGTAGACGGCACCCATATAAGTGTTAGTCCGTATAAAATCATGTTTGGGTAGGCGGTGCCCAATAATTGCTCAAATGTGATGTAGATTAACATGTTGGATCTTGATTAAGCAATTAATACCCCGTCTTTAAAACGTTCATCACTAAAATATGGTTTTCTCATTAATTTGATAAGATGTCTTCCATCAAAATTAAAAGTAAACCGGAGATTTCGTTCCAATGAGTACTTAAAGACCCTCGTATTTTGCTCGGATCTACATCTAACGGGACTTTTATAGGGACATGTAATGTCGCCGCTTGATGGTTGTAAACCAACTTAACTTTGTTTCGCTAGCCTTCGCGGGGAACAAAGGGTAAGGGGCATCAGTCGAACTAGGTTCGACAAACTAGGAGTTGCAGTATTGCAATTAGTTTGGAGACCTACCAGTTATGCTATTGTAATGATCAACCCTCGCTGGGATTATGGTGGTAGGAATGTGGATCCTAGTCCATTATAATTTATATCTGATATAAATTCGTACTCTTTCGATGAGGTCGCTGAGTATGTGAAAATAATAGAGACAAAATAAACACTAAAGAAATGCCATGTTTATTTTGATTGCTGAATATTGACCATAGGAATTATGTGTTTTAATTCCCGTTTTATTTTATTTCTCTTGGTTAGTTGAAATGTATAACTGTTATTGAGATGTGTTTTGGAAACAAACAAATTGGTTAGGCCAAATTTTCTGGACTAGCACCGAAACATGTGTTTGGTGCTAAGGCAAGAAAAGATTGAGTACGTGTTGAACAAGTCTATCCCAGTTACTCTTAAAGCTGGTACTCTGAGGCAGCCACGTTTGACGTAGCAGCTCAGAAGAAGCTTCAAAAGGATGCTTCCTAGGCTCAGTGTGTGATGTTGCTCGGCATGACTCCCGATATGCTTAAGGCAACATGAGAAAATGGGTCTCTTCTAAATGCTCAAGCAATTGAAGGATCTCTTTGATTCTGAATCTCGTTCTGAGATTTATGAAGTGATGAGAGATCTGTTCAATGCTGGTTAGCTAAAGGAGAGAAGATTTCACCTCATGTGCTTAAGATGATAGGTCTAATTGATAAACTTGATAATTTAGGCTTTGAGCTAAAAGACCAACGTTTTCATTTATGCTATCCTCCAGTCACTCTCGGATTCATATTTTAGCTTCATTGTGAACTACAATATGAATAAGACGGATGCGACCATGCCTGAACTTCACAACGTGCTCAAGACTTTTGAGTTCACTGTCACTAAGACGTACGGTGTTCAAAAGAAGGAGAGGGTAGACAAGGATGTGTGCCTTTGCTATAAGTAGAAGAGGGCACTGGAAGAAAGACTATAAGGTTCTAGTTGCTAAAAGGAAGGCACTGGGTGCTTCTGGCACTAGAATATGTATGTTTGTTATTAAGATAGACATATTCACAAATAGTGTTAACTGTTAGGTATTAGATACCGGACATGGCTCACACATTTGTATGAATGTGAAGAGTCTCATATGTCTAAGGGCAGTTAGGCTGGGTGAAGTCGTCTTACACGCGAAAACGAAGCAAGAGTTGCTACTGAACGTGTGGGACTTATGTGTTAGACTTACCCTTTGGTTTTTAGATTAAAACTTAATGATTGTCATCTAGTTCTTTCTATTACTCGCAACATGTAGTTGTTGCATTGTGGATATGGTGTTCTTAATATACAAAATAAAAGACTCAAACTTAGTAATCATGAAAACCCGACTTACTTGTGACATTGTAGACTTGATCATGTAAACGAGAAAGGAAATGCAAGGTTAAGAAAGTTAGACTACTTAACCCCATTCGACTGTGAGTCTTATGGAAATTGTGAATCTTATCTCATGGGCAAGATAATCAACAGACCCTTTTCTGGGAAAGGGGTGCATGCCAAAGAAGTTCTAGAGTTGATCTACAACGATGTTTGTGGATCATTGCCCACTCTAGCTAGGGGTCACTTCGGATACTTCATCGCTTTTACTGATGATTTCTCAAGATACAGATACATGTATCTTATGAAACACAAATTCGAATCTTTTGAGAAATTCAAAGAGTTTAAGGGTGAAGTAGAGAAGTAACTTGGTAAGAGTATTAAGACTCTTCGATCGGATCGAGGAGGTGAATACCTTAGCCATGAATTCACTGATTACTTGAAGTTACATGGAATCAAATCACAATGGACTCCTCCCGGAACACCTCAGATGAATGGTGTGTTCGAGAGGAGAAACCGAACCCTGTTAGACATGGTGAGGTCCATGATGAGCTTTTCCTGTCTTTCAACATTCTTATGGGATACACGTTACAAACCTCAATTTACACTCTGAATAGGATTCCATCTAAATCGGTTGAGCATACACCATATGAACCATGGTGTGGCAAGAAGCCAACTTTTACACATGTCAAACATGGGGTTGCCCCGTGATTGTGAAAAGGATGCTTACCGACAAGTTGGAATCCAAAGGTGAAAAGGGTTACTTTGTGGGATATCCTAAGGAAACTAAAGGATATCACTCCTATCTACCTGAGAAATAATCAGTGATTGTTTCTAGGCAGACCAAGTTCCTCGGAAAGGACTATGTCTTTAAGGAACAAGGTCGTAAGCTGATAGAACTTGAAGAAATTCAAGAACCACAAATTAACAAAGAGACTGATATCTTGTCAAAGCAACATGACAAGGAATCAGTGGGAGCATTCAGCAACTTTCACGGTGGGAGTCTTTCACTAGGTGATCGTCTTTCAGCCAGTGGGAGCGTAATTGGAGTATGCTTGTCAGTGCAAGAACCTCCAAGTGGGCTGAATGAGAACAACATAGTTCAAACTCCCGCCCAAGAGGCATATGAAAGTGTAGCTCTTGAGGACTCTTCAGACATTGATGAAATCGATGCACCACAAAATTTTCACTATCAGAATGTACAGCCTGCACAACCACAGCTCTGTAAGTCAATTAAGAATCGTAATCTGCCCATTAGATACGGTTACCTCTTGGAGGAACTCGATAATGTGGACATACCGGATAAGGACGATCCTAATACTTATTCTGAAGCAATATCAGATATGATTCAGGGAAGTGGCATGAAACCATGAAATCCGAGATGAACTCGATGTACACCAATCAAGTCTAGGACTTGGTTGAGTTGCCTATAGGGGTTAGACCCATATGTTGCGATTGGGTCTTCAAGAGCAAGACCAATGCAAATGGCAAAGTACAAACTTACAAAGCTAGGTTGGTAGTGAAGGGTTATAGTCAACGCGAAGGCATTGACTATGACGAGACCTTCTCACCAGTTGCAAAGATCAAGTCCATTCGAATTTTACTTGCGATAACAGCACACTTTGATTATGAGATTTGACAGATGGATGTCAAAACAGCTTTCCTCAATGGAGACATTGATAAGGAAGTGTTTATGACTCAACTGGAAGGTTATATATCTAAGTCAAATTCTAATCTAGTATGCAAACTAAAGATATCCATTTATGGATTGAAGCAAGCTTCTAGGAGTTGGAATATCCGATTTGATGAAGCTATCAAGTCTTTTGACTTCATCAGAAATTCGGAAGATCCTTGCGCTTATTGTAAACGCAGCGGGAAGAATATTGTTTTCATAATCTTGTATGTCGATGACATATTGATTTTGGGAAACAATATCCCGTTAATGCAGTCCATTAAAGATTTGTTGTTAAAGACCTTAATGATGAAGGGTCTTGGTGAAGTCTGTTACATCCTAGAGATCAAGATCCACAGGGATAGATCCAAGAGGATGTTGGGGCTGTCACAGTCCACCTATGTAGACAAGGTGTTGAAGCGTTTTGCGATGGAGAACTATAAGAGAGAATCTCTATCGGTAGATCATCGGTAAAGCTATCAAGGAAGGATTGTCCTTCTGTTGAAGCTGATATCAAACACGTGAAAGATGTCCCATATGCATATGTAATTGGGTCAATCATGTACGCCATGACTTGCACTGGGCCAAACGTGACCTACGCTATCAACATCACTGGTATATACAACCAGAATCCAGGTGAGTCTCACTGGATTGCTGTCAAGACCATTCTAAAGTATCTTAGACGAACTAAAGAATGTCTCCTTGTCTATAGTGGACAGTCAGAACTAGTATTGACTAGTTATGCTGACGCAAGTTTCCAATCCGATTGTGACGATTACAAATCACAATCAGTTTACGTTACACTCTCAATAATGAGGCGGTCAGTTGGAACAGTTCCAAGCAAAAGGACCGCAAATTCAACAACCGAAGCTGAGTACATTGCTGTATCAGAAGCCTCAAGGAGGCTGTTTGAATTTTATAGTTCTTAAGAGAACTAGGGGTAGTTCCGAGTGCCAATTCTCTAATAAACTTGTATTGAGACAACGTTGGTGCGATTGCGCATGCAAAGGAACCGAGATCGACAAGCAGTACCAGACTTATCATTTGATTCGAGAGATCATAACGATAGGAGAAATTGAATTAAAATGTATTCCCACATATTTGATTTGGAATATCATTTCACCATAACACTGAGTGTTCATGTACACACTAGACATTGGATGGTCTAGGGGTTAGACATGTAGGTGATTGACTCTAGTCCAAGTGGGAGATTGTTAGTGTTAGTGACCTAGAGACAATCTATTGTAAGGACATAATACTCGATGATATTCAGTTTGATTTAATATTATAGTTCACTTAATATTAATGTATGGCAATACACTTGTTTGAATATTATGTTTGATTGTTTGCATTTATTCATGCAAGTGTTCCCATGAGTCATTGCTTTCATTGAGGTTGTGAGAACTCAGATGACTTAAGCATGATTTTCAAATAGCCCCGATCAAGGATCATCAAGAATGGGATATTGATGATACAATGGAGATTGGTGTGCGATCTGCATCATACTCTTAGAGAGTGTAGTAAGATCTCACTTACTACGAGATACTTGGTATCTCATGATGGATGCACAAATACCTTAGGTGGTATTGGTATACCCATCCGAGAAATCGTTTGATGTATTTCCGCTATATGTGTCTACAGGTGTCTCGGTTAGTGGGAGCGATGCGATACTCCTTTGACTTGAGGTCAATACGCACGACATGTGTGGGATGATGAACTTTGACCATGACCAATGATTGCACCCTAACCATGGGTAGATACGGCTTGGATTGGGTTCATCACGAAGTGCATGTGCGTGGTAGTTGAGCCAATAATAAGATTCATTCCTCAAAGTGGATTTAGAGAGAATACTCATCTTCTCATCATAATTGGATCAAAGTCATCGGCCGATGCACGTCAACTTAGACTTTGTGGCTAAGTGTGACATACATGATCAATTAGTGATTGGAGATAACATGATTAAGTTATTTGAATAGACACTTCATCATGTTCAAGACTTAATCGAGTATTCGCGAATGAAATGAGGAAATTGTAATAGCCCATGTTTCAGTTACAGGTAGTTGCACGTTTCTCGCAACGTACCTCATATATTGAGAATGTCTAATTTATTGTCTAGGGTTCAATTAAGACCGTTAGTTTGACTAATCGCTAGATATATGAGGGTCTATGGTTCACATAACAAGTAATTCCTTTTTACGGATTATAGTTGGTTGATTAAATATTAAATTGGATTTAATATTTAACTTATGGAGAATTAATTAATAATAGATTAATTTAGAATTAATTATTATTAATATTTAATTAAATTGAATTTAATTAAATCGGAATTCCCAATAATTATATTTAGAATATAATTGTAGGATTTAATGTATATGGAAATAAATCGTAGAGATTTTCATATAAGGGGATTAAATCCGTAGAGATTTTATATGTAGGAAATAAATCTTAGAGATTTATTTAAATAAAGATTAGAGATTTTATTTCCCAATCAGGTTAGCTTAATATTTAAGCTAAGTCTCTCCTATATATATGAGCTCTTGGGAATCCATAATACGGTTGTTCATATTTCTCCATAAAATCTAGAATATGAATTTTCCTAGCAAATTCCGTCTCAGATTCAACGCTGGTAAATCTGTGCAAGTACGTGAACGGGGATTACGTGAATACCATAGTAGAGAAATATGCATACGGTTTACTGTAAGATTATTCTTTATGTTTACACGTACTTTAATTATGCAATTACATGTTCGTTGTTGGTGAACTGTTATTTCCGCTGTGCATGTATTACGTGTTTACGTGCCTCTAAATTCCAACAGAATTGTCTGGCCACAGTATCCTGATTGGACAGTTTTCTTTCCTTAGCATCCATCAGTGAAGGACTCTTTCTGATTCTGGCTCCAGCAGGGTATTCTGGATCACCTCCTTCAGCTGGGTTGTTGTAATAGATGATGATGGGTCCTTGTTCAAGAACTTCCATCATTCTACAGCTTATTGCACCCAGATGGTTGCTCATGAGTATGGTCCAGTCAGCATACTCATCAATAGAGAACTTAGGCAGATCATGATACATACCCGAAGTATTATCCATGTTGAATGTGACTTTTGAAACAAATGAGTATTAAAACAGGTTTTTCAAAGATCTGTTCAAGTGACCACAATGGTTCTTCCTCAAGAACTGATGATACTCAAAGCCAGTGATCCGTAGAACCACTGCTCTGATACCACTTGTAGGTCCCGAACGGGTTTTGTGAGGGTTGAAGTCTACAGGAGAGGGGTGAATAGACTTCAAAAACTTTTTGTGAGATCAGGTGTGGAGAAGCAAGTAAGTCTGATCAGAGTGCGAGTGAAACAGTACGAACTGATATCTGACTTACTGATCGCTTGAAATCAGATCAGTTCGGTGTCTACCAGTTCAATTGTTGGTGCGGAAGATAAGTTAACCCCATGCGAAAAACCAATTTGCTCAAATCAGATTCTGAGTAATCTGTTTTAGATCAGATGACAAAGGGTCAAATTGTTCAGATCAGTTGCTTGATGCAAACCTGATCCAGACTCAGAATATGCATGTAATACAGAACAAATAGTGTGCAAGATGTGTAAAGCAGATAAAGCAAGTAAAGTCACACAAGATTTTATAGTGGTTCGGACAACTTGTCCTACGACCACTCTTCCCTATCAGCAGGGGCACCAACTTAACCAACTCGACTTAGTTTAATATGTTAGTCCAACACAATACAACAGATGTTTCAAGAGTTTTCACTCAATCAATCCCAGAAATCAGAAACTAGAAACCCTAGTCTGAAATCTTGCTTAACAAACTTAACATAACTTTTGGTTTGAGTAAAAGATTTGTTGTGTTCCAACTGGAAATCTATCCTAGTATTTGGGTAGCCTAAAGCTAAAGGATAAGATTTCTATGCTAAGAACTATGTGATGAACACTTAGAAAATATTCTTGATTTTGTGTTCTTCTTGTGGAAATTGTGGATAGCTTGAGCTTGATGATAATTTTCGTAATCTTACTATGAAGGTTTGATTCCATATATATAGGCACGAAATCGAATTAGTCGTTGTAGAGCAATTTGAATTTTGATCTATTTAAGGTAGGATTACAAGATGGATGTGACGTGCACAGGGACGGCATGGCCGAAAGCATGTACGTTTGTCCTTTATAGTCGTTTGACTGTGATCCGCCGAATCCCGCTCTATCAGCTCCCTACATGTGTGTCCTGCTCTTATTGGTTATCAAGTACACTTATTCAGTGTTTGCTTTACCAACAAGGTTGACATTCTTCTTGTCTGATTAATTTCGTATGTCTTGGTGAATCTTCAGTTGTCACCTGGTGTGAGCTGACCTGATCAGATAATACTGATCAGTCTACCTGATTGAGTATTTTGATACAAGTTGTCTTAGCACAACTTAGCAGACTTTCCTTCATTCTTCTGATGTAGGTCTTCTGGTCTTGTTCTTCTGGTAGTCATCTGATCTTCAGACTTGTCTGATCTTCTGATCTTCAGACTTGTCTGATCTTCTGATCTTCTGACTTGTCTGATATTCTGATCTTCTGACTTGTCTTATTCATATTGAGTTCCCCCCTCAATATGTGACCTATCTATTACATCAGTTGTCTATACATCTTAGCTGATCATCCTATTCTGATTCTAAGTCATCAATCAGCTAACAGGTCTGACTGGTTCTATTACAGTCTGTTTTAGAACTTCCATCAAAACTAAAAGGTTTCCTCCAGCCTTTTGGCCCGCGGATAGATGGGCTTGGGCCCACTTCGCGCAATGTGCCCACAACAACTATATCTCATTAATAACCTATTTACACCAAAATTAAATAGTCTATAATAATAGATGTGAGAGACAAAGGCATGAACTCAAGTACTTGCTCCACTTCGGGAGGACAAGTTCCTATGTGGTTTTAGTCATATATTTGCTGGATATTACAGCTAAAAAGTGGGAGATTGAAAGCATTATATGTGAAGACAGAGCAAGGTCTTCTCTCAGGGATCAAACCTAATGCTCGTATGCCGAGGACATACAAGCATTTCTCTGGTCACATAGGTGAGTATTGCTTGATTAAGATACTAAATTTTATTTTTCCCTTAGAAGACTTACTCCAGAAAATCTAACCATAATAATCAATACCTTTCAATACAATTGCTACAAAAGATACACATTACTGCATCTGGAAATATAATTCAATATATAACCACAAAGCTCAGTTTATACAAAGAATAACCAAGGCATTTCGTTAGTGTCACTCAAGTCTAAAAATGCAATCAAAATACATAACATAAGGTATTACCTCAGTTAGTCATAAACAACAATTTTACAAATAACTAAATTTCACATAAATCTGTAACAATACTATTTTTCCTGAAAATTTTAGCGGATCCAACCAGATACACGTCGTCGGACGTTCCTCTTTTAACTGATGCGCTTTACTGCAGTTGGGTATACCGGTTTGCGTTGAGGCGGAGGCCCCAACCTCCGTGAAAGGAAACATGTTTGAAGCGTGTGTTTCTTTGCTCTGGTTTCGTCCCGCGTCGTACAACCTAAAAAGATATTTCAAGGCCCAGATCAAATACCGTACAATCTAAGAGCAGAAGGCGCAGGTTATTAGCACCCCCTCTTCTGGGAAATCCACCACCCAGATAACTTCACCCCTCATTTGATAAGAACACCCCCATTGTACTCTCTAAACTACCCCTAGTTTCTCTTAATCCTTTCCTGAATTGAATACCATTCATACACCACCACAAGTTACTGAAATTATGAGGAAAAATTACTCTTAGGTACAAAATATCCAAACTAATTACTCTTAGGTGGAAGCCAAAACCCTTATTACTTGCAGGTACAAAAACCCACCTAAAATACATATTTTGCCCTCTCTCACAATTTTATCAAAATTTAGCCGGCCTTCATATCAATACCAATTCACAATTTTAATTCATAAAATTTAATCGGCCTCCTCTCTCGTTCTCTCTCTAAAACGTACCCCATCTCTCTCTAAAAATCAATCCTCCACGCCATGGTTCCATAAACAAAGGTGGTTGTCAGATTTGTTTGCTATGGTGGTCGTCGGATCTGTTCGCCGTGAGGCCGATGATGGTGGTATTTGGATCTGTTCGCCGCTAGGCCTATAGCGGCGACGGTCGTCGGATCTGTTCGCCATGAGGCCGATGGCGTTGGTCGTCGGATCTGTTCGCCGCGAGGTCGATTGTGGTGGTTTCGCCGCCGAGGCTAATGGGTGGGAAAAGGAAACTATTTTTTTCGACGGCGGTGTTTGGTGACGATGGTTTATGGCGGCAGTTTAGGTGATGGTAGTGGGGGTTTCAGCCGCGGTGTTTGGTGGTAGTGGCTTAAGTTGCGGCGGCGGATCTGTACAGAACCGCCGCCGGGTGCACGATTTTTTGTGGTGGTTGTGTCTATTTATCAGTCTTGCGGTTATGGAGGTCATGTACTGAATCGGCCAGGCTGGAGAGGTATTGGGAGAGGGGAAATGGAAGCAATGAGTTCGAAAATTATCGGAACTCGAGCAGAGCTTTAATGGCGGACGAGTCATCGTGGTTTGGGGGATATTTATTATTTTTTTTTGCAGAGACTTAATTTCTTTTTGTGTATAAAATATAGGGGGAGTGACTCTCCACTACAAAGTCACTAAAAAAAGAACTCTAATGTACATAACAAAAAAAAAGTGACTCTAAGGTACATAAAAGTGGTCAAAAAGTTTAAGTTGCCCTTCTGCCCAGTTTTCTGCACTCATTTTAACTTTTTGTATTTTAAAATTTTAAAAGTCCAAATTTTTTTAATTTACTAAATTAATACAAAATTTTGAATTTCAACACCATAATAATTTTAGTGATTTAGTAATTTTAAATTTATGCACTTTTCGATCAATTTTATGGTGCATTTTTTTTTTAAAATGTATTTTCAAGTCCAAAAAATATGCAATTTTTAAAAAATAATTTTCAATCACTTTTTTTTTAAAATTGTATTTTTATCGTTTTTGGAGTGCATTTTTTTTAAAGAAAATTATATTTTAAGTCAATTTTGGAGTGCATTTTTTTTAAAAAAAATTGTATTGTGGAGCGCATTTATTTTTTAAAAAAATTGTATTTTGATCAATTTTGGAATGCATTTTTTAAAAAAAATTATATTTTAAACCAATTTTGGAATGCATTTTTAAAAAAAAAAAAATATTTTGGGCCAATTTTGGAGTGCATTTTTTTAAAAAAAATTGTATCTTGGCCTTGGGCATTTTTCAAACTTATGCACTTTTGGGCTGATTTTGGAGTGCATTTTTTTAAAAATTATATTTTAGATCAATTTTGGAGTGCATTTTTAAAAAAAAAAATTATATTTTGAACCAATTTTGGAGTGCATTTAAAAAAAAAAATTATCTTGGCCTTGGAGGCATTTTTTAAACTTATGCACTTCTGGGCCGATTTTGGAGTGCATTTTCTTTTAAATATTTACTTTTCCTATAAACACCTAATCTGCAAATTACACTAATCTACAAATTACACCTAATCTGCAAATTACACCTATAAGATGTTGTAATTTGCTCCGTAACCAACTCCATAAGATGTTGTAATTTGCATGACTGTTACATTTCCTTCAAAGACACTACAAAATTCACAAAAGTATCGAAAGACACTACTTAAATAAAAGCATGTCATTTTTCTTAATTGCAAGGAAACAAAACCAACATATGGAAAATTCCATTCTCTACACTAATATAATATATTTCACACTCAAAATAAAGTAACATCAATTTGGGTAATAAAAAGTGGAATACCCATGGAATTGGCGAAGTGGTGTCTGCACGCTCCACATCCTCTTGCCTATCATTTTACATAATTTCAAAGCCTTCTCTCGCTTGTTGTGCCCATCCCTTTTTCGAATTATCTCTCAAAGAGTGCTCGATTAGGCGCCCAGCTCTGCGCAAATTAATTGAATATAATTAGAACTATTTTCGGGCATTACACTAAGTAGAAAATCAAATACAAAATTTGAGGCATTACAAACCCGAGTGATAAAAACCATGTGGGATGTCAAAGACCAGGTCCTTCGAGCTTCAACGTATGCGGCGACACTCCACCACCACCGTTTAAAGCTATCACCCCACGCCCAAACAAAAATACACAAAAATACACTAGTAAATGGCGGCGAGAACCAACTCCATCTCCCGGCAAACACCGGCAAAAATACACTAGTAAATCGATTTCAACTCCATTACCTTAAGCCCCTCAAATTCTCGGATCTAAAAAAATGAGAAAAACAAAAACAAAAAAAAAAAAAAAAAACCTTACCTTCCCCGCACCACCGCCGCACCATCCCTCATTTGAATTTACAGATCCGTCATTGCAAACCACCACGCCGTTGCAAACCACGCCTCGCCCACAACCACCGCAGAACCCTCACGAAACCCCCTCCCCGGCGAAAAACAGCCCATGCCCCCCCTCCACCACCGCTAACCACACCATCCATCGCCACAAGACCCATAGCGATTAAACCCCCCCTTGCCGTCATTTTGGCCACCCACGAAACCCTACTCGCGATTTTTGGTGAGAAAGTGAGGGTCAGAGAGAGAGCAAAAAAAAAACAAATTCGAGAGAGAGAAATGGGTTTGGGGTTATTTAGGATTAATTAGAGTGGGCTCCACTTATATTGGCTGAATTGTAACTAGGAGATGATTCTGGGGTAATATTGGTACATTTTGTAATGGAGTATCACTATATTTTTCTTTTGTATCTTAAAGTACTTTTAACTCTAAATATATTGTGAAGAGTCTTTATTTCGGGTATTTATTGTGGAAAATTAGGGGGAAACTTGTGTTTGAATTTCAAGAATTTGTGGTAAACCTTAATGGAGGAAATTTGTAATTTTTAGTTTAATGCTTAATTTGACAAGTTACTTTTAGAATGATGGTGATTGTAAGTTTAAACTCTTGAAATTAGGTGTGTGCAGATTTGGTGTTATTGTATGCAGGATTGCAGTTTTTGATTTATGAAATTTCTGGTTTTTTTTTTAATTCAGTTTTTTTTTTTTTTTCCTCCAAATTTTTTTGGAGGGAGAGATTAAGCACTAATTTCCTCTGCTAATTTTGTGATTACTAGTGCAATTGTGGCTGAAATGCCACCTATATCCCTTATTGAAAAGTCAATACAACAAGTTTTCTTAGTTTCCGTGCCCGGGAAATGTTGGGGAATTATTTGCCAGAATCTATTCAGATAAATATTTAAATATAAATTTAATTCTAACAATTATTACTAGTATGAATTAATCTTATATTAATTAAAATAATAATCCAACAACAAATAATGCATATAAACAAGTCACAAAAATCCTACGCATGCGGAATTGCTAGAAGTTTACGTGAGCTAACCTCTTGGAGTGACAACCATTGAGAAGATGGATATCATGTTCACACGAACAAACCCAAAAAGCCTTCTCAAGTATTCCCTCGTCCTTGTTCAACAATCCGGTGGAAGGATGCTCGCGAACAATTAACAAAAAAGAAAAATAAAATTATGTTGCACGACCTTTGTGGATTTCTAATTTTTCCAACACATGGAATTGCCACTGGGGATGAAAAACTCATCCCCGATTTATACACATAGGGGTGACCGATTTTTTGAGTGTAAATAAAAATGGGAAATCTTTTTCTTGATCTCCAAGAAAACTTGAATATATCCCATATATTCTTTTCTCCATAATTAAATATTCCACAAAATCCCACCTCCTAATATTATGGTATATTTCGAAAATAATAAGGAATAGGAATCCAAGATTTGGATCTTCTTGAATTTATGAGATATTCTTGTATTCCAAGAATACATATCTTCCATAATATCTTTCCAAGAAAATCTTTCATTCCCTTATTTAATCAAAATTTCAAAATTCATTTAATAAATAACCAAGTGGGAGATTTCTTGAATTTAATGAGATAATCTTGTATTCCAAGAATACTTATCTTCATTCCATAACAAAATTCAAATAAAATCTTTCTCCCATTTTATTTATTAATTTCAAAAATTTTAGGGAAAAATTAGGCAACAATAATTTATTTTATTTTAAACACATTTTTCAGTTATTGTACTTTATCTTTGGGCTACTTGAGGGGCCTTTAGGAGAATTAAGATTGGACCTTCCAATGGACCTTGAATTTCTAATATTGAGCCACAAGATTCAAGCCCATAAATATTAATTAATCCCACTACATAATTAATATTGTACTCTCCATCTTAACCCATATTACTGTAATATGGCTCCCGATCATTATTTCCCGTGTTTAAGATTATCTAGTCCATTAATTAATTTAAGCCACTGAATAGCTTCATATTAATTAATATCTTTTTCCTTGGAGTAAGGACAACTCAACATTATTATCCATACCGGAAACAAATTCCACTTGCAAGATTTGGTATGATAAAATTTCTCAGCCCACCAAGGGGACAAATCAAGCAAGACGTACTTGCACACGATTCTCCATATTAAATCTTAGCAATCGTCATGTAACTTATAATATTGCCCAAAACACAAAGTATTGAATCGCATTGATTCTTTACCCAACATGAATCAAAGCAATAATTATTAATTCCACACGATCCTATTTAAGGGACGGGGATTAAGAAATAACAAACCACTGAGGTCTAATTCTTCTATATTCAGCACTGAAGAATTTATCCTCCTGTAGGTTCTATTCAGCGCATCATAATGCACTAGTGCAATCTCTTGGTCAAGACAAGACAATCTGAGCCTTACACTTCAACCTTTCACGATGGATTGTTCATTTCCATCTGGGTTGTGAATTCTGTACTTTGGTTACAAGGAACTGTTAATTTAATCTTCTGTGATCTGGTATCACTAAATTAACTACAATGTAACACGTACTATTTATTGAACAGATATGCAGTAAATATATGTAACATTCAATCATAATTAAAGCATCAGTGATAAATAATTTATTTTAGCAAATAAGACATACATTCAGTTTGGTTATACAAAGTAAAAGCATACTTTCAGTATAACCCCAACAATCTCCCACTACAACATGTCTCGTGTTGTTCTACGTGACATCTAATGTCACCTACACGAACCTAATAATATCTCTTCCACTTATACTCAAAGCAGATTGGCAACGCTCTTGAATGGATCTGCAAGGTTGTCCTCTAACGCGACCTTTGCCACCTCTATATCTCCTCTCTTAACGATTTCTCGTATAAGATGGTATTTCCTTTCAATGTGTTGCTGGCCTTGTGGGCTCTTGGTTCCCTTGAATTTGCAACTGCTCCGGCATTATCACAGTAGACCGTGATGGTGCTGGGAAAATCCGGAACTATGTCCAAGTCCACTAGGAAGTTCTTGAGCCAAACTGTTTCCTTCGTTGCTTCACAAGCAGCTATATATTCGGCTTCCATGGTAGAATCTGCGATGCATTTTTGCTCAACGCTTCTCCATGTCATGGCTCCTCCCCCCATACAAAATACACTACCCGAGGTAGATTTTCTGGAATCTAAGTCTGATTGAAAATCCAAGTCCGTGTAACTGATGGGAATCAGACTGTCTAATTGATAAACCAACATTCTATCCCGAGTTCTCTTCAGATACTTCAGAATGTTTTTAACTGCAGTCCAATGTTCTTTCCCTGGATTACTCTGATATCTTGCTACCATGCCAACGACAAAGCAGATATCTGGCCTCGTGCACAACATTGCATACATAAGACTTCTGACAGCCGAAGCATAAGGAACGCATTTCATGTCATCTATCTCCTTTCGTGTCTTAGGGCACATTTCTTTGGATAGATGGATTCCATGTCTAAAGGGTACAAAACCTTTCTTGGAATCCTGCATGCTGAATCGCTTCTAGACAGTATCTATGTATGAAGCTTGCGATAAGTCTATCATCCTTTTCTTACGATCTCGAGTGATCTTGATCCCAAGGATGTGACTGGCTTCCCATAAGTCCTTCATATCAAACTGTTTTGACAGCCATGCTCTTACGTTCGATAACACCTTTACATCGTCTCCGATGAGCAGAATGTCGTCTACGTATAGTACTAAGAATACCAATGCAGTTTCGACACGCCTTTTATACACACAACTCTCGTACTCATTTTGATCGAACCCGTAAGACTTTATAAATTGATCAAAACATTGGTTCCAAGCACGGGATGCTTGCTTTAGTCCATAAATGGACTTCTTGAGCTTGCAAACTAGATGTTCTTGGCCTTTTTCAACGAAGTCTTTGGGTTGTTGCATATAGATCTCTTCTTCAAGACTTCCGTTAAGGCAAGCTGTCTTGACATCCATTTGCCATATCTCAAATTTGAGATGCGCAGCTATCGACAAGAGAATACGGATGGACTTAAGCATGGCTACAGGCGAAAAGGTTTCCTCATAATCGATCCCTTCTTTCTGAGTGTAACCTTTTGCCACAAGTTTAGCCTTGAAGGTCTCTACCTTCCCGTCCGATCCTCTTTTCCTCTTGTATATCCACTTGCATCTAATGGGTTTGACCCCATTGAGTTGTTCGACTAGCTCCCACACCTTATTGTAATCCATAGAACCCATCTCAGCTTCTATTGCTATTTGCCAAGGATCCGCATCCTTGTCTTGAATTGCCTCATTGTATGTCCATGGGTCTGATTCATCTTTACCGGAGACCAAGTCCGATGACTCTCCGATCTCCATGAATCTCTCGGGCTGTCTAACAATCCTCCCACTACGACGAGGTTCCGGTTGTGTAAGTGTGTTGTTTGGTATGTAAACTTGTACAATTGGCATTGAGGTAAGCCCTCTTAGCTCATCTAAGGTAATCTCACTTCTGGACTTTCTATCGTTCATATAGTCTTCTTCCAAAAATCTAAAGTGCGTACTAATTACCATCTTTTGATCTTCGGGACCATAGAACACGCATTCTTTCTGTTGGTCCCGGTGCAAACGAGTCTTACACGTGTATGGGGGGGAATACACGTGTTCAGTGTTTTTAAAACTTTTTCTTACCGAGGTCGCACTTGGGTCGGGTTGTCTGATGATTTGGTCCGAGAAGCACAAATCGCCTCGAGTCAAAGTCTCTCGAGACGGTGATCATTTGCTTTCAAAAACCTCGGATAATCCCAACTTAGTCCTGAGTTTCAGAGATCCTGAGTTGCTTGGATCGGATAACTAACTTCTTGAACCCTCGAAAGAGTAAGTTCAGTTTGGTAACTATCTGTTCTAGCTACTCAGAAGTGCGGAATGGTTGACCCTTAGTTTATACTGCGTTTTAAGCTTTTCTTTGAAAACCTTCCTTTAATGGAATAGTGATTAGCCGTGATTCAATTATATGCAACCCGATTGGATTGATTCCAACCTGAAATGTCGATTGAAAATATGCTTTTGGAATATATGCCTTGGTTAAGAAAAGCAAAACAGAAAGCAAAGAACACAACAATTTATAGTGGTTTAGAGACTCAAGCTCCTACTTCCACTCTCCCTGATCTCTTCAGAGAAATTCACTAATCACTTCCTTGAGCTTTCTGACTACCTCGCGTAGTTTACTTACTCAACTCGGCCCTAAGCTTTCTGACTACTCCACGTAGTTTACTTACTCAACCCGACCTTGAGCTTTCTGACTACCTCCGTAGTTTACTTACTCAACTCACACAAGCTTTCAGACTACCACAAGTAGCTTACTAACTTCTCCTCTAGAGCTTTCTGACTACCTCAATGTAGTTTACTCACTCTTTACAACTCTAATCTCACCAACAATCACACTCAAACTACCTTCTAAAGGGTTTGGGGTTTCTTGGTTGGTTTCCAACTAAAATGAGATATCCTTTACAATAAAGAACAATGCAAAGGCTAGGATTTCTCGACTAAGCTTTGGATATATCTTTATCAAGCTAGGCTTAGTTTAATGAGCTCTCTTCAATATAAAGCACTTGGGAAATTCTTGGGTTTTCGAGTGCTTCAACTTTGCGATAATAAGTTTGAGCTCTTGAGTTGCTTACAAATTTCTCGTAACCTTTCAATGTAGAAGGTCACAAGTATTTATAGGCATACACCAAGCTCACTCTTGAAAAACTATCCGTTGGAGAGATAGCTCCGAGAGTTTCCTCTTATGGTGTGTGAGAAACGGCTATATTTAGGGTTTGACACTCCCTAACACGTTTTAGGCAATAGCCTTTCATGTAGCCGGTCTTCACTTTTTTTGCGATCTGGAACTTAGTACTTACGACATCTTTTTTCACTGACCACATCCTTAACATCGGTGTCGGTATGGTATAATCTTTGTCTTCCTCTTTTTGACTTTTTTGTCTCCGGTTAAAGGTAGACAACTCTCTACGGCTCTTTTGGTTACAATCGAAAAGTGATATAACCTTAACAACACTTTGTCTTAGTTCCTTTTATGCTTGCTTTTTGAATGTTATGGGCAATATCTAACTTTCTAAGGAATCGCGATCTTTCACCGATTGCATCCTTGAGATAGATATGTTGATTGCCTCGGAACATTGGGGTTTATCTTGATCATTGAAGACACATTGAGTCTTGATAATTCTTGTGCCTTGATATTCTTGATCTTGATTCTTGATCTTGATCTTCTATGTCTTACGAGTCTTGGTCTTACGAATCTTGAGTCTTTCGAGTCTTCTGGATGTCTTGGTGATATCTTGAGTCTTCATGCCGAGTCTTGATTTTTCGATTTCATCTTCGAGTCTTGATATCTCGATTTCTGCACCGAGTCTTGATATCTCGATTTCATCTTGAGTCTTGATTTCTTCGTTTCATCTTTGAAACTTGAAACTTCAGTTTCATACTGAAACTTTGGTTTCTTCAGAAACTTACTGAGTTCTTGAGAATCTTGAGATCTAAACGATCTATATCTGCCGACTATACATTTTGCGAGATAACATCACGAATACTCTAAAAACCGAATCGACTCAACTATCAAGATTATTCGAACATGTCATACTCAGGATTTTGGGATCTAATCAAAATCATATCTTTATTAAATTCATCTCCCAACAATTTCCCCCTTTTTGATGATGCCAAAACCTATCTTGTTACAAACATACTTAACCTATACTCAGGTTTCAGTTTATCCTATTACAAGATTGGTTTTATTTTCAACAATTTCCCCTTAAATAATGAGTCTCTTAACAATTAATCTCCCAATAATTTTCATGCAGGGAATCTCACAACAATTTCTTCAGTAATGAATCTCTTAAAGGATTCATCACCAAATATTTAATTTCCAAACAATTTCCCCCTTAAACACACAATTAATTCAGAGACATTATTCAGGCATATCAAATTTAAAAGACATGTAATTAAGATAATGAGATATTATCTTTTGAGCATAAATGATAAATTTTCATTGATGATAGGTAGACTGTTACAGGTTACAATGAAACTTTATCTGAACAAAATCAAAAAGACAAAAAAAATATAAAAGATTACATAAATCTTCTGAGTCTTCATTCTGTTCTTCAGTTCAGCTCTTCAGTTCGGTTCTTCAGCTCTGCTCTTCAACCTCATCAGCAGGGACTTCTAGGTTGAACATTCCGTAATATCTCTTCTTCAGTGCATCTCTTTCTTTGATGATATCCGGATTGTTCCTGTCGGACCTAATCGAAAGCAAACATATTGAGATATTTTCGAGAAATGGCTTTCTCATTAACCTGACCATTCTCCGACTGGGAGGAGGAATGCGCATATGGATCGGGGAGGTTATCGCACCTTTGCTTCATCCATAAGATTTATCCAACTCACGGTACTTGGATAGAAGGTTAGGAGATAATCAATGAAAGCCTCATTCGGATCGAGCTCTCCCCTCTCCCTCCCTGAGCACATCATAGTAGAACCCGAAGGTTCTCTTGATTTCTCCCACGCATCGTTGGCGGATAGGCATCCACTTGTCAGCGTCGGCCATTTCTATCTTTAGTGCTCCCTCTCCTCTTGCTTGCGAACCTTACGAACCCACTCCTTCTTTTACGCTCTTCTTGACTTTTCTTTACGATCCGGTACACCGTAAAAAGCGGCCGATTTTCTTCGCTTGTTCGTCTGGAGTGTTTTTGAGTGCTTCTAGTATTGAAGACTTTCTTCTTGGGCTCGGACTTCGAATCTTGATTGACCAATATCAACTTTCCTCTGGCGGCTTAAAGCCTTTGCTCTTTTGCCCTCGGGCTCTTTGTCACCGACCTTCCTCTTGATGGGCAATTCAGCACCCATTTTGGCTTGTTCCAATCCTTCCTCTACCACTCGGTTTCTCCATAGCAACTTCTGTATTGTTTCCTCTCACGAAACACGAGTGTATTGGCTTCTCCACCTCTTTGAATTTCGGTTTCTCGGTGGCTTCAATCTCCTTCGTGGCCCGGCAAGTATCTTCTTTTCTGCATTTTTAACAACCTTGCCCTTCAGAGTATGTTCCAATAATTGCCTGAGATCAGCTCCAGGTCTTTCCCCCTTCTTGGAACCATACTCTGGCAGAAGCCTGGAGAGTGCTGTGTCCATGTGATATTGCTCTTTCTCCGACACTCCGCACCTCCCCCGCCATCGATCGATCTTGCTCCTCCTCGAGCGCCCTAAAGGTGGTTCTTCGCCACAGAGAACTCTTCAGACAAATGTGCAAATTGGCTTGAGAGAGCTTCCTTGAACATGTCTGTCATCTTGGCCATGAGCAATGAGCTCATTTCCTCAACAACGTTCTTCACTAGCATCTCATTCCTCTCAACCAACTTTGCTTCAAGAATTTTTGTCTGCTCCTGATGCTTTTGCTTCAGCTCTTCATTAAGCTCAGCCTTGACCCCCTCCATCTTGTCTTCTAGCTTTGCTTCCATGGAGGTCAGCTTTTCTGTCATAGAGCTCTGAAGCAGCATCAGTTCTGAAGAAGTACTCAATCCTTCAAACTTCTGAGATTGGTTGGCCAAAACTTCTTCCATCTGAGATATTTTGTTCAGTAACCTTCTCAAATTTCTCCATCACCGGGGTGAGATCAACCTCAGGAGCATTACTAATCTGCTCTGCCTCCTGAGTTGGCTGTTCATCCTGAGTCTCAGTCTGAACCTGAGCTTCAGTTTGAACTGGGGCTTCACCCTGACCTTGGGTGTCCACCTGAGCCTCAGTCTGCATATTAGACATTACAGATTTAAAGGTAGGAAATTCAGTAAACCTGGCATAATTATTAATTGTGCCAAAAGTTACCTGAAGGCTAACTTGATCGAGGATGTTCGACACTGAACTGATCAAGATCGATTGAGTCTTTCTCCTTCCGAGATTGACTCTCATCATCCCCTTGTTGGTCCCCATCACGAGATTTGTCAATGGAGCTCGGGGCACCAACCCGACATTCTCTCGACCACCTTCCTCTTCACAAGCTCATCAAAATCTGAGATTTTCATCCGGAGCTTGGTTTTTTTGAACCCACGATGTCTCCTAGTTCCACCAGTCTTCCCCTCTGAATGAAGCAATATTAAGCATCTCTGGAAGAGTCTGGTTGAGGATGTAGACCGTTGACCTCAATCTAAAGAAGATGTCTTGGAGGTCGGGGAATGAGCTCGGCTTCGGGGTAGCGGTCAAGAATGAACCGTTCCCCCTTTGCCGCCATTCGGTCTCTTGACTTCTCCTTTCTTGAGCATCGGGCTCTCGGGGTTCGATGGAAGGGTCTTTCAACGACTCACTCGGGGAGCTCTTCAAAGTTCATCGGCTCCCCGAGGCTGTGTTTTCCGAGGTTTGGACAGCGGCTCCTCGGTCGGATATGACTTGGTTACGAGGTGCGAGTGGCGCCTCCTCGATGGGAATATCGCTTGCTCTGAACCGAGTGGGCATATCCTCGGCAGGAATCTGAAAGCATCTTCTGCGGTCTGAGCAGACATATCCTCGAGAGGAATCCCGAACTTTTCTCGAGGTCCGAGGTCTTGGAAATTTTCTTGAGAAAAATTTATCCGAGCTCGATGAAGTCTCAAGAACCTCGGAGAAGACTTGCTCCTCGGTTTGATCTGTGCCTTTGAGATACTTTGAGCCAAAACATGTAAAGGGGCGATTTACGGCGGTTTGGCTCTCGGTGAATCTCCTCAGTCTCACTTTCCTCATCTTCATCAGTGAGAACCACCATCCTTTTGCGCTTAGGAGCAAGGGTTTTCTGCTTCTTCAATTTCTCACCCTGCTTCTTGGCTTCCAACAACACCTTCCCACGGCTTGTTGGGTTTCCTTTCACTTTTCGGCCCATGAACCGGCGATTCCACTTTCTTCTCTTTCTTTCCCTTGAAAGTCCTCTTCGCAGCAATGGGTTTGAACATCACTTTGGACTTAGGGAATGGGGTAGAGTTGGCAAAAATATCCTTCTCCTCACGGCACATCTCCAGAATGAATGCAATTTTGGTAGCGTGTATGATTACGCTTTGTTGGTCGGTGCGGCAGACCGAGTCTTACACGTGTATGGGGGGAATACACGTGTTAGGTTTTTAAAACTTTTTCTTCTCGAGGTCGACTTGGGTGAGATAATCCACGAAGATTAAGTTTCGAGAAGCCACAGATCGCTCACGAGTCAAAGTCTCATCGAGGCAGTGATCGAGTTGCTTTCAGATACCTCGGATAATCCCAATCGAGTCCACGAGTGTCGAGAGATCCCGAGTTGCTTGGATCGGATAACTAACTTCTTTGAATCCTCAAATGAGAGTTCGGTTTGATAACTATCTCTGTTCTAGCTACTCGGTCGTCTTGGAATGGTTGGCCCTTTAGTTTATACTCGTTTTAAGCTTTGCTGAAAACCTTCCCTTTATGAAATAGTGATTAAGCTGTGATTCAATTTACATGCAACCCGATTGGATTGATTCCAAATGAATATCGATTGAAAAATATGCTTTCAAAATCAAGTCAATGCAGCAGTTAAGCCACGGATAAGGAAAGCAATAAAGAAACACAACAATTATAGTGGTTCGGAGACTCAAGCTCCTACATCCACTCTCTCGATCCTCGGAGAAATTCACTATCAACCGAGCTTTTCGACTACCTCGCGTAGTTTACTTACTCAACTCGGCCCTGAGTTTTCTGACTACTCCATGTAGTTTACTTACTCAACCCGACCTTGAGTTTTCTGATTACCTCCGTAGTTTCCTTACTCAAAACACAAACAAGCTTTCAGACTACCGTAGCTTACTAACTTCTCCTCTAGAGTTTTCTGACTACTCCGCATAGTTTACTAACTCTTTACAACTCTTTCTCACCAACAAACACACTCCAACTACCTTCTCAAGGGTTTGGGGTTTCTCGGTTGGTTTCAACTAGATGAGATATCCTTTACAATGAAGCACAATGCAAAGGGTTAGAATATCTCGACTAAGCTTTGGATAATTCTTATCAAGCTAGGCTTAGTATAGTGAGCTCTCTTCAATATAGAAGCACTTGGGAAATTCTAAGTTTTTCGAGTGCTTTAACTTTTGCAAGAATAAGTATGAGCTCTTGAGTTGCGTATAAATTTCCCGTAACCTTACAATGTAGAGGGTCACCAGTATTTATAGGCATGCACCAAGGTCACTCTTGAAAACTATCCGTGGGAGACGACCGTGAGTTCCCTCTTATGGTGTGTGTGAGAAAACGGCTATATTTAGGGTTTGAAACTCCCTAACACTTTTTAGGCAATAGCCTTTAATGTAGCCGGTCTTCACTTTTTGCAGTCTGGAACTTTTGTACTTCTGACATCCTTTTCGACGACACATCCTTTGTCGAAGATCGATAATCTGATGTCGTCTTCCTCTTTTTGACTTTTGTCTCCGGCTAAAGGTAGACACCTTCAACGGCTTTTTTTGGTTACAAACTCGAGTTTGATATAACCTTAACAACACTTGACTTAGTTCCTTTTATGCGCATTTGAATGTCTTGGCAATATCTAACTTTCTAAAGAATCGCGTTTTTTCAAGATTGCATCCTTGGATAGATATATTCAATTGCCTCGGAACATTCAGGGTTCATATCGAGCATTGATGCCTTCTTGACTTCTTGAGAATTATTGTGCCTTCAATATTCTTGATCTTGGTCTTGATCTTGTCTTCTTGAGTCTTCTCGAGTCTTGTGGTCTTCCGAGTCTCTTGACCGATCTTAATCAATCTTCGTCTTGAGTCTTGATTCCTCGGTATCCTCTCGAAGTCTTGATATCTCGATTTTAGGTCGAGTCTTGAACCTATCCTGAACTATAGTCACGACTATACATTTTGCAGATAACATCCTGAATATTCTAAAACTGAATCCTGACTCAACTATCAAGATCAATCTGAACATGTCATACCTAGGGTATTTTGGGATATAATCAAAATCATATATCTTTTATTAAATTCATCTCCCAACAATTTCCCCCTTTTTGATGATGCCAAAACCTATCTTGTTACAAAACATATAACCTATACTCAGGTTTCAGTTTATCCTATTACAAGATTGGTTGTCTCCCAACAATTTCCTACAACAGAGAATCTCCCAACAATTTAAATCATTCAATAATTTCTTCAGTAATGAATCTTCTTAAATAGTTCATCACCAAATACTTAAACAATTTCCCTCATATAAACATACAAACAGTTCAGATACATTCATTCAGCATATCAAAATAAAAGACATGTAAATAAGATAATGAGATATTATCTTTTGAGCATAATGATAAATCTTCATTGATGATAGGTTTGAGTTACAGATTACAATGAGTTTATCAACAAAATCAAAAAGACAAAAAATTTAAAGATTACAGAATCTTCTGAGTCTTCGGTCTTCAATCTTCTGATTTGGCTCTTCAGTCTTCTGCTCTTCAGTTTGCTTCATTCTCAACTTCATCGGCGGGCACCTCCAGGTCGAACATTCCGAAAAATCTCTTCTTCAGCTCATTTCTCTCCTTAATGATATCCGGACTGTTTCCTGTTAGACCCAACTAACCAGCATACTGAGCAATTTCTTGAGTAATGGCCTTCTCATTCACCAAGTCATTACCAAGTCTTGGAGGAGGATAGGAATATGGACCAGGGGCTACTATCTGTACCTCTTCTTCATCCGCAAGGTTAATCCAGCTCTGTAGATACTTTGGATAGAAGGTAAGGAGATATTCAATGAATGCTTCATTCTGATCTGAGCTTTCCCCTCTCCATTCCCTGAGAACATCATAATTGAACCAGAAGGTTCTTTTGACTTCTTCCCACATATCGTTGAGTTTGATAGGCATCCATTTATCAACGTGGGGCCACTTAGGTGCTTTTGATGCTCCTTTCCTCTTGCTCGCAAACTTCCTGAATTCACTCCTTCGCTTCTGCTCTTCGTCTATCTTCTTTCTGATCACAGACGCTCCTGAGACCGAAGCAGCAGCTTTCTTAGCTTGTTCTATTTGGATTGTCTTCAGAGCATCTCTCGTGTTGAAGACTTTCTTCTAAGGTTGAGACTCAGATTCTTCCGTTTCTTCATCATCTAGAATTAGCTTTCTCTGGATTGGCTTAGAAGCCCAGACGTTTGCTTCTGGGTTGAACAAGCCCAAGGCTTTCCTCTTCATATGCAATTCCAAGTGCTTTGGCTTGTTCCAACCTTTGCTCTAGCTTTTCGGTTTCTCTCTTGCAACATCAAGCATGGTTTGCTTAGAAACTTCGAGTGTAGATAAACTTCTCTCTACGAGTGAACTTCAATTTCTCGGTAACCCGACTTCTCTTAAGGCTTTGGCTAGATTATACATTTCAGCATCTTTCTGAGCCTTCTTCTCCAAAGTACGTGCCATGAACTTTCTGAGGTCTTCACCTTCCTTTTCCCCCTTCTTGGCACCGTAATTTGGAAGAAGTCGAAAAGTCTTTGTGTCCATGTGATATTGCTCTTTGCTCACATAAATGAACTTCTCCTCGCTTCTCTCGATCTTGTTCGTCTTCCAGCCTCCTTAGATGGTTCTTGGCCACAGAAAATTCTTTAGATAAATGGGCAAACTGGCCAGAGAGTGCTTCCTTGAACATCTCTGTCATCTTGGTCATGAGCATTGAGCTCATTTCCTTAACATCAGATTTTATCATCACATCATTCTTCTCTGCCAATTTCACCTCTAGAAACGCAGTTGACTCCTGGTGCTTCTGATTCATTTCAGCACTGAGCTCAGCCTTGACTCCCTCCAGCTTTTCATTCAGCTTATCTTCCATGGAGGTCATCGAGAGGTCGAGTGTTTTTGTATTAGCACCGACTCAAGAAAGTGACTAAGACTTTCCATCTTTTGAGCTTGATTGGCCAATGTTTCTTCCATCTGAGCAATCTTGATCATCATTGGCTCAACCTTCTCAAGTTTCTCCATCAAGGGAGTGAGATCAATCTCAGGAACCTTCTGCACCTTCTGTGTTGTTTGATCATCCTGAGCTTCAGCTTCATTCTGAGCTCCAGTCTCCAACTGAGCCTCAGTCTGTTTATCAGACAATTCAGAATTAAAGATAGAACTTTCAGTAACTTTGGCATAATTGTTAATAGTGCCAAAAGGTACCTGAAGAGTGCTAGCTTCAGTCTGAGGTTGACCAATTTCAAAGTTGATCGACTGCGAAGTCTCCTTTTCCGTCTCGAGGCCCGATCCTCAAGATCTCCCTGTTGGTCCCCATCTCCATCTTGAGATTTGTCTCCGCTGCTTGGGGCACCAACTCCGTAGCTTTTTTTTCAGCTAACTTCCTCTGAACCCAGCTCATCAAAATCGGAGTTTTTCATCCCGGAGCTTTGTCATCCGAACTTCGAGAAGTCGGTCGGAAAATTGTTTCCTCATTCCACCAGTCTTCTCTCTGAAGCGGCAATATCAAGCATCTCGGGAAAGTCGATTGAGGATGAACACAGTTGTCATGTCTCAAGAAAACATCTTGCAGATCGGGGTATGGTGAGCTTCGAGGTGGCGGTCAAGAATGAACCGTTCCCCTTGCTCCTCCACTCGCCTTCTTGACCCTTCGCCCTTCTTCCATCGGGCTCTCTCGATTCAGTTTGAGCACTGGCGAGGGATCAAAGTAGATCACTCGGGGAGCTCATCAGAATAATACGCTCGAAGTCTCGGCTGACCTCACGAAGGTTGTGCGTCAGGGTCTTGGTTTCATCCGAGTGGGTTCTCAGGTCTGGATGACATTTCCTCAGGATTAGTCCGAGTTGGCTCTTCTTTGTCTGGCCGGCACTTTTTCAAGGAATCTCTCGAGGCTTTGAGTTCCTTTGAAAATTTCTTGAGAAATTTTATGCGAACTTAGAGATGTCTCAAGCACCTCGGAGAAGACACGCTCCCTCACCGTTTCTTGTGCCTTTGAGATAACTTTGAGCCAAAACTTGTAATGGCGAACCTCGAAAGCGATTTGGCCCTCGGGTTGAATCTCCTCAGAAATCGCCATCTTCATCGGTGAGAACCACCAATCTTACATTCTTTGGGGCAAGATTCTTCTGCTTCAATATTTTTTGCACCTTGCTCCATCTTTGCCTCCAACAAAACCTTCCCCCTGGTTTGTTGAGTCTCTTTTTCGGCCAAGAATCGGTGATTCTACCTTCTTTTCTCTCTTCCCACGATGGCCTTCTTTTGCAAATTAATGGGTTTAAAGAGAATTTTGGACTTAGGGAATGGGGTCGAATTGGCGAATATATCCTCCTCCTCTCTCGCACATCTCCAAAATATAAGCAATTTTGGTGGCATGGTGGATCTTGCCTTTTATTGAGATCGCCCGTCAACCTTCTTCAAAACTTTGGTCCGCTCACTCACCGTCACGAATCAAAAAATTTGCTTGATTGAAGTCGGTGGTGGGTGAGGCCTCGATTGCCGCCATCAATCTGAGCTTGAGTCTTGATCCGCTCAAAACTCCCAGAAGACTCATGATGCTCTTGCTCACAATATCCATCAACACACGATATTGTGGCTTTAAGTACCCTCTTATGCAATGTCGCCTCAAATTTAACAGATTCTCAAGCAATCCTATCTAAGTACTCTGCTCTCTACCCGACATATACATCGTAGATCCTCTCCTCTATCCGAGAGCTCAAAAACATCATTGATTTTTTGAACTACATCTGATCCCTCTCAAAATCAATGTATTTGGACGATTTGCTCTAAATGTGATCTGATTATCTTAGAATGCATACAACCCTCTTCATCTATCTTCAAGTTATAGATGAATTCGATTACCTCTTTCGCAAACTCCTGGTCTGGTCGGCTTGTGACTAGTTGGGTGAGTTTAGCCAGAGCCTCCTCTTCTGGCTTTGAGTTGGTTGTGCTTTTGAGTGAGACAACGAACTCGTACCACGGCTTGTTGGTTTCGGCTAATCTCTCGAACAAGGTTGGGGCCATTTTAGAGATTGATTGAAGAAATGAAGCTTTAGGGTTTGGGAATTTCTGGGCAAAGGGAATTTATTTGCAGAGGATTTGGGAACGAAGGGTTTGATAAAATTTTGGCTTGAATGGCTTATTGGGGTTTATATAGCTTCGAGATCGTGGGGAATCGTGTTGGTTAGGTGAAAAACAACGGTTGAGATTAATCTCCGATTAATCGGGTATACGAACCGACGATCTCCAAAAAGTAAGCCGCCAAAACATCCTCATTGGTCATTAATGTAGCAGAGCATTAAATATTTATTGACCTTCTTGAATTTAAAATGATCCCGCCCAAAGACATTCCTCAGGTGTTTTGTATTTATTGCGAATGATTACTGAACTTTACTTAAGCAATAAATGAGTCGCATGAGTCATTACTTCTTCAGACTAATTTCCCTTTATTAGTCTTACTGAGTACTGACCTTTATAAAATGTCGATTATAATAATCGAAATCTTGAATTGGTTCAAGATGCTTTGAAAGATACTAACCTTGATAAATCTGAGTTTTTCGAGACTCGATTCAAATATTTCCATTTTATCCCGAGCTTCTCAAAGAGAATTTCGAGAAAACTTCATGCATCCGAAAACCTTCAATTTTTGATTTTACTCTATACACTGGTTCTAACATCCCTAATTCAATCTGAAAGTTCACGAAATCTTGATTCCGCCAAAGGTTTAGTCAAGATATCGACTCTTTTGCTTATCAAGGTATGAATTTTCTCCATCCTTATGTCCTTCTTCTCGACATGATCTCTGATGAAGTGATGTCTGATATCCACATTCTTGCATCGGTGTGCAATACCGGAATTTTGTGAAATAGCAATGGCACTATTATTATCACAAAATATTGGTACTTCATTGGCTACAACTTTATAATCCCTTAATTGTTGTGCGAGCCAAAGAATCGAGCCGCGGCTTCTTCGCTGACCATGTATTCAAACTTTAGTAGTAATGGTTGCTATCGAGGTCCTGTTTCTTGAAAACCAAGATATCAACTTACTTCCTAGAAATTGACAAGTTCCTGAAGTGGACTTCCGGTCAATCCTCGCAACCTCCATAATCCGTGATCCGAGTAACCGTTAATTAAGGTTATCATCATTTGGATACCATAATCCTCTATTCATTTGTGCCTTTAAGATACTTCAAGATCTTTTGGCGACTTCCATGTGACTAATTTTTAAGATTAGCTTTGGTATCTTGCACATATCCCAACAAAGAAATGTTATATCCGGCCTCTTTTAACGTGAGATAGAGCAATGATCCAATGATTCCTCTATAATCAGTATGACTCACTGATTTGCCTTCAGAATCAGGATCCATCTTGTAGTTAGTATTCATAGGAATCCTAACTGTATTGCAATTTTGTACACCATATTTAGCAATCAGATCTCTGGTGTACTTTGCCTGGTTGATGAATATTCCTTCCTTTGATTGTTTCACTTGAAGACCTAGAAAGAAATTCATCTCTCCCATCATTGACATCTCAAACTTGCCTTTCATCAGTGTTGAAAATTTTTCACACAGCTGATGGTTTGGAGATCCAAAAATGATGTCATCAACATATATCTGAACTAGTAAGATATCTTCCCCATCCTCTATCCTGAACAGAGTTATATCAACAGTTCCTTTGACAAAACCATGGTCAGTAAGAAACTGAGAAAGAGTATCATACCATGCTCTGGGTGCTTGCTTAAGACCATACAAAGCTTTTCTGAGCCTGTAAACTTGGTCATTCTGTTTGAAACCAGGAGGTTGTTCCACATAAACCTCTTCTTTAAGCACACCGTTCAGAAATGCACTTTTCACATCCATTTGATAGACTGTGAACTTCATGTGGGCAGCATATGCAAGAAACAATCTGATGGCTTCTAGTCTTGCAACAGGTGCAAATGTTTCATCATAATCCAAGCCTTCTTCTTGGGAATAACCTTGTGCAACTAGCCTTGCCTTGTTTCTCACAATGTTGTTGTTTTCATCTCTTTTATTCTTGAAAACCCACTTGGTTCCAATGACATTGTGCCTTTCTGGTCTATCTACCAGCTCCCATACTTCATTCCTTGAGAATTGATTCAGCTCATCTTGCATAGCAATAATCCAATGAGAATCTTGTAGAGCTTCACCAATCTCAAGAGGTTCTTTTCTCCGATAGGAAGCGGTGACCAGAATAGTGCACTCTCACCATGGAACCTTCTTGTTTTAACACCTTCAGTTAGATCACCCACAATCTGACTTGTAGGATGACTATCTAACCATTTCCTTCTTGATGTTCCCCCTTTAGTAATAACCTCAACATTTGAAATGTTAGGTTCAGTTAAATCAGTAAACTCAGGGAACAACAGAACAAGAGAAAGGGAATCATCTTCCTTAGGGGAAATTCTATTCAGAACATTGTCAGAGACATTTGTTCCCCTTTGGTTGATAGATTCGGAATTTGCCTCCATTTGTGACCACATCTTCATTGGGATCACATACCGAGTGCGGCGGTGTCTGTCAGATTGGTCACCTTTGAGTGTTGGTTTTCTGAGTCTCACCATCCTGATTTCCATCCTGAACTTCCTTATCTTAGTCTGAGTCACTCCAATCATAGATAGTGACTGACTTCTTCTTTTCTGGTTCAGTGGATGATTTATCTTTCTGTTTCAGGCTTAATCTGGTGATCCTCTTAGTCAGTTCATCGCATCATGTTCTGTTTCTTTTGAAAACAAGTAGATTCATAAAAAACAACATGAGCGTGTTTCCTCCATAATAAGAGTCCTACGGTTTGTAAACTCGAAAGCTTTTCTTGACTTGAGAATATCCTAAGAATATTCCTTCATCGACTTTACTATCAAATGTTTTCAACCGATCTTTACCATTATTGTGTATGAAACACTTGCAACCAAACACACGAAAAAAGAAAGAAACAAGAGGCTTCCTTTCATTCCAAAGCTCATAGGGTGTTTTGCCTTGACTCTTGGTCAAGCATGGATGCGTTTACGAGAGTAGCATGCGGTGTTGATGACTTCAAAAGCCCAAAACCTTTTAGGAATGTAAACTTCAACAATCATTGTCCTTGCGAACCTTCTTTCGAGTCCTGTTTCTTTCTTTCAAAGAACACCATTTTGGTGAGGGTCCTTCAACGGTGATGTTTCATGTGAAATTTCATTCTCTGCACAATAATCGATATGATATGATTTATAAACTTCGGTTCCTTTGTCGGATCGATTTTGACCACGCTTTCAGATTTTTTCTCAACATCGAGCCTTTTTCAAGAAACTCTGGCGGCTTTATCTCGAGTCTCTTTCTTCTTGTAAGAATATGACCTAAGTATATCTTGAGTAGTCATTAACTACTACCAATGTGTATTTCGCCATTAGTGCTCACGGGTGTTATAGGACCAAAAAGATCCATATCAAGAATCAAGTATTCTTTCAAGAGAAACCTCAACTTTGCTTTTTAAATGATGCTTTTATTTGTTTTCCTTTCTGGCACGCATCACAAATATGTTCCTTACTGAACACTTCATTAGGAAACCCTCTCACAAGAGCTAATCTTGCAAGCTTGTTCAGGGTTTTGAAATTTAGGTGATTCATTCTTTTATGCCATAACCAACTGGTATCTATGGAACTTTTAGCAACTAAACATGTATCTTTAGGAGTTGAACTCCAATCGCCAAGAACATTCCCTTTCTTGTACCCAAATAATACTTTTACGTGATGTATCATCTTTCACAAAACATAAGTTCTTAGAGAACTCAACATTGAAACCCTTATCACATAATTGGCTAATTGAAAGCAAGTTATGCTTTAATCCAGATACATATGAAACACCATGTATATGAACTGAGTCGACTTCCAAAGTTCCATATCCTCCAGTCTGTCCCTTGGAGTTATCTCCAAAAGTGATCTGTGGGCCTCTTTGTTCAACATAGTCACTGAGTATCTTCTTGTATCCTTTCATATGTCTTGAACATCCACTGTCAAGATACCATATATCAGGAGGTTTTTCATCTCTGCTCATCAGTGCCATGTGATCTTTAGTCAGTTCAGTGCCCTTGTTTTCCTCCTGAAAAACAGATCAATTCTTAGGTACCCAGTTTGTGTAGGGTCCTACAAGGTTAGATGTACCTTTCGGAATCCAAATCTGCCCGACAACTCTAATCACTTTAGAGTGGCTAATTTGTCTTCCGTAAACATCAACATATACATCCACTACTCTGGGTGCCTTAGCAGTTTTCTGTATATGTGTGCTCGCTTTAGCATGACCATGTGCCTTTGAATTCTTCTTTGGTTCAGGCCTTCTGTTCAGATGCTTAGGCTTTTTGTGCGGTAGGTCTAAATCTTTGTTGACTTCGGGTTCGGTAACCTTTACCCCTTAGGCAAAGCGGGGTTCAGTTGCACATCTTTGAAATCTGGGTTTTCAAAGATACCGAGGACTTGGTCTCTTGATTGAGAATGTTTCTGTTTGAGTGTTTCTCATCGAGGATTCCTCTCGATGGTTCGATTGTGGAGCATTTCAGTTTGCATTCTTAGCCCGAGGCTTTGAAGTACTTGGTTCGAAACTTTCCAATCGGCCGCTTTCGAGTTTTCTAGCCTTCACCGAGGTTTGGGCTTTCCAACCCGATTATTCGGTTTCTTTGAAACCATGGGTCCTTTTCCCTTGTCTACAACCTTGGGCATTTCTTCATTTTGAAGTGTAGGTGCCCTTTGGTTTTACAAAGATTGTCTTCTTGCTACTTGATGCAAAGATTGGGGATGACCTTGTGAGGTTCCCCTGGAATGTATCCTAATCCAGTTTTATTATCCACAGATCTCTCGGTAACTCGAATTTCATCTATTACATTAGATGCATTATTCAATAGAGTTAACTTCTTACGTGCACTATCCTCACTGATTCTTCTGAGAGTTTTATGCTTCTCGAGAGGTCATTGAACTCGCCTCGATTAAATTTGAATTTTCGATGGATTTGTCTAGCTTTTCGAGGTTAGGGACATTATCAATTTTTCTTTCTCGAGAGTTGTACTTTCGTAACATCCAGTTCATCGGTAGCTCCCATTAATTGAGAAGTGATTTCAATATTGCTAGAGTCTTTCCATTTTAGATTTTCAAATTTTCGGTTCCTTATTACGCTCTTGAGTTCTATTTAGCGATCCTTGCAAAACAAAGATAGTCCTTCATCAGATTCTCAAAAGAATCAATCAGGTCAAAATGACTGTTTTCAGTGGAACTTGAAAACTCTTGTGCTAGTGTAGGATCAACAACAGAGAAAGAAGAGTTTACCTCCTCAATGGCCATCAGACAGATGTCATCACTTTCACTGTCTGAGAATATCTCATCTAAAGAGCTAGATCCCTCCTCAGAGTGTTCTTCTTCTGCAACCATGGTCTTTTTGCTAGAGAACTTCGGTCTCTTTTGGCTTGCCTTTTCTTCTCTCCTTAGCACTCAAACGGACAATCATCATTTGGAAGTGACCTTTCTTCTGGCAATTATAGCATCTGTTGGTATCATCATCCTGATCATTTTCTTCCTTGGACTAGGAGTCCTTCTTTCTGGATGAAGATCCTTAAGCTTTCAGGTCCTTCTTCTTCTCAGTTGATTTGTCCTCAGGTTTCTTCTGGTACCTGTGGTTCCTGTAATAGCTTTTGTATTTTCCAAATATACTATTAAGTCTGTCAAACCTCCTTGCCATCAGTGCTAGCTTTTCCTCAAGCTCATCCTGATGTTTGGAATGGGGGTTCTCAGACTCTCTAGTTTTACAGGTTTTATCTCTGGCTTTTAAAGCCATATTTTTACTCGATGAAGAATCATCTTTGCTGTCAGCTTTTTTGGATTTCTTATCAATTACAAATTCATAGGCCTTATTTTCGAGAAGACTTGTTGGTAAGGCATTGAATTAATATTCTTGGTGTTTTCAATCACCACTGCATGAATATCCCATTTCTTAGAAAGACCTCTAAGAATTTTCAATGCAACTTCTCTCTGTGGATATTTCTTTCCAAGTGCATTTAGATCATTCATGATGCTAGTGAATCTGACTTCCAATTTGTCTATTGATTCACCATCATCCATTTCAAAACTATCAAACTTTCCAATTGCCCTTTGAAAGTTTGTTTTCTTTTTATATGATATGTGCCTTGACACACATAACAATTTAGTGTATCTCAAATCTCTTTTAGCGATATTACGGTGAGAGATCATTTCCATCACACCATCATCAATTGTCTTTGTATAGTGTGTCTTTTGCAATGTAGTCTAGATTGACTAACATTCTCTCTCCTCAGAGTCGATTGGTCATCGGACTTTGGAAATTACGCTCTAGGATCAATTCTCTCATCTTCTTTCCTCTGGGATTCACCACAAGAAATTGGAATGGTCCTTGAGAGACCACTCTCCACATACGCTCATGTTTGGAATACCAGATGAGCCTGCATTCTCAGTCTCCATAGATCATAGTTCTCTACTGAGAACATGGGAAGTTTTTTGGAAGATATTTTTTTCTGATCTTTTGAAAAGTAAAAAGTTTCAACCAAATAAGATCGATTCGAGATAGACCACAAGTATTTTTGAAAATAAAACTTTGGTCAACATGCCAGTGGTCAAGTTGAACCATTTGCTCGATACCACTTGTTGGTCCGGTGCAGACGAGTCTTACACGTGTATGGGGAATACACGTGTTGATGTTTTTAAAAAATTTCTTCTCGAGGTCACTTAGATTGGGATAATCCTCGAAGATTAGGTTTCGAGAAGCATGATTGCTTCCGAGTCAAAGTCTCTTGAGATAGTGATCTGTCTTTGCTTTTGTAAACCTCGGATAATCCTAACCGAGTCCTCGAGTGTCAGAGATCCTGAGTTGCTTGGATCAGATAACTAACTTACTGAATCCTCAAATGAGAGTTCAGTTTGATAACTATCTGTTCTAGCTACTCAGTCGTGCGGAATGGTTGGCCCTTTAGTTTATACTCGTTTTAAGCTTTCTTTGAAAACCTTCCCTTTATGAAATAGTGATTAAGCGTGATTCAATTTACATGCAACTTGGTGGATTGATTCCAAGCCCGAATATCGATGAAAAATATGCTTTCAAAATCAAGTCAATGCAAATAGATTAAGCATAGATAAGGAAAGCAATAAAGAACAAAAACAATTATAGTGGTTCAGAGACTCAAGCTCCTACATCCCTCTCTCGATCCTCGGAGAAATTCACTATCAACTTCTGAACTTTTTCGACTACCTGCGTAGTTTATTTTACTCAACTTCGCCCGGAGTTTTCGACTACTCCACGTGGTTTACTTACTCAACCCGACCTTGAGTTTTCTGACTACCTCCGTAGTTTACTTACTCAAAACACAAACAAGCTTTCAGACTACCCCTGTAGCTTACTAACTTCTCCTCTAGAGTTTTCTGACTACTCCGCGTAGTTTACTAACTCTTTACAACTCTTTCTCACCAACAAACACACTCCAACTACCTTCTCAAGGGTTTGGGGTTTCTCGGTTGGTTTCCAACTAGGATGAGATATCCTTTACAATGAAGCACAATGCAAAGGGTTAGGATATCTCGACTAAGCTTTGGATAATTCTTATCAAGCTAGGCTTAGTATAGTGAGCTCTCTTCAATATAGAAGCACTTGGGAAATTCTAAGTTTTTCGAGTGCTTTAACTTTTGCAAGAATAAGTATGAGCTCTTGAGTTGCGTATAAATTTCCCGTAACCTTACAATGTAGAGGGTCACCAGTATTTATAGGCATGCACCAAGGTCACTCTTGAAAACTATCCGTTGGAGAGACAGCTTCGTGAGTTCCCTCTTATGGTTTGTGAGAAACGGCTATATTTAGGGTTTGAAACTCCCTAACACTTTTTAGGCAATAGCCTTTCATGTAGCCGGTCTTCACTTTTTGCAGTCTAGAACTTTTGTACTTCTGATATCCTTTTCAGCGACCTGTCACTGTCAGTGTCGGTATGGTACAGTGTCGTCTTCCTCTTTTTGACTTTTGTCTCCAGCTAAAGGTAGACACCTTCAACGGCTCTTTTTTGGTTACAAACTCTGAGTTTGATATAACCTTAACAACACTTCTGACTTAGTTCCTTTTGTCTGCACTTGAATGTCTTGGCAATATCTAACTTTCTAAAGAATCGCGTTTTTCTCAGTATTGCATCCTTTAGATAGATATATTCAGTGCCTCGGAACATTCAGGTTCATACTGAGCATTCAGTACCTTACTGACTTCTTCAGTAATTACTGTGCCTTCAGTATTCTTGATCTTCAGTCTTCAGTCTTGTGTCTTCAGAGTCTTCTGAGTCTTCAGGGTCTTCTGAGTCTTCAGGGTCTTCTGAGTCTACTAACTGGTACACTAAATCTTCGTGTTGAGTCTTCAATTCCTCAGTATCCTATTGAGTCTTCAGTATCTCAGTTTTACACTGAGTCTTCAGAACCTATCCTGAACTATATCTGCTGACTATACATTTTGCAGATAACATCCTGAATATTCTAAAACTGAATCCTGACTCAACTATCAAGATCAATCTGAACATGTCATACTCAGGGTATTTTGGTATCTAATCAAAATCATATATCTTTTATTAAATTCATCTCCCAACACTGCCTTTGATAGATATTGCCCCATCATCCTCCCTTTTAATGACCTTGGCTTGCTCAATCACCACCTTGATCAGATATTTCAGCCAGTTGAAATCCTTGGTGGGTGAGTCCTCAATAGCTGCCATCAGTCGGAGTTTGGGAGTGCTGATCTGCTCAAAGCTTCCAGATCGACTCATTATGCACTTTCCCACAATATCCATCAATACTCTGTATTTCGGCTGTAGATGCCGTTTGTGCAGAGTTGCTTCAAACATAACAGGTTTCTCGGCAACCTTGTCAAGATACTCCTGCTCCCGTCCTAACATATACAATGAGGGATCATCTCCCCTATCGTACAACTCAAATACATCATTCAGATGCTTAGGGACTATATAGAGCTCTCGAACAAAATCTACATATTTCATCGATTGTTCGAGATGCGAAACGGAAATTTTAGATTCTATACAATCTTCCTCATCAATTTCCATATTTGCAACAAACTCTATTACCTCACGGGTATACTCCGCCTCTGGTCGATTTGCGACGAGGTTCGTCAGTTTCGCCAATCTGATTAAGTGGAGCGCTTCTTCTTCGTGCTTGGCATTTGACGTGCTCTCCAGAGACACCACGTATTCGTACCATGGCTTATTTGTCTCGGCTAATTTCTCAAAAATGGTTGGGGCCATTTGCGATTTTGAAGATTTGAAGATTTAGGGTTTGGGATTTTCTGGGCAAAGGGATTTTCTTTCAGAGGATTTTGGGAACGAAGGGTTTGATAAAATTTGGCTTGAATGGCTTCAAAGGATTAAATAGCTTGAGATCGTGGGAATTCACGTTGGTTAGGTGAAAAATAACGGTTAAGATTAATCCACGATTAATCGAGTATGCGAAAGGTCGATCCCCGAAAAGTAAGCCGCCATTTTAACTTCATTGGTGATTAAATGTAACAGAGCATTTAATGACTGTTGACCTTCTTTAGGAATTTCAAAGATCCCGCCCAAAAACATTCCTCAGGTGTTTTGTATTTATTGCGAATGATTACTGAGTTTCACTTAAGCAATAAATGAGTCGCATGAGTCATTACTTCTTCAGACTAATTTCCCTCTCAGTCTTACTGAGTATTGACCTTGATAAAATGTCAGTATGATACTGAGTACTGAATAGGTTCAGTATGCTACTGAGTACTGACCTTCAGTAAATCTGAGTTTCCTGAGACTCAGTTCAGTATTTCCATTTTATCCTGAGCTTCTCAGTAGAATTCTGAGAAAACTTCATGCATCTGAAAACCTTCAATTTTTTAGATTTTACTCTATACACCTGGATCCAACATCCCTAATTCAACTGAAAGTTCCTGAAATCTTGATTCAGCCAAAGGTTTAGTCAAGATATCAGCTCTCTGCTTATCAGTATGAATTTTCTCCATCCTTATGTCCTTTTTCTCGACATGATCTCTGATGAAGTGATGTCTGATATGCACATGGTGTGCAATACCGGATTTTGTGAAATAGCAATGGCACTATTATTGTCACAAAATATTGGTACTTCATTGGCTACAACTTTATAATCCCTTAATTGTTATGCGAGCCAAAGAATCTGAAAGCACAAACTTCCCTATGACCATGTATTAAACCCCATTAGTCTTTGGTTACTCTTCGAGGTTTGTTTCTTCGAAAACCAAGATATCGACTTACTTCCAAGAAATTGACAAGTTCTGTAGTGGACTTCACATCAATTCTGCAAAGAACCTCCATAATCAAGATCTCGAGTAACCCGGTTAATTCAAGGTTATCATCAATGGATACCATAATCCTCTATTCACTGTGCCCTTAAGATACTTCAGTATCTTTTTGGCAGCCTCCATGTGACTAGCTTTAGGATTAGCTTGGTATCTTGCACATATCCCAACAACAAATGTTATATCAGGCCTACTTGCTGTAAGATAGAGCAATGATCCAATGATTCCTCTATAATCAGTATGACTCACTGATTTGCCTTGTAATCGGGATCCATCTCAGAAGTTAGTATTCATAGGAATTCTAACTGCATTGCAATTATGTACACCATATTTGGCAATCAGATCTCTGGTGTACTTTGCTTGGTTGATGAAGATTCCTTCCTTTGATTGTTTCACTTGAAGACCTAGAAAGAAATTCATCTCTCCCATCATTGACATCTCAAACTTGCCTTTCATCAGTGTTGAAAACTTTTCACACAGCTGATGGTTTGGAGATCCAAAAATGATGTCATCAACATATATCCGAACGAAGAAGATATCTTCCCTATCTTCTATCTAACGAGTTCTATCAACAGATTCCTTTGACAAAACCATGGTCAGTAAGAAACTGAGAAAGAGTATCATACCATGCTCTGGGTGCTTGCTTAAGACAATACAAGGCTTTTCTGAGCCTGTAAACTAGGTCATTCTGTTTGAAACCAGGAGGTTGTTCTACATAAACCTCTTCTTTAAGCACACCGTTCAGAAATGCACTTTTCACATCCATTTGATAGACTGTGAACTTCATGTGGGAAGCATATGCAAGAAATAATCTGATGGCTTCTAGTTTTTGCAACAGGTGCAAAGGTTTCATCATAATCCAAGCCTTCTTCTTGGGAATAACCTTGTGCAACTAGCCTTGCCTTGTTTCTTACAATGTTGTTGTTTTCATCTCTTTTATTCTTAAACACCCACTTGGTTCCAATGACATTGTGCCTTTCAGGTCTATCTACTAGCTCCCATACTTCATTTCTTGAGAATTGATTCAAATTTCATCTTGCATAGCGAAGAATCCAATGAGAATCTTGTAGAGCTTCACCAATCTCAAGAGCTCTTTCTCCGGATAGGAAGCAGTGAGAATAGTGCACTCTCACCATGGAACCTTCTTGTTTTGACACCTTCGGTTAGATCACCCACAACTGACTTGTAGGATGACTATCTAACCATCTTCTTCTAGATGTTCCCCTTCAACAAAGATCCTCAACATTTGAAATGTTAGGAAGTTAATTCAAGAAACTCGAGGAACAACAAAAAGAGAAAGGGAATCATCTTCCTCGGGGAAATTCTATTGAGAACATTGTCGAGACATTTGTTTCCCCTTTGGTTGATAGATTGAGAATTTGCCTCATTTGTGACTACATCTTCATTGGCATCACATACCGAAGTCCAGGCGGGTGTCATTCGGATTGATCACCTTTGGTGTGTTGGTTTTCCGAGTCTCACCATCCCGAAGTTTCATCCCGAACTTCTTTATCGAGTCCGAGTCACTCCAATCATAGAATGTGAGTGACTTCTTCTTTTCAGGTTCAGTCGATGATTTGTCATTCTTTTCAGGCTTAATCTAGTGATCCTCTTGGTCAGTTCTTCTGCATCATGTTCCTGTTTCTTCTGAACACAAGTAGATTCATCAAAAACAACATGAGGTGTTTCCTCCACAATAAAAGTCCCACATTTGTAAACTCGAAAGCTTTTATCGACTTAGAATATCCTAAGAATATTCCTTCATCAGCTTTACTATCAAATGTTTTCAACTGATCTTTACCATTATTGTGTATGAAACACTTGCAACCAAACACACGAAAGAAAGAAACAAGAGGCTTCCTTTCATTCCAAAGCTCATAGGGTGTTTTGCCTTGACTCTTGGTCAAGATGGATCCTGTTTCGAGAATAACATGCGGTGTTGATGACTTCATCCCCAAAATCTTTTAGGAATATCAGCTTCAGCTTTCATTGTCCTTGCAGCTTCTTTTAGAGTCCTGTTCCTTCTTTCAGCAACACCATTTTGTTGAGGGGTCCTTGCAGCTGATGTTTCATGAGAAATTCCATTTGCTGCACAATAATCAGATATGATATGATTTGTAAATTCAGTTCCTTGTCGATCGATTTTGACCACACTCAGATTTTTTCTCAATCTTGAGCCTTTTGATGAATTCTCGCAAACTTTATCCTAGTCTCTTTCTTATCGAAGTAAGAATATGACCCAAGTATATCTTGAGTAGTCATCAACTACTACCAATGTGTATTTCCTGCCATTAGTGCTCACTGGTGTTATAAGACCAAAAAGATCCATATGCAACAACTGAAGTATTGTTTCAGTAGAAACATCTACTTTGCTTTTAAATGATGCTCTAATTTGTTTCCCTTTTTGGCACGCATCACAAATATGTTCCTTACTGAACACTTCATTAGGCAACCCTCTCACAAGAGCTAATCTTGCAAGCTTATTCAGGGTTTTGAAATTCAGGTGATTCATTCTTTTATGCCATAACCAACTGGTATCTGTGGAACTTTTAGCAACCAAACATGTATCTTTAGGAGTTGAACTCCAGTCAGCAAGATACACATTTCCTTTTCTAGTACCAGTCAGTAATACTTCCTGTGAGATATCATCTTTCACATAACATAAGTTCTTTGAGAACTCAACATTAAAACCCTTATCACAGAATTGGCTTATTGAAAGCAGGTTATGCTTCAATCCAGATACATATGAAACACCATGGAAATGAACTGAGTCGATTTCCAAAGTTCCACATCCTTCAGTCTGTCCCTTGGAGTTATCTCCAAAAGTGATCTAAGGACCTCTTTGTTCAACATAGTCACTGAGTATCTTCTTGAATCCTATATGTCTTGAGCATCCACTGTCAAGATACCATACATCAGGGGCTTTTTCATCTCTACTCATCAGTGCTATGTGATCTTTAATCAGCTCAGTGCCCTTGTTTTCCTCCTCCTCAATGGCCATCAGACATATGTCATCACTTTCACTGTCTGAGAATATTTCATCTGAAGAGCTAGACCCTCCTCAGAATGTTCTTCTTCTGCAACCATGGCCTTTTTGCTAGAGAACTTCTTGTCTCTTTTAGCTTGCCTTTCTCTTCCCTCCTTAGCACTCAGATCTGGACAATCATACTGGAAGTGACATTTCTTTTGGCAATTGTAGCATTTGTTGGCATCATCATCCTGATCACTTTCTTCTTTGGAGTCCTTCCTTTTGGATGAAGATCCCTCAGCTTTCAGGTCCTTCTTCTTCTCAGTTGATCTGTCCTCAGGTTTCTTCTGGTACCTGTGATTCCTGTAATAGTTTTTGTATTTTCCATATCGACTATTAAGTCTTTCAAACCTCCTTGCCATCAGTGCTAGCTTATCCTCAAGCTCATCCTGATTTTTAGCAAGGGAGTTCTCAGACTCTCTAGTTTTACAGGTTTTATCATTGGCTTTAAAAGCCACATTTTTACTAGATGATGAATCATCTTTGCTGTCAGCCTTTTTGGATTTCTTATCAATTACAAACTCATAGGCCTTCAGCTCAGAGAAGACTTGTTGATATGGCATTGAATTAATGTTTTTGGTGTTTTCAATCACCACTGCATGTATATCCCATTTCTTAGAAAGACCTCTAAGAATTTTCAATGCAACTTCTCTCTGTGGATATTTCTTACCAAGTGCATTTAGATCATTCATAATGCTAGTGAATCTGACTTCCAATTTGTCAATAGATTCACCTTCTTCCATTTCAAAACTATCAAACTTTCCAATTGCAACTGAAAGTTTGTTTTCCTTGATATGATCTGTGCCTTGGCACATTACAGCTAGTGTATCCCAAATTTCTTTTTTGCAAGATTATAGTGAGAGATCATTCCCATCACACCATCATCAATTGTACTGTATAGTGTGTCTTTAGCAATATAGTCTAGATTGACTAACTTCCTCTCCTCAGGAGTCAGTTGGTCATCAGACTTAGGAAATTCTGCTCTAGGATCGTTTCTCTCATTTTTTGTTCCTCTGGGATTCACCACAAAGAAATTGGAATGGCCCTTCAGAGACCACTCGCCACATTCGTTCATGTTTAGAATCCGGTGAGCCTGCATTCTCAATCTCCATAAATCATAGTTCTCCACTGAGAACATGGGAAGTTTCTTAGAAGACATTTTATCTGAGTCTTTTAAGAATTCAGCAAATAAGATCAGTTCAGATAGACCACAAGTATTTTAGCAAATAAAACTTTGGTAAACAAAGCAGGTGGTCAAGTTGAACCACTGCTCTGATACCACTTGTTGGTCCCGGTGCAAACGAGTCTTACACGTGTATGGGGGAATACACGTGTTCAGTGTTTTTTTAAAACTTTTTTTTCTTCGAGGTCGACTTTTGGGTCAAGTTGTCCTAATGATTTGGTCCTGAGAAGCACAAATCGCTCTGAGTCAAAGTCTCTTTGAGACAGGTGATCCCGAAGTCGCTTTTCGAAACCTCGAGATAATCCCAACCGAAGTCTTGAGTTTGAGAGATCCTGAGTTGCTTGGATCGGATAACTAACTTAATGAACCCTCGGAAGAGTAAGTTAGGTTTGGTAACTATCTGTTCTAGCTACTCGGACAAAGCGGAATGGTTGGCCCTTAGTTTATACTCGTTTTAAGCTTTTTCTTTGAAAACATTCCGTTAATGGAATAGTGATTATTTTGTGATTCAATTATATGCAACTTCAATTGGATTGATTCCAAATGAAATGTCGGTGAAAATATGCTTTCGAATATATGCAGCAGTTAAGCAAAGCAAAAAGCAAAAGCAAAGAACACAACAATTTATAGTGGTTCGAGGAGACTCAAGCTCCCACGCCCCTCTCCCCGATCTCTTTGGAGAAATTCACTAATCACTTCCTTGAGCTTTTCGACTACCTCAAATTGTAGTTTACTTACTCAACTTCTACTGTGTTTTTTCGACTACTCCACGTAGTTTACTTACTCAACCCGACCTTGAGCTTTCTGACTACCTCCGTAGTTTACTTACTCAACTCACACAAGCTTTCAGACTACCACAAGTAGCTTACTAACTTCTCCTCTAGAGCTTTCTGACTACCTCAATGTAGTTTACTCACTCTTTACAACTCTAATCTCACCAACAATCACACTCAAACTACCTTCTAAATGGTTTGGGGTTTCTTGGTTGGTTTCCAACTAAAATGAGATATCCTTTACAATAAAGAACAATGCAAAGGCTAGGATTTCTCGACTAAGCTTTGGATATATCTTTATCAAGCTAGGCTTAGTTTAATGAGCTCTCTTCAATATAAAGCACTTGGGAAATTCTTGGGTTTTCGAGTGCTTCAACTTTGCGATAATAAGTTTGAGCTCTTGAGTTGCTTACAAATTTCCCGTAACCTTTCAATGTAGAAGGTCACAAGTATTTATAGGCATACACCAAGGTCACTCTTGAAAAACTATCCGTTGGAGAGATAACTCCGAGAGTTTCCTCTTATGGTGTGTGAGAAACGACTATATTTAGGGTTTGACACTCCCTAACACGTTTTAGGCAATAGCCTTTATGTAGCCGGTCTTCACTTTTTGCAGTCTGGAACTTAGTACTTCTTACATCTTTTTCAGCGACCTGTCACTGTCAGTGTCAGTATGGTATAGTGTTGTCTTCCTCTTTTTGACTTTTGTCTCCAGTTAAAGGTAGACAACTCAACGACTCTTTTGGTTACAATCTCTGAGTGATATAACCTTAACAACACTTTGTCTTAGTTCCTTTTGTTTGCACTTTGAATGTTATGGGCGATATCTAACTTTCTAAGGAATCGCGATCTTCTCAGTATTGCATCCTTCAGATAGATATGTTCAGTGCCTCGGAACATTCAGGTTTATACTGATCATTCAGTACATTACTGAGTCTTCACTAATTACTGTGCCTTCAGTATTCTTGATCTTTAGTTCTTCAGTCTTCTGTCTTCTGTGTCTTCAGAGTCTTCTGAGTCTTCAGGGTCTTCAGAGTCTTCAGAGTCTTCTGAGTCTTTACAGATGTAGTGACTGATATACTGAGTCTTCATGCTGAGTCTTCAGTTTCATACTGAGTCTTCAGTATCTCAGCTTCACACTGAGTTTTCAGTATCTCAGTTTCATACTGAGTCTTTAGTTTCTTCGTTTCATACTGAAACTTCAGAAACTTTAGTTTCATACTGAAACTTTGGTTTCTTCAGAAACTTACTGAGTTCTTCAGAATCTTCGGATCCTAACCTGATCTATATCTGCTGACTATACATTTTGCAGATAACATCCTGAATACTCTAAAACTGAATCCTGGCTCAACTATCAAGATTATTCTGAACATGTCATACTCAGGGTTTTGGGATCTAATCAAAATCATATCTTTATTAAATTCATCTCCCAACACTTTCGTTCCCTCGGGGTCCCTATAAACAACCTTAATTCTGATCGTGGATCCAATTTATCGGCTTCCTTGTCCAACACGTATGTCGAACACCCCCAGATTCTCATGTGTCTAAACTGGGCTTGCGCCCCGATCCACAACTCTTTAGGGGTTTTGGGAACCGATTTGGATGACAACAGGTTTAGAATGTAAGCCTTTGTTTCCAAGGCGTCACCCCAAAACGATTTGGGTAGATCCGCATAACTCATCATTGATCTGACCATTTCTAAAAGAGTTATGTTTCTTCGTTCTACAATCCCATTTTGTTGAGGGGTTCGGGGTGCAGTCAACTGGGATACAATCCCTTCGTCTGACAGGTAGTTCAAAAATTCATCGTTGAGGTATTCGCCTCCACGATCAGATCGTAAAAACTTGATACTCTTTTCCCTATGATTCTCTGCTTGAGCCTTAAATTCTTTGAATTTCTCAAAGGTCTCAGATTTATGCTTCATAAGGAAAATATACCCATATCTTGAGTAATCATCGATAAAGGCAACGAAATACTCATAACCTCCTCTAGCTTTGATTGACATTAGACCACACACGTCAGTGTGAACGATTTCTAACACTTCTTTGGCTCTAGTCCCCTTGGCTCCAAATGCCATCTTGGTCATTTTACCCTCCAAACAAGATTCGCAAGTTGGAAATGGTTCAACCCGGAGTGACTCCAATGAACTATCTTGAACCAACCTTTGGATCCTTTTTGGATTAATATGATCTAGTCTTAGATGCCATAAAAGTGTTTCATTAACGTTTCCTTTTATTACTAGAAATAGTCGATGTGTTATAGGATGCATTTCGTGAGTGGTGTGAACAGTTGATAGTGTAACGATTGTTCGATAACGTTCCATGACAGATAAGCAGATCATTTTGAAAAATAGAAACACGTTTATTAAAAGAAATTGAATATCCATCCAAAAACAGTTTAGAAATTGAAACAAGGTTCGTTCTAAAACTAGGAACGTAAAGAACATCTTTTAAAACTAAAACTCTATTTTCAAAAGATAACTTCACTTCTCCCACCCCTTCAGCTGCTACTCTCGTAGCATCGCCCAGTGTGACGAGGATCTCACTCCCACTAAGTTGTCGGGTCCGCTTGAACCCCTGTAAAGTGAAACAAACATGATCAGTGGATCCCGTATCTACTACCCACGAATGGGAAGCATACGCCGCTAAACAAGTTTCAACAACTAGTGCATGAGAGTTACCTTTCTTTCCATTCCGCTTGGGTTTGGAATAGGCCGACCTCCAATGTCCTTTTTCACCGCAGTTAAAACATTTCCCCTTAGCCTATTTCTTCACACCACCTCTCCCTTCACCTTTCCTTTGCCCTTGGCAACGCTTGAGTTTGCTTGGCTTTGGCCTTTTGCCTTCTTCTTATTCTTACCATCTCTTGGCCTAGAAGAAGAAGAGGGACCATTTGCCACCAAGGTTTGTCTCTGTTGCCCCAATATCGCCTCTGCCGAGACTAAAGCTTGTTGCAGGTCAGGCAACGCTGAACTTCTGATTGTTTATATGGTAATTCAACCTGAATTTCTCAAAACTTTTCGGCAGAGAATGGAGTATGAAATCGATCTGGGTCTCGACATCATATTCAGCACCAAAGATCTCAAGTTTGTTTAGGTGAGCCATCATCTGGAGAACATGCTCCCTTACGGGCGTTCCCTCCACCATTTTCATTGAGAGCATGTCTCTCATGGTGATCTGATGAGCCACACAGTTCTAATGTTTGAACATCGCTTTAAGACTTGTCATGATGTCTGCAGCAGTTTCAAAATGTTGATGTTGATGTTGCAACACATCTGACATAGAAGCCAACATGGTGCACTTAGCCATCTCATTTGATCGCTCCCAGTCAGCATAATCTTTTTTATCCATTTTCGTGGACTCATCAATTGGCTTTCCGGGTTTTGAGACAGTAAGAACTCAGTTATGATGTTGTGCAGTAAGGACAATAGTATGTTTTCGATTCCAATCAACGAAGTTTTAACCAGTAAGCAAATTTTCTTTAAGTATATTGAACAGTGGATTAAAAGGTTGCGACATGCTGAACTGAAATAAATAACGATTGTATAAATACAAAATTATCACATAATTTGATCACATGAATAATATTAAAATCTCAAAAAAATATGAACATGCATCCCCCAACATCTTAAAACAATTTAAATAAGCCACGTGGGGTAGGTCATTATTTAAACACATTAAAGCAGGTTACAAACAGGAACAATTACCAACCTTTAATATCCAAATTAATAGTTGGCTCCCACTTGACCAATGTAAAATTGACAGGGACTTCGGGGAAGTATATGCATATCAATTTTATAACTAAGTAATAACCATGATTAAATACAAAATTATTGTTTGGTTTTGAACGAGCCTCGTGGGGAGGGTCATCGTCGCCACTAATAATAATTCACAATCACCCTATGAAATTTATGTGAAAGCTATCTTTTGGCCGTCCCGTGGGGGGAATTTTTCCAAAAGAATTCACAAATAAATAAATCATGGTGGTCAAAATTAATTCGATTTTATTATCCGGACTAAAATTGTCAATTAATTATATAAGCATACTTAGTAATTTTCGAATGTGAGATTTTTCCAAAACAATTTCTCATGCAACGCATATTCAAACTTAATTAAATAAGCATGAAAAATAAAGCAAACGTCAAAACAAAAAATTAAACACATTAGGCACATATATCCAATTTTCAAGGTTAATTTTTGTAATGTCTCGATCTTGAGAAATCGTCTTCATAGCTTCATCGTTCGTCTCGAAAAGCTCACACTCGACCGCAACATATTCTTTAAAATGTCCTCCGTCAGGGTTCAAGACGACGTCCGACAATAGGTAGCTCGTGGCCTGGAATGTGTATCCACGTGCGCCTAGGCGCACGACCACGTCCGAACCAGCCATCCCTCGCCCGTCGCTCGGCAGCTTGGGCATCGTCCATCATCCAGCGCCTAGTGCTGGGGACAACTCGGTCCGCGAGCATGTGCCTCGGCCTTCGGCCAGCAGCACCTCGCCCGCCCAGCCCCGCCTGCCTTCGCCCGAGTGCGCCCTAGCGCGTGCCCGTGATCCGCATCCGCCAGACGCTAAGTTTCCGCCTGTGTGCATCCAGACCGCCTTGTGCAGCGCGCGGTCGCTAGGCCTTTGGCCTAGCCCGCGTGCATGCCTTGGCTCGCGTACGTCCGGGCACTTAGTCGCCCGTCTTTAATTCTTTGTCTCCATCTTCGTTCTTGATCCGGTTACAATTTATTTACAAAAATAAATAAACCTAGATCTAGACTAGTTTATTACATTGAATGAATCAAACAAATCCTAATCCACTTGTGGATTTTCTCACGAGGCAAAATGAATTCGAACGAATCGAATTAAAAACCACAATTATATGCATGCATAATTAAACATTCATCAAATACCAAGACAATTGGATACCTACAAAATAGGGGATGAATTTTTCATCCCCAACACAATTCCAGTCTTGAAAAAATTAGAAATCCACAAAGGTGGTGCAACAATTATTTTCTTTATTCCTTTGTTATAATTGTTCGTGAGTATTTTCCACCGGATAAACGAGCAAGGGCTTAGGGAATACTTGAGAAGGCACTTGAGTGGATCCATTCCAACTTCTCAACGGTTGTCTCTACGAGGGTAAGATTCGTGTAAACTCCTAGATTCCGCATGTGTAGGATTTTGCGTGAATTATTTGTACGCATGTATATTGTTGGTTATTTGCTATTTGAATTAATAGGTTAATTCATGCTAGAAGTAAATTGTTTATTTAAATTGCACCTCGAATAGATCCGAGCAATACGTTCCCCAACACAATCTGCTTACATGACTCTTGTTGATCTCTAACTCACTAGAAAGTCTTCTAATAGTGCCTCTTTTCTCAAATGGTATGTCCTTCCTTCTTTCAACATCTAGCTCTACATGTTTTTTTTTCTTTTTTGCAAACCCTAGCTTATTTGAGGTTAAATTAACTGGAAGTTCTTCGCTTACTTTTTTTTTTGCATATTCCCACACATTTTGGATGCTCCTCCTACAAACCCCAAATGATGTAGCTACCTCCATGACCTTTTCTATGTTGACTCTCCATTCTTGCTGTTTTGCAACAGCCACTGAGCAATACTGTTCTTGAGTTCAAATGGTATATCAGGTTTTTGATTAGTCATTTATGAGGGTCTTTATGTTTTAAGGTAGAAGGTTTTTGGCATTCAATGTGTTATGAATGCATTTAAGGCCTGATGGGGTATTTATTGTGGAAAAATTAGGGGGAAACTTGTGTTTGAATTTCCAGAATTTGTGGTAAACCTTAATGGAGGAAATTTGTAATTTTTAGTTTAATGCTTGATTTGACAAGTTGTACTTTTAGAATGATGGTGATTGTAAGTTTAAACTCTTGAAATTAGGTGTATGCAAATTTGGTGTAATTGTATGCAGGATTGCAGTTTTTAATTTATGAAATTTATGGTTTTTTTTTATTTAGTTTGTTGAGAAATTTGTATTGAGTTTTGATGGAAGTTCCAAAACAGGTTGTAATAGGACCAGTCAGATCTGTTAGCTGACTGATGTTTTTAGAATCAGGTTAAGATGACCAGCTGAAATGTATAGACAATTGATGTATAAGATAGGTCACATATTGAGGGGAACTCAATATGTATAGGTCAGGTCAGAAGATCAGAAGACCAGATAAGGTCTGATGACCAGAACACAAGTTGAGTCAGAGGACAAGATAAGGTCAGAAGATCAGACGAGCAGATAGTCAGATGATCAGGTGAAGACAATGAAGATCAAGTAATGAAGACCTAAGATTAGATGACTACCAGAAGATCAGAAGAACTGAGGAACAGAAGACTAGAAGACCTACATCAGTCGAGTCTGCTAGTTGAGCTAAGACAACTGGCACCAGAAGACTCAATCTGGTAGACTGATCAGTTTTATCTGATCAGGTCAGCTTACATCAGGTATCAATTGATGTTTCACAAGTCATACATTGTTAATCTGGACAAGAAGAATGTCAACTTTAGTTGGTAAACAAACACTGAAATGCTGTACTTGTTAACCAATGAAAGCAAGACACGTATGAACGGAGCTGACAATATGGGATTCGGCGCTGCAAGTCAAACGACTATAAAAGACAACTATTCACGCTTTTGGCCATGCCGTTCCTGAAGCACGTCACATCAATCCTGCAACTCTATCAAATATAGCCGGAAATTCAAATTGCTCTCCAATGGCTCTTTGATTTCATGGTCTATAAATATGCGATTACTCTTCAGAGTGAATAGACGGAAATTATCAAGAAGCTCATACTATAGCAATATTTCCGCACAAAGAACACAAACTTGAAGATTATTTCTAAGTGTTCATCCCATTGTTCTTAGCATAAAAATCTCATCCTTTAGCTTTTAGGCTACACAAATACTAGGATAGATTTCCAGTTGGAAAAACAACAAATCTTACCCAAACCCAAAGTTAGGTTAAGTTTGTTTAGCAAGATTTTAGACTAGGGTTTCTAGTTCTGATTTCTGGGATCGGTTGAGTGAGAACTCTATAAATATCTGTTGGTTGTAATGTGTTGGACTAACACAATAAACTAAGTCCAAGTCGGTTAAGTAGGTGCCCCTTGTGATAGGGAAGAGTGGACGTAGGACCGGTTGTCCGAACCACTATAAATCGTGTGGACTTATCTGTTCTTAACTGCTTTACACTATCGCACACTACGTTGATTAAATCTGCATACATATTCCAAGTTAGGTTCAATCAAGATCAAGCGGCTAACCGATCCGTCGATTTGACTCCTAGGTCGGTGATTGAAAATGATTCGAGAATCTGATTTGTTAAAACTGGTTTTTCACACGGGTATAAACTAGCTTCCGCACAATCAGTTAAACTGATAGACACCGAACTGATCAGCCATCAGGCGATCAGTAAGTTGGATATCAGTCCATACTGACTCACTCGCACTCTGATCAGGAAACCTACTTTCACACCTGATCCACATGAAAAGTTTTTCAGAAGTCTATTCACCCCTCCCCTCTAGACTTCTGCCCTCACGAAACCCATTCGGGAGCTACAAGTGGTATCAGAAAAGTTGTTCTACGGACCACTGGCTTTGAATATCATCGGTTCTTGAGGAAGAACCTTTTGTGGTCACTAGAACTGATCTTGAAAAACCATTTTAAAACTTCATCTATTTTCTAAAACTCACTCAGCATGGATAACACATCCGGCATGTATCATGATCTGCCAAAGTTTACTATTGATGATTATGCAGATTGGACCGTAATCATGAGCAACCATTTGGGAGCCATCAGCAACAGGATGATGGAAGTTCTAGAACAAGGACCAGATTTTCCAGTTGGCGCTCTGATCAGAAAGAGTCCAGTTCTGATGGACGCTGAAGAAAGGAAGCTGTCAACTCTGGATACAGTTGCAAGACACATAATCATGAAAACAATGGATAAGATCACACGTGAAAAGATCAAGTATCTCAAGACAGCCAAACAGATGTGGGATACACTTGCTGAAATGTGTGAAGGAAATGATCTGATTAAAGACAACAGACTGCAAGCCGAACTGGTGAAGTTCGAGAAACTTAAGATGCTGCCAAATGAAACCATCAATCAGCTCGATGGGAGAATCACTATGTCTGTCAACAAGCTATGAGAACATGGACGAGAAATGCCAGACAAAGATGTTAACTACAAGAACTTGAGATCTCTGATAAAGAAGTGGGATATGAAAGTCACAGTAATAAATGATTGTCAAGATATTGCTAAGATGAAGCCAAGCAACCTGTTCTTGAGCCTTAAAGCCCATGAGTTCGATCTGATCGAAAGAGGGCAAGAAGAAGAAGATGAGTCGCCTGCCGAAGCCACTCCTGCCACATCAAAATCAGTTGCATTCAAAGCAAATGACAAAGAACTCAAAGTCTCATCGAGCTCTGTTGGAAATATTATAAGCTAAACCAGCAGTATTGCTTTTTGCTAACTTAAAACTTGAAAAATCTAACATTCAACTTGGTAAATATCGTAGATTTTACAGGGATTATTAGAACAACAGAGGAAGAGATAGGAGGCCAACTGACAGATCTCCCGAAAGAACCAGATCAGATGACCGAAGAGATGATCATAAGGAGGATCGTAGAGAAGATAAGAAAAGAGATGATCGATCTGATGAAAGAAGAGACAACAGATTCAGAGAGAGAAGAAATTCGACACAAAAGCAAACAAGGAAGTCACCGACAGATTCTAAAGACTTAAATGACTCACATGGCAGAAGAAGTTCTATGGATCGTGGAGCATGTTTCAACCGGTGGAGAAACCAGTCATTCAACAACAGATTGTCTTGACCGATTAATCGAAAAGAAAGAGAAGAGAAATGGAAATGTAAGAGAGCAACGTTATAGAGACAGAAAGCCATGGTTGCCGATACATCCAAATTGATGATTCTTATTATCCTTCCGAGGATTGCCAGGATACTCATCTCAGAGAAGACTTCGCTGATGAGTAATGCTGATGATTTCTACCACTACGATGATCTGATATTCTCTTCTGATGATGAAATCTGTCTGATGGCAAAGGAAGAAGACCAATCTGAGGTAACTTCTAAACCTTCTATGTTTTCTAATTACACACCAGCTATGATTAACACACCTGCTGGAGAGATTGACTTGCAGCTCTATTCTGATTAATTGCTTGATGAACTCTCTCTACCGCAGAGAGACACTTTATACAATAGTGGAAGTTTGAAAAAACGATAAGCTAAGGATTGAAAATACTCAAATTTTGTTAAGGAAAATGTCACAAGAAGAAAATGAACTAAAATCACCAAGTCGCTTAGAAGATAACTGAAGAACTGAAAGTTCTGAAAGTTCTGAAAGTTAGCTCTTCTGATCAGGAGAAGTAGATTAAGGAACAACTGGCTATCAATAAACAACAAGCTGATGATTTCAAAATCCTACAAGCTAAGTTTGATGAACTCTTCCGACTGCATGTGAGTCTAAAAAGGTCCGAGGATAGTTTACGTAAGAAAATAGAGGTTTTCACGAAATCTTCTAAAATCGTTCAAGATATGAACAACTATTTTCGTACATCCTCAAAATCCCCATCTGGTTCACATCAGAAAAGTGTAACCAAACGTGTTTCTGATCTGAATACACGAAAAGCTAAAACTGTATCAGATAAGGGGAACAGACTAGCTGAACAGATAAAGCAGATGCCCAATCAGAAAGGGAACAAAAATGACCCCAACTGATCAAGCATCAGCCGAGGAATCAACAAAAGAACCCAGTTCTTCAGAAGTGGCCTCAACCTGATCAGCATATTAGGTATCCGAAAAGACAACCTCTCAAAGGGAAATCTGATCTGAAACCTAATCAGGTCCAGCTACCTAACAAGCAAGCTAAAGGTAAACTGCAAAGACCAGCTATGCCAAAAAGATATGAATCTTTTAATGGTAGCAGTCGTACCTACCCTTACAATAAGAAACCTAGGGCTGCTGCACCTAAGCCCCACTGGGTTAAAATAAGACAAACAAAAAAAAAAAATCCCAAGTCTTCTGATTCACCCAAGGCTCGCACGAATAATCATACTGATCAGAATGCATATGAAGAGATGTATGATTATGTAGATATTTATGGGAGACAAATCAGGTCTTCTGATCTATCTGATTACAATAGAAGTGCCCTGTTTGTATGGATCCCTAAAACCAACTCTAACCCCTCAGGACCCAATCCTAAAGGGGTACCTAAAGCCTGATTTGATTGCAGGTTCGCATGGGTTTGGCCAACAAGGGAGGTGTACAAGCAACTATCTTGTACATCGATAGTGGATTCTCAAGGCACATGACTGGAAGCAAATATCTCCTTAGCTCTTATACAGAACAAGAAGGCCCACGTGTACTCTTTGGTGATGATAACTTTGGTTTTACCAGAGGATTCAGAACCTTAGAGAATGATGATGTACAAGTTACTGGAGTCTCGTATGTCGAAGGTTTAAAACATAATCTGTTATCAGTTTCACAATTCTGCGACAACGGATTCAGTGTTGAGTTCTCGACTGATCAGTGTACAGTCAAGAATCGAGCTACTCAACAGATCTTGTTAACTGGTTCAAGGAAAGGTATGATATATACAACATATTGGAACAATTGTCCAAGAAATGCATGCCTGATTGTTAAGAGTTCCAAAAGCAGTAGTTGGCTCTGGCATAAGAGAATGAGTCATCTGAACTTTAAAACTCTTAACAAGATAGCAAGGATGTCCTTGGTTGAGGGTCTTCCGAATGAGGTATTCTCTAAGGATCAGACATGTGTCGCATGTCAGAAGGGAAAATAGGTAAAAGCCTCATTCAAGGGAATCCCAGGACAAACATCCACCAGAGTACTGCAACTGCTCCATATGGACTTATTTGGACCAGTTACACCAGTCAGTCTCAACGGACGCAAATACACTTTGGTAATCGTGGATGATTATTCCAAGTTTACATGGGTGATATTCTTACATAAGAAGAATGAGACAACAACGACCTGCTCAAGAAACTACAGAATGAGAAGGGTGTCAATATAGTGAAAATCGACGATAAAGGTACAGAATTTCTGAATTCTTTTATTACTGATTTTTGCACTAAGTTTGGAATACAGCATGAGACATCAGCTGCATGAACACCACAACAGAATGGAGTAGCAGAACGGAGAAACAAAACACTCAAAGAAGCTGCTCGAACTATGTTAGCTGGACATGCAACTCCAAGCCGTTTTCAAGCGAAGCCATCAACATCGATGCCATACTGTAACAGATGTTTCTCGACTAAGGCTCACTTCAAAACACCCTATGAACTGTGGAAGGGCAGAAAACCTCGTGTTTCTTACTTCCATGTTTTTGGGTGCAAGTGTTTCATACACAACAATGGGAAGAGCCTGTTGAAAACTTTTGAGGTCAAGTCAGATGAGGGTATATTCTTAGGATATTCCTCATCCAGCAAGGCTTTCACGGTTTACAACATGCGAACCCTAGTTGTGGAAGAAACACCATGTTGGTCCCGGTGCTAACGAGTCTCACACGTGTGTGGGGGGGGGAATACACGTGTTCAGTGATTTTTGAAACTTTTTCTTCACTGAGGTTAGATGGGTCAGGTTATCCTGATATTTTTGCCCTGAGAAGCACAGATTGCCCTGAGTTAAAGTCTACTGAGACAATGATCATGAGCTGCTTTCAGAAGCTTCAGATTAGCCCAACTGATCCTGAATTTATCAGAAATCTTGAGGAGCTTGGATCAGATAATTATCTTACTGACCACTCAGTAGAGTTAGTTTAGTTTGGTAACTATCTGTTCTAGCTACTCCAGTGTGCGAAATGGTTGGCCCTAAGTTTATACTCGTTTTAGCTTTGCTGAAATTGTTTCTTCCTTTTACTGAAACAGTGATTAAGGGTGTCATCAATTTGATGCAAGTTCAGTGGATTGATTCCAACTGAGTATCAGTAAAATCAACTTTCAGTGAAAAACATTCAACAGATAATAATGCAGTACAGAAAGCAAACAACACATCAATTATAGTGGTTCAGAGACTCAAGCTCCTACATACACTCTCTCTGATCTTCAGAGAAATTCCTTAACCACTTCCTAAAGTTTTCAGGCTAACTCACTGTAGCTTACTCACTTTCTACCTTGAGTTTTCTGGCTGACTCACTGCAGCTTACTAACTCAAACACACACAAGTGTTCAGACTACCACAAGTAGCTTACTAACTTCTTCTCTTGAGTTTTCTGGCTAACTCACTGTAGCTTACTCACTCTTTACAACTCTAACTCACCAACAAATCACACACAAACTACCTTAACAAAGGGTTTGGGTTTTGGGTTGGTTTCCAACTAGGGAGAGATATCCTTTACAATAAGAACAAATGCAAAGGCTAGGATATCTCTACTAAGCTTTGGATAATTCTATCAATCTAGGCTTAGTGAGTGAGCTCTCTCCAATGTGAAACACTTGGGAAATTCTAGGGTTTTCGAGTGCTTCAATTTGCAAGAATACGAATGAGCTCTTGAGTTGCTTTGAAATTTCCCGTAACCTCTCAATGTAGAAGGTCACTGGTATTTATAGGTAACTTCACCAAGGTCACTCTTTAGAAAACTATCCGTTGGAGGAGATAGCTTCATGAGTTTCCTCTTCTAGTGTTTGATGAACGACTATATTTAGGGTTTGAACACTCCCTTGCATGTTTTAGGAAATATGTAGCCATGTGAAAATCACCAATTTTTGCAGTTTGGAACTTAGTACTCCTGACATAATTCAGGGTCCTGTCGCTTTTAGTGTCAGTAAAGTACAGTGTTGTCTTCCTCTGATTGGTTCTTGTCTTCAGTGAATGTAGACAAACAAAACGGCTCTTTTAGGTCAATCACTCTGAATGAAACAACCTTAAACAACACTTAGACTTAGGTCCTTTTGTCTGCCTTTGAATGTTTGGGCAATATCTATCCTTTTGAAAATATGCGTTTTCCTCAGTTTTGTATGAATTCCGATAGATGTTTCTTCAGTGCCTCTGAACATTCAGGTCTTCCTGAGTCTTTAGTAACTTACTGAGTCTTCAGTATATTCTGAGTCTTCAGTGTCTTTAGTAACTTACTGAGTCTTTCAGTTTTTCTGTCTCTTCTGAGTCTTTAGTTCTACTGATTCTTCAGTTACTCAGTATCTCCTGAGTCTTCAGTTCTTCAGTATCTTCAAAATCTAACCTGATCTATATCTGCTAACTATACATGGTGAAGATAACTTCCTGAACAATCTATACTGAATCATGACTCAGTCTATCAAGATTGTCCTGAACATGTCATACTCAGGGGTTTTGGGATCCAATCAAAACTTCTTTATTAAATTCATATCCCAACAATTTTTCCCTTTTTGATGATGCCAAAACCATCTTGTTACATTTAAGAACCAAACCTAACCTGTACTCAGGTTTCAGTTTTTCTATTACAATCCAAAATGGTAATTCTCCCAACAATTTCTAAATAAACAGGCATATCAAAATAAAGACATGTAAAAAGATAATGAGATATTATCTTTGAGCATAAAGATAAATTTTCATTGATGTAGGATAAGAGTTACAGATTACAATAAAAATCTAAAGCAATTCAGAAGTACAAAGTCTTCAATCTTCTTCCACCTCATCCTCAGGGACTTCCAGGTTGAACATCCCATAGTACCTCTTTTTCAGCTCATCTCTTGCCTTGATAGTTTCTGGGTTGTTTCTTGTTAAGCCTAGTTGAATAGCATACTGGGTTATTTCCTGAGAAATGGCTGCCTCATTTACATAGCCATTCTCAAACCTAGGAGTTGGGTACATGTATGGACAAGGGGCTACTATCTGAGTATTTCCTTCATCTGCCATGTTGATCCAACTTTGCAGGTACTTAGGATAGAATGTCAGTAAGTATTCAATGAAGGCTTCATTCTTATCCGAGCTGCTCCCCTCCATTCTCTCAGAATCTCATAATAGAACCAGAAGGTTCTCTTGATTTCTTCTCATGCATCATTGAACTGTAGAGGCATCCACTTATCAATCTGCGACCACTTCTGAGTCTTTTTCGTACCCCTCTTTTTGCCTAAACTTTTTAAATCCACCTCTTCTTTTCTGCTCTTCTTCTTTATTCTTTTCTGATCAGTGGAGCACCTGGAACTGAAGCAACAGTTTTCTTCTCCTTTTCAATCTGAAGAGCTTTTAGAGTTTTCTTGGTATCAAAGGCTATTTTCTGAGTTTCAGTTCCTTCTTTTTCAGCTTCTTCCTCTGATTCTTCAAAGTCCACAATCAGCTTCCTTTGAGTAGGCTTTGAAACTTTTGCTCTTTACTTCTTTTCTTGCTCAACAAAGGCTACAGCTTTTCACTTTTTGTTCTGACTTGTTCTTCTCCTGCCTTGCTTGTTTCAATCATCCTTCTATCACTCAGTTTTTCACCAATTACTTCCTGAATGGTTTGCTCAGATGTTTGAGTGAAGATAGGTTGTTCTGCTTCTTTGAACTTCAGTTTTTCAGTGGCTTCAATCTCACTTAGAGCATTTAATATCTTCTTAGCCTCAGCTTCTTCTCTGGCTTTCTTCTCCAAGGTTTGTGCCAACAACTCATCTAATTTGCCAACAACTAGCCTTTCCCCCTTTTTGGCACCATACCTTGGGAGAAGTTGGGTCAATGCAGTATCCATAAGATATTGTTCTTTGCCTAAGCTGCGCACTTCCCCGGCCAACTGATCATGCTCATCTTCTAATCGCATCGTAGAGTTCTTGGCCATTGAGAACTCATCTGAGAGCGGAGCAAACTGCTTTGAGAAGGCCTCATGCATCATATCTGTTATCTTGGTCATGAGCAGGGAGCCCATTTCCTCAACAGCTGTTTTGATCATCTGATCATTCTTCTCAATCAGTTTGGTGTCAAGATAGGCAGTTCTTTCGTTGCACCTTTGCTCCATCTCGGCCTTGAGCTCAATTTTTACTCCATCTATCTTTCCTTCTAAAACAACCATCTTATCTGAAAGAGTATTTTGTAGTTGCAGCATATCAGATGAAGAGCTCATGTTGTCCATCTTTTGATTTTGGCCTGCCAATGTGACTTCCAACTGAGTGAACTTCTCCACCATTGGCTCTATCTTCTTGAACTCATCCAGGATTGGGGTTAGATCAACCACTGGAGTTTGGACAACGTGTTCCAACTAAGTTGGATGATCCAATTGAGCCTCAGTCTGCATACCATAGACAACAGATGTAAAGATAGGGACTTCAGTAACTTTGGCATAATTTACAATAGTGCTAAAATGTACCTAAAGAGTGCTAACTTCAGTCTGAGGTTGTCAGGTATCAGTCTGCTCAGTGTTATCTTCTTCTTGTACATCATCCTGAAATTTCTTTTCTTGTTCAGATTCCTTCTCTTTCTCAGGTTCAGTTGCTCTCTCAGTTCCCTTTTCTCCTCCTTGATCACTTTCCTCTTCCTGATTATGAGTACTGGATTCACCAGCCTCATCATTCTTTTTCTCAGCTATCTTCCTTTTCACCAGTTCATCGAAATCAGCAGCTTTCATCCTGAGCTTTGTCTTTCGGAAGATTGAAAACTCTGTCAACACAGCAGTTTCAGTGTTCCACCAGTCCTCTCCTCTGAATGAGGTAATATTCAGCATTTCAGGAAGTGATTGATTCAGAATATACACAGTGGTTCTGAGTCGGAAGAAAAATCCTGAAGGTCATGATATGCGCTCAGCTCAGGGCATCTGTCAAGAATAAAATGTTCCCTCTTGCTGCGCCATTCAGTTTCTTCGGCCTCTTCCTTCTTCAATTCTGGGCTATCAGGAATAGTAAACTCAGATTGTATCATTTGTAATGCTGATGGATCAAGAAAGGGTTCATTCAAGAGTGCATCCAAATTCAGTAAATCTTGAGGTTCAGGTTGATCTGAAGTCTGAGTTGGCCTTGCTTCAGTAGATATCTGAGGTCCCTTGAAAATTTCCAGAGATATTTTGTCTAAACTCAGGGAGGTTTCAAGTACCTCAGAAAAAACCTGTTCCTCAGTTTCTTGCTCTTGTACATTTGTCACCACCTGAGCAAGAATCTGAAGTGGAGATTTTAACCCTTGCTGGCCTTCTTGTTGAGTTTCTTCAGATTCACTGGCCTCCTTTTCCGCAATTGTTTGGAGTCTTCTTCTCTTCTGAGGAGCCTGTGCTTTCTTCTCCAGTTTCTCACCTTTCTCCCTTTTGATCTTCATCAGGGCTTTCCCCCTAGCTTCTTTGGCTTCTTCATCAGTTGTCTCAGTAGATTTCTGAGAAGTCTGTCTTGTTTCCCTGACTTGCTCCACCACTGTTGTATCTTCCTCAGTTTCCTCTTCGGCAGTCTCCTCCTGAGACTCAGTATTTTTCTCTTTCTTTCCTCTCAAAGTTTTCTTCGTTGGTTTGAACATAAGTTTTGACTTCAGAAAGGAAGTGGAATCGACAAAAATATCCTCCTCTTCTCTGCACGTTTCCAAGATAAATGCAATCTTGGTTGCATGTAGAATTTTTCCTTTGACAACTACAGAGCCATTCACCTTCTGAATGTGTTTGGCTTGATCACTCACCACCTTGATCAAATAGTGCAACCAATTGAATGCCGTAGTAGGTGAATCTTCAATTGCCGCCATTAGCCTTAACTTCGACGTGCTTATCTGTTCGAAACTACCAGATCTACTCATTATGCATTTGCTTAAAATATCTAACAATACCCGATATTTAGGCTTCAAATGCTTCTTATTCAATGTAGCTTCAAACTTTACCGGATGCTCAGTAATTTTATCCAAATACTCTTGTTCCCTACCCATCATGTATACCGTAGGGTCTTCACCTCTATCATTTAACTTATATATGACATCCAGATTCTTAGGAATAATATACAATGCTCCAAATGCGAGACCGTAATTCTAGAGTCTATGCAATTCTCATCATCTAACTGCATATTAGAAACAAACTCAATTACCTCTTTTGCATATTCGGCCTCTGGTTGATTTGTGACCAGACATGTGAGCTTTGCCAAACGAATCATATGCAACACCTCCTCCTCGTGAGTTGCATTGGATGTGCTTTCCAGAGAAACAACATTCTCGTACCAAGGTTGTTGGAAATGGCAAGTTTGTGGTAGACAGAGAGTGTCATTTTGGTAATTTTGAGTGAAGGGTTTTTGAGAAATGAGATTTCTGGGTAATCGAAGGTTTCGAAGCAGAGTGTTCGCGAAGATGAAGTTTTGAAATAAGGCTTGAATGGGTTCTTTGTAATGGATATAGGATTTTGATTTATGGAAAATCGTGTTGATGAAGAAATCGACGGTTGAGATTAAATACTGGCTAAAACAGTATTTGAAAGGACGGTTTCGCAAGTACTTAGCCGCTAATTTATCCTTTTTGGTGATTAATGAACAGTGCATTTAATTAATGTTCCTGCAGACCATTGACTTTCCTCGAGAATTTCAAACGTCCCGCCCAATTATTTCTTCAGATGTTTTGTCATTAATTGCCAATGATTACTGAGATTCAGTTAGACAATAAATGTATTGCATGAGTCAATAACTTCTTCAGACTAATTTTCCCATCAGTCTTACTGAGTTTTGACCTTGATAAAATGTCAGTATAATACTGAGTACTGAACTTCAGAATTACTGAGTTTCCCAAGACTCAGTGTTTCAGGACTCTCAATTTTATCCTGAGTTTTTCAGTAGAAACCTGAAAAACTTCATGCATCTGAAAACCTTCAATTTTTTAGATTTACCTTATTCACCTGGATCCAACATTCCTAATTCAACTGATAGTTCCTGAAATCTTGATTCAGCCAAAGGTGTAGTCAAGATATCAGCTCTCTGTTTATCAGTATGATTTTTCTCCATTCTGATATCCTTCTTCTCAACATGATCTCTGATGAAGTGATGTCTGATATCAACATGCTTACATCTGGTGTGCAATACTGGATTTTGTGTAATAGCAATTGCACTATTATTATCACAAAATATAGGTACTTCATTAGCTATAATCTTATAATCCCTCAATTGTTGTCTAGCCAAAGAATCTGTGCACAATAGCTTCCTGCAGCCATGTATTCAGCTTCAGTAGTACTAGTTGCTTAAGAGGTCTGTTTCTTTGAAAACCATGATATCAGTTTACTTCCAAGAAATTGACAAGTTCCTGTGGTAGACTTCCTATCAATTCTACATCCTCCATAATCAGCATCTGAATAACCAGTTAATTCAAGGTTATCATCAGCTGGATACCATAATCCTCTATTCACAGTGCCTTTAAGATATTTCAGAATCTTCTTGGCAGCCTCCATGTGACTAGCCTTAGGATTAGCTTGGTATCTTGCACATATCCCAACAACAAATGTTATATTAGGTCTACTTGCAGTGAGATATAGCAATGATCCAATGATCCCTCTATAATCAGTGTGATTTACTGATTTGCCTTCAGGATCAGGATCCATCTTGTAGTTAGTATTCATGGAAATTCTAACTGCATTGCAATTCTGTACACCATACTTTGCAATCAGATCTCTGGTGTATTTTGCTTGATTGATGAAAATTCCTTCCTTAGTTTGTTTCACTTGAAGTCCAAGAAAGAAATTCATCTACCCCATCATAGACATCTCAAACTTTCCTTTCATCAGAGTAGAAAACTTTTCAACAACTGATGATTTGGAGATCCAAATATGATGTCATCCACATAAATCTGAACAAGTAAGATATCTTTCCCATCTTCTATCCTGAACAAAGTTCTATCAACAGTTCCTTTGATAAAACCATGGTCAGTAAGAAACTGAGAAAGGGTATCATACCATGCTCTGGGTGCTTGCTTAAGACCATACAAGGCTTTCCTAAGCCTGTAAACTTTGTCATTCTGTCTGAAACCAGGAGGTTGTTCCACATAAACCTCTTCCTTAAGCACACCATCCAGAAATGCACTTTTCACATCCATCTAATAGACTGTGAATTTCATGTGGGCAGCATATGCAAGAAACAATCTGATGGCTTCTAGTCTTGGAACAGGTGCAAAGGTTTCATCATAATCCAAGCCCTCTTCTTGGCAATAACCTTGTACAACTAGCCTTGCCTTGTTTCTCACAATGTTGTTGTTTTCATCTCTCTTATTCTTGAACACCCACTTAGTACCAATCACATTGTGTCTCTGTCTGTCCACTAGCTCCCAAACTTCATTCCTTGTGAACTAATTCAATTCTTCTTGAATAGCAACAATCCAGTTTGAATCTTGAAGGGCTTCATCAATCTCAGTTGGTTCCTTTTCTGATAGAAAACAAACAAAGCACTTTCTCCATGGAACCTTCTTGTTTTAACACCTTTTGATAGATCACCCACATTCTGACTTGTAGGATGACTATCCAACCATTTTCTCCTTGATGTTCCCCCTTCAGTAGTATCCTCAACATCAAAAATGTTAGGTTCAGGCAGTTCATCAAATTCAGGGAACAATAGAAAAGGAGAAAAGGAATAATCTTCCTCAGGGGAATTTCTATTCAGAACATTGTCAGAGACATTTGTTCCCCCTTGGTTGATAGATTCAGAGTTTGCCTCAGCTGTGACCACATCTTCATCGGCATTACATACCTGAGTCTTAACTGGTGTATGTTCAGATTGGTCAGCTTCAGTGTGTTGGCTTTCCTTCAGTGGAAAATTTCCATCTAGAGTCTCACCATCCTGAGTTTTTCCATCCTGAACTTCCTTATCTGAGTCTGATTCACTCCATTCATAGAAAGTGACTGACTTCTTCTTTTCAGGTTCAGAGGATGTTTTATCATTCTTTTTCAGGCTAAGTCTGGTGATTCTCTTGGTCAGTTCTCCAGAGTCATGTTCCTGTTTCTTTTGAACACAAGTAGATTCATCAAAAACAACATGAGGCGTTTCTTCCACAATAATAAGAGTCCTGGTTGTAAACTCGAAGGTTTTTATCGACTTTCGAATATCCTAAGAATATTCCTTCATCAGCTTTGCTATCAAATGTTTTCAACTGATCTTTACCATTATTGTTTATGAAACACTTGCAACCAAACACACGAAAAAAAGAAACAAGAGGCTTCCTTTCATTCCACAACTCATATGGAGTTTTTCCTTGATTCTTGGTCAAGATTGATCCGCATTCCGAGAGTAGCATGCGGTGTTGATAGCTTAAATTTCAAAATCTCTTATGAATGTAAACTTCAAAGAATCATTGTTTGCAAACTTCTTTTTCAGAGTCCTATTTCTTCTTTCAGCAACACCATTCTGTTGTGGGGTCCTTGCAGCTGATGTTTCATGAATTATTCCATTTTCTGCACAATAATCAGATATAATATGGTTGATAAATTCAGTTCCTTTATCTGATCTGATTTTGACCACACTCAGATTCTTTTCTCAGATCTTGAGCCTTTTCAAAGAGTTCTCGCGCTTTTGTGCGAGTCTCCTTCATCGAGTAAGAATATGACCCATGTGTATCTAGAGTAGTCATTAACTACCACAAGTGTATATTTCCTGCCATTAGTGCTCACAGGTGTCACTGGACCAAATAGATCCATATGTAGCAATTGCAATATTATGTCAGTAGAAACATCTACTTTGCTTTTGAAAGATGCTCTGATTTGCTTTCCTTTCTGACAGGCATCACATACATGATCTTTACTGAACACTTCATTTGGTAAGCCCCTCATAAGTGCTAATCTTGCAAGTTTGTTCAGGGTTTTGAAGTTTAGGTGATTCAGTCTTTTGTGCCACAAGTGGAACTTTTTGCAACCAAACATGTATCTTTAGGAGTTTAACTCCAATCAACAAGATACACATTTCTTTTTCTAGTACCAGTTAGTAGAATTTTCTGTGAAGCATTGTCTTTCACATAACATAAGTTCTTTGAGAACTCAACACTGAATCCTTTGTCACAGAATTGACTGATAGAAAACAAGTTATGCTTTAAACCAGACACATATGAAACATTATGGATATGAATAGAATCAACTTCAAGAGTTCCATATCCTTCAGTCTGTCCTTTGGAGTTGTCTCCAAATGTGATCTGAGGGCCTTTTTGCTCAACATAGTCAGTGAGTAGTTGCTTATATCCTGTCATATGTCTTGAATATCCACTGTCTAGATACCATATAGCAGGAGCCAATTCATTTCCACTCATTAAGGTTATGTTTTCTTCATTCAGCTCAGTGCCCTTTTCCTTTACCTGAAAAATAGATCAGTTCTTAGGTACCCATTTGGTGTAGGGTCCTACCAGGTTAGCTGTACCTTTTGGAACCCAAATCTGCCTGATAACTCTAATTGCTTTAGAGTGGCTGATTTGTCTCCCATAAACATCTACATACACATTCACCACCCTAGGTGCATTGGCAGTTCCCTGTGTATGAGTTCTAGCCTTAGCATGAACATGAGCCTTAGAGTTCTTCTTGAGTTCAGGCTTTTTGTTCACGTGCCTTGGCTTTGGTGCAGCTGGTCTCTGTCTCTGCTGACTTAGGTTCAGGAAACCTTTGCCCTTAGGCAAGTGGGGTTTAAGTTGCCTGTACTGAAATTGTGGTCTTTCAGTAATCTGAGGACTTGGTCTTTTCAGTTGAGAATATCTCTGCTGAGTGTTTCTCTTCTGAAAATTCCTCTGATGGTTCAGTGCAGATCTCTTCAGGTTGATATTCTTAGCCTGAGGCTTTGAAGTACTGGCCTGAAAATTTCCTACTGAGTGTTCAGGTTTTCTAGCCTTTTCCTGAGGTTTGGGCTTTCTTCCCTGAACCTTCAGTTTTTCTGAAACCATAGGTCCTTTACCCTTATCTAAAACCTTGGGTTGTTCTTTAGTAAGAAGATTAGTACATGCCACTGGTTTAACAAAGACATTCTTATTGCTACTAGAAGCAGCATTCAGAAGACCTTGTGAGGTTCCCCCTGGATTATATCAAAATCCAGCGTTTATAGTTGCAGGTGTTTGATAACTCTGAATTTCATCTATTACTTTAGATGCAGAATTCAATAGAGCTAACTTTCTCTGCGTACTATCCTCACATTTCTTTAGAGTCTCATGCTTCTCAAAGAGGTCATTGAACTCAGTTCTGATAAGCTGAATCTCCTCAGTGGATTTCTCTAATTTTCCATTCAGGATCTCTATCACCTTCTCTTTTTCTGAGAGTTGTACTTTTTATTAACCAAGTTCATCAGTAGTTCCCATCAATTGAGAAGTGATCTCAGCATTATTAGAGTCTTTCCACTTCAGATTCTCAGCAGTCAGTTCCTTGTTCTGCTCTTGAGTTTCATTGAGCAGTTCTTGTAACACAGAATAGTCCTTCATAAGATTCTCAAAAGAATCCATCAGGTCAAAGTTACTGGTTACAGTTGAACTTTAGAACTCAGGTGCTTGTGTAGGAGCAACAACAGAGATAGAAGAATTTACCTCCTCCACAGCCATAAGACAGACATCATCACTGTCACTATCTGAGAAAATCTCATCTGAGGAACTGGAACCTTCTTCAGATTGTTCTTCTTCCTCAGTAATCATAGCTTTCTTGCTGGAGATCTTTCTGTCTCTCTTGGCTTGTCTCTCCTTTCTTTCTTTAGCACTCAGCTCAGGACAGTCATATTGAAAGTGACCTTTCTTTTGACAATTATAGCATCTGTTGGCATCATCATCCTGGTCACTTTCCTCCTTGGTCTTGGAGTCCTTCTTTTTGGATGAGGATCCTTCAGCTTTGTGGTCCTTTCTTTTCTCAGTGGATCTGTCCTCAGCTTCTGAGTTTCTATTGTACCTGTGATTCCTGTAATATTTCTTATATTTCACATATCTGCTATTGAGTCTTTCAAACCTCCTTGCCATCAGTACTAGCTTATCCTCCTGCTCATCCTGATTTTTGGCAAGTGAGTTCTCAGACTCTCTAGACTTACAGGATTTCTCTTTGGCTTTAAAAGCCACATTCTTGCTAGATGAAGAATCATCTTTGCTGTCAGATTTCTTAGTTTTCTTGTCAATCACAAACTCATAAGCTTTTAGTTCAGAGAAAATTTGTTGGTATGGCATGGAATCAATATTTTTGGTGTTTTCAATCACCACAGCATGTATATCCCATTTCTTAGATAATCCTCTAAGAATTTTCAGTGCCACTTCTCTCAGTGGGGTATCTCTTCCCAAGAGCATTCACATCATTCATAATGCTAGTGAATCTGACTTCAAGTTTGTCAATGGATTCACCATCTTCCATTTCAAAGCTATCAAACTTTCCAATAGCAACAAAAAGTTTGTTTTCCTTAATGTGATCTGTGCCTTGACACGTAACAGCAAGTGTGTCCCAAATTTCCTTTGCAGTTTCACAATGAGAGATCATCCTCATAACACCATCATCAATAGTGCTATACAAAGTATCTTTAGCAATGTAGTCCAGATTGACTAACTTTCTCTCATCAGGAGTAAGTTGGTCATCAGGCTTTGGAAATTCATCTCTGGGATCATTCCTCTCAGTATCAGTGATTCTGGGATTCACAACAGTAAATTTGAATGGTCCTTCAGAAACCACTCTCCACATTCTTTCATGTTTTGAATACAGATGAGCCTGCATTCTTAGTCTCCATAGGAAGTTTCTTAGAAGGCATGATGACTGAGCCTTGTAAGATATCAGCAATAAGATCTATTCAGTAGACCACCAAAGTCTTTCAGCAAATAGACTATGGCTACCAAAGCGAGTGGTCAAAATGAACCACTTGTTGGTCCCGGTGCTAACGAGTCTCACACGTGTATGGGGGGGAATACACGTGTTCAATGATTTTTGAAACTTTTTCTTCACTGAGGTCAGATGGGTCAGGTTATCCTGACATTTTTGCCCTGAGAAGCACAGATTGCCCTGAGTCAAAGTCTACTGAGACAATGATCCTGAGCTGCTTTCAGAAGCTTCAGATTAGCCCAACTGATCCTGAATTTATCATAGATCCTGAGGAGCTTGGATAAGATAATTATCTTACTGACCACTCAGTAGAGTTAGTTCAGTTTGGTAACTATCTTTTCTAGCTACTCAAGTGTGCGGAATGGTTGGCCCTAAGTTTATACTCGTTTTAGCTTTGCTGAAATTCTTTCTTTCTTTTACTGAAACAGTGATTAAGGCTGTGATCAATTTGATGCAAGTTTAGTGGATTGATTCCAATTGAGTATCAGTAAAATCAGCTTTCAGTGAAAAACATTCAATAGATAATAATGCAGTACAGAAAGCAAACAACACAGCAATTATAGTGGTTCAGAGACTCAAGCTCCTACATCCACTCTCTCCGATCTTCAGAGAAATTCCTTAACCACTTCCTAAAGTTTTCAGGCTAACTCACTGTAGCTTACTCACTTTTCTACCTTGAGTTTTCTGGCTGACTCACTGCAGCTTACTTACTCAAACACACACAAGTGTTCAGACTACCACAAGTAGCTTACTAACTTCTTCTCTAGAGTTTTCTGGCTAACTCACTGCAGCTTACTCACTCTTTACAACTCTCATTCACCAACAAATCACACACAAACTACCTTAACAAAGGGTTTGGGTTTTGGGTTGGTTTCCAACTAGGGAGAGATATCCTTTACAATAAGAACAAATGCAAAGGCTAGGATATCTCTAATAAGCTTTGGATATTTCTATCAATCTAGGCTTAGTGAGTGAGCTCTCTCCAGTGTGAAACACTTGGGAAATTCTAGGGTTTTTGAGTGCTTCAATTTGCAAGAATACGAATGAGCTCTTGAGTTGCTTTGAAATTTCCCGTAACCTCTCAATGTAGAAGGTCACTGGTATTTATAGGCAACTTTCACCAAGGTCACTCTTTAGAAAACTATCTGTTGGAGAAGATAACTTCATGAGTTTCCTCTTCTGGTGTTTGATGAATGGCTATATTTAGGGTTTGAACACTCGCTTGAATGTTTTAGGAAATATGCAGCCATGTAGCTAATCACTAATTTTTGCAGTCTGGAACTTAGTACTACTGACATAATTCAGGGTCCTGTCGCTTTCAGTGTCAGTAAAGTACAGTGTTTTCTTCCTCTGATTGGTTCTTATCTTCAGTGAATGTAGACAAACAAAACGGCTCTTTTAGGTCAATCTATCTGAATTAAACAACCTTAAACAACACTTAGACTTAGTTCGTTTTGTCTGCCTTTGAATGTTTGGGCAATATCTATCCTTTTGAAAATATGTGTTTTCCTCAGTTTTGTATGAATTCAGATATATGTTTCTTCAGTACCTCTGAACATTCAGGTCTTCCTGAGTCTTGAAGAACTTCATCGAGTCTTCAAGATATTAGGAGTCTTGGTGTCTTCAAGAACTTCTTCGAGTCTTTCGATTCTTTCCATCTCTTCGAAGTCTTTAGTTCTACTGATTCTTCAGTTACTCAGTATCTCCTGAGTCTTCAGTTCTTTAGTATCTTCAAAATCTAACCTGATCTATATCTGCTGACTATACATGGTGCAGATAACTTCCTGAACAATCTATACTGAATCCTGACTCAGTCTATCAAGATTGTCCTGAACATATCATACTCAGGGATTTTGGGATCCAATCAAAACTTCTTTATTAAATTCATCTCCCAACACACCACATGTGGTCTTTGATGAGACATCTTCTGAACAAGAGAAATCTGCCTCAGAACAAGTAGTACCAGATCATCCGGTACCCGATGCACAGAAAATGGATCACCTAAGTATCAAGGAAAAAGGATCAGATCACGTAACAGTGTATGTTCGAGAACTTGATCTTACTAATTCACCAGGTCAATCAGACCCTAAGGTACGTACAACTGTCAATGAAGAAGCTGGTACAGCTGAGACATTAACAACTGAACCATTTGGTTCAGGGGGAACACCTGAAGTTCCTTCAGACAGACATCAACACATGATGAGTCCAACATCAGCTGAGACTTGTCCATGTCAAGTAGATCATACTTCTGCACCACTCCCAATCACTAGTGATGAACTACTATCAGAAGAGGATGATGCTCTCCAAACTGATGAGAATCAGAAAAGAAGGACCTGGATAACCAGTCATCTGATAGAGTTAAAACTAGACATCAGATTGGTGAAAGTGCCATGTATTGTTGTTATTTGTCTTTGAAGGAACCAACTGAAGTAGAAGAAGCTCTACAAGATGCAAATTGGATCCTAGCCATGCAAGAAGAACTGGAGCAGTTTGAAAGGAATCAGGTTTGGAAACTGGTGGACAGACCAACCCATCAAGATGTGATTGACACAAAGTGGGTATTCAAGAACAAGAGAGATGAGAACAATGTCATGACCAGAAATAAGGCAAGACTTGTTGCTAAGGGATATTCACAATCAGAAGGAATTGATTATGATGAGACCTTTGCACCAGTCGCTCGCTTGGAAGCCATTCGACTATTTATGGCATATGCTGCCCACAGAGGGTTTATTGTGTATCAGATGGATGTAAAGAGTGCATTCTTAAACGGGGTACTAGCTGAGGAAGTTTATGTTGAACAACCTTTTGGCTTTGAAAAAGGCGACCAGGTGTACCGTTTGAGAAAAGCTCTTTATGGCCTGAAACAAGCTCCTCGAGCTTGGTATGATACACTCTCTCAGTTCTTGATAGACAGTGGTTTCACTAAAGGAATAGTGGACAGAACCTTATTCAGAATAGAAGATGGAGAAGATATTCTGATGGTTCAGATTTATGTGGACGACATCATCTTCGGATCTCCCAACAAGAGTTTATGTGATAAATTCAGCAAGCTGATGCAAGGGAAGTTCGAGATGTCTATGATGGGTCAGATGAGTTACTTTTTGGGTCTACAAGTTAAGCAAAGTACATAAGGGATATTCTTCTGCCAGACAAAGTACACTAGGAGTTTGTTGGCTAAGCCAGAATTCATATGATGACTGGATTCAAGATAGATCCAGATGAAAATGGTCAGAAAACTAATCAGAAAGAATACAGGGCTCTCATTGGATCTATACTATACCTGACTGCCAGCGGACCAAATATAACTTTTGCAGTAGGTGTATGTGCTAGATTTCAGGCAAATCCAATGCAAAGCCACCTGGAAGCAGCTAAGTGGATTCTTAAGTATCTGAAGGGGACAGTAAACCTTGGTTTATTTTACCCATCAGATGATAATCTAGAGCTTAGTGGGTATTCTGATTCTGATTATGGAGGTTGCAGAATAGACAGAAAGTCAACCTCAGGTACATGTCAATTTTTAGGTAGTAAACTGATCTCTTGGTTTTCAAAGAAGCAGACATCAGTTGCAACATCTACTACTGAAGCAGAATATATGGCTGCAGGAAGCTGTTGTTCCCAACTGCTCTGGCTAAGTCAGCAGCTGAGGGATTACAACATTATAGCTAAGAATGTACCTATATTCTGTGACAGTAATAGTGCTATTGCAATCACTCAGAATCCTGTTCTACATACAAGATGCAAGCATGTGGATGTCAAACATCATTTTATAAGAGATCATGTTGAAAAGAAGAATATCAGAATGGAAAAGATCCATACGGATAAGCAGAAAGCTGATATTTTAACCAAGCCACTAGTTGAGGTCAGATTCAGAGAATTATGCAATGAGCTAGGGCTTCTGGATCTCGGAGAAAGTGCACCAGAAATGTTTGGTGGACTAGTCTCCAGAACCAGTTGGTTAAGAGATTAACCAGGTTAAGAGGGATAAGTTGAGTCAGGAATCTCAACTGATCAAGAAGATCAGTCAAGGAAATTGATAAAAGAAGGCTTTATCAGATCAGTCAAGGAACTGATCAGAAAAAGCATATCAGATTAAAGGAACTGATCAGATTGGTTATTTCAAACCTTGTAAGTCGATTTAAGCAAGATTCAACAAGCAAGTTATACAAGTAATACAACTATAATCACATAAGGTAAAAGAGTCAACACAACAATCAGGGTTAAAGAAACTTTCATTGATAAAGACCCGGAGGTCAATATTTCATTACAAATTACAAGTACAAAAGACCCGGAGGTCAGTACATAAACCCTAAACCATAAACCAGAACCCTAGAAGGGGTGAGAGAGGCTTTGAAATAATTCTAAGCCACCCTCAGAGCTTCGGAGTCAGGAGCGAGAGCGGCATTGAAGGATTTCTAAGCCAGAAGCCCCAAGTCCTAAGATCAATGGGTTCTCCAGCTGTTAAATGGACACAAGTGCCAGACATGTGGTACAAAAACCACATGGACACTAATGTCACATGCAAATATTTGGTTTTGTCTGATCAAGATCGATCATGTCTGATCAAGATCGTATAAACAAAACCCATGTTACATATCAGACTGAGTCAGTTGATGCTAATTCTGTCATCTCGATAGGCACACAAGGCGCATACGGTCAGGAGAAGTGTCTTCTCATTTGCGATAGCAGATTTGCCGCCTCGGTGGTAGAGAAGCTTGGCAATAATCGTATGAGTATTCCTCGATGACGACGAAAGCAATAATAAGGGACACACATCAACATTTGAGAAGCTGAAATCATTTGAAAAGGGTTGAAGGATTTTGCCGGAAGTTTCACCGGAATTAAGGGTTCACCAAAATACATGGATAACCAAACTTAAAGAAGATAAGTGTTGGTCCCGGTACTAACGAGTCTTACACGTGTATGGGGGGGAATACACGTGTTCAGTGATTTTTAAAACTTTTTCTTCACTGAGGTCAGATGGGTCAGGTTGTCCTGATATTTTTGCCCTGAGAAGCACAAATCGCCCTGAGTCAAAGTCTACTGAGACAATGATCCTGAGCACCTTTCATAAGCTTCAGATTAGCCCAACTGATCCTGAATTTATCAGAGATCCTGAGGAGCTTGGATCAGATAATTATCTTACTGAACACTCAGTAGAGTCAGTTCAGTTTGGTAACTATCTGTTCTAGCCACTCAAGTGTGCGGAATGGTTGACCCTAAGTTTATACTCGTTTTAGCTTTGCTGAAATTCTTCTTCCTTTTACTGAAACAGTGATTAAGGCTGTGATCAATTTAGATGCAGTTCAGTGGATTGGTTCCAACTGAATATCAGTGAAATCAGCTTTCAGTGAAAATCATGCAACAGATAAAATGCAGTATAGAAAGCAAACAACACAACAATTTATAGTGGTTCAGAGACTCAAGCTCCTACGTCCACTCTCTCTGATCTTCAGAGAAATTCCTTAACCACTTCCTAAAGCTTTCAGGCTAACTCACTGTAGCTTACTCACTTTTCTACCTTGAGTTTTCTGGCTGACTCACTGCAGCTTACTAACTCAAACACACACAAGTGTTCAGACTACCACAAGTAGCTTACTAACTTCTTCTCTAGAGTTTTCTGGCTGACTCACTGCAGCTTACTCACTCTTTACAACTCTCATTCACCAACAAATCACACACAAACTACCTTAACAAAGGGTTTGGATTTTGGGTTTGTTTCCAACTAGGGTGAGATATCCTTTACAATAAGAACAAATGCAAAGGCTAGGATATCTCTACTAAGCTTTGGATATTTCTATCAATCTAGGCTTAGTGAATGAGCTCTCTCCAATGTGAAACACTTGGGAAATTCTAGGGTTTTTGAGTGCTTCAATTTGCAAGAATACGAATGAGCTCTTAAGTTGCTTTGAAATTTCCCGTAACCTTTCAATGTAGAAGGTCACTGGTATTTATAGGCAACTTTCACCAAGGTCACTCTTTAGAAAACTATCTGTTGGAGAAGATAACTTCATGAGTTTCCTCTTCTGGTGTTTGATGAATGGCTATATTTAGGGACAAACAAACAACACTTTCTGTGTCAGTACAGTACAGTGCTGTTGCCTCCATATTGGTTGAAATCTTTGTTTAAGCAGAGACAAACAAACAGCACTTTGTTCTTGATCTTATATGTTCCTTAATGTCCACAAATGTCTAATATTCTATTTGTTTGTACTAGGAATGAACATCACACTATTTCATAAAAAATAGCTTGTTCAGGATCCTTTTAATCAGTACACAAATAGTCTTCAGGATCTTTGGGTCTTCAGGATATTTTCAATCTTCAGGATACTTCAGTGTCTTCAGATTCTTCAGTGACTTTTGATTTCTTCAGAGTATACTAATCTGGTTCATCTGATCAGTTCTTCTGATATGTATTTCTGATCAGGTCTTCTGGGTCTTCAGTTATACAAAAATTATGATCTATATCTGCTGACTTATACATGGTGCAGATAATCCTGATCCCTAGCATCTATTTGAAACCTGATCCTGATTATATTCTATCAAGATGTCCTGATACATGTCATACTCAGGGGTTTTGGGATCTAATCAAAATCTTTTATTAAATTCATCTCCCAACAATAAGTATGGTGAATGGGTTATGTTGTGTAAAATGTTGGTTCTATTTATAGAAGACCAACAGGGGTGAAAATGCAAATTTGATATCTCAAAGCCCTTTAGAGAAATTGGCACCTGCAAGGACAACGCGTAGGAGATACGCGACTTATGATTGGATAAGTTTACTGCGTGAGATATCACAAAGTATCCAGACTATTATTGCGAATGTCAAATCGTGCCGATTTAGGGAATCGAGACGACTCTTCGATTTCCCAAGATTAAGTTTTGGCGGTAGCACTCTTCCCAAGAATTGACTTAATCTGAGTGGATCAGATTGGGTCAGCAAAAATCTGATCAGATAAGAGACTGATCAGATGAAGAGAATCAGTTGAGTATGGTACCTCAACTAATCGGAAAAATCAGTCAACAAGTAATCAGAGATAACAGTTGAAAGGGGAATGTCAACTGATTAGATCGGATCTGAAGAAGACTGATCAGATAAGTGGGACATTGTTGGGAAATACTAAGGGATAGGCTATCATCAGTAAGGTCAACAGTAATCATGCCAACCAGATCAGATCAACAGTGGTAACTGACTGATTACAATATCAGTTAGTCAGATACGTTTTCTGATTTACCTTTATGCTTATCTTATGTTAGCTATTACTGTTCTCATTACTTTATGATGTCATACATGCAAGCATTAAATGCGGACGTGGGATTTTTGTGTTAAATACATTTATTGCAATCTTTTAAGTCTAAAAGTCTGCCGGTTTAAAATCCCTGACCGCACGATTTAATTACTTTTTAACCGCCTCAATCTTGATCGTCCAATGAATCCAAGGACACTCAAGTACCTTAAAAAATAATCGTGCAAAATGTTTCCCCTCCCATCCTTTTAAAACCCTAATACCTTTTCTCTGAAAACCTTTCGCATTTCAAAACTTCTTAAAACCGCAAATCAGTTCCCGAAAATCTATAACTCTCAAAATATTCAAGCGACCAATTTATCTTTTCAAATCCACATATCGTTTTTATGGTAAATTTGCTCATCTTTTTGCTTTGATTCATAAATAGCATATCATGATAATATTATCGTTTTGTGTGTATTACGCTTAGTCATGTTCAAATGGGACTTGAACTATATGCATTGTACATATATACATATGAATGATTCGTATAAGTGCCCTTTTATGTATATAACTGTGTGATTGATTGTGTTCTTTCACTTAGTCCTAAATTTGAGTGATTATTTATGCTTTCAGAAAATGGAATCCTCATCTATTGTACCATCGGAAGTCTGTGATTATTCTTCCATGCTCAAAAATGTCATCGATGAGAAATATGTCATCTTCAATGTCACAAATGATCCAGAATCAAGGGAGATTTTGGAATGCCTAATAGCTTGCGGACTCGATCAATTCTGCTATCGACATTTGAACAGTGTACATATTATTGAATCACTGGAATTTCTGAGAAGGATAAAGGAGACAAATAATAAGGAGCTTTTCTCATTCATCGTTGGGCACAGAATCGATGTCACCAATGTGGATCTCAGAAGAATTTTTGGTCTTCAAACGGGCAGGAACTACCCTGATGAGTTCACAGCTGGAATGACAGATAAAGAGTATCTGCAGAAAGTGCTATTAAGGCTTGGGAACATAACTCACCTCACAAATGTCAAGGTTCCCTACCTCCGAAGGAAGTATAGGCTGCTTTTCAAGATTATCTCGAAGGTCATTCTTGGGATAGCCTTCAGCCCAGATGCGCTAACCCAGCAAAACCAGCATGTGATGGCCGCAATCATTGAGAAGGCCCCAGACATGAACTGGATGAGGTTATTCAAACATTGGTTGCTGCTGGAAACTGACAAGTTTGGCAAAGACAAGGACAATCAAGTGATACTGACCAAGAACATCTCCAACATTCACAAGGTTTCGATAATCCTTACTGATAAGCTTCCCCACGACTATCCTTGGTCAGAAATTGGTCAAAAGCCATACTTGGAGAAATTCAAGGCATTGTTACTCAAGGACGAAGAACTGTCTGGGCTATCTGATGATGACCCAACACCATATGTGCCAAAACCTAAGCACACAGAAGGGAAAGCCCAATCAAAGGCTAGATCAAAGAGAAAACAGGCTGTGAGTAAGCCTTCTGACGCAGGTAAGAAGCGACAGAAGACAAAAGGGACAGGAATGCCTTCTGGAGGTCTTCAGGACGAGCACAACGACGTTGAAATTCTGGACTCAGAAGGGTTACTACAACTTGAGTTACCCGGTAAGGAGACTGTTGTGAGTTCTGAACACACAGTCAGTACAGATCGAGAGCAGATGGAGGAGTCTGACAAGTTAGAGGTTGGTGATGCTGAAGAAGAAAATCCTGAAGAGTCTCAGTCTGAACCATCTGTCTCAGCTCACCTGAGCACACTATTTCTGAGTCGAGAATTCCCTTACTTTCCCAGATCACCTACCCCACCTTCACCTCAACAAAATCCACCCTTACCATCTCCCCCCATACAACTCACTACCCATATTCAACCTATTCAATCAGTTACTCAACCATCTGAACCAGAAATAACCCAAACTCAAATACCTGATCCAACACCAGTTGAGCCAATTCAACCTGATCAACCAGTTACTAAGCTAGCTCAACCAGAAATAACTTAAGCCCAATTACCTGATCCAACACCAGTTGAGACAATTCGACCTGCTCAACCCTCATCTCAACTGGAAACTCCTCCAAATCCATAACCTACACCTCTTCCTTCGGAACAAACTCCACCTCAACCCACAGAACAACCCATTAGTCCAACACCTCATCAACCTCAGTCAGATATAGCCATTGCACCTCAAATACACCCATCTGAGCCAACAACCTCATCTGCACCTGGTACTGAAGCAGTTGAAGAACCTCTTGACACTATGCCAAGAGATGATCTCTATGTCTCAATGTCTCACAACCCCTTCAACACCAGACCACTTCTTGGATCTCCAATTGAGGAGAGCCCAGCGCTATACATTCTAAAGCAGCAGGTAAAGGAGTATCTGCTTGAGTTGTGCCCAGATTTGATTAATCATCCTGGTCTTCAGCACCAGATTGAAGAGATTGTATTCTGGAGGGATGTGAGGTTGAAGAGCATCCAGGAATTACTGATTCTCATGGAATCTATGACTCAGATTACTTTGTAGATCTGGAGTTGAGATACTTGGAGAATGCAGGGGTTGAAAGTGCTGCTGAATTAGCTTTTGATGACGATATCAGGTGGCTAATTCATGACAAGTTTGGGATTGCCCGGGAGTTTGAAGAATCAGAAGAACCTCAAGCTGATGAGGACTATGAGGAAGATGCCGATGAACCAAGAGCGGGTGTTGCAGATGAGACCCAGCTTGGCAAGGCATCAACATCTGACCAGACTGCTATGCTGAGCTCCGATACCCTAGATCTTAGTTCTGTGAAAATTCAGGATGGGGTAAAAGCTGCCATTGAAGAAAAATTAACAGCTCTCAGAACAAATCTGATGAAGCGTTTCGAAGAAGAGCAAAAGACCCTAGTTGACAGAGAACGGAAGCTAACAATTGAGAAGCTCACACACATGCATAATGCTATCCTCTCTGATGTGATGCAACTGGTTAACCCTCTTGCTGATAAGCTCAATCTCCAGTCTGATAAACTCCAAATTCAAACGGACATGCTTGGTGAAACACAGATTCTATTGGAAAGTGTCTGGGCATCCCTGGAAAAGACTGACACTCACATGGATTTGGGTTGGAAGCATTTTGTGGCTTCTACAGAACGTGCCAGGAAGGAAATTGAATCTTCTCTTAAAAGATTCCTAGCCCCCGCACCTTCTGCAACCGCTCAGATCACTCTTGCTGTTGAGGAACTGAGGGAGGAGATGACAAGGCAGTTTAGTGCTCTGAATAACAGGCTGTCCAAAATTTTTGATGCAACCAAAAAGGGGGAAGGACAGGACAAAAAAGAAAAACAGATGCAGACGGTAACCATTGCGTCTATGCTAGAAGTCACTGTATCTGAGTTGCCGGAAGTCACTCCATCTGGTGAACTAGTTACTCCACCTGACGCTGTCATTCTAAAAGAGACTGTGGAGCAACATAGCAAGAAAATTGAGGCTCAAGGAAAAGAAATCACGGAGCAGAAATCAGCCTTGTCGGAAGTTGTTGCCACAGTTGACAAAATTGAAGATTTCTCTTCTTCTGTGCAGAAAAGGATGGAATCTAATGATCAGGCTAAAAAGCCTTGAACTGGCAAAGAGACTCGCAGAAGAAGATGAACAGGACGAATTTGAACAACCTCTGATAAGAAAGAAAGGCAAGAGAAAGGTGATTAAATAAACTGATGTAGCTCAGGGACAAGGTCAGGACACAGGTACAAAATCTAGATTTCAGATGTCATCAGAACCTTCTCAAGAGCAGAAAAGACAGAAGATAATAGAGGCTGCTATTAAAAAGCAGAAGCTGGCAGAGGCAGAAGGACTTAACGTTGCTTACATCAGGAAGAAGAGGAAGAAGGAAGCTGCTGCAGAGGACATTGCCTGGGAAAAGAGAGCTTTTCCAGCGCCTGTTAAAGACATACTCTGTATTGGAGATCAAGAAAAGATTTTCCCACATTGTTTTTCCCAAAAATTTCGACCACCACCCTATCTATAAATAGGGGATGATTCTTTCATTCCCAAGTACAATTCCATGTGCTGGAAAAATTAGTAAATCCACAAAGGTGGTGCAACAATTTTTTATTTTTCCTTTTGTTAATTGTTCACGAGCATCCTTCCACCGGATTGTCGAGCAAGGACTAGGGAATACTTGAGAAGGCTTTTTGGTGTGTTTTCATCGACGAGTCCATTGCCATTCCAAGAGGTACGTTCACGTAAACTCGTAGTAATTCCGCATGCTTAGGATTTACGTGAACTGTTTTATATGCATGATTTGTTGTTGAATTATTATTTGAATTAATATAGGATTAATTCATACTAGTAATAATTGTTAGAATTAAATTTGTATTTAAATATTCATCCCGAATAGATCCGTGCAAATAATTCCCCAACAACTGGTATCAAAGCCTCAGTTTCGGGCTCTGAATTTTAAATTGTAATTTAATTTGTTTTCATTAAATTTGAAATTGGATAGTAGAATTGCTAGATCTTTTTTTGCAGGAATCCAATTGTCATGGAATTTAATGTGTTTATTTGTGCATGCATATAAATTATGGTTTTTAATTCGATTCGTTCGAATTCGTTTTGCCTCGTGAGAAAATCCATGAGTAGATTAGGATTTGTTTGATTTGATCAATGTAATAGACTAGTCTAGATCTAGGTTTATTTATTTTTTGTAAATAAATTGTAACCGGATCGAAAACGGAGGGGAGACAAAGAATTAAAGGATAGATCAGCGTCATGAAACATGCCAAGGGAGGCACGCACGCGACGCCATCATGCCAGCACGACGCGCTGGGCGAGGCCGAGGGGCTGCTACACAGTACGCCGGGCGACAGCGGAGGCATTACGCGTACCGTGGCGCTGCTTTCGGACGCTGGACGAAGGCGAGGGCGCTGAGGGCGGCGCAAGGCATAAAGGGCATCGGGATGCGCGCTACCGCTGAAGTTCCAGGCGGAAGGGCGAGGGCCGGCGAATAAGGCTACGATGCGCGGCGCGGTATGTTGCCGCTTACTAAACCGCCGAGGTCGCTGAGGCCGACGCGGGCGTTCTCCGGCCGAGGTCGCCAGCACCGATGGTGATGCGCTGTCAGAATAAGGTGCACGGATGCTACCGCCACGACGGGCCGGGCCATGCGTTTCAGATCCTTACCGCGAATACCATTTCGACGCGATGGCGTTCGAGGCGGAGTTCTTTTCGAGACGATCGAGTGGGAGAAATTCAAGATGGCGTTTCTTCAAAATCAAGCCAAGAAAAATCATACCATGACAATTGGATAATTTGTGCCCAATATGTTTATTTTTCCGCTTTGCTTGATTTATTGTTGTGATTTCTTGTGCTTTATTTAATTTGTTTAAATGTGTTTGCATGAGAATTGCCCAATGAAAAATCTCACCTTCAAAAATTACTAAATATATTTAAATAATTAATTGACAATTTTATTCCGGATAATAAAATTGAATTAATTTTGACCTCCATGATTTATTTATTTGTGAATTCTTTTGGAGAAATTCCCCCCACGGGACGGTCAAAAGATAGCTTTCACATGAATAAATTCCAGTTGGATGATTGTGGATTATTACTAGTGGCGACGATGATCCTCCCCACGAGGCTCGTTCAAAGCGAAATAATAATTCTGTATTTAATCATGATTATTACTTAGGTATAAAATTGATATGCATATACTTCCCGAAGTCCCTGTCAATTTTATATTGGTCAAGTGGGAGCCAACTATTAATCTGGATATTAAAGGTTTGTAAATGTTCTTGTTTATAACCTGCTTGAATGTGTTTAAATAATGACCCACCCCACGTGGCTTATTTAAACTGTTTTGAGATGTTGGTTGATGCATGTTCATATTTTTTTGAGATTTTAATATGAAACATGTGATCGAACCTTGTGATATATTTGTGCTTATGCATATTATTATTTATTTCGATTCAAAGATGTCAGTAACCTTTTAATCCACTATTCATTATACTTAAAGTCAATGGAATGAGTATGTAAACTATATTGATTGGAAACGAAAAATTATAATTGTCCTAACTGCACAAAAGCACAAGTGGATTCTTGACACACCAAAAATCAGATGAGCCAACTGACGAGTCAAAAATGCGAGACTCGTCAGATCACCTTGCGAGAGATGTCGTCGCAGAAATTGGTGGAGGGCAAACCCGTAAGGGATTAGGTCCTCAAAATTGATGGCCCATCTGAACAAACTTGAAGTTCCGAAAGTCTGATTATAATCTGGAGACTCGGATGAATTTGGTACTTCACTCTGCCAAAAAGTTTTTGAGCATTTTGGCCTCGCTAGCTGATTTGTTGCAAGCTTTTGGTCTCGGCAGAGATGTTGATGGGGCACCAAACTCAAGCTTTGACGGCAAGTGGTCCGTCTTCATCTTCTAGGCCAAGGGATGGAAAGAAAAAGAAGGTGACCAAAGGCCATAAGCAATCAGACTCAACTGTTGCCAAGGGCAATGATAAGATGACGAATGCTGGTGGTGTCAAGGAAAATCCAAAGAGGAAGTGCTTAAGCTGCGGTGAAAGAGGACAATGGAGGTTTGCCTATTCCAACCCCAAAAGGGCCAGAAAGAAAGGTAATACTCACGCACTAATTGTTGAAACTTGTTTAGCAGCGTATACTTCTCATTCGTGGGTAGTTGATACGGGATCCACTAATCATGTTTGCTTCACGGGTTCAAACTGATCCGACAACTTAGTGGCAGTGAGATCCTCATCACACTGGGCAATACTACGAGAGTGGCGGTGAAGGCGATGGGAGAAGTGCACCTGCCTTTTGAAGACAGAGTTCTAATTTTAAGAGATGTTCTTTATGTTCCCAGTTTTAGAAAGAATTCACTTTCAGTTTCTAAAATTCTGTTAATAGACACTTAGTTTCTTCTAATAAGAATGAAATCATTTCTTGAAATGATGAGTGTATCTGTTATATGGGACATTGATGGAAAATCTCTATACAATTGCTTGTGCACATCACTCACGAAATGCATCCTATAACACATCAACTATTTAGATAAAAGCGTGTGAACAAGACACTTCCATGGCATCTAAGATTGGGACATATTAATCCAAAGAGGATCCAAAGGTTGGTAGAAGCAAGTTCTTTGGAGTCTCTCCAAGTTAACCAATTCCAACCTGCGAATCATGTTTGGAGAGTAAAAAAAATGACCAAGAGGGCATTCGGAGCCAAGGGAATAGAGCCAAAGAAGTGTTAGAAATCGTTCACACGGATGTATGTGGTCCAATGTCAACCAAAGCAAGGAGGTTATGAGTATTTCGTCACTTTTATTGATGACTACTCAAGGTGCGGTTATATTTTCCTTATGAAGCATAAATCGAGACCTTTGAGAAATTCAAAGAATTTAAGGCTCAAGCAGAGAATCATAGGGAAAAACGATCAGTCTCTCTACGATCCGATCGTGGAGGCGAAAGTACCTCACCGATGAGTTTTTGAACTACTTTGTTCGATGAAGGATTAAGATCCGGTGGATCGCACCGGAACCCTCAACAAAATGGGGTTGCAGAGCGAAAGAAATGAGAACTCTTTTGGAAATGGTTAGATCTATGATGAGTTATGCGGATCTTCCCAAGTCGATTACGGGGTCATGCCTTGGAAATAGCGCCTACATTCTGAACTTGGTGCCATCCAAATCGGTTCCCAAAACTCCCAAAGAATTGTGGACGGGCGCAAGCCGGTTGAGAGACACATGAAAATTTGGGGGTGTCCTAGCCTACTTGTTGGACAAGGAAGCGAAAAATTGGATCCTCGATCGAGAATTAAGGTTGTTTGTAGGATACCCATTTTAAGGAAAAAAGGGTGTATGTTCTATGGTCCCGAAGATCAAAAGGTGGTAATAAGCACCCACTCTAGATTTTTGGAAGAAGACTATATGAACAAAAGAAGACCCGGAAGTGAGATTACCTTAAATGAGCTAAGGGGGCTAACCTCGATTAAATCTGCACAAGATGACATACCAAACGACACACTTACACAACCGGAACCTCGTTGTAGTGGGAGGGTTGTGAGACAGCCCGAGAGATTCATGGGGATAGGAGAGTCCTCTGACTTGATTCCCGGACAAGATGAATCAGACCCATGGACATATGACGAGGCAATCCAAGACAAGGATGTAGGTTCTTGGCAAACAACAATGAAAGCCAAAATGAGTTCTATGGATCATAACAGAGTGTGGGAGCTAGTCGAACCACTTAATGGGGTCAAACCCATTGGTTGCAAGTGGGTATACAAGAAAAAAAGGGCCAGGACGGGAAGGTGGAAACCTTCAAGGCAAGGCTTGTGGCGAAAGGTTATACTCAGAAAGAAGGGATCGACTATGAGGAAACTTTTTCGCCCATAGTAATGCTCAAGTCCATCTGAATTCTCTTGTCGATTGCTGCGCATCTCGACTTTGAAATCTGGCAAATGGATGTCAAGATAGCTTTCCTTAACGGAAGTCTTGATGAAGAAATCTATATGCAACAACCCCAAGGCTTCATTGAAAAAGGCCAAGAACACCTAGTTTGTAAGCTCATGAAGTCAATTTACGGACTCAAACAGACATCCAGAGCTTGGAACCAATGTTTTGATCATGTTATAAAGTCTTATGGGTTTGATCAAAACGAGTTCAAAAGTTGTGTGTACAAAAAGCGTGTCGGAACTGCATTGGTATTCTTAGTACTCTACGTAGATGACATTCTAATCATCGAGAACGATGTAAAGGTGTTATCAGACGTAAGGGCATGGCTTTCAAAACAGTTTGATATGAAGGACTTAGGGGAAGCCGCAAGACATCCTTGGGATCAAGATCACTTTCGAGATCGCAAGAAAAGGATGATAGGCTTATCGCAAGCTTCATACATGATTAACCGTCTTGAAGCGATTCAACATCAGATTCAAGAAAGGCCGTACTTTTCGGACATGGAATCCATCTATCCAAGGAAATGTTTCCTAAGACACAAAAGGAGATAGATGACATGAAAGGCATTCCATATGCTTGGTACCGGCCGGAAGCCTTATGTATGCAAATCTTTGTGTACGAGACCAGGATATTCTGCTTTGCCATTGGCATGGTGGCAAGATATCAAAGTAACGAGGAAAGAACATTGGGCCGGCGATTAAAAACATACTCAAGTATCCGAAAAGAACTTCGAGATAGAATGTTAATTTATCGATCGGATAGTCTAATCCCCATCGGCCACGGACTCGGATTTCCAATCGGACTTAGATTCGAAAAATCTACCTCCCAGTAGTGTGTTTTGCATGGGGGAGGAGCCATGACATGGAGAAGCGTTAAGCGAAATGCATCGATATTCTACCATGGAAGCGAATATGTAGCTTCTTGAGGCAAATGAAAAAAGCGTTTTTGGCTCAAGAACTCGCTAGTGGACTTGGGCGTGGTTCGAATTTGCCCAAAGACAATCATTTTATTGTGACAATGCCGGAAGCGATTTGCAAATTCAAGGGAACCAAGAGCCCACAAGGCCAAACAAACACATTGAAAGGAAATACCATCTTATACAAGAAATCATTAAGAGAGGAGATATAGAGGTGGCAAAGATAGCGTCAGAAGACAACCTAGCAGATCCATTCACAAAGGGTCTGCCTCAGAATACATTCAAGAGACATGTGGAAGGAATGGGTGTCAAGACCGTTGCCAATCTGCTTGTGTATTTAGTGATACCAGATCACAGAAGATTAAATTAACAGTCCCTTGTAACCAAAAGTACACCATTTACGACTTAGATGGAAATGAACAATCCATCGTGAAAGGTTGAAGTGTAAGGCTTAGATTGGCTTGTCTTGACCAAGAGATTACACTAGTGCATGGTGATGCCTTTGAATAGGACCTCTGAGGAGGACAAATTCTTGAATCGAACAAGGAAGAATTAGACCTCAGTGGTTCGTTATTTCTTAATCTTCGTTCCTTAAATAGGATCACGTGTGGTTGGTAACTATTGCTTTGACTTATCACGGGTAGAGAATCAACGAGATTCAATACTTTATATCTTGGGCAATATTATTGGTCACATGCGATTGCTAAGATTTAATACGGAGAATCGTGTGCAAGTACGCTTGTTCGATTTTCCCCCTTGGGAGGTTCATAAGATTTATCATACCAAATCTTGCAAGTGGAACTAGTTTCCGGTATGGATAATAATGTTGAACCGTTCCATAACCAAGGACAAAAGATATTAATTAATGGAAAGCTATTTCAGTGGCTTGAATTAATTAATGGGCTAGATAATCTTAAACACGGGAAATAATAACTGGGAGTCATATTGACTGTAATATGGGTTAAGATGGATAGTGCAATATTAATTATGTAGTGGGATTAATTAATATTTATGGGCTTGAATAATATTGTGGCTCAATATTGAGAATTCAAGATCCATTGGAAGGTCCAATCTTAATTTTCCTAAAGCCCCCTAAGTAGCCCAACATAAAGTCCAATAACTGAAAAATGTGTTTAAAAATAAAATAAATTTTGTTGCCTATTTTTTCTTGTTTTTTCGAAAATTATGGATAAAAGGGGAGAAAGATTTTCTTTGAATTTTGTTATGGAATGAAGATATGTATTCTTGGAATACACGATTATCTCATTAAATTCAAGAAATCTCCCACTTGGTTATTCATATAGTAAATTTCGAAAATTTTGAAATATAAAGGACAAGAAAGATTTTCTTGATTTTCTTGAAAAGATATTATAGTAGATATGTATTTCTTGGAATACAAGTATATCTCATAAATTTAAGAAGATCCAAATCTTAGAATCTTGATCCTTAAATTTTGAAAATTCCATAACAAGATGAGGTGGGATTTTTTTGTGGAATATTTTAATTATGGAGAAAAGAATATATGAGATATATTCAAGATTTCTTGGAGATCAAGAAAAGATTTTCCCACATTGTTTTTCCCAAAAATTTTATACCACCACCCTATCTATAAATAGGGGATGATTCTTTCATTCCCAAGTACAATTCCATGTGCGGGAAAAATTAGTAAATCCACAAAGGTGGTGCAACAATTTTTTATTTTTCCTTTTGTTAATTGTTCGCGAGCATCCTTCCACCGGATTGTCGAGCAAGGACTAGGGAATACTTGGGAAGGCTTTTTGGTGTGTTTTCATCGACGAGTCCATTGCCATTCCAAGAGGTACGTTCACTTAAACTCGTAGTAATTCCGCATGCGTAGGATTTACGTGAACTGTTTTATATGCATGATTTGTTGTTGAATTATTATTTGAATTAATATAAGATTAATTCATGCTAGTAATAATTGTTAGAATTAAATTTGTATTTAAATATTCATCCCGAATAGATCCGTGCAAATAATTCCCCAACACTCTGTGCTCGGGAAGATCTGCTTCCTGAGTGGGACAAGATCAGGGCGGAATGGTTGTGTGATGTACACATCTTAGAGATGATTCCGATTCATCAAGACAAGGTTGCCAATGATGATGAATTCCGGAACTGGATAGAAACGAAGTTCCCTGATTTCTACCGGATTGTTATGAAGGAAGGAAAGATCATGACGTTAATACCTGAAGCTCCTCCCTTCGAACAACTTATTCCACCTCTGCGTCCAGATAAGAATCTCGATCCTGTCCGGTTCAAGAAAGCCTATTATGCTTTTGCAAAGAAAGGAGGAATCAGCAGGAAAGACAGATTAGATCAGCTTATGCAAAGGATGTACAAATTGTTTAGTATCCCTGAACATCTTCAGAAATTCAAGCAAGGTTGAAGAAGACATCTTTGTATCAGATGATAGGTATTTTCTGTAATCACGCATCTATCTTAATAAAATATCCTATTTTTCTGATTCTAAGACAACAACTCATTGTCTTCTGATACGTTTTTTTTTTTACATTTCATTCATGTTATCTGTTTTTCTGATTAAGTGTTTTGGTTCTATCAAAAAGGGGGAAATTGTTGGGAAATTTGTATTGAGTTTTGATGGAAGTTCCAAAACAGGTTGTAATAGGACCAGTCAGATCTGTTAGCTGACTGATGTTTTTAGAATCAAGTTAAGATGACCAGCTGAAATGTATAGACAACTGATGTATAAGATAGGTCACATATTGAGGGGAACTCAATATGTATAGGTCAGGTCAGAAGATCAGAAGACCAGATAAGGTCTGATGACCAGAACACAAGTCGAGTCAGAAGACAAGATAAGGTCAGAAGATCAGACGAGCATATAGTCAGATGATCAGGTGAAGACAATGAAGATCAAGTAATGAAGACCTGAAGATCAGATGACTACCAGAAGATCAGAAGAACTGAGGACCAGAAGACCTACATCAGCCGAGTCTGCTGGTTGAGCTAAGACAACTGGCACCAGAAGACTCAATCTGGTAGACTGATCAGTTTTATCTGATCAGGTCAGCTTACATCAGGTATCAACTGATGTTTCACAAGTCATACGTTGTTACTCTGGACAAGAAGAATGTCAACTTTAGTTGGTGAACAAACTCTGAAATGCCATACTTGTTAACCAATGAAAGCAAGACACGTATGAACGGAGCTGACAATACGGGATTCGGCGCTGCAAGTCAAACGGCTATAAAAGACAACTATTCACGCTTTTGGCCATGCCCTTCATGAAGCACGTCACATCAATCCTGCAACTCTACCAAATATAGCCGGAAATTTAAATTGCTCTCCAACGGCTCTTTGATTTCATGGTCTATAAATATGGGATTACTCTTCAGAGTGAATAGACGGAAATTATCAAGAAGCTCATACTATAACAATATTTCCGCACAAAGAACACAAACTTGAAGATTATTTCTAAGTGTTCATCCCATTGTTCTTAGCATAGAAATCTCATCCTTTAGCTTTTAGGCTACACAAATACTAGGATAGATTTCCAGTTGGATAAACAACAAATCTTACCCAAACCCAAAGTTAGGTTAAGTTTGTTTAGCAAGATTTCAGACTAGGGTTTCTAGTTCTGATTTCTGGGATCGGTTGAGTGAGAACTCTATAAATATATGTTGGTTGTAATGTGTTGGACTAACACAATAGTCCAAGTCGGTTAAGTTGGTGCCCCTTGTGATAGGGAAGAGTGGACGTAGGACCGGTTGTCCGAACCACTATAAATCGTGTGCATTTATCTGTTCTTAACTGCTTTACACTATCGCACACTACGTTGATTAAATCTGCATACATATTCCGAGTTAGGATCAGTTCGCATCAAGCAACTGATCTGATCAGTTTGACTCCTTGGTCAACTGATTGAAAACAGACTCAAGAATCTGATTTGTTAAAACTGGTTTTTCACACGGGTATAAACTAGCTTCCGCACAATCAGTTAAATTGATAGACACCGAACTGATCAGCCATCAGGCGATCAGTAAGTTGGATATCAGTCCATACTGACTCACTCGCACTCTGATCAGGAAACCTGCTTTCACACCTGATCCGCACAAAAAGTTTTTCAGAGGTCTATTCACCCCTCCCCTCTAGACTTCTGCCCTCACGAAACCCGTTCGGGACCTACATAGTTTTTTTTTTCTTATTTTTACTCCAACATTTTTTGGAGGGAGAGATTAAGCACTAATCTCCTCAGCGAATTTTGTGATTATTGCTGCAATTGTGGCTGAAATGCCATCTACATCCCTTATTGAAAAGTCAATACAACAAGTTTTCTTAGTTTCCGTGCCCGGGAAATGTTGGGGAATTATTTATCCGGATCTATTCGGGGTGAATATTTAAATATAAATTTAATTCTAACAATTATTACTAGCATGAATTAATCATATATTAATTCAAATAATAATCCAACAACAAATCATGCATATAAACAAGTCACATAAATCCTACGCATGCTGAATTGCTAGGAGTTTACGTGAACTAACCTCTTGGAGTGACAACTGTTGAGAAGATGGATATCCCGTTCACACGAACAAACCCAAAAAGCCTTCTCAATATTCCCTCGTCCTTGTTCAACAATCCGGTGGAAGGATGCTCGCGAACAATTAACAAAAAGGAAAAATAAAATTATGTTGCACTACCTTTGTGGATTTCTAATTTTTCCAACACATGGAATTGCCACTGGGGATGAAAAACTCATCCCCTATTTATACACATAGGGGTGGCCGATTTTTTTAGTGTAAATAAAGATGGGAAAATCTTTTTCTTGATCTCCAAGAAAACTTGAATATATCCCATATATTCTTTTTTCCATAATTAAATATTCCACAAAATCCCACCTCCTAATATTATGGTATATTTAAAAAATAATAAGGAATAGGAATCCAAGATTTGGATCTTCTTGAATTTATGAGAAATTCTTGCATTCCAAGAATACATATCTTCCATAATATCTTTCCAAGAAAATCTTTCCTTCCCTTATTTAATCAAAATTTCGAAATTCATTTAATAAAAAACCAAGTGGGAGATTTCTTGAATTTAATGAGATAATCTTGTATTCAAGAATACTTATCTTCATTACATAACAAAATTCAAAGAAAATCTTTTTCTCCCATTTTATTTATTAATTTTGAAAATTTTAGGAAAATTTAGGCAACAACAATTTATTTTATTTTAAACACCTTTTTCAGTTATTGGACTTTATCTTTGGGCTACTTGAGGGGCCTTTAGGAGAATTAAGATTGGACCTTCCAATGGACCTTGAATTTCTAATATTGAGCCACAGTATTATTCAAGCCCATAAATATTAATTAACCCCACTACATAATTAATATCAAGACTATCCATCTTAACCCATATTATCATTAATATGGCTCAGGTCATTATTTCCGTGTTTAAGATTATCTAGTTCATTAATTAATTTAAGCCACTGAATAACTTCATATAATATCTTTTTCCTTGGAGTAAGGATAACTCAACATTATTATCCATACCAGAAATAAATTCCACTTGCAAGATTTGGTATGATAAAATTTCTGAGCCCACTAAGGGGTCAAATCAAGCAAGACGTACTTGCACACGATTCTCCGTATTAAATCTTAGCAATCGTCATGTAACTAATAATATTACCCAAAATACAAAGTATTGAATTACATTGATTCTTTACCCAACATGAATCAAAGCAATAATTATTAATTCCACACGATCCTATTTAAGGGATGGGGATTAAGAAATAACGAACCACTGAGGTCTAATTATTCTATATTCAGCACTGAAGAATTTATCCTCCTGTAGGTCCTATTCGGTAAGTAAACATAATGCACTAGTGCAATCTCTTGGTCAAGACAAGCCAATCCCGAGCCTTACACTTCAACCTTTCACGATGGATTGTTCATTTCCATCTGAGTTGTGAATTATGTACTTTGGTTACAAGGAACTGTTAATTTAATCTTTTGTCATCTAGTATCACTAAATTAACTACAATGTAACACGTACTATTTATTGAACAGGTATGCAGTAAATATATGTAAAATTCAATCATATTTAAAGCATCAGTGATAAATAATTTATTTCAAAGAAAAAGATGTAAATTCGGGGTTTGGTTATACAAAGTAAAAGCATACTTTCAAAGATAAGCCCAACAGGAAAATGTGCATGTTATCCCTGTACGGAGGGAGTAATTTTTTTCGAAAAAATAAATTTTTTCCTTAATTTTTAATTTGATTTTTTTTTCAAAAATATTTTTTTCGATTTTTTTTCCATAAAATTTTTTTTCCAGAAATTATTATCTTTTTAAAAAGTTATTTTGAAAAAAAAAGGGCCAGGTTGGGTTAGCTTGGATTCGGGCCAGGTTTGGGCAAGGATGTATTGGGATAGAGTAGTGTAGGTCCCGAACGGGTTTTGTGAGGGTGGAAGTCTAGAGGGGAGGGGTGAATAGACTTTCAAAACTTTTCGTCTTGGATCAGTGTGAACTGCAGATTACCCGTCGAGTCTTTAGTGTATCGGTTTAGACCGATGTTCAATCTTCTTGAGTGCACGAGGGCGGTCGTTTGATATATGTCGGTTTAAGCGAATGGTGCGGAAGCTTGTTTTTACCCGTGAAAAAACCGGTTTTATCAATCGATTCTTAAGTGGGTTTTTTAACGATTGGATGAAGTGTCGATCGATCGGATCGATTTGCTTGGTGCGGTGAACTTTAACTTTAGAATATGTATGCGATTTAAACTCGATTTGTGTGACTTGTGTAAAGCGATAAGAAAGCAAGTAAATGCACACAAGATGTTTTATAGTGGTTCGGACAAAACCCGCCCCACGCCCACTCTTCCCTTAACACGGGGAACCTTAACCTACTTTAACTGCATGGGACTTATATGCTTTTGGGGATGGCCGAGATGTTTACCGAAGTTCCCACTCAAGCTTAACCTCACGGGACTTATATCCTTTTCGGGATAGCAAGAGATGTTTTACGGGTTCCCACTCTACAACGTAACTAGCGGGACTTATATCCTACAAAGAGGATAGCCGAGATGTTTAATGAGTTCTCACTCTACAACGTAACCAGTGGGACTTATATCCTACAAAGAGGATAGCCGAGATGTTTAATGAGTTCTCACTCTACAGACTTAACCTAACTTTCGTTTGGGTAAAGAATGATTGAGGGTTCCAACTGGAAATCTATCCTGGTGCTTTAGATAGCCAAAATGCTAGTGGATAGGATTTCTTGCTAAGAACTATGGGATGAACACTCTAAGAATAATCTTCAGATCTAGTGTTCTTGTGAGTGGAGATTTGCTTGTAGCTTTATCTTCTTTTGCGATATCTCCGTGTTCGTTCTTGCGTTTTTCACTTGTTGAACCTCTACTTCAAAAATGAAGAATGATCCCATTTTATAGACCTCGAAATCAAGAAGTCGTTGGAGAGCAATTTGAATTTCTGGCTATATTAGGTAGGTTGTAGGATATGATTGTGACGTCTTTGCGATTTTTAAGGCGTGGCGTCGGCATGATTAGCGCCATTTTTGTCTTGTTGTCGTCATTATCGTATTGTTAGCTCTTTTTGTACACGTGTCGCTTTCTCCTCCTTGAGGCGGCACTTGAAGAATTTGCCCGTTAGGCGATTGATATTCCTTTTGGAGAGGATTCGCCTTTGTCGGTGTATCTTTTTTATTGTCACCGGTGTGAGTGACTTGATTAAATGGCGGTCGATCTACCATGTTGAGTCTTTGGTTGCACATTGTCTTAGCTTCAATATATGAGACTACCGAAGGTAGGTCTTGTGTCTTTTGATCTTGGGTGTCTACGAGCCTCGGTGTATTCAATGGTCTTGAGTCTTGAGGTTTGATCTTGAGTCTTGAGTTTATCCGAGTCTTGAGTTCATCCGAGTCTTGATGTTATCTCGAGTCTTCGTGTTCATTTGAGTCTTGGTGTTATCTCGAGTCTTGTGTTCATCCGAGTCTTGAGTTCTTCCGAGTCTTGATGTCTTCTTGTCTTCACGATCTTCTCGACTTCATATCTTCTCGATTTGCGGTTAGTCTTGAGATCATCGACCTTCTCCGGGGTCATCGATACCTATACATCTTGAGTTCTCCTCAATATGTGACCTATCTTTACATCACTATCTATACATTTAATTTGGTCATCTTATTCGAATCAAAGTCATCGCCTAACAAATTGATTTGGTCCTATTACAACTTTGTTTTGGAACTTCCATCAAAACTAAATTACATATTTCCCAACAATTTCCCCTTCTTGATGGAACCAAAGCACTTAACAAAACTTGATCGTAAAAAGCAGATACCATGAATGGAAATGTAGATAATGCAAATAGTACATACCTCAGAAGACAATGAGATGAATGTCTTAGAATCAGTGGGATGGAAAGATTTATTCAGATAGGTGTGCGCATTGTAGAATAGAGTAAAGCGTACCTATCATCTGATTCCAAGTTGTCTTCTTCAGGTGTACTTGAACATTTGCAGTTCTTTGGGGATGCCAAACATCCTGTACATCCTTTGCATTAGCTTGTCAAATTTTCATCTTTTCTATGGATTCCTCCTTTTTCAGCTAGTCCATTGTCGATGTTCTTGAATTTAACGGGATCTGGCTTGTTGTATGGATGCAAAGGTGGAAGGAGTAGTTCAAAGGGTGGAGCTTCTGGTATGAGTGACATGATCTTGCCTTTTGTCATCACTGTCTAGTAGAAGTCTGGATATTTTGTTTCTAACCAGTTTCGAAATTCATCATCATTTTCAGTCTGATCTTGATGAATTGGAATCTTCTCCATGATGTAGGCGTCCACATAACCATTCTCCTCCGATTTGATCCCATTCGAAGCAAATCTTGTCGTTACCTGACGAGGATGCCTTTAATAGAGTCTTTGGAAGGGCATTTTTCTCCCATGCAATCTCCTCTGCTTTAAACCGGTCTTCCTCTTCCTTCGGATGTAGGCAATGTTCAGCACCTTTGCCTCTGCTAACTTCTGCTTCTTAATTGCGGCCTCTCTTATTCTCTATCTTGTTTGCTCTTGAACTTGTTCAGGATTCATCTGGCTTTTGGTGGAGAATGTCCGCCTTGTCTCGATCTTCATGATTGCTTTCATCATCTTGCCTTTGCCTTTCTTCCTCCTCGAGTGCATTACGGTTCATCTTGTTCTTCTTCTTCAGCTAATTTCTTAGCGAGTTCAAGGCTCTTGGCCAAATCATCAGCTTCCATTCTTTTCTGAACAGATGAAGAGAAGTCTTCAATTTTGCCGACTCTGGTAGTAATCTCTGAAAGAGTACTTTTCTGCTCAGCGATCTCTTTACTGTGTTGCTCCACAATTTCTTTTATTTCAGCAACGAGATCGGTAGATGAAGTGGCTGGCAAGTTAGATATAGTGGTTTTTGGTAGAGATGAAAATTTTACCAACTGTGTCTGAGTCTGTTCTTCTTCCTTCTCTTTTTCTTGAGTCTGTTTTTCTGTATTTTCTTTTCCTTCAGACTCTTTTCCAGACTCTTTTCCTTCCCCCTTTTTGGTTGCATCAAAGAGGTTGGACATCTTGTGGTTCAGAGTTGTTAATTGCCGTGAGATCTCCTCTCTAAGTTCCTCAATAACAAGAGGAGTGATCTGGACGGTGGCAGAAGGTGCAGGTGTGTAGAAGCGTCTGAGAGCAGTTTCAATTTCCTGTCTTGCCTTTTCTGTAGAAGCTAGAAAATGTTTCCAACCCATGTCCAAGTGATTGTTGGTTTTGTCCAAGGATGCTTAGACACTTTCCAAAAGTACGTATGCGTTGAGCATCTCTGCTCGAGGCCCGAGTTTGTCGCGGAGCTTAAGCTTCTCAAACAAGAGGGTATACTAGTTGCATTATTTCCAAGGATGGCATTGTGCATCCCAGCAATGTGACTTCGTTCCTTGTCAACTAGCTTTGCTTGCTCATCTTCAAACCGCTTCATCAGATCTACTGTGAGCGCTGCGAATTTGTCTTCAAATGCAGCTTGGATCCCATCCTGAATCTTCTTAGAATGATGATCTAGGGTATCAGAGCTCATTTTAGCAGTCTGTTCAGATGTTGAAGCCTTGCCAAATTGGGTCTCATCTGCAGCACCCATTCTTGGTTCATCGGCATTTCCCTCATGATCTGTAGGAGGTTGAATGGTTTCCTCCCTTGTTATCGGTAATTCGAACCTTTCGTGAATCAGCCATTGGATATCGTTCGTCGATGCTAATTCAACAACACTTTCAATCCCAGCATTGTGTAGACATTTCAACTCTAAGTCTACAAAGAAGTCCGATCCCAGAGTTGTCATTAGAATCAGAAGTTCTTCAATGCTCTTCAGTCTGATATCCCTCCAGAACACTATGTCTTCTATCTATTGCTGGATGCCAGGATGTTGATCCAATTCAGGGCATAGATCTAGCAGATACTCTTTGATTTGTTGCTTCATTATTCTTATGATGGGGCTCTCTGGAGCAGGTGAAGCAAGTACTGTTCTGGTGTTGAAAGGATTATGAGAGATGGACACATGATCGTCGACTCTCTCAGGTTCTTGGGACTGGATTGGGGATTGGGATGTTAGTTGTTGAGGTTCGTTTTTCGGCGTGTAGAGGGTGTTCGGGTTTCTGAAGCGGGTTCATTGATTGGTCTTTGTGGGAGATTTTTGTTACGAGAGGTGAGGGTGAGGGAGAGAAGGTTTTGTGGGGAGAGGTGGAGGTGATGATTTCTGAGGAGAGGGTGATGGTGATTTGGAAGTGGGCGTTGGCGATCTTGCTCTCTAGAAGATCTTGGTTAGAGGCAGAGAATCAGATGGTGATAGTCCCGGTGGAAAACCCATTTTGCGCGTGCGGAAGCAAACATAAATTGTGATGCATATAAAACAGGGGTTGAAGGAATGGTGATTACAGATTTTTCACTTTTAAGCTCATGTGTTGTGTTTTGCTTATAATCGAATGCATATGACAAGATAAGAACGTAAAGCAATAAAGAACACAACAAAGTATAGTGGTTCGGAGACTCAAGCTCCTACATCCACTCTCCCTGTTCCTAGGGAAATTCCTTCAAACTGGACTTATCACCCTCTCGGGTTCGCCTCTAGATATTTAACGAGCTCACACTCCAACGGGACTTATCACCCTCACTCGGGATTGCCTAATGATGTTTACCAAGTTCACACTCCAACGGGACTTATCACCCTCACTCGGGATTGCCTACCCTCCCTTTCGGGATTGCTAGATGTTTACCGAGTTCACACTCACCTACCCGACTGATTTGGGTAAGGTTTGTTTGGTTTCCAACTAGGTTGAGATTTTCCCTTACATTTGTTTAGCCTCAATGCTAAGGTTGGGAAAATCTCTCTAAGCTTAGGATACATCGTGGGTTGCTTAGATTGGGTTCTAGAACACTCTTGAACATATTTGTATACACTCTTTGGCTCTGTAGCATCTCGTGCTATAATCTCCACGCATCCACCACTTAGAATGTTGAAAGACCTTGTATTTATAGTGTGGATTTGAATGTTACCGTTGGAGAGAATCACATTCAAATCCATATTATTCTTGTAAGTACAACAGCTTCTTCAGACTGGTTGTCTTCCTCTCATTGGTCCACGTCAGCTGATTCTAACGGCTATATTCCTCAGATTCCTCGCCTTGGAATCATTCAGGATTCTCTGAGTCTCAGTGTCTTCAGAGACACACTGAGTCTTCAGGTTTATCTGAGTCTCAGATTTCTCATCTGAGCCTCAGGTTTATCTGAGCCTCAGGATACTTGATTCAGCAGACTTCTCTTCAGCGGACCTTGTCTGATCAGGCATACTGACACTCAGGCTGACTGAGTTTAGTTCTCTGAATTCAGACATCCTGATCTTCAGGTCACTTTGACTCAGGCTATCTGATTTCTTCTTTGCCTGATCTGATCAGCTCGACTGATCAGATCAACATATCTTTAGATCAACATCTCAGGATAGCATGTCGGTCGATTACATTAGGTTTAGCATATCGGTTTAGCATATGTCGATCTCAATCACGTCGATCTTGATCATCCGCTCATCTTCATATCGATCTTGATCACGTCGATCTCGTCGGTCTCATCTGCTCCTCTTCGATGCGCAACCTTTCTTACGATCTTACGGTCGGTTTCCGGACGATCGGACATGCGCTCTTCCGATCACCATATCATTTCGATTGTTCTTCCGATCATCGATCAGTTCATTTCTGATCATCGATCTTACGATCGGTGGCTTAGTTTTTCTTCTCTTCGATTTTGCCTGGCTCATCGAGTTAACTTCCGAACTCATCTAACTCATCCGATCTCGTCGGTCGTCTCTGACCTCATCGATCTCGATCATCTACGTCCCGATTTAGTGAGTTCCCCCTCAATTTGTTCTCTCGTTCCCCCTCAACTTGTTATCTGTAAATCAGCTTCAAAAACACAAGTTGATAATGTTTTGGCATAATTCATCAAAACTAAAATATCTGAACAATTTCCCCCTTTTTGATAATGAAGCCAAAACATTTAGAATATATGCATTTTTAAAGAAACGGGTTTTCTTTTAAAAGATCAGTTCAGGTGGTTACTTTGAAATCAGTGAACCGTTTGAACACCTGCTCTGATACCAATTGATAGTCCCGGTGGAAAACCCATTTTGTGCATGCGGAAGCAAACATAAATTGCGATGCATATAAAACAGGGGTGAAGAATGGTGATTACAAATTTTTCACTTTTAAGCTCATGTGTTGTGTTTTGCTTATAATCGAATGCATATGACAAGATAAGAACGTAAAGCAATAAAGAACACAACAAAGTATAGTGGTTCGGAGACTCAAGCTCCTACATCCACTCTCCCTGTTCCTAGGGAAATTCCTTCAAACTGGACTTATCACCCTCTCGGGTTCGCCTCTAGATATTTAACGAGCTCACACTCCAACGGGACTTATCACCCTCACTCGGGATTGCCTAATGATGTTTACCGAGTTCACACTCCAACGGGACTTATCACCCTCACTCGGGATTGCCTACCCTCCCTTTCGGGATTGCTAGATGTTCTGGGGTTCACACTCACCCTACCCGCCCGATTTGGGTAAGGTTTGTTTGGTTTCAACTAGGTTGAGATTTTCCCTTACATTTGTTTAGCCTCAATGCTAAGGTTGGGAAAATCTCTCTAAGCATAGGATACATCGTGGGTTGCTTAGATTGGGTTCTAGAACACTCTTGAACATATTTGTATATCTACAGACTTGTGTTCTAGGGTGGGAATGCTTTGGGTATAATTCTCTTTGGCTCTGTAGCATCTCGTGCTATAATCTCCACGCATCCACCACTTAGAATGATGAAAGACCTTGTATTTATAGTGTGGATTTGAATGTTACCGTTGGAGAGAATCACATTCAAATCCATATTATTCTTGTAAGTCTGGCTTCTTCAGAATCGGGTTGTCTTCCTCTCATTGGTCCACGTCAATTTGATTCTAATGACTATATTCCTCATATTCCTCGCCTTGGAATCATTCGAGGTTCTCAGAGTCTCGGTGTCTTCGAGAGACATCTTTGAGTCTTCGAGGTTTATCCGAGTCTCAGATTTCTCATCCCGAGCCTCGAGGTTTATCGAGCCTCGGGATACTTGATTGCCGGACTTCTCTTGGCGGACCTTATGCGATCAAAGATACGACACTCAGTGGCGAGTTTAGTTCTCTGATTCGAGACATCGATCTTGAGATCACTTTGATTTCGGGCTATATGATTTCTTCTTTGCACGATCGATCATTTCGTGATCGGATCAACATATCTTCAGATCAACATCTCGGGATAAGATGTCGATTCGATTACATTAGGGTTTAGCATATCGGTTTAGCACATCCGATCTCAATCAAGTCTGATCTTGATCATCCGCTTTCATCTTCATATCGATCTTGATCACGTCGATCTCGATCGGTCTCATCGCGCCTCTTCCGATCGCAACCTTCTCTTACGATCTTACGGTGGTTTCTTTACGATCGGAACATGTCTACTCTTCCGATCACCATATCGGCTCATTGTTCTTCGATCATCGATCAGTGCATTACGGTCATCGATCTTACGATCGGTGGCTTACTTTTTTCTTCTCTTCGATTTTTGCGCGACTCATTAGTTAACTTCGGAACTCATCTAACTCATCGATCTCGTCCGGTCTAAATCTACCCGACCTCGTCGATCTCGATCATCGTATGATTTTGTGAGTTCCCCCTCAATTTGTTCTCTCATTCCCCCTCAACTTGTTATCTGTAAATCAGCTTCAACAACACAAGTTGATAATGTTTTGGCATAATTCATCAAAACTAAAATATCCCAACAGATGGTGATTCTTCCTCAGATTGCACCACTTCTGTCCTTCTGATGGATTTCTCTCCTTCTGCTGCGATCATTTGTTCTTCGTACTTCTCGATAGTTGGCTCGGAAGCGGATGACTATCTCTTCGTTTTGATCTTTCATGCATCAGATCCTCTGTTCTGCTGGCTTGCTTGGCAGAACTTGGAGCAGTTTTCAGAGGAGATGAGACTCTCTTCTGACGTTTCCGCTGACCATCTGGTTTCTTGGCCAGATCCTTCCTCTTTAACCTCTTCTCTTGAATGGCCTTTTCCTGCACTTCAGACGATGCAGTTGCCTTATCTTTTCCTTTCTTTTCTCCCTTGGGTTTTGGCATATAAGGAGTCGGATCCTCATCAGCTTGTCCAGGTAGGGACTCATCTTTGCCAATCTGACCTTGTGCTTTGCTTGATAAATCTTTGCTCCATTCTCGTTCCATTCATAATTGCGTGGCGGCTTATCGGCGGAATGATAGAGATTTTTGTGTATGAATGAGCATTTCGAAGATAAGCACACCTCATTGCTCTGGGTCAGCTCGAACTTCCCGGAGTCTTTTCTAAGTCTTGCTTTGACCATACCCAACCAATCGATGTCTAAAGCCCTCTTGATTATTGCAACCATTACACTTATCTTGTATAAAGTGACCGCATCAAGGCTGTAAGTTGAGCACATGATCACCTTCTGAACGATCTCAAGAAGAAGGCGATACTTTCTTTTTTCGGATAGGAGGCTTTGGCGTTAAATCGTGTTCTCCTTGTTCTTTGGTCTCCTCTTATTTCGGCTTCAAGAAACTCCCTTTCTCCCTCAAAGGTTGTGTAGGTCTCGGATTGATGCTTCCTCGAGTTAGTCAAGAATATCCTCGTAGATCGTCATTTGTCCTCGGACTTCCATTCCATATGAAGAAATCAGGTCATCATCATTGTTTTCATCCCTCCGCAGATTGTAAAAGAAACTCGGGGCTTCATGGGTGTGAGCGATGTTACGATGAGTAGAGCAATATCGTTCGATCCCACGCTCTTAACCACTCCGAATTTCCGGCGATTAGGATCGAGGTGATGTTGAAGATGGCGTATTTTTTCATCAATGGCGTCTTTCTTCATCGATGCAAAATTGCAGTACTTTTTCCCATGTCCCGGTCTTGAAACAAGATGTGCCATTTCTGTAAGATATGCAGATTGATGTTTAGTTTGAGTAAGATAATTCAATAAATTCATCCAAACTAGCAAGGATTCAGCATCAATGTTGCAAATAAGCGTTTAGATCAAATAAATTACAGAAATGCAACTTGTAAACCTAGGTACCATAGAGAATTCTAGATCATGCAAATGATTTAAAACAAGAAATTACCAGTAATTGATTCGAAGGATTTTAAAATCAGAAGTGTAGAATCAAATGATTTCGAAGGTAATTCTCAGAGAATTTTAAACAAAAGTGATCTTTTCAGAATTTTGAGAAGATGAAGTTTTGGAAAGCGGTTTTCTGAGAAAAAAATTGGATTTTGTAGAAAACGAGGGAAAACCTTTTTGCACAACTTTCCAAAGTACTCAGGTATCCGTGTTTTGAAATCGATGGCTGAGATTAGTCGGCCAAAAAGTATTTTGATCACACGGTTGAGAAAAACAGTCTTCTCGTTTTCCGGACTCGAAAAATCGTAATAAAAACATTTTGAAAACATTTTCAGGTCCGTATTAAAAGCTTTGCAGGGCATGCGCCATGAATAGTGTAAAATAAATCAAATAAAATAAATAACGCATATAAAGATATTCAGAAAGAGATAAATAAGAGAGTGTATCTGACTGATTTATATTGTAATCAATCAGTTACCACGGTGATCTGATCTGGTACTTTGTTGTCATATCTGATGTTTTCCTCATACATTTCCCAACAATATCTTCTTATATCGATCGATTCTTCGCATGCAACGCCGCCACTTATCTCGATCCTCTTTTCAAAAAAAACTTCATCCTTGAGTTTTCTTCTATAATCTCGCGATTAATCGAGGTCAACTCCGCTAAAAAAATTTAACGGGGAGTCCAAAAGTCGCCTCGATTCCCAAATCGGGCGCGATTTGACATTCTGTAATAATGGCATAGATTTGTGATTTTATCACAGATTAAATCATCCAACCATTAGCCACGTGTCCAAACGCAGCGTTGTCGATGCAAATTTTCACTTAAGATCTTCTGAGACGATAAAATTTGCATTTATACCCCTAATTTCCTTCTATAAATAGCCTGGGGTGTTAGGCGAACAACAAAATCATAAACCATTTCATCTTCTTTAGCATATCCTTCATGCTTTTTGCGATGAGTTCCTTATTTCGGTGATACTTTTCGGTGGGAACCTTTAGCCCTTTTTCTAATGAAAACGACTTCTCGGATCAACTGTGTGTGTTCCTTCACTTTGCTTTTCGTAAATCATCTAAGATTTCACATACGATCAATGCTAAGCTTCTTTACCACCATGGAGGCGGATCTGCTAAGGCAAATGAGAAGGCACTTCTCCTAACCGTATGCACCTTGTGCTTTATCGAGATGATAATATTAGCATCAACAGGACTAGTTCGAAAACAAAATATGAGTTTGATATGCACAATAGTGTATCAAACTCAATATTTGCATGAGACACTCATCGCCATATGGTCTTTGTGACCAAACCTGTGGCACTGTGTCCCATTTAACAGCTGGAGAGCCCATTGATTTTAGGTTAAGGGCTCCTGGCTTAAAGATCCTTCAACGCCGCTCTCGCTTCTCACTCCAAGATTCTAAGAGCGGATTTCGAGGATTCTAAGCTTCTCTTTGCTCGGGTCGGAGAGTCCGAGAGCATTAGCTCTTAAAATCTCTCTCTCTCCTTCCCTGCCTAGGATTGTCTTAGGGCTGATGGTTTATGTATCGACCTCAGGGTCTTCTTGTACTTGTAATACCACTTGAAGATAGATGTAGCATTTGTAATCTTGTGATATCACTTATAACTTGTAAATCGACCTTGGGTCTTTATCAATGAAAAACTCGTTATTCCATTCTTTGTGTTGTTTTTTCTTCGACTTATGCGATCGTAGCTTTACTCTTGATTTGCTTGTTGATTTTATGACTTTAATCGGCTTATAAAGTAATCTTCCAATCGATCGGTTCCCCTTAATCGATATATCTTGAACTAATCGCCTTTTATCCGAACTTGGATCGGCTACCTTTCGACTTTACGATCTGCTCCTATCTCGAACTTGATTGGTTCCTAAATCTGGTAAATACGATCGGTTGAGATTCCTAACTCAAGCGATTCCGCTTAACCTTGGTTAGTCTTTTAACCAACTGAATCTAGAGATCAATCCTTGACCATATACGGTGCATTTTTCTCCAAGATCCGAAGCCCTAGCTCGTTGCATAACTCTCGAATCGATCTCGACTTTACGCTTGTCGGTATGGATCTTTTCCATTACGATATTCTTCTTTTCAACATGATCTCTCGATAAAATGGTGCACGACATCCACATGCTTGCATCTTGTATGTAGAAACAGATTACGAGGATTGCAATAAGACTAATCTTGTCGCGAATATGGGTGCGTTCTTAGCTATGATGTTGTAATCCCTCAATTTTAGACTTAGAGAAGCGATTGGGAACAACGACTTCCCTGACCATATATTACCCTTGATAGTAGATGTCGCGAATCGATGTCCGCTTTTCAAAAAACCAAGAGATCGGTTTATTTCCCGTAAACCCGACATGAACACGAGGTTGAGTTCATCGATTCTGCCGCAACCTCGTAGTCCGAATCGAATACCCACAAAGTTCTAGATTATCATCCGATGGGTAAAATAAACGGAGGTTTACAATCCCTTCAGATACTTGAGAATCCGCTTAGTCGCTTCTAGGTGGCTTTGCATTGGATTTGCTTGAAATCGCACATACACCTACCCAAAAGTAATGTGCGGGTCTGGCGGTCGGGTATAGTAGAGATCCAATTAGAGCTCTATACTCCTTCACGATTCTTTTTCGACCATCTTCATCCGGATCCATCTTGAATCCCGGTCATCATTGGAATTCGGCTTCCTTGCGGTGTTGAACTCCGAACTTTGCCAGTAGATTCCTTGTGTACTTCACCTGGCAGATGAATATCCCTTCCGAACTCGCTTGACTTGTAATCCCGAAAGTAATTCATCGACCCATCATGGACATCTCGAATTTCCCTTGCATCAACTTCTTTGAACTTCTCACATAACCTTTTGTTGGGAGATCCAGAAGATAATGTCGCCCACGAGATCCGAACCATCATAATATCTTCTCCATCTTCTATTTACGAATAAGGTTACATCCCTTTGTTCCTTTAGTGAACTTCTTTGTCTGTCAAGAAGGCGAGAGAGAGGGTATCATACCAAGCTCGAGGAGCTTGTTTCAGTCCGTAAAGAGCTTTCCATAAACGGTACACTTGGTTGCCTTTTTCAAAGCCTGGAGGTTGTTCGACATAAACTTCCTCTGCTAGTACCCCGTTTAAGAATGCACTCTTTACATCCATCGATACATAGTGAACCCTCGTGGGAAGCATATATGCCAGAAAAGTCCGAATGGCTTCTAAACGAAGCGACTAGTGCAAAGGTCTCATCATAATCAATTCCTTCGATTGTGAATACCCCTTAGCAACAAGTCTTGCCTTATTCTGGTTATGACATTTTTCTCATCTCTCTTGTTCTTGAATACCCACTTTGTGCCAATTACGTCTTGATGAGTTGGTGCGCCCACCAATTCCCAAACTTGATTTTCTCTAACTGTTCCAGCTCCTCCTGCATGGCTAGAATCCGACTTGCGTCTTGTAGAGCTTCCCTCTCGTAGTTGGTTCCTTCATAGAGCAGATAACAACGATATATGGCACTTTCACCAATCGATGTCTAGTTTTGACTCTGTCGGATGGGTCTCCGATAATCGATCGGTTGGATGGACGGTAATCCGGTCATACGTTACGATGTGCGTCTGTTTGGAGAACATCATCCATATCGATAGTTCATTACTAGTGATTGGGAGTGGTGCAGGATTATGATCCCTTGATAAGAACATGTCTCGGTGATGTTGGACTCATCATGTCTTTCAAGTCATTCATAGGAACAGGAAGTTCCCCACGAACCGGATGGTTCGGTTGATAATTATCTCGGTGTAACAACTTCTTCAGCGATAGTTGTGCGTACCTTTAGGTCCGACCGACTGTTGAATCAAGAAGATCAAGTTACGGGATGTACACTTTCACATGTTTAAATTTTCTTTCTCCTTGATGCTTAGCCGATCCATTTTTCGCGTGTCGTAAGTTGATTTAGTGCGGCTTGTTACGGAGGCTTTCTCTTGTTCGGAGGATGTCTCATCAAAGACCACATGGGGTGTTTCTTCCACAACTAGAGTTCGTTTGTTGTAAACTAAAAGCCTTCTTTGGATGAGGAATATCTAAGAATATACCCTCATCGACTTGGCCTCAAAAGTCTTCAATTGACTTTTCCCATTGTTGTGAATGAAACATTTGCACCAAAAAAACATGGAAGTATGAAAAACGAGGTTTTCTATCTTTCCACAATTCATAAGGTGTTTTGAAGTGAGTCTTAGTCGAGAACATCATTACGAGTATGACATCTTTGTGTTTATTATACGCCTTTAAACGGCTTGGTGTGGCATGTTAAATTTAACATAGTCTTGGCAACTTCCTTGAGAGTTTTTTCTCCGATTCGCTACTCCATTTTGTTGTGGCGTTCTTACGGTGGACGTTTCATGTCAGTATACCAAACTCAATGCAAAAAAATCGATAATAAAGGAATTCAGAACTCTGTACCTTTATCTCGATCTAATCTTTACTATCGACACCCCTTCTCATTTTGTAGCTTTTTGAGCAGTTCGGGTATTTTAGTCGTTGTCTCGTTCTTCTTGTATAAGAATACAACCCAAGTAAACTTGGAATAATCATCCACGATTACAAGAGTATATTTGCGTCCACTGAGACTGACTGGCGTAACTGGTTCGAATAGATCCATATGGAGCAGTTGCAATACTCTACTGGATGCTGGTCCTGGTATTCCCTTGAATGAGGCTTTAACTTGTTTTCCCTTCTGACGTGCGGTACATGTCTGATCTTTGGAGAATATCTCATTCGGAAGTCCCTCAACCAAAGACATCCTAGCGATCTTGTTAAGAGTCTTGAAGTTCAGATGACTTAATCTTTTATGCCAGAGTCAACTGCAACTTTTAGAACTCTTAACAATAAAGCATGTATTCTTGGGGCAACTGTTCCAATCTGCTATGTAGATCGTGCTTTTCCTTGAACCAGTTAGAAAGATTTGTTGAGTGGCTCGATTCCTTATCATACACTTGTCGCTCGAGAACTCAACGTTGAATGGTTGTCGCGAATTGTGCGGATATCGATAGTAGATTGTGCTTCAATCGCCGACATCACGAGACTCGAGTTACTTGTACATCATCATTCTCTAAGGTTCGAATCCCTTGGTAAAACCAAAGTTATCATCAGAAGAAAGAGTACGTGGGGCCTTCTTGTTCTTTGTAAGATATAAGGAGATGTTTGCTTCTTGTCATGTGCCTTGAGCATCCACTATCGATGTACCGAGATAGTTGCTTGTGCACCCTCCTTTGTTGGCGATCCCACGCGAACCCTAATCAAATCGGGCTTTAGGTACCCCTTTGGAATTGGGTCCCGGGGTTAGTGGTGGATTTAGGGATCCACACAAACGAAAGCACTTCTATGAAAATCAAAGATTAGAAGGTCCGATTTGTCTCCCATACATATGAACATAATCATACATCTCTTTATATGCTTTTCGATTAGTATGATTATTAGTGTGAGTCTTGGATGACTTAGAAGACTTGGGATTTTTTTCTTTACATTTTATCTTCTTTTAATCGGTGTGGCTCAAAACCGGTCAAGAAAGCCTTCTATCTCTCGATTATAAGAGTAGGTACGATTCGCTACCATCAAAAGATTCATATCTTTTTGGCATAGGTGGTCTTTTGCGGTTTACCTATAGCTTGCTTATTAGGCGGTGACCTTGATTAGGTCTCGATTAGATTTCCTTCTCATGGGTTGTCTCTTCGATACCTAATCTGCCGATCAAAGTTGAGGTCTCTTTGAAGAACCGGGTTCTTCTTTGATTCCTCTACTGATGCTTTATCGATTGGGGTCCATTTCGGTTCCCTTTACGATTAGGGTGAATCGCCTTACTTGCTTTCGGCTAAAGTCTTTTTCCCTTATTAGATACAATTTTAACTTTTAGTGTATCTTTTGTCGGAGACTCGTTTGATTACACCCTTCCAAGTGAATCAAACAGGGCTTTTTGAGGATGTAGAAGGGTTCTCATACCCAATCCCTTCTTGTTAGTCGGTGTTAGAAAATAGGTGTTCATTTCTTGAGCGGTTTTAGATGATTTTGTGAAAACCAATATTTTCTTCCGCAGACTATCCTCGATGAGATTTAAGACTCTCATGTAGTCGAATAGCTCATCAAATTTAGCTTGAAGCATTTTGAAATCATAAGCTTGTTGTTTGTTGATTGCTAGTCGATCTTTGATGTTTCTCTGATCGGAAGATTTAACCTTCGAGCGTTAAGTTCTCGGGTTACTTCTTCGGCGGCCAAGCAGATTTCGATTCAAGCTTTTTACCGAGAGCGTTCTCTTTAATGAAATGATTATTTCGATCCTTAGCTTGTCATTTTCAGCTTCCACTATTGTATAAGTGTCTCTTTTGCTTGCCGGAGAGATCATCAAGCAATTGCTTTCGGTAAAAGGCAAGTCAATCTCTCCAAAGTGTCTTAATAATAGCGGTGTGGAATTTGAAAAAGGAAGGTTTGGAGGTTACCTCTGATTGGTCCTCCTTGGCCATTAGGCAGACTTCATCATCATCTGAAGAGAATATCAGATCTTTATGCTTGTGGAAGTCAATAGCACTGCTTATCAGACATAAGTCTTCCTGGATGAGTACCCGAGAGTCCTCGGAAGGCGGATAGGAATCATCAATTCGGATGTGTCGCCTACTACGGGGGCTTTCCTATCTCGAGGCTTTGCTCTCTTTTGTTAGTTTCTCTTCTCCTTCTCTGGGAGTCGGTCGAGGCGATAGGTCTTTGTAGTGACTGTTTTCATGATTGAAGCATGATCCTCGATCTACGAAACTTTCTCAGCCAGGTGAGTCGCTCCGTCTGTAGGATCTGTCAGGTGACTTCCCTTTCTGATAGTAATCAGAACTTCTTCTGTCAGATCTGTTATCTCTTCTCTCATCTGCCGATCGGATCATCTCTTTTCTTTTCTTCTTCAGGATCTCTTCGATCGCCGGATCCGTTCTTTTCGTGATCGTCGGTTGGCCTCTATTTCTTTGATAGTCATTGTAGAATCTCTTATACTTACCATCTTTGAGTATTTGTTCTTTCAAGTTTCTTGGTAAGTAAGAGCGATCATTACCTTGACTTATGATGTTTCAACAGTTGATGGCCTTCGATTTCATTGGGTTGCTTTTAAACGCGAATCGATTTAGACGTTGAGGCTTCAAAGCAGCATCTAGTCTTCATTCGCTTGTCCTCTTTCGATTAAATCGAACTCGTGAACTTTAAGGCTTAGGAACAAGCTGCTTGGCTTCATTTTTGAAATGTCTTGGCAATCCTTGATTATCGTGACTTTCATGTCCCATTTCTTGGTGAGAGATCTTAAGATCTTGTAGTTGATATCTTTGTCTGACATCTCTCTACCAAGTTCTCGTAGCTTATTGACTGACATGGTGATCCTCCCATCGAGCTCGTTGATGGTCTCGTTGGGCAACATCTTTAACTTTTCGAACTTCACCAGTTCAGCTTGTAGGCGGCTGTCTTTGATCTGATCATTTCCTTCGCATATCTCAGCAAGAGTATCCCACATTGCTTTTGCGGTTTTGAGATACTTTATCTTCTCTTTGGTGACTTTATCCATTGTCTTCATGATTATATGCCTGGCGATTGTATCTAGAGTGAACAACTTTCTTTCCTCTGCATCCATCAAGCTAGGCTTTTTCGCACAAGACTTCCCGTGGCAAAGTCTGGATCTCCTCCGACTGCTGGGTTGTCGTGGTATATGATGATGGGTCCTCGTTCGATGACTTCCATCATTCTGCCGCTTATCGATCCTAGATGGTTGCACATATATATAGCCCAATCTGCATACTCATCAATTGAAAATTTAGGCAAATCATGATACATACCAGAGGTATTATCCATGCTGAGTGATTTTGAAAACGAATGAGTTTTTAAAAACGGTTTTTCAAGATCTGTTCAAATGACCACAAAGATTCTTCCTCAAGAATCGATGATACTCAAAGCCAGTGGTCTGTAGAACCACTGCTCTGATACCACTTGTAGGTCCCGAACGGGTTTTGTGAGGGTGGAAGTCTAGAGGGGAGGGGTGAATAGACTTCCAAAACTTTTCGTGCGGATCAGGTGTGAACTGCAGATTACCCGATCAGAGTGCTAGTGTATCAGTTTAGACTGATGTTCAATCTTACTGAGTGCCTGAGGGCAGATCAGTTTGATATCTGTCAGTTTAACTAAATGGTGCGGAAGCTTGTTTTTACTAGTGTGAAAAACCAGTTTTATCAATCAGATTCTTAAGTCAGTTTTTAACCAGTTGACTGAAGTGTCAGACTGATCAGATCAGTTGCTTGGTGCAGACTGAACTTTAACTTTAGAATATGTATGCAGTTTAAACTCAGTTGTGTGACTTGTGTAAAGCGATAAGAAAGCAAGTAAATGCACACAAGAAGTTTTATAGTGGTTCGGACAAAACCAGTCCTACGTCCACTCTTCCCTTAACACAGGGGAACCTTAACCTACTTTAACCTGCGGGACTTATATCCTTTTCAGGATGGTCGAGATGTTTACCGAGTTCCCACTCAAGCTTAACCTACGGGACTTATATCCTTTTCAGGATAGCCGAGATGTTTATCGAGTTCCCACTCTACAATGGACTTGATCTAACTTTCGTTTGGGTAAAGAATGATTGAGGGTTCCAACTGGAAATCTATCCTGGTGCTTTAGATAGATAAAATGCTAGTGGATAGGATTTCTTGCTAAGAACTATGGGATGAACACTCTAAGAATAATCTTCAGATGTAGTGTTCTTGTGAGTGGAGATTTGCTTGTTGCTTTAGCTTCTTTTGCGATGTCTCCGTGTTTGTTCTTGCGTTTTTCACTTGTTGAACCTCTACTTCAAAAATGAAGAATGATCCCATTTTATAGACCTCGAAATCAAGAAGCCGTTGGAGAGCAATTTGAATTTCGGGCTATATTAGGTAGGCTATAGGATATGATTGTGACGTCTTTGCGATTTTTCGGGCGTGCCATCGGCATGATTAACGCCCTTTTTGTCGCGGCGTCATATCCCGTATTGTCGACTCTTTTTTTGCACGTGTCGCTTTCTCCTTTTTTAGCCTGGCACTTGAGAAATTTGCCCGTTAGACGATTGATATTCCTTTTGGAGAGGATTCGTCTTGTGCGGTGTATTTTTTTATTGTCACGGGTGTGGTGACTTGATTAAGTAATCGATCGATCACCATGTTGAGTCTTTGGTTGCACATTGTCTTAGCTTCAATATGCATCACTATTTGAAGGTAGGTCTTGGTCTTTTGATCTTGGTGTCCCAGCGAGCCTCGGTGTATTCAATCGTCTTGAAGTCTTGAGTTTGATGTTGAGTCTTGAGGTTTTTATCGAGTCTTGAGTTCATCCGAGTCTTCGTGTTATCGAGTCTTGTGTTCATCTCGAGTCTTGATGTTATCTCGAGTCTTGAGTTCATCCGAGTCTTCGTGTTCTTCCCGAAGTCTTGATGTCTTCTTGTCTTCACCGATCTTCCGACTTCATATCTTCTCGATTGGCGCTTAGTCTTCAGATCATCTGACCTTCTCTGAGTCATCTGATACTTCGACCTGACCTATACATCTTGAGTTCTCCTCAATATGTGACCTATCTTTTATATCAGCTATCTATACATTTCAGCTGGTCATCTTATTCTCAATCAAAGTCACCGGTACCAATGTGTCCCAGTGGTCCTATTACAACTTTGTTTTGGAACTTCCATCAAAACTAAATTACATATTTCCCAACAAGTAGAGCTTATATAATTTTGAAAACTAAGTTGGGATACTTTTTTTACATTTGAAGAAAGCCAAAGGCGACTTCCAGTGGATAGAAAAGGCCCAAACCGCATTAGACAACATTAAAGGATACCTCGCTAACCCAAACATCCTGTCCAAACCAATCCCGGGGGAGAAGCTTTTCCTATACCTCGCCGCCTCAGAAACCGCTTTGAGTTCGGGTGCGAACAGAGGGGTAGACGGATTTGTCAATATACTATGTGAGCCAAGCACTCAACAAAACAGAACGAAGATATCCGCCCATTGAAAAGCTCGCCTATGCTCTTGTGATGAGCGTCAGAAAATTGCGACCATACTTTTTCGACCATCAGGTGGAGATGTTAACCTCACTGCAGGTCGATGCAAAAGTGGGCAATAGCGATCGGCCAGAGTTGTAGTCACGACGCGTTCCATACCGCCATCGAGCCACGTGCCTTGGCCGATTTTTCGTAGAACTCACTTTCCCAACTGATCCAGAGAAGCCAATCAGCTCACCATGGGAACTTTTGTTGGGGTTATACTGAAAAGTATGCTTTTTACTTTGTATAACCAAACTGAATTTCTTATTTATTTACTAAAATAAATTATTTATCACTGTTGCATTAAATATGAATGAATGTTATATATATTTCGTGATAAATTGCTCAATAAATAGTATGCGTGTTACATTGTAGTTAATTTGGTGATACTAGATTATGGAAGATCAAATTAACAGTTCTTCGTAACTAAGTACAAATTCACAACCTAGATGGAAATGAACAAACCATCGCGAAAGGTTGAAGTGTAAGGTGCAGATTGGTCTGTCTTGACCAAGAGATTGCACTAGTGCATTATGATGTGCTGAATAGGACCTACAGGAGGATAAATTCTTCGGTATTGAATACACAAGAATTAGACCTCCGTGGTTCGTTGTTTCTTAATCTCCGTTCTTAAATAGGATCGTAAAATAATAACTATTGCTTTAACTTATCTTTGGGAAGAGAATCAACGTGATTCGATACCTTACATCTTGGGTAATATTATTAGTTACACGACAATTGTCAAGATTTAATACGGAGAATCGCGGTGCAAGAAACGACTTGCTTGATTTGTCCCCTTGGTGGGCTCATAATCTTTATCATACAAAATCTTGCAAGTGGAAATTTTTTTCCGGTATGAATAATAATGTTGAGCTGTCTTTACTCCAAGGCTAAATATATTAATTAATATAAAGCCTGTTCAGTGGCCTAATTAATTAGTGGACTAAGATAATCTTAAACACGAGAAATAATGACCAGGAGCCATATTATTGTGAAGTCGTAATATAGGTTAAGATGGATAGTTCAATATTAATTTTATAGGGGAGTAAATTATTATTAATGAGCTTGAATAATATTTTGGCTAAATATTAAAGTTTCATAGCCCATTGGAGGTCCAATCTTAATTCTCCTAAAGGCCCCTCAAATAGCCCAATTAAAGTCCAATTAATGAAAAGGAAAAAAAAATATTATTGCCCTATTTTTCTTGAAATTTTCGAAAATTTTGGGACAAGAAAGGGAAAATATTTTCTTGATTTTCTTGAAAAGATTTTTATGGAAAAAGATAAGTATTCTTGCCATACAAGATTATCCCATAAATTCAAGAAATAAAATCTTGCCTTCTCGTGCATTTAATTTTTTGAAAATTCTATATTTATAAGGAGGAAGATTTTTGTGAAAAAAAATTAATTATGGAGAAAAGAATATATGGGATATATTCAAGATTTCTTGGAGATCAAGAAAACGATTTTCTCCTTATTTTTCTAGTGCAAAAATTCGACCAACCCTTGCCTTATAAATAGGGGATGAATTTTTCATCCCCAATGCAATTCCATGTGTTTGAAATATTAGAAATCCACAAAGGTGGTGGCAAAATATTTTTATTTTTCTCCTTTATTAAAATCGTTCATGTGAATCCTCCCACCGGATTACGTTCGTGGACGTGGGACATATTTGGGAAGGCTCTTTGGGTTGATCCATCGTCTTAACGGTTGTCTCTACAAGAGGTATGTAATCTCGTAACTCCTAGATTCCGCATGCTTAGGATTTACGTGGATTAAGTGTACACATGTTGCTTATTTTCTTGTTTAATTATTATGTTGAATTTATTTAGGATTAATTCATTAGTAATTAATTGATTAATTTATATATGTATTTAAATTCATCTCGAATAGATCCGTGCACCCCTTATTTCCCAACAACTTTACGTGGACGGATCATCCATGCATACCCGAGCAAGGGTAGGCATGGTACTGACCAGCCCGAATGGATACTCTTTCCAGACATCCATCGTATTCGATTTTCAGGCAACCAACAATGATGCAGAGTACAAAGCCCTCATCGAAGGACTAGAAGTTGACAATGGCCATGGGCGTCAGAAAAGTGAAAGTACACACCGACTCACAACTAGTCACGTGCCAAGTGTCGGGGGAATACGAGGCCCGAGACGAATGAATGACCGCCTATCAAGATGTTGTCAGGGACTTACTTAAAAAATTTGATCAAGTGTACGTAGAGCTGATCCCCAGAAACGCAAACTCACAAGCGCAGAGGCCCTCGCTAGGTTGGCAACATCACAGGGGACCAATAGAAATGAAAGAAGACACCATCACAAAGCGTGGGCACATCCCGACCATAATTATGATTTTGCCGGCCGGCCGACCTCATGGAAATCGAGAAGGAAAATTGGATGACGCCAATCATAGAATACCTCAACACCTGAAGCCTGCCTCAGAACAGGACCCGAGCTCGCTAATTACAGATGAGGGCGACAAGATATGTGATGGTTTCATTTATAACTTATATGCTTTAGGTTTCAAAATTCCACTACCAAGCGTGGACAACAGAGCAGGGCAACAGATCCTAACGGAGATACATCGGCTGCCATAAAATCATACGAGGCCAATCCCTAGCTCATAAAAATAACGACAATGATACTTTGGCCAACATTGAAGAAAGACGCCCTAGAATTTGCAAAAAAATGCCACCGCTGCCAAATCTTCGCCCCGTCAATAAAAATATCTCCAGAAGAACTAACCAGCATCCTAAGCCCATGGTCATTCGTCAAGTGGGAGATCGATATAATTGGACCTCTGCCCACGGCCCCGGGATCAGTGAAATTTGCCCTCATCGCAGTCGACTACTTCATAAAATTTGCCCTCGGTTTCGAGCTCTGTATTTAAATTGTTATTTAAATTATGTTAGCTATTAAATTTTATTGAAAATTGGATAATAGAATTGTTAGATCTATTTTGCAGGTGTCCAATTGTCATGGAATTTAATGTGTTTATTTATTTCATAAGTATGATTGGTTTTAATTCGACTCGTTCGAATTTGTTTTTCTCGTGAGAAAATCCACGAGTAGATTAGGCTATTTGATTTGTTCAATGTAATAGACTAGTCTAGATTTAGGTTTGTTTATTTTTTGTAAAATAAATTGTAACCCTGATCGAAGATTAAGATGGAGACGAAGTTAAAACGATCCGGACCGAACGCAGCGATGTGCATCGAAACTAAACGCGCTAAGGGGAGGGCACGCTGCGGACATATCGCCAGAATGCACGGGTTTAGCGCTAGGCAGGCGGGTGGGATCGGAAGGGTGGATGTGCTCGATCCACAAGCGATTTTCGGCAAGAGATGGGCGCTGCGTCCTGCCCGATGCTTCGCTAAGGTCTGCCGAGAACCGTAGGGGCAACACGATCATTATTAGGCGGACGGCGCGCCCGCCAAGTGGCCGTGGCCGATGTATGAAGATCTCAAGCATGAAGCACTGGCGGCGCCGAGACGAAATTTTTTTTCGAGACGAACGAGTGGGAGAAATTCAAGATGGCGTTTCTTCAAAATCAAGCCAAGAAAAATCAAACCATGATAAATTGGATAATTTGTGCCCAATATGTTTATTTTACGCTTTTGCTTGATTTATTGTTGTATTTTCTTATGCTTTATTTAATTTGTTTAAATGTGTTTGCATGAGAATTGATTAAACTAAAAATCTCAAATTCAAAAATTACTAAGTATGTTTCAAAACAATTAATTCGGTTTTTGAATGAATTAATTTTGACCTCCATGATTTATTTATTTGTGAAATCTTTTGGAGAAATTCCCCAAGGGACGGCCAAAAGAAAGCTTTCACGTGAATAAATTCTCAAAAAGATGATTGTGAATTATTATTAGTGGCTATTTATGACCTCCCAAAGAGGCTCGATCAAAAACGAAGTAGTAATTATGTATTTAATCATGGTTATTACTTAGGTATAAAATTGATATGCATATACTTCAAACAAGTCCCTCGTCAATTTTGTATTGGTCAAGTGGGAGCCAACTATTAATTCTTTTTAATTAAAGGTTTGTAATCGTTTTTGTTTGTAACCTCGCTTGAATGTGATTTAAATGATGACCTCCCAAGAGGCTCATTTAAACCTGTTTTTTTGAGATGTTGGTCGATGCATGTTCATATTTTTTTGAGATTTCAATATGAATCATGTGATCGAATTATGTGATTTTTTTGTGTTGATCCGGACATTGACACAAGATGCATGTTTATTTTCAAAGATCATCATGTCGCAACCTTTTAATCCATTGAAATATATGCTCAAAGAACACCAACTTCATCGTGAAAACTATGTGATTTGGAAAAGAATATGACATTTATCCTCACCGCACAACAACATCATTGGGTTCTTGGCGGATCCATAACCGAAAAACTTACCGAAAGGTCATCAAATGAGAGATGTTTGTACGAATGGGAGCAAGCCAACGAATCAATGAAATGTATAATCTTGGCTTCATTGTTTAATGATTTAAGAAAAATTCATGAGGGGGTTGAATCACCGCGGAAATTGTACAAAGTCTTGAGGAAATGTTTTTGTAAAACCGCATGACTAAAGAGTTTCATCAAATGGTGTGGAAAAGTTAAAAATGACCGAGGGAACACTGTGAGGAATCATGTTCTTAGGGTCAAGGTGCCATTTTGAAAAACTTGCTTACCTCGACACTAAGTATTGTGGATGAGGCTCAAATCGAATTCTTGTTCCTAACTCTTCCAAGGTGTTTTGATGAGTTTTATTGTAATTTTGTGATGAGTGATCACATGTTTACTATGGATACTTTTACAAGAGACCTTGGAGACGATAGAGAAACATTTGGGACTAGAAGATTTAGGCTTTGGTGACTAAGAAACTTCTCTCGAGATCTAGGCCAATGGATGGTAAGATTATGGAGGAGGAGAAAGTTAGATCCAAAGCAAAGCCCCCGCGAAGAAAGGTAAGGCGCCGGTTGGTTAGGTGTCCAAGAAAACCAAAAGGAAAATGTTTCAAATGTGGTGAAAAGGACATTGGAAGTTACTGTTCCAATCCTAAATGGAAAGGAAAGAAAGGTAATATTGGGAAATTTGTATTAAGTTTTGATGGAAGTTCCAAAACAGTTTGTAATAGGACCAATCGGACTTGTTAGTCAATCGATGATTTAGAATCAAAGTTAGGATGACCGGTGATATGTATAGACAGCTGATGTATAAGATAGGTCACATATTGAGGGGGAACTCAATATGTATAGGTCAGGTCAATAAAAGCGAAGACCGTGATATCTTGAAGACCAGGTCAAAGCCGTAAGACCAGATGATGTCAGAAGACAAGTCAAGTTAGAAGACCAGACAAAGTCAGGTGATCAGATGAAGATATGAAACTCAAGCTCAGAAGACTTGAAGATCAGATGACTACCAGAAGATCAAGACCGTAAGACCTACATAAGTCGAAGTCCGCAAGTTGAGCTAAGACAACCCGCACACGAACATTCTATCGCTAGACCGATCATTTTATCCGACGTCACCACCTGTGTTAACTGATGCTACACCAGATTATACGTACTATCAGGACAAGAAGAATGTCAACTTTAGTTGGTAGAACAAACACTAAGAAGGTGTACTTGTTAACCAATGAGAGCGTGACACGCATTATAAAAGTCGATAATGCGGAATTTACACCGTGATAAGTCAAACGACTATAAAGGACAACTATACACGCTTTCAGCCATGCTTTCCCTGAGCACGTCACATCAATCCTGCAACCTACCAAATATAGCCGGAAATTCAAATTGCTCTCCAACGGCTCTTTGATTTCATGGTCTATAAATATGGGATTGCTCTTCATAGTGAAGATACGGAAATTATCAAGAAGCTCATACTATAGCAAAATTTCCGCACGAAGAACACAAACTTGAAGATTATTTCTAAGTGTTCATCCTATTGTTCTTAGCATAGAAATCTCATCCTCTAGGTTTAGGCTACACAAACACTAGGATAGATTTCGATTAGAACAACAACAAATCTTTACCCAAACCCAAAAGTTAGGGTTAAGTTTGTTTGCAAGATTTGAATAGGTTTCTAGTTCTAATTTCGGGACGAAAGTGAGAACTCTTAAAACATCTGTTGGTTGTAATGTGTTG